>CM035610.1:22940000-23540000 GCA_020496755.1 Channa maculata | reverse complement strand
GGATTGCATTAGATTGTACAGGTGTATCTAATGAAGTGGCCATTGTGTGTTTGTGTGTGTGTGTGTGTGTGTGTGTGTGTGTGTGTGCACTCAGGATGATGGAAAATAAATTGTTTGCATAGGCAGAAAATGTTTATTTGTAGCCCAAAGTCAAACTGCAGCATATCAGTCTCATTATTTAAATGATCAGATCACTGTCTTACTGAAAATCCACCGGAGAGTTCAGGTGTCAAGGGGATGCTTTGAAAGGCTGAGAAGGCACAGTGTTTCTCTCACAGAACACATATTAATGCATTCAGATTTCCTAGTCTCTCTGCTTATCACTGAACTTATTTGGCTTATATATGCGAAGGTGGTAAATTGTAATGAAGGTGTCCTTGACTACTGGATATTTAAAGCGGTACTAAACCGGAGATGTGGATCTGCAGGAACAAACAAGGTCTGATTTATTCTAATGTTTCCACTTCAGACACACTTAAGGAAATTATAATTCTTAGCTCTGTCCTGAATAAGGGGATCTGATTTCCTGGTTCCTCTCCTTATCTCATTAACAATTATCGTTAGCTACTGTCACTGCTTCCTCCTGAGCACAGTACAGTCATGTTGAGAGGAAGTGTTTTTATTAGTGAGGTGCCCCACTGACTTTGTGTTTGCATTACTGATAACCCAATATCTTCTCAGAGTTACTCCTGTGCTTTGTAGGAAGGCCATCAATTAAATAAAATTCTGAAAATATACACAAACCAATAAAAATATCCGTGTATGAGAGGGACACTTGCTGCATGCTGCCAATTGGTAGCAGCTAAAAATTCAGGTATGTTCCTTAATTATCTGCTTATTTATTTTAAATTATTTTTTACAAAATGGCTATTAGCTTTAGCATTTGATAAATAAATAACTGTGCAACTTTTAATGGATATTATGATACCTTTGTAATTATGCATAGCACACACCTGGCCTGTAAAATGTTATTTATTGAGTACTTGTAGGGGGAAATAAAATAGAGAACTATATATATAGATATACTTTGCATACTTTTTATATAAAGTAAGAGGAGGAAGCTGCTGTAACATCTTTACACCAACAGATTGAAACAGACATGTGATTTGCTCATAATCTAACTGCTTCTTCCTTCAGGATAAGGATTCAAGATGGAGTCTTCATGTAGGAGCATCCTTCTAGCTGTCTGACAGTTCAGAATGCACCTCAGATGTTATCAAGCAATTTAATGGCAGTTGTCATGTCAGTCCATACATATGGCTTAGTCGGTCCCTTCTCTCCCTTCCAGTAGCCGCAGTAGGCTGATGTAATTTGCTGGACTATTGTTTTCATGGATATACTACCAAACACAGAGCTACAACTCTGTTACATTTTGGCACACAAATAGTTTATCAAGCAACTACTACAAGAAAGACTATTACTGTTATATACCACTGTATTTTGTGGTTTGGGTTAAAATAAAATAACATCCACTAAAGTTACCACGTTGTCAGTGATTGACAATCAGTCAGTTTGACATGGGAAAGGAACTTGTGTCTCTCATTTCAATGTGCTGTTTTGTCTCCCCTATCGAGTCTGGTCACCTCCCTACACAGCCCTTGTCATTTTTAAATAATATCACTGACTGCCACTATTGTTTCTGTAATATTTACTATAGCTGCTAGATGTCACAGAATTAACACATGTATTGATAACAAAGTCTGCTTATATAACAATGTTGTTTCACATTTAATCATTTACACAGTGATGGCGGCTGCTCACCTCACCCATTGAGACCAAGTTGGGGTTTTGTGTCTTGCACAAGAACATGTAGCCAGGAGGGACCAGAAATCAAAGTTCTAGTAGGTATTAGGTGGGCTACTGAGCTATGGGCACGATGAGGACCTATTACTGATCACCGAATGACATTATAAATGGCTTGTTTTGCTTACAAGAAACATGCCTTCTGCAGGTTGACCTTGTTAGCTGCACTGGAAATACCTATGCATCAAAGAGCCACTTTGTAATAAAAGATCAAATATAATGTTTAAATGGAAAATGGCAAATTTACGAAATTGTCAGATTACTTGTCAAGAGCTGGATGTTTCTTATCTTCTTTTTGACTGGAATTGAAACTTAAACTTCGAAGTAAAGGGCATATAACGGTTTGTGTAAAATGTATGAAATGTATGCAGAGGAAAGGATAAAGTTATTCAGTGGTTGCAGTTATTGCTGACCCATGGCATCATTTAGTGTGTAGGAGCATTTCTGAAACTACGCCATACAAAATGTAGCTACAACCTAATTGTTGTTGTTATATTTACAGTCTGGACGCTGTCCCTAAAGGCTTCACTTGGACAGGATTTAAATTATAGAGGAAAATTGGGAAATAAGTATTGACATGATGTGTGTTCCACAGGTCTATCTACTATGAAAATTAAGCCACAATACACTGCACACAGAAGTACTTGGTTTGTGTGTGTGTGTGTGTGTGTGTGTGTGTGTAATACCCATATTGGCAGGAATAGAACCTGGTTTCACATTGTGAGGGAAGTACCTGCCTTGAGTGAACCAAATGCGGGTCCTCGCTATGTAAATGATTAAATTTGGTTTAAAGTTAGAATAAGTCTCCATAAAATTAATTTTCACCGCCACAAGGGATGAAAACAAATGTGTGTGTTTGCATGTATGCATGCAACATAATTTGTTTGCACTACTTGGTTTTAATGAGCTGGGACCAAGGTTTTTAAAAGGCCAAACCTGGCTTCAAGTCAGAAAAAGTATGATGATCACTTGCTAGTCACTCTGTAAACTATAACAGTTATAACTGATTTACTGAGGAAATGTTAATGTAGACAAAGTATTTCCACATCATTAAATGTTATTACATTATTTGTAGCTCCACTGACTCCACCTTCTCATTGCGTATTTCTGTCTTGCACCTGTGCTTTGGCCTCCCAGCCAACCTTCCAGGTACTTGAGTGACAGTTTCTACAAAGTTTGCCAAAAACATTGTTGTTATAATTGACAACCAACCCAGCTGTACTGACCACATCTCCTCCTTATGTTGCCCTAAACAACACCAGAAAGATAATATACTCCTCATGGAGACACTTATGTCATCCTGCCTTGACTAGTGCAATACGCTACAAACCGGACTACTAGGCTCAAAATAGTTAAACAAGAACGTTTCACTGGACCAAAATGAAATTCCATGAGGACGAGTTCACACAAACGCACACTGAGTAATAGTGTCTGTAATTAATATTAGGGCTCAAGACAGGTTTAAAATCACTATAATGGTAATAGTAAAAGCACTTCACAAATAGTGTGTTAATAAACCTTCTTGTGTCTCTTTGGCTGGAAACTTACAAGTGATTGAATTATATATTTGTGGTGGTTTGCCCCCCAATTGTCACTGCCAGTGCGTGTTTGCTTGCTTGACCCAAAATGATGCCTTCAGCAAAAGTTTTGGATGCAATCAACGAGTGCCATATAGGTTAATGCTCCACAATGACACAGAGATGATTACTTTAATAACAAGCAATTTTCTTCTAGTCAAATTTGGCTCATGTCTGCGTACACTGGGTAATTTAATGACACATTTGAAACCATTCCCTTCTACCTCAGTGTGAATACACACCACGATACGACTGTGCTTCTGGTGACAGGAGCTGTAGTTGAAATATTAGGTATAACAAAAAGGAGAATGCAGATAAATACCAGTTTTTAGAAAATAGCCTGTCAATCTCTTGTGAAAAAAAGTTGTATTTATCTTCCTACTTATTTTTTAAAAGCCACTGAAGTTCCTGAGAAAATTATCACCCGAAATACAACAATCTAATCCAAATCTCTAACATTTGGCTTTAAGACAGTGTATTAAAACAAATAGCATTCTGTGTCAAAATACTGCTCTTTGAGAAATATGCAGACAGTGTTTGGAGCACAACATGTACAATGATAATTTAGAATATGATTCAGTTTTATTAACCATGTATGCTAACTTATACCAACCCTAACCCCTAATCATAAACCAATTTGTGCAAGTGTGTGTACAGCCAACACAGAAAATTGTGTGAACATGTACTATTTGAGTATTTGTGTGTACAGTACGTGTGCAGAACACTATGTATAACTGCAAGGTGGCAACACTACGAGCCAGTAATCAGTCATACCCTGCAACTATTATTTAAAAAAAAAAAGAAGAAAAAATATCCCTTCAGCAGAGACTGAAAGCACTCTCTTAAAGGGAATGAGTTGGCCCTCTGAAGCTAAGAATAACAATAATGGTCTTGTTCTTATTCAGCCTACAGCAGAGGAATGTGATTGTGCCAGTGCAGCACATCGAGTTCACAGGAGCAGGAAGTCATTAGGCAGTTGAACAGGTCTAGGTTGAGAGGTCAGAGGTCAAAAGATCTTTTTGTTTTATCTTAAGACCAGAAAAAAAAAAGAGAACAGCTTTTATGTTGTGTCAAACAGAATGGTTAAATGGATGACATCTAAAACAGGGCAAAGAGCAGTGCTTCGAAACCCAGATACTCATGTTAGCATCAAGGAGTAATCCAAAAAGATTTACACACATTCTTTCATTTTTATGAGAAACTGAGAAAAAGGAATTAGATATTATTATTGACCTGGTACAGTATATTGTTTGGTATGATCACGGCATAGGGAAACACTTAAAGACCTAAATCCTGCCTCATACTGATTATTAGTATAGATTCTGTATGGATTGAAATGACACAGATGGGATGTCGTTTACCGCATTTAATGGTCAAAATGAATTCAAACACTAAAAAAGGGTCTAAGATGCTCAAAAATAAAGAGTGTGCATTTATGTAACTGTAAGAAAAAAATGTTTTCCAGTAGAGTTTTAAAAGCAGTAGGCCGGCCACCAGTTGTAGAATTCAAATCCATAAGTAGTTTGGAAGGGTGTTATACAACCAGACAAATCCATACATTTTCTTATCAAACTCAACTCTAGACCTTCTAAACCTCTGCATCTGTAATTTGTTGTTCCAGTTGAGACTGTCAACTGTCCTCTCATAGAAGCCTTAACCCATAGGTAGTTTGTGAAAGTACCTTATTAAAACTCTAAATTATGTTAAGTAACACAGTTTTGTGAGATGGCCAGTAGCCCAGAATATATTTAGGTTTAAGTGATATTGTTATGGAAGTCTATGCACTTGATTTATGCCTGGTCCAGTCCAACCAATGCAAAACAGAGCAGTAGCTGTGTGTGCATTGCTGGGGAGGCAGCAGAAGGGTGAGTTTGTGGTTACATGAAAACCAGAAACAATGATAGGATAGGAGCTGTCAGGTCATGGTAAAAATCCATTGGTTTTTTTTCTTTATTTTTTCTCAGATCACACAGTGATCAAGAGAATGTACAGTATTTTGGCTATTTTCTAATTAACTTACAAAAATTTGCTGTTAGCTTTCCTGAAAACAAATTAAATAGACCCCGAACTCTTACTTGTGTCATCAGAGGTTGTGGTTGTTGGTTGGATCAACAAAGCAGTATTTACACTCTAACAGTGATTTCTTTTCCTTTTTTTTACGTTAACCACTTGAATACAGCTGCAATTCAGGAAATGCTTGTATTAAGAGGGACAGGTGGGCTATCGGTTTGGTTGAACACTTTTAAGATTTTAATGGTTTCTCCTTGATTTGTAAGTTTTGCAGTTTCTAATTTAGTTTGATTTCACAGGGGTGACTACCTAAATGGCCAGACCATTCTCATTCCCGAGGCATCAAAAAGCACTGCTATGTCCAGTCCCTTTACATTACAGGCTGACGCTTAAGGTACCCATTAGCATCAGTGATCGATGTTCAGAGCTTTTAGTGTAGCTCAGTGGAAACTGACACCTAATGCAATGACATAATATATAGAGTGAAAAGGTCTTATAGGGAGGTGGACAGGGTGGTGGATGGTACAACAAGACACAGGACCTTTCCACAGGAGACCAGGCTTCGACTGTAGTGTAGATCCATAATAATGATCGTTGCTATAATAACCATGCGCCATGTTATGTTAAGGAAGTAGGTGTGTGACATCACTTTATGTAGCATTTTGTTTTTACTTAATCTAAGTTTACTCTGAAGTTTTTCTGCCTAACCTTAACGCAGTTTTTGTGTTTATATAAAGTTGTTTGTGTGGCGTCAAATGGTGGTGTTCCTAGAGCATCTAACCGCCAAAGTCTAACCGGTGTGTCGTCAATATGATACGTCAAAAGAGTAAAAGTAAAAACTGGCTGAATTTGATGCCTTAGGAAGCATCAGTATCTGATGCTGTGGGATCAGAACCTGTTGGAAGGGCTGTGCAGAGCAGTTTGGGCTCAGCTGAGCAGGATGGATTGATTTTGAGTTTCATGCTACAATTGCATATTGTAGCTTTGGAATTATTAAAGAGAAGTAGAAGTGGGAAAATATACGAACTTTAAAATTTAAAAATGTAAAGTGGTAATGATAGATAACTATTATAATGCTGAAAGTACAAACGTTGGAAGGAAAAATAACAGTATTATGGAGAGGTAAAGTAAAAGATCTAATTCGATAGACACAGTCTTTGAAAAGAAAACATTGTGACCATTAGCCCTTCTGATCAGTGGCTCCAAGAAGGGAAAATAATTACAGTATTTAGCTTCTTAACACTACATTAAATCTTTCTTCCCAATGGTCATTTGGCTTCAGAACCTTTCAATGAGAATACCTGCTTCCCCTCCCTCTGAAGAGGAAGAGAAAAAAATCAAATCCCAGTAGCTCAAGGTAGCAGTGGCTAAAATCGAAACGTAATCGAGATAATCCTGGTGTTGACCCCCTCCGAGTCAGCAGCCTTAATGTATTTCTGTCTGAGGTGATTGAATAGGGGGTCCCTGTTGATATAGCAAGCCCTTACTTTCTCCGAACACCTGACAGCACACTTGCCGAATTGTTTTATTGTCAAAATGTCCATAAATAAAAACAGAACAATAGAAAAGAGTTATTAGTGCTATTGCATTGTGTTCATGTGAACATTTTCGCACAATTACGCTGTTAAGTGCCTGGATCCCTGAAAGTCAATGATGAATATACCAGAAGAAAATGTTTCTTCAGAAAGGGACATCCTTGTCTCACTGTAGCACATTTTAGTAAATTCTCTTTATAAGACTCATTACTTCACAACAATATAATGGCCTTCACTGTGTGGCAAAGATGCTTGATTATTCTCCTGGGTGTCAGCGTGGGCCAGGCAATTCTCAAGAGCTCTCCACTTGCTTTTTTTTCACACTGTTGGCCCTTTATTGTGCTTTATTGCAAGCAGATTGCTGACTGCAATGTGAAATCGAGTTCTGATGGAGTCCACCTGGGTATTGAATGTTGTCAATATGGCTCCTACAGTAGCTTTGAGCCATGATAGAGCAAATCCACAGGGGATTGCAGTGCATTAACATTGCACAAATTATCTGGGAATGAATGTTCAGTACTTTGCTAAGCATAAATATTAATGCTGCATTTTGGGAGTTTGAAGGAACAACTGTGGGCGAATGATGCCATAGTTTGTTACCAAATCCTTCAGGACCCATTCCAGACTTAAGTGGCACATACCAGTACTGTAAGGGCACCTGCTTTCACATTTTCTCTTATACACAAATGTAGTTCATTAATTGCCTTCTCCCATTCTGTGAAAAGGGAAGCAACATGTATTTGATGTATTGTATTAGTTTGTGTTGATACCCAACATTGAAGGACTATGGTCTGTGCCAAAACAACATAATCAGGACATCCTTAATATTAATATTCTTAGTGCATTGTAGAAGAAAGGAATGTCTGTCAGCCTGGATCTTATGCAAAGGACCAGCAATTATGCAGTAACAGGGAATTCACATGAACTGATACAATGCAGTTGGCAGTAACTGGCCTCTCATGAATCTGTACTTCTGGACATGTTTTGTGTTGACCATGTTCTTTGCATACTCTCCCCTCAATGAACAGTCCACTGAATACATCTAGACTGTACAGCCCCATTCAGCCTTATATATACATATACAGTATACAAACAGCAGTCCATCAGCACAACACAAATTAATCAGGGCATTTTTCTTTTTTTTGTCTGGACTCAGCTCTGCAACATTATTTATGAATCCCCAGGGTTGCTAATACGAATGCTTCAACTGTTTTAAGGACAGATACACCAAGCCAACATCAAAGAATTAACTGTGTTTAAAGTTGACTGTTACGTCACCTCATCATCTTGGCCAAAAAGGGGCACGTAAACACAAATGGCCACATGTTTGGTGATGGCCAATCATCAGCTCGGTTGGATTATAGTAGCATTGGCATGTTTTAGTATTCTATGTAAAGTATGTATGTATTGTGAAATGATATGCTACAAAGCTCAGTAACTAAACATCTAAAGCATAACACAATCTTTTCTAATGCCATTACTGACCCTGCCAACATTTTATGAGAGTGTATATGTACATTGCCATAAAGCTGAAATGAGCATATTTGCACAGTCCCTGCAGTTTGATCTACATTCAGGCAAGAAGCCCTGGGAGGTACATTGAGCAAATGTCAGCAGGCATTCTCATACTGACAATGCAGAGATTTTGCTAATTAATATCAAGAGCAGTAGTAGTATTTAGTGATAAACCAAAATAATGATTGAAGTGAAATTGTGATCTTACGATGGTCTTTATTAAAAACATCAGGGGGGCACCAAAGACAGTAGGATCCTTCATCTGGGAATGATGAACATCTATGGCAAATTTTGTGGCACACAAAATCTAAAGAGTTGAGCTGAAGAGTATCACTGCTGTCTGAGTGATTCATCCTCTGATCACCACGAATTGCTATAAATGTCATTGCAATCCATCAAACCGCCCATTCAACCACGCATTCAATGGGAAATTCATGAATAATAATATTTCCTTTTCTGTGACTCCACCAACATTTGCAGAGTGCATCTTCTTTTAAGCCAGCAGCCTCGTGTGCTACCTGAATGATCAGAGAAACCATTTACCTTGACAGTCTACCGCACATGTAATTGCCATTCTTAATCAAAGCAGTGGGAATAATTCAACCCCCAGAAAATCACGATTGCTACTATTTCTCACTGTGACAGTGGGAATTCTCCCATTTGTAGAAAATCAACTCCATATGCTGTCATATAAGTCGTCTGAGGACAATGAGGAAGCAAGAAATAATGTGATGCAGATGTTTAAGATAATTCAACATCTGAGGTTTAACACCAAACTCTCGAGACAGTGTTTGCTCAAAATGGGAATTTGAACACAGTTAAGTTTGGTGCAGATCAAATTCACCTTTAACTGGGGACGTTAAACAGGGCAGTGCCATCACTTTGGAAGACCGTGGATCTCAGGAGACACATATGGATTCTGAGTGTTGCGTAAAGGCTTTAAGTAAATTAAAACCCAAGTACAAATACAAACATTGGTTTTTCTTGGCTGACACTGGGCATATTGAAAAGGTGTTTGCATATAAGCTAATGAAGGTAATAAAATTGACTTAACATCCACGATAATCTGAGTGTACTCACCTTTAAAACCCTGCACTTGAATTTAAGTGAACTTTATAATTGATTGCTGGGACTTGGACTTGGTTTACAAAGCTGTCTCTGGTTCAGCACCTTAATATATGTCTGACATGATCGTCAGTTATGAGCCGGTCTGGCCTTTCAAAAATGCCAAGAAGTCAGCTGTAAAACTGATGAAGCAGCTATTTACTTTCAAGGTCTCATGTGTTTAAGCAGTCTAAGAGGTGATCAGAGAAGTGCTCACACAGTCTAAAAAGACACCTGAATGTTCGGCATAACACATGTCCAGCTGGTGATCTGTGCTCATCCTGAGTTTAAGTTCCCTAGAAACACACAGACATACGTAGTACTTTCGTCATTTTATACACAAGCATATACTATTTATTTTCCTTTTAGCTGACTGACATGGCATGTCCTATTCTGACAAACCTCCTAAATTATAAATCCATATTTAATTACAAATCTAATATGATTTTAAAGCAGCGATTGGCTATTATTCAGCCAAATACTGACAGATAATAGTGAAATACGAATTTGATCTTCATCAATGTGATTTATTTTTATTCATATGTTTCTTATGGGCATCATACATACTAGATGCTAAGTACAAAGTTGAATCATAGCTGAATTATGAGACATCGAGTCCCTGGGCACATACCTCCATCTGTTTGCTAAAATTTTGCATTTCTTTTTGGTCTCTGTGTCTATATGTAGTAGTTGATTTATGCAATATTGTTGTTACTTTCCTCAAAGGAAATATGAAAATGACATAATACAGGAGCCCCAGTGTTCCAATCGTGTCTCGATAAAAACTGCAACTGCAATTGTTTTTGTAGTAGTTTTTAATCTCATGCTAATTAGATTTGTTTTCTTACCATAATGAGGGTATGTTGTTTATTTACAATTATTTGCAGACAGCATATTTATTTTTCACCAAAAATGTCCGGTCTTGCAGTTCTGATTACAGTGTACTTACTTTTTTATAGTTGTGTTTACTTAGGTCTTTACTGCGATAGCTTTGCCCTTTCCATCCCTGCCATCTCCTTTTTGCAACTCCACGACTGTCAATCAATGTAGTGCACCATTTATTAAAAAAAACATGTTATATTGGAACATAATTCTGCCCATGATTAGGTTCTCTGCAAAATCTGTAATCACAGTAATACAACCCCAATTCCAAAAAAGTTGAGAAGATGTGTAAAATGTAAATTGCAAATCTCATCAAATATTTTAATCACAATAGAACCTAAACAATATATCAGATGTTGAAACTGGGACATTTTAACCTTAATAAATGTAGGATATTTTGATGGTGTTGGTGGAGATGGCTGACTGACATGTTAGTCCAAAATCTCGCAAAGGTGTTTATCTGGGTTGGGATTTAGTGATGGCTTAGGTCATAATTTACAAATCACACTGTCACTTTCATAAATCCATCCAGTGACTCTCTGTGTCCCATGAGGATCCATGTGATTTTATGTTCCTCCACTAATTTATATTTTTCCCTTAATTTGTCACCCATCTATATATATACTGCATGTGCCATGCAGGGGCATTTCCTGTTTGTGTACATACTGTATTGTATTGCTGTAATGCAGGGGTGTCTTCTATTCTATAATTATATCTCCCAAGTCTTTTTAAGCTCCTATAGTGTACGTGCTGGATTCTTTTAAATATATGTATATATATATATATATATATATATATATATATATATATATATATAATTTTAAGAATGCTTATTTTAATGTCTGTAACAAAAAATATCTGGTGTGTGTTTTAATGTTTGTGCATGCACTTTTAAGTGATGGTATGACATTTATCTTGGTTAGTGTCAGAGTTGAACAGAAGCTGATATTTCCTCCTGGTCACTTTATGACAGCATTAGGGACAAGCACAGACATGAGCAAGTGCGAGAAGCATCAGAAGTTTGTTTGAAGAAGCTGTACACGCATGCACACACACACACACACACACACACACACACACACACACACACACACACACACACACATAAATACATGCACTCGGCTTTGCTCTTGCCATGTTGCAGCCCCCAGTAACAGTGAGTCACAGAGGAAAGGCAGGCAGAACTGTCTTTATACAAGCTGCTTAGGAGAAAATATCAAGCTGCGTGTGTGTGGGTGCATGTCCATGATTGTGTGTACTTTAGTGGGCAAGAGATGTTGATTTTTTTTTTTTTTTTTTGCTTGCAGTATGATTAGGTGAGGGAAAATGTGTGAATGTGTAAAGCCAATATGAATGCGCTCGCTTGCCTTCACTTTATGAAGATGTCAAAGAGAAAAGAAAATCACTTCCTCAGAGATCATTACTCAGGATTAGAAACGAGCAAAACCTATATTCAAGACTCCTATAACACATTGTTCTGAATTAAGAAATACACTCCAACTGCCTCCAAAACTGACACTCTTCCCTATGCGATGCACTAAGGAATCTGATCTCTCATCTTTTGTTTTGGCAGCTGTGGAGCATTGATATCATGCTTTTGGGCACTGGCTATGACCTTGAGGTATTCGGTCTTTATTCATGCTGTAAACAATGGAAAGGAGATATGTCACAGCAAAGAAAAGGTGTTAGGAACAGATGGAGAGTAACTTTGACATCAATGTCTGTTAGCGCCATCTTGCCATTTTTTATTGCCTTCAGAAGAAGGCATGGTGTGGTAAGGAGATAGTCAGTTTAAATAAAATCATTTTGGAGTGTAAAGGGTTTAAAGAATTTAACTGAGTTCTGATCTAAATCACTCTTCAAGTTATCTTCTTACTAGAAGCTTGTAAAGCTTTGCTGCGTGACTTTGGCTGACCTAGATGGCCTTTTTCTTCTATTCAGTTAAAGTAAATTCAAAATTTTGTTGCACTTCCAACTACAGACAGCTGAATGTGTGGATATATGGTATTGTATTAATGACTGGCTGCCTCTCAAATGCAGGTTCTTTTACACGCAGGACAATATTATGCGGAAACATAAATAGGAAAATATTTCAGGCATATAAACAGAAACCAGTCACATTTTAGTACCTACTGCTGGCTACCTGGTTCAGGTATGTGTAGTTGATCAGAAGCTGGAAGATACCAATTCACCAGCTTCCAATTGGATAAACACACCTGAAGTTATCACCAGTGGGTAGTGCAGGTATAGTTGGAAAACAAGCAGAGCAGGGGTCCTCAAGGAACAGGAACAGAACCTCCTGTTCTAGTACACATGCAGCCCATTTTGCATTCCTGACAATCCACAGGGACACACATTTTCTAGGATGCATGCAGATATACCAACACGTTCTCATTCAACAGCATCAGATATTGCCGCTTCCTAAGGCATCAAATTGTGCTACTCTGTACATCCTTTAGTATTATTATTGGATTAGTGTTATTATTGGATGCTCCAGGAGTGGAAATATTTGATGCTGTTGTTTCTAGCAATGGCATTGACAATACAGGTAGACTTTGGTCTCTGTATTGGATACTACAAAAAAAAAAAAAAAAAAGACCTAAAAATAAAATGCTACAGTGACAACAGCACATACGTACGTACCTTACAGTGCATCCAGAAAGTTTCCCCAGCTCTTAACGTATTCCACGTTTTCTTATGTTACAGTCTTTTTCCAAAATGGATTAAATTCATTCTTTTCCTCAAAATTCTACAAACAATACACCATAATGACAATGTGAAAGGCCAAATGTATTTAAAACAAAAAAATCATATGTACATTAGTATTCATGGCCTTTGCTGTGACACTCAAAATTGAGCTCTGGTTCTTCCTGTTTCCACTGATCATCCTTGAGATGTTTCTACAACTTGATTGCAGTCCACCTGTGGCAAATTCAGTTAATTGGATATGATTTGGAAAAGCATACACTTGTCTATATAAGGTCCAACAGTTAACAGTGGAATTGGAACACATCTGGGAATTATGCAGCATTGAATGTTGAAATGAGCAGTGGCCTCCATCATCCATAAATAGAAGAAGTTTGGAACCACCAGGACTCTTCCTAGAAAGACGGGCCTTAATTAGGAACTTGGTAAAAAACGATGGTCACTCTGAAAGAGCTCCAGAGTTTCACTGTTGAGAGAGGAGAACCTTCCAGAAGAACAACCATCTCTGCAGCGCTCCACTTATCAGGCCTGTATGGTAGAGTGGCCAGACGGCAACCACTCCTCAGTAAAAGCAACATGACAGCCCGCCTGAAGGACTCTCAGAAACCATGAGACCATGAGAAACAAAATTCTCTGGTCTGATTGAAACAAACATTAAACTCTTTGGCCTGAATGCCAAGTGTCATGTTTGGAGGAAAACAAACACCGCTCACTACCTGGCCAATACCGTCCCTACAGTAAAGCATGGTGGTGGCAGCATCATGCTGTGGGGATGTTTTAAACATCTCTGGAGAGATCTGAAAATGGCTGTGCACCGACGCTCCCCATCCAACCTGATGGAGCTTGACATATACTGCAAAGAAGAATGGGAGAAACTGCCCAAAAATAAGTGCCAAGCTTGTAGCATCAAAAAGACTTCAGGCTGTAATTGGGGCTAAAGGTGCTTCAACAAAGTATTAAGCAAAGTCAGTGAATACTAATGTACATGTGAATTTCTTTCATTTAATACATTTGCAAAGATTTCAAACTGATTTCTTTCACATTGTCATAACGGGGTATTGTTTGTAGAATTTTCAGGAATATAATGAATTTAATCCATTTGGAAAAAGGCTATTAGATAACAAAGAGTGGAAAAAGGTGAAGCTGGTACCTTCCTCTAGCATATTCAGTATGCATCAAAATGCCTAAATGTCCTTTCTTTTACAAAATACATTCAAAAGGATACCCCAGAAACTGCGAACAGCACATAATAACGACCTACTGAGCCCTTTGAGTGAGTGTCGAGAAAGGACCTAAACTGCCCCATTATATGGTTCTAATAACAGGAAACTGTCATTAAATGGTGTGATCACATCCTATGTGGGTGGCCAGTCTAAGGCAAGTATACAGCTTCATATCAGCAGTCATATTAGTGATATCAACATTCTATTTTAACTCTACATTATGAAACAGTATATTTTCCATTGTGCGTGTATTCATCACCTCTCTCTCTTATTGCAGATACCTGTGTGTAAATTATAACCCGAACCAATGAACAATCAAGCCCAGCAGTTTATTTTTTTTTTGCTTCATTTGATGTAGGTTTCACATTGTTAGAGGATTGTCCTTTGTATTGTGTTGTGTTTTTTTTTTTTTTTTTTTCTGCACTGCTTAGCAATATAATCCATAAACCTAGCATTCGGATGTAGGGTATGATCAAAAGATCTATGCTTGCATCTCCTAGTCGATTCTGCCAATTCAGGATCATAGAAGACGGGGGAGGCAGCCAGTCCCAGTGCACTGAAGAAAACATAGAAAACCTGTATTATAGGCACAGAACTTACATACTGTTACAAACCTTTTAATAGAAAAGAAAAATATGTAACTGAATAATAAATTGCTGTTGTATTCATCCTGTTTAGTTGTGTAATCAAATATACTTGAAACGCAATTCACTCAGTGGATTAGTGGGTTTCTCTTTTTTTAATAAACATTTTTCTGCTAGTCTGGAAGAAAATATTTCTTTCCATTGTATTTTTTCAATAGACTTGATTTCACTGCAAGAATACTGACATTCAGAGGTATCTTTCTGCAGCACATGTCTTTGGATTTGTGAGAATGTAAACATGCAGGTGAAAATTTGATTGAGCTAGTACAACTTGTAAGGCACTTGCACAGTGCTTTTGTTAAACTGTTGGCCTCACAAGAGACTTTAAAGGATTAAAAGTTCCTCAAACGGAAAGAATCAAGTACCATAATCATATTTCCACTGTGTTGCTACCCCTGTGCCGGGGTCCCTTTATTCTAAGTTTATAGTCTAACCAGAATTATTAGTCACTTGACTATTGTTCCGTTAATGCTTGTTAAGTTGTATCAACTTGATTATGAAGCAGTTCAATATAGTTTTGAAAAATGTTGCATGACTACAATTGTGCTTACATTTTATATGATAGGATTAAATAACACTTGTTCCAATTTCCTCATCATACCCATGAGAGTGTTTTTGCCGGTAACAATGCAGTAAGTAATCCATCAAACCATAATTGCTGTTTGCTTATGCCATCAGATTTTTCCATTCTCTTCTACATACAGATTACTCTTTAATCTAATTCTACATAATGATTTTGCCTGAATAGTCACACTCCACAAACTCCCTCTGAGTTTCAGAAGTCCCTTCTTCCTGGGGATGTTCCCCTGAGAAATCTTACCACTAATCTGGTAACCTCCAGAGATGAGTGCTTGCAGGGCAGATGAAGGGACTTTAAGAGCTTATCTTGAGTATGCTTTATGCAGCCTACTTTCCTGCTGTGGCCAAATGCATTCACTGTGTGCTCAAGGTATATCTAGAACTTTTAGATCTATTTATGGCTTCTATTGATGAGCTTATTTTTACATAATTCTTCTGGCTACTTTTATCTTATGTTCAGGGATTGAAATATTGGACTTTCACTCAGTAAACTGGTTGATTTTGGTCAGCTTTGTTATCAGTTGTTATTACAGCCAGGATTATGGTTCACTTGGACATGTAGCTGCGGTCCACAGACAACTGCTTAAGACTGTGGTCATTCATTCATGTTGGTGCCATGTACTAGCCATAGTAAATATGACAGAATCAAGAGGGGTAGTCGACGTGGAGAGAACCTTCAGGTGGATAGGTGGCTGACAGAACACAGGACTTGAGAGACACCAGTTTGTTTCCTTGATTCAAATCAACACTCAACACCACAATGTTTTCTCTAACCTTATCCAAGTAGTTTTTTCCCCTAAATGTAACAGAGATGCTGTTCTGAGTTTAATGTTGTTACTATGGAAATAAGGTATGGGTACCTACTAATCCATATGATAATACAACATAATACGCCTTAATTAGCATGAGGACATCCAGATGTTGATGGATAGCCATAAAATGTTTTGATAGACATATGTGATGCCCAGAAGTTGAATTCTGAAGATGTTGTTGATCCCCGGTGCTTCCTCTAGCGCCACTAGCTTTTTGCCCTAAAGCATATATATTTTTTATATTAGTATTATTTCATTAAATGTAGGGTTTGCAGTTATCCGTTTATAGGAGTGAGAACCTCCAGAATCCCTATCAGAGTGTTCACTCAAATTAATCAAACCCAGAGCTAAGACGAATTTGTTGTTTTGAAATGTCTTCTATCTGTTTGCATGTCAAATGTGGACAGAGGACAGAGGACAACAGTCACAATCACACACCTCCCTCTAAAGTGTGATAGAAAGAGTAATTGAAACTGAAAGCCTTTGTTAACACTGGCTACAACACATTTTTAGTCATAGAAGTGATTTGGTCAAACATCCGTTATTCTGATTGAGCCTCATTCTGTGCAAAAACATATTTAAATGTGTATCTAAAACTAATATGACATTTAAGCAGTCAGAGTTTATTAACTCAAGTGGATATCCTCCAAACCTTAAGTTGTCTTAGTATAAATTCCCTCTTTGTGTTTCTCTGTAGAGTTACAGTGGAAGAAATTTAACAAGACAAAGGTGCTGTGGGATTTTGGAAGATGTCCTCCAAATGTGGTTAAAGTGGAAATTTTATATATATATATTCCCTACTCGTCCCTTTTTTGGGGTGGGCGGTCTTATTCCTTTCTTCAAGCTCGGGTCATCTACCAGAGGCCTGGGAGCTTGAAGGTCCTGCACAGTATCTTAGCTGTTCCTAGGACAGTGATCTCAGATGTTGTTCCTGGAATCTGTTGGAGCCACTCTCACAGTTCAGGGTTCCCAGCCCCCAGTGTTGCTATTACCACAAGTACCTCCACCTCCCACATCTCTTCTAACTGGTCTTTCAGCCCTTGGTATTTCTCAAGCTTCTCGCGTTCCTTCTTCCTGATGTTGCTATCACTTAGGATTGCTACATTTACCACCAGTCTTGTTCTTCTGTTTGTCCACAATTGCTATGTCGGGTTGGTTGGCCATTACCAGTTTGTCAGTCTGTATCTGGACGTCCCACAGGATCTTAGCTCTGTCATTCTCAACCACCTTTTGGAGGTGTGTCCCATTTTAACTTTGGGACTTCCAGTCTGTACTCCACACAGATGTTTTGGTACATTATGCCAGCCACTAGGTTATGGCGTTCCATGTGTTCCCTGGCTGCTGGCATCTTGCACCCTGCGGTTATATGCTGGATTTTCTTAGGGGCTTTGCACAACCTGCACTTGGAGTCCTGCCTGGTATAGTAGACCCCGGCCTCTATTAATCTTCTACTTACAGCACGCTCCTGTGCTGCTAGGATTAGTGCCTTTGTTCTGTCTTTCAGACAAGCTTTCTCCAGCCACTGGTAGGATCTTTCGATATTAGCACAACATCACACCATGTGTATGATGTCCAGAGCGTGTTTGTGTGTGTGTGTGTGTGTGTGTGTTTGTGTGTGTGTGTGTGTGTGTGTGTGTGTGTGTGTGTGTGTGTGTATATATATATATATATATATATATATATATATACACATAGCTTTCATGCTTAAGGTGTGATTTAAAGACATACTATTATTATTATTGCAAGACACATACACACAACACTGCCTATACCCCTCCAGTAAAGATGGGCTAAAGTCATATTTCTGTCCACCTGATGGCAAATCCATTCTGGCTCTTCAGCTCCGCATTCCTTTGCTATGTTTTATGGCTAATTAGACATTTTATTTATAGAGCAATTTCTAAGTTATACAAACACTTCACACAAGAAGTTAAAAAGTATTCTAAGCATGCTGAAAGCCAGAGGCAGTAACAGATATTAAATTCAATTAGATTTTATTTTTCTTAAACATAGAGAGATTGGCGCAGTCATGAATGTTTTTGGGCACAAGGTTCCAGAAGAAGGGATCTGACAAAGCAAAAAGCTCTGTCACCTCATGTCTGGTGCCTGCTTCTGGAAGGTAGAGACAAGAAATTTGCATCCGAAAGGTGAATGGTACAGCAAGTCCTCCAACCTTAATGGAATAGTGTTAGATTTTTCAATCTTTAGGTTGGTGGGTGTTGTTTAAATGTTGTGCTTTTGGTATAATTTACTTATTTGTCAGCTAATGGCCATCACATGACTTGTTTCCCATGACTTCTCTTCTCTTCTGAAAGACAATTGTATAAGACTAACTACAACTAGCGGCTCACTTTGACTGTGCCCCATTTGTAGCATAGAGTAAGTTTTAAAAAGAAAAAAAAAGCAATAAAATACTTCTATTATAAGACAACATAGTCATGGAGAGAATATCAGCGAAATGGACTGTGATACTATACCTGAGGGGGGAACTGATATGAGGAAAAAAAGTTATTGGTCTTTGGATATGATTTAAGACATGCTGTTGCCCCAACTTACAACCAAATTATAAAAGCAAGAGAAGAAAAACAAATCTAACAAATGTTGTTAAGTGCTTTCCTTGTCTTAGAGAAAATAAATCTTCCCTCCCTGTTGAGTTTGATAAAATAGAACACTGGTCAGAGAGAACATAATCAGAAGAGAGTAGCAGAGAAGAGAGAGAACTAAAGAGTTATGGAAATAGAAGACTGATTAAAGCAACTTGAACTGTCGGTATTATCAGTGGAGAGACGCCTCTCATGCTAATCCTATTACCCTATTTGAACAGCGGTCAGATTTATGACACACCAGAGGCCTTAAGCATAGCTTCTAAGGGTCTAAATGAGTAAGAGTCTAATTTGCCAGCAATATTTTTTTTTACATTGTTTCAGTAATAGCTGAAACACTAGAGAGTAAAAATGTAAATGCACTGAGCATGAATTACAAACAAAGTGGAAAAAAATATATTGTTTTCTACATTGACATATATAAAAATACCAAGCCCTGTGAAGACTCATGTGGTAGTTACTGGATTCAGTTCACAGTGGATCATGGCAGCCTTCCTCTGCCATACAGACTACACATTCTCTGATGATGTGTGTACAGTGGAGATGATGTCTCTGGCTTATCTGAATGAGCTGTTACTCAGAGCCAGAAATAAGCCCCCACCCCTCTCTCTCTGTTATTGCTAAAATATATATTTCTAGAAAGCAATGTGGCATCTTGCTTCAGAAGAAACACTGATTGCCTTTGGGGAATAAAGAGAAGTGGAATAATGAAATAAAGAAAGAAAGTGGGGCAATGGATTGGAAAAGAAAACATTCATTAATCAGCTGGCAGTGGTTTTGGACCAGCCAGTTCTATAGACCACAATGGAACTTGGAATTAGTTGTGGAAGTCAGCTCATTCCAGCTGCCCTACTTTAAACAGCAGCAAACACAAAACCTGGGGAAACTGCTCCTCACATCACGTACACACACAACAGCTTGACCCTTCATCATGAGGCCCTAACGGGATGGTAACGGATTTACATTTTTGATGCAAATGCATAATTTATAAATTAAACTACATACAATTTTCCAGATTGTATTTTGTGACCCGTTTATTATTGAAGCTGAATGCTTTCAAAAGTGGTAAAAATGCATTTCAATATGATTCATGAGTGTAGGCAAACTGGCTGTGTAAAACGAAGATGGCTCACAGAATAAGAAAATTCCTGCTCTAATATGCTAATGTGCATATTGCTTGCACTCAAAATTCATTGGCACATGTATTCACATTAAGTGTCCTGATAATTATTAATTCCCAAGTATAGTGCTGATGAATAATGAATAACTTCTACCATTCATTAGACATGTAGATACACATAGCAACACATATTTGAGCCAACAGGTCCCTGCTCTACATACCAGTAGGCTCAGTAGGTTTTTATCATGTGTTATCATGTTCTGGACATTTTTTGCCATGGGTACAATAATAAAGGCAAAGTGTGTAGGTGAAGAAACACACACACACACAAATGCTTCTATAGCCACAAGATGTTGCATAATTACCTTATTCATTGGCATGATAATAATCATCAGGACACAATGTGGATACATGTGCCACTGAATTTTGAGTGCAAGTGCATATTGGACCAGGAACTAGCTTATTCTGACAGCCAGTGTCCAACGGGACCATAACTAAGGATAATGGCCATTCAGTGGGTTGATAATGAGAACATCCTTTTGTTTTTTCTTGAATGCAGCTAAGAAAAAAACTCTTTGCTGTAACTTGAACAGTGCACAACATTTAAGTTAGAAAATGTTAATATAATATGTTGTTGCTGTTAATAAATGCTGTTAAGGACAAGGGAATAGATGCTGTTACAGCAATGAACTTTAACAATATATAATGTGCCATATTCCCACTATAGAATACAAAATTCAATACCAAGCAAAGTTACTTTAAAAACAATCTGAAATTTTTACTTCATATTTAAGACGATAAATACTGTATGACTAAAGTTGAATGTGATTTATCAAAAGAGACATTTTGCACAATGCCTAAAACAGTATTAAAAAATGTTTTCGGGTGTAACTCTTACAAGTGTGTAGCTCAAAGTGATCCCTGTGAGAGAAGTTTCCTGCATCCTACAAATGGAAAATGGCTGTTCATGGTGACTAAATGCATTTTTGAGACATTCGCAAGTCTCAGAGACTTGCGAATTAGATTCCTGACCACTGTGTATTCACCTGTATGTATGTTCTGTAAGGTCGATTTGCATTGAGTCATTCCTTTGTCCTTTTTGTGAATTCAGCTGCTGAGCTGAGTGTTTAAAAGACACCATGACCTGTAAAGCCTTGTCAATCTGATTTGTCCCACTCGAGTGTAGTTCTGTTCTGCTGTGTGTGTTTCTCTGTCTTGCTGATTAAACTCACCATAACCAAGACGCTGAGCTGCATTTTGCCTCCTAAACCTGCCTTACAGTTTTTTGCTACAACAATCCCCTCACTAAATATAAAGCTGAACGTTGCAGCAATAGTTCGATTTCATCCTATACCTCTTTACATTTCTATTGTCATTATTCTTTGGCTTCGGAGCAAAGTGTGAATGCAGTTTTCAGAATTAAAGAGGAATCAATGAAGAAATATGTGTACACACTGAGTAGCTTGAGTTATTGCTCTGAGCCATTCTGTGATCATTTCATGAAAACTATTAGTAGACTAGTATGAAGTACTGACATCTTAGACATCTGGGAAATTTTACATGTTGGCTCTTAAAGGCAATAAAAAAATCGAGCTGGGTAAATTATCATGCTAGTTATCGAGATGATACATTACAGAAATTCTACCTAAAAAATGAATTAATGGCTCTTTGGAAAAAAAAAAACATAGTATGTATTTTTGCAAAGCCAAATTCTACCTGAGTGAAACAGATCCAGGTGCTATCACTGAAACATCAGGAACATCATCAAAGCAGACCATTACCCAAACGAATAATGATAATGTAACAGAGCTTACGTTTTCCACTTAGCCAAAGCCTCTGTCATGCTGTTAGCAGTTGTGGGACTGAGTGAGGTCTTGAAGGTAGACTGGGGGGTTCATCTTAATGTTTGCCATCCAGGAGACCCATTATGTCAAGATTAGCAACTTTGTATTACAATGAGACGGCATTAAAAATGTGCATCGTGCAGTGTTAACAGGTGATAACTGGACTCTCTAAGCAATGACAGAACCTGGGAGGAAAAACTTGCCATTACACGTATGCGTGTGTGCAACATTTTCCGACTGACAAAGGACAACTGAGGAAATGTTAACCACGGTTGGCTCAGACAGTCCTTGTAATATGACAGCTTTTATATGAATATCTGCCTTGTGGCCTCCTTTCTTTTATTCTAACCTTTTGTGAGGTCATGGAAATTTACTTTTTGTACTTGTTCAAGTGGTATTTCTCTTCCTAGATCACAGGTTGTAGTTTTAATATATGCCATTAAATTGTGCCATTTCTTTGTCCTTACTCTTCTTTTCTTGTGTCTAATGATCACAAGTTTCAAGTTTATGTGACTGTGATGAATCACAGTAAAATGTGTTTAGCTAATTTAGCTTCATTCATACTCTTTTAAATATCTGTTAAGGACAAGATAATACTTTTTTTTTTTAAGATTCACATTCATTTACTTCCTTATTCTTTTTAAATGGGGGTCAAAATGTGAAAACCACCTTTACATATGCACTTCAGTCTGACTCCAACACCCACTATGAGCTCAATTATAGACACACAGTAGAATGATCACTTTCCTGACAGTTTCAACTTAAAAACTGCGAAATTATAACATTGTAAAAGTAGAATTCATGGCAGAAGTGCTGTATTCGGTTTCAGTTGATCGTACAGGTGTGCCTAATGAAGTGGCCAGTAAGTGTATATTATGTTCCATATTTTGTATATTACCACCTTGTTAGTCTGTGTGTTCTTACAAGTGCAGTTTTCTGCCGGAAAATCTCGGCCTGTATTCATTAGGAAACTGCTGCCTGTTTTACAAGGGGATGAGAGGAGCCTATTTTCAGCCATTACTGAAGCCTGCACCAACTCCACCTGCTGCTAATATATTCCTCCTCCTAATAATATTCATCTTGTTCCTGCCTCTTATCCAGGCTGCACCGCAGTATTCAAGGATTAGACTTTTGCCACACTCGCTCACTTGCAGATTTATGATTGCATCTGCAAACTGTGTCCAGTTTCATGAAACCTTATTCACTGAGTTGCATGTTTTTACCCTCTGATCAAGCGGGCACTTTCATTACCAAAAGGAGATAATAAAGCTAATTTAATGTATGAAATCAGCGTAATTATTATTTTTTTTTATATTTAACTGGTGCATAACTTAATAAGAAACTATTTTCTTCCCTACGATGCTCTATTCAGGGTCAGCTTGTACTTCCTCCCTGTGATCCCAAAAGATCCAAGGTCCTTCTTGATTGCCCCTTTTAAACCCCACTCTCACCAAATGGTGGGAACAAAACCAAAAAGAAAATGAAAAAGTAGTCACGACGAATAAGAATTCAAAAGACTATTTCTTTTTCTTTTTGGTCCATGTCTTTATTTATGACAGCACAAGGTGGCTACTACTTTGTTTAAAAGGGACGACGTTATTAATTATTACTATAGTTTATTGACAATGCATAACAAAAATCTTTCTTGATTATTTTACTTGGCATAGTGAACTGTCCACCTCACTGGCAGGTAGATGTTTGTTGCAAAACAGTTATGTAATGAAACACAATCTCGAGAGTCTCCCATTGTTCTGATGCTCTGCCTCTGCCTGTTCTGGCTGTGACACAATTTAACACAAACACTCAAACATAGAAAGTAAGCTGTAATGACCTGTCAATCAACAGTGTCAAAACAACTGATTGAATATTTCTCTGTGCCATCTGGATGGTAGTTGGGTTGGATATTACCGCTCTTCTTGTCATTTGTGGGACTAACATTAGTCTTTAATATTTCTACTTCTGTCTGCCAGAAGAACGCTGTCAGCGGGAGACATTCAGGGACTGCCAACACTGGGATTGGTGGTCAGCTGCTCTGCCTCCTGAGCCACAGACGTTCCATCAAGAACATAGGAGTTAGGAATTTATTAGCCACAACATTAGTAACACCTGACGAACTGATAAATGCCGATGTTTTATTATGAGTTAACCACCTGTCAGCACATAAAATTGATAAAATCTCTTTCACTTTTACCAACAGTGACCTTTGACCCTTATTTTTTATTTAATTACAGTTCATGTTTTGCTACACTTACTATAATCAGTAACGTTGAATACAGGGTTTAATTAGTGGAGTACTTACTTTTGTAAGTGTAAAGTAGATAAATTGCTTTACCTTTCCTTGAGTAAAAGATTAGAAATTTTGAAGCCGGTACTTTTCCTTGAGTAGTGAGTTTCTATACTCGTGCTTGCTCAAAGTGGCCATTCTGACCCTGGTCCTTCATAATTTATTAGGACCACCAGTGGTAATATTGTAGCTGATCGACACATAAAATTATATAACACAGCTATTGTATTATAACCTCTTCATTTTAAATTATGAAACTAAAAAAAAACTGTCTAGACAAACCTGCCCTGTAAGACAACAGATTCACAGATTGTCTAAAAATTATGTGTAAAAGCTTTCAATGTCTGTATCTGAAAAATAAAATAAAATGATATAACTTTTTATTAATATTGGTATCACATGCCGACTTTTTCCATTAACATTTCTTTACACCTAAACTGCAATCCCACAATCATTTTGTAGGAAATGTAACTACAAGGGGACAACGTTTTCTACTATCATACAGTATCGAGAATATGTTGAGAATTAATGTAAATGGCAAATGTGTTAGTGAGCATATTAAAATGCTTTCAGTCATCATATTTACTTCCACCAAATTATCCAAAATCTGCAATAAGACCTTAAAGGTACTTAGGACTTACAACACTTTTTAAGGTTAGTGGAGCAAACTTTTATTTGTCACAAAAATAAAGTCACAATCTTTCTCTAACCTTTGGTTTGTGGAATGATGAACAAACATATGAGTTCATTCATTTGAAAAACTATGTCACATTGAAACATAATCGATTTAGTACCTTCTCTACAAAAGCTTAATTCCATTTGCAGTTTTGTTAGTTACACAGGAACATCATTTTTAAGAGGCAGGGCGGGTTCTGAACTGGCCTTTTGATTGAAAAATGCTTCTAACACTTAAACACAAACAAGCTAAATACATTGTTTTACAGCTTTTTTTTCAATCTGCTTTAAAGTATATTCTGTAACATAACCTCACCTGTTTTACCCCCTCATTTATCATTCTACAGTGTTCAACTTACACTTTCATTTATCATTCAGTGAGTGGAGAGGAAGAGCGGTTAGTTCTCTATCTTGTTCCATTACAGCAGAATGCGTTGAGTATAATTTACCATTAATGACTCACTGCTTGTGTGTGTGTGTGTGTTGTGGGTGTAAGCCTCTGCACTCTCATGTTCTTGTACACCACATGCAGCCGGTTTCCTGTCCATGTGTGTTCCTGAGCAGGCATACGTGCACATTTCTTAATGAGTGCATATTAAACTGCTAATGAAACATTTGTGGTTCCAGATGGGAAGACACAGTTTGACTTCCTGATTCATGATCTGTCACATTCACTTTACCTACCTCCACTTCTCAGTTGAAGTGATGCTCAAGCACAGTTTATGCACTGTGGAAAGTGACAAAGAGAATTTTTCCAAATTTTCTTTTGCTTTGGACTGAAATTTATAAGATAAGAGTTAATCACTGTACATTTGAATGCCACCATCAACAGTGTAAACATTTCACCTTGAGTTATTGCTTTAAATCCAAAAATCCAAAATATACTGAAGCAGCATGAAGTAATATACAGTATGTACAATCTCACAATGGATGTTAATGCAAATTATGTTGACTTTATGACCACTATACATTCAAATTTGTGCTCTTTCTAACTTCTCTGGCAAAGAAATTGCATGGTAATGCAAGGTGTTGATGCAAATAGGATGGCATGCTAATGGATGTGATCGGATCTCCCTGCTGACCTTCAGAGGTGATCAGATATCAGCTGAAGTAAGCCAAGTATAAATGCAATCTCTACAGTTTGCACAGATTGACAGGGGACATGGTGTGCTGCTACTAGTCCTCACCCTACTTTTAAGACAAAGAGTCTTAAAATTATTTTTATTATGGGTCTTCAGTGTGTGAAGACACGCAGAATACGAGAGGGCCAACCCTTCCCCTTCTTGTTTTTTTCTATCCTTGTGGAAACTGTGCTTTAACAGGCTGGTCGGAATTCTTTCTCTTTATGAGGTCATAGAGGAAGTCACTCCTCCATCTCAGCCCTAACACCACCTGGGAAAAACCTGATCCAAGATTCACACGCTTCACAAACACTTCACACTAAAATAGGGACATTTTCAGATAGGCCAAAATCCATAAACACATTTAGGGGACCTATGACACCAATGTAATTTTTAAGAAGGGGTCCTATCCTGGGCCCTTAAATATAAATTACTTCCAAGAACCACCAGGAGATGCCTACATCAGAATTTTTCAAAATGTGACACGTAGTGGCGTTGACAAATACCACAGAATAAAACTTTAAAGTTTACTCCAACTGTTGGCTCTGTGTTTTCCTACAGTGGTGCTGCAGTAATAAACTCTGCTTGAGCGGCTGATGCTTCGTTAATGAATGTGTCCAGGTAAACTGAGGTTATATTGTGCTGAAAAACACTTTGCTTTCACCTATTAAGATCAATTGTTTGTTGGTTTACGGAAATAAACCCACATGGAACAAGCACCCACTGCACTCATCACAAAATATTTACATGGCTAATTTACTGCATCACTAACATCTGCAATATAAAATGATATATTTTCTATTTATTGCCTTAAGACCTCCAATGCTCTCAATATGAGCTAATGAAGCAAAAATCTTCCAAAAGAACAAATGTCTCATGTAATTATTTGTAGTTATTTGACAGCCCCTCTCTTGGTAGATTTATGACATTTGGAAACCCATTTTCCTTTCAGTGTGCATTTGAACTCCACACAACCCCTTTCTGCAGTTGCAGCACTTAAGATCTTAATGTGAACTAATTAACAAAACCAGATCAGGCAATGTTTCTCAAGCACTTTCACTACTTTCACAAGCAGAAATTTCTGCCTATATTTTTTATTCTGTTATTTAACTGTTAACAATTCCAAGACTATCAGAGCTCATTCCTGTCCATTGTATCATTGTAAAGATTATATTGCTAATTTTATTTTGTACCCCTACTCCAACAAGTCCTCAAACCTGAAGGCCAATATACAATGCTGGACCCACAGAAGTACATGTTGGGTCTCCATGTCAACAGGTGTCTAATAAAATTTCAGACTTGTGGTGCCATGGGCCAAAATAGTATCTGACACCTATTACAATAACAAATCAAACCGAACAATCCAAAATGGTGCCTATAGGCAAACATACGGGTTTGATTGGGTTTGTACACATTAGTCCATCTCCCTCTCTGTCCCTTTCTGCAGGTGTCCCCAGCTTTGGTGCTTTATGTTTTAAAGTGTGCAGCTACTGGTCCTACAAACCTGCCTTATGATAAGTTCTTGCTTTTTGTTGCTCTTTTCTTTTCTCTGTCCTTTACTTTCACTCACCCCAACCGGTCAAGGCAGATGGCCGCCCACCCTGAGCCTGGTTCTGCTGGAGGTTTCTTCCGTTAAAGGGAGTTTTTTCTCTCCACTGTTGCCTAGTGCTTGCTCCAGGGGGAATTGTTGGGCTTTTTCTAAATCTGTATTGTCCTGACTTTATTATATAGCACCAATTCAAAACATGATCATCTCAAGGCACTTTACATAATAAAGTTGAATTGAATTGAAAAACTGAATTGAATTGAATTGAATTGAATTAGAACACATGGGTTAGGGTTAGGAAAAATGTTATAGATAGACTTAAAATCTCTGGTTCCTTCATGTCACTTAATGTATGTCAAGTATGTGCATTGAGTAAGGAAAATAGTTTAACACTGGGATTGATCTGTCTAATGTGAGAAAGTCCTCTATTTTGTACCCAACCCAACCACCAACCTCATGTCATCCCCAAGAGTTTGAGTCTAAATAAGTGACACGCAAAAAAAGTGTTTGGAATTTTTGTCTTTATAATTTTATATTATAAATATAGTGACGCACTCATAACACAAGTTATAAAATCGATATTTACATTCATTTAGTATGTACCAAGTTATGACTTCACAAAGCAGCACCAGGTATCACCTAGAGTTGTCCCAAGAGCCAAAACCTCCCTATCATTTAAAGGGAGTAATTCATCTGTAATTGCTGCTTTTAACACCCTTTTACATACTGTATTTAAAATGGTTAATTCGATTCACTTTACTTTATAAGGAAACAAGAGCAGTTCACACTAACTGCTTGATAAAACCATTTATACATAGGAACTTTTATACACACCCAGTAGAGTCTTAACCAAAAGAGTCCAAGATCTTAAATGAGGTATTAAATGATTAAACTTACATCTACAATGTGTTCATGTGGAATTAATACATGTGCTCCAAAGTGCTGTTTTATGTAAAACACATTTTTCTCCATTAGTTAATTATTAACCAATTGTGCAATCTCTTAAAATTATCCAATATTTTACATAACAATACAAAACCAAATAAAAACGGAACAAAAAGAAAACAAAAACAGTCCAAAGTTTAGAAAGCTATAGGATGTCCAGCAAAATACTCATGGAATTCATTACCAGATACCAGAAACGCCACACTGCCAATGACAATTCTCATTTATAAAGTAAATGCATCAGTGTTACCTGGGCCAGGTACACAGAGTTTTTCCCTCCAGTACTATCATCACCTGTCCGATGGGAAGTGGAGACGCTGTCCTGTCACCTTCCCGAGATCCGGCTGGCCAGCTCGCATCAGCTGTTGACCGTGCACATCTGTCTAGGCTTGCCCTGCTTAACGTCCGCTCCATAGCCAACAAGGCGTTCATCCTGATTTGTTTATTAAAGAACACTTGGATTTTATGTTCCCGACGGAGACTTGGCAGCGGGAACAGGAATATATTGACGAACTGTAGTATGACCCTTCCTGTTGCATGGCAGCAGAGTTTTCAACCCTTACTGAATATTTTAATTGAAACATCATGTCTCTGTCCCCACCCATAAAAAAGGCCATGCTTTGGACTCTGGTTTTCTCTCTTGGCCTGAGTGTTGAGGACATTCAAATGAGTGACCACTGTTGTTTTATTTAAGTTTTGACAGGTTTTCTGTGCCAAAAGGCTACATAAATAAAACTTACTAACCTACTAAAAATAAGAAGCTGTTAGCTGAGTCTTTTACCATTTGCTAATGATAGTGACTGATCTCATTGCATTCTGTCAATATTGGTAGCTAAGCTCAGAGTCAGTGCAAATTATTTTTTTAACATTCACACACTGCAGTGCTGCAGCACCAGCAGGTTGAGGTAGAGTTCAGTGAAGAACACATCACGTATTGACTAGCTTTATTTTAGACCGTAGGGATCCTTTAAAATATGCTGGGATTGTTGCCAGTACCAATCCTCTGAATCAGCACTGAACATCTCAAATATACATCATTTTTTTCCCTTCAGAACGTCTCACTCACTTGGCCTTCTCACAGCTTCTTTTTATCTTGTGACCTTTTAGAACAACTTACTACTTTAGTACATAAAGTGGTTAAAAAATATCTACACCACAACTTTAGTTGAGCTTCAACTGCAAAGTTCTGCTTTCATATACTATATAATAATATATCAGTCACTGAGATGGAACAAGTGCTTTTATTTGATTTCAATTTTTTTGCCTAATGCTGATTTTTGTGTAAAGGTTTTCCACCAACGTTTCCTTGTTAAGAGCATATTCCTTTTTAAAATAAAGTAAAACAGCTGATGGATTCCGTTTACCTGCACTAAATATGTTGCTTATGGGTGTTTGGTGTCGCCAGTGTTCATTTTGAGTTGTACTTTGGGAGATGTACAAACCTTATTTCCAGAACTGTAAAGAATTATAAAATGCAAAAAACAATTATCATTTGACTTGAACCTTTATGTATCTGACAAAAGTACAAAGAAATGGTTCTCTATCTTTTCATGGACCAAGTTAATTTAATTGTGAATGTAATCAAAATAAGAAATGAAGGCCTGCTACACACTCAAAAGAAGCAGAGACAGAAGCATAATAATACTAAAAAAGTTTATAAAATATTCAAGAAACACCATTGTAGAAAATTGTTGGGGTAATTGGTAAGAGCTGAGGGGACCATGATTGGGTATACAAGAGCATTCACCAAAATCTCTGTCTGGGTCGTGGCTCTCGGTTTTGTGCTACACTTTGTGCATTGAGAAATATTCGTTTTGAACTGAAGCCATTCCCTCACAATTCCAAAGAATTTAGGTCTTTAACTATCTACAGTGCCAACTATTGTGAAAAGATTTAGGGACTCCAGGGAAATCTCAGTGAATAACATCCAAGGATGGAAACCACCGTTGAATGTGTGCGACCATTGAGCGCTCAGGCCATAATGCATGAGAACTGCCACTTTGCTAAACTTCTTGTCGCTCAACACAGTCCACTGTTATGCAAGGAAGAAGCCATACATCAGTTCTGTGCAGAAACACAGCTGAGTTCTCTGGACCTGAGCTCATGTCACATAAACTGAATGACAGTGGAAATGTGTTCTGTGGTCAGACAAGAGCAGCTGATTTTTGTAAAAAAAAAAAAAAACTGTTTACCAGTGATGACAAAGACCTTCAAGAATGTTATAAGCAAAAGGTACAAAACCCAGCATTAGTGTGGGGATGCATTGGTGCCTAAGGTATGGGTGACTTAAACATGTGTAAAGGAACCTTCCTGCAGTTCAGAACTGTCTCCTATTAGAAATGTATGGTGCATCATGGAGAGAACAGTCAGAAAATAGTGACCACAGACTGGTGAGTAGCTGAAGTAAGGATGAATGGGCAAATATTCCACTTGTGAAACTGCAAAAAATTAATATAAACACTTTCAGGAACCATTAACATATAAGTCATTTAAAGGAAAGGCGATGTAACACAGTGGTCAACACACCTCTGTCCCAACCTTTTTTTGACTGTGTTGCAAGCACCAAATACTACATGTACTTATTACAATTACAGAACACAGTGAAGTTGATCAGTGAAAACCCTGAAAATATTTTCTTTGTACTTTTGTCAGACAAATGTTGAAGCAAATTGCAGATTTTAGATTTTTAGAAAAAAATTAAGGGAATGGACTTTGTAATATTCAAACACAACTGCCTTTAACCCCTGCAACCATGGCTGTTATAAGAGGGATTATGTTTTTAAACTCTTTTTACCAACTTGCTATATAACTTTCTGTCCGGTGATACCTTCACAGGGAAATATGGCGGCATTCAGTCTGACCTTTGTGCGGACAAATAAACTGCAAATCCATGTGAATTGACCACAGTGTATCTCTCTGAAAGCATTCTCTTAGTTTCATTGATATGCTGATATCATATCAAGTGATATGAGCTTCCTGAAATGACTCCTGTGAAATCGATATAACCCAATATAACTCCACTTAACCTCGCACGGACATGAAAATGAGTTTGATGTCCCTCTCAAGTGCTCGATGTGAACCAGATAAATTATAGAAGTGTCCTGAATGAACTTCAGGTGACTTCGACAGCAACTCGATAGCTTTATATGTTCCCAGATGACTTCAGTTACCTGAAGATGAGCAGTGCAGACACCGTAAACTGATACAGGTGTTAGGCCCCTCATAAAGTACATATGGACCCAGATGGACTATACTCAGGTACTGATGGATTCTCATGACTCCAAATAACTGTGTATGTGTGTGTTTGGCAAAGAATGCAGAACAAATGTTTGAAATATTCAACTGCTCATTGATTAGGTGGTGCTATAAATAATTGCTACAGGTATTGAATTTAGTTTATATGTGTGTGGGTTTATATGACCTTGTGATGTTTGTGGCGTGTTTTACACATCTCCGTGTTTTGCTTTCTTTCAACACACAAAAGAACATCCTATAAACTTGAACCTTAGTGGACATGTCTCCATTGAGGCAAGAGCGTGTGTTCATGTCTGTGCATTTGTGAGACATGGAAAGTCAACATGGCCAGTCTGTATCGCATGCCTTGGGGAGCGACCGATCAATAATGCAGCGCATTGCAAAACATCCAATCTAACACACACACAGACACACACACTCAAGCACCAACACATTCAAACAACCCCTTTGGGTTTCCTATGTGTGTGTGTGTGTGTGTGTGTGTGTGTGTACAACAAAATTAAAGAAACAAAAAGGGTGTGTGTGTGAGGGAAGGAACAGGGGGGAATGTTTTTTCAAACTTGTAAAGGTGCATAGGTGCATTGACTCGTACACACACACACACACACATACACGCACGCACACAAACTTACCCACAGGCAGCTAAGGTGCTTCCTGCAGGTGTTGTTTATATTGTGAATGTAAATCCATAAGGCTTTATGAAGCTTCCTCACAACTGATGCTGCAGCTTCTCATTAAGTCTCACATTTTATACAGTACACAGATTTTTTTGTATACAGCATTTTATTTATCTGATCTTATTGTCTTATTCCTAGTTTGTAGAGATACAAATATGTACCAGATACAAAAAAGGGACCTTAAAAAAATCATGTTGCCCTAATACAAGAGAAAACCTTGACATACATAATTCAAAACTAACTCAATCGCAAATGGACCTAAATACTGTAGGTCTCACTCCAGAAATGTGAGGAATCAACGAACAAATTGTAAAAGGTCTTTACTTATATAGAGATTTTATCAGTATCCAAAGTGCTTTAGACTGCTTCTCATTCACAAACACACACACACACACACACACACACACACACACACACATACACCAATGGGGAACTCCTATGCAGCTGGCCTGTACTGGGGTTCATTGTCTTCCACATGTAACAGGAGGAGCCGGAAATTAAACCAAAAACCTTGGGATTGGCCATCTGCTATACTATCATATCATTAGTCAACTATTGAAGAAGGAAAAAGAAAAAAATCTTTGGATCTTTATGAAAATGAGAATAAAGTGATCCATTTGAAATTCCTTTTTGTTTGAATTTAACACTTGTTCTTATTCACTGGGTCGCCCGCAGAGACATAATCACCTGAAGTATTTTAGTTGCATCAGTTCATCCCAAACAAAGCTTGACAAACTATAGATTGTTAGAAAGCAAAAAACCTTACAAACCAATTTAAGATTGCAGCGACAACCATTTCTCAAAAGGTAACAAGAGTTCATATTAAGCGAGACAACGATAATTAACTTTTCTGAAGTTTGCAGAGGCACAAAGTTATTGAATCCTCAAGTGCTTCACACTGTCTCTCCATAAGAATCCAAAGAAAAAAAAAACAGGTTATCCAAGAAAATAAGCCTTAAACCTTAGTTCTTCACTGTTCTGTCATTGCTAAAAAACATAGAAAACACCACGACGAGCACTATTTTGAAACTGGCCAGCATTCTGGATCAGAACAAGCCCACATCTAGGCATCTGCAACAAGCATGTAAACCAATCATAGCCCCCAACAGTAACGCACAACTTCACATGGGAGTTAAATTATTAACTTTTTTAAAAAGTAAATATTGGGCTTTACATGATTTAATTTAACATGACAGTCATGTCTATGATGAGTATGGAAATGTTTGTCCAGATCTCGATCATCAAAGTTTGTATCTCGGGCATTATAGTGAATTCCTCTGGGCTTTGGCTAACATGGAATCAATGAAGAAAAAGAATGGAAGCCTTTAATAGACTGCGCTCCGAGTTGTCCCATTTTATTCTTGCAAATGAAAATGTCTCACCCAGAGACCCCCTTATCTTTTTTGTTTGCTTCTACTCTGTGCAGCCGATGAGACATACATACATAGTGTCTTTACCTGGCTCTATCTTCTCTGCATTACTGTCGGGGGACTCTAAATACAGAAATGGTTTACTGGGTCAAAATGTTAAAGAAATGATATTATGGAATACAGTGCACTCAGTATGCACTGTATTTTGACTCAAATATTTGACTATTTTTAAATATGTATGGCATTTTACATGGTAAATGTAAATGGTCTGCACTTATATAGCACTTTTCTAACTTAGTGAAAGGTGTTTCACTGTTTTCTAAAATTGAAAATATTTTAAAAAGTCGTTAAAAGAAAAATGCTCAAATTCGTAAGCACTGAGAGATTATTGCTATTCATTGTGCTACTGCCTTTGTTTCTGATAGTTTATCATGTGTTGTGTCTTTATTTACTGATTGCTGGTTGTTGTGTGTCAGTTTGAATGCTGTTTTGTCATTGATTGTGCTGCTTGACGTTACCTGCTAGGAAGACAGATAAAACGTAGCTTAAAGTTAACTCAAATGAAAGCATTTATTTATCTTTGATATTGCACATGATTGCTTTTAAATACATTATATATATATATATATATATATATATATATATATATATATATATATATATATATATATATATAAACAGAGCGGCTATATTCTCTTCTTTTAGGTGCTTTGATAGACTGTTTTTGTGAGTGTTGTTACTCATTCTGGCTATATCCAGCCAGGCAAACAACATCTAATGCTGCTGTGATCTCCTAGAAATAGAATTACACAGCAAGTGTGTCGTTATAGTTTTTCAACTTCTGCAAAATCTGGGAGGATATCTCCAGGTGTCCAGCGCTCAATACATTACCATCTCTATGGGAAGGCTACAAAGGTGGCCACACAAACCGCTGTGGCCAAGAAAATGTATGAGCTGAAAATAATAGTTGCAATGAACAAAACTGTAGTGACAGCTGAATTCTATTCGTCACTGACTTGACTTCATTAAGCTATTCCAGATACAGCCATAGAGTTATTAGTCTACACGGTACACCGCCATGACAAGAACATGGACTGTGGTAAGAGTAAAGTGGGGGCTTGGCGTTTACGTGAACAACAGCTGCTTTACTAACACAAGACTGTGTGGTGTTACTGCTTCCCCGAACAGGAGTATGTGACTGTTCCAGCAGAACAGCCTCAGGATACCTGTTCTGCTGACTGCTGTGTTCCAGCAGTATGTTAAGTGTGAAACCAGGGGAGCAAATACACTGGACAAGATCTATTCTATCATCAAACAGGGCTTTAGGGCTAAGGCTAGTGCCTCATACACACATCTTTTACACCCAGAACTGAACATGGCCTGAAGGTGCCTCTCATCAAATGCAGGACTGCTTTAAGACATCCGAGGTTGAATATCAGAATCTGGAGCAGGAACAGCTCTCGGTGGCTACATTAAGTGGTGCACAGACACCGTCTCCGTGGACAAGTGCATTCGGGTCTATCCTAACAAAAAGTCCTGGATGATAAAAGAAGTTCAGCGCCTGCCTTGGGAGACGAACATTGCATTCAGGTCTGTTAATGGGGTACTACACAGTGTACCTAGATTCCACCTAAAGAGAGCTAGCAGAGAAGCCAAGGCTGCATATACAGTAGGAGGAGGATTGAATACTTCTTCCGAAGCAACAAAGAGGGGCAGTTGTGGCAGGAGGTGCAGCACATCACCAACTACAGAACAAGCAATTTCTTGGCTAATGGCAATTACGTTTTACTGGCTGGGGAGCTGAACCACTTCTTTCCCCGCTTCAAGGTGGATTTACTGGAGGTAGCCACACTACATCCACCAACCCACCAACCAGCCCACTCAACCAGCTAGTTTATCTTGATGGAGAAACATGAGTTATAGCTCTTACTAAAGGTTGTGAACCTTAGGAAAGCTGCGGGACCCGAGAGTGTGTCTAGACATTTCTGTGAATGCTAAATACTAAAAGTTAAAAACTGTGCAGAGCACTTTCCAATAACTGATCTCCATTTTATTATAAGTTATTTATATATATATATATATTATAATTCCAAGTTATTATAATTAACTAAACTACAACAAAAAACCCCCACAAATTTCTAAACTAAAATGAAAATTAGCACTAAATTTAGTAAAAAAAGAAAAAGAAAAAAAAACAAGATGAAATTGAAGAAAGTCTTATTTCAAAATTACCTAGAACTGAATAGATATGACAAAGAAATAACAATATAGCCTATAAAACTAAAATGTGTGGAAGAGATAAGAGCGGGAGTTAAAGTACAGTTATCAGTCCAAATCTGGAGCAGAGGGGAAGCTGCTTATACCAGTTTAGTCCCTCTGGAACTTGGAGTGATCCCCTAAATATTTTTATACAGTAAAAATACATTTACTTCCTCCCAAATTGCACATACCCCTTATTACACTTATCTGCTGTTGCACTGAACTTATCTCTTATAGTACTGCGCCATGTTAAGTGTTTGTGCTCTGGTATAGAAACTATTTTTCTGTCTGTTTGTCGTTGCTTTAATCAATCTGTACTTTCTGCCTGACGGTAGCAATAAAAAAAAAAACTACTTAAATTAAACTAAAAATAATTTGAAGAGGAAGAAGAAATAAAAACGAAAACTAAACTTCTAAACAATTATAACACTGATTACATTCCACAAGCTTCCAAAAGCTGGCCAATCAGAACAGAGTGGGCACAGGAGGAGCGGAGGCCCTAAAGTAACAGGAGCTAAAACAAACCAATCCACACAGAGCTGAGGAAGAAATACTATATAAAGACCCATTATAAGAAAAAAAGACAGTTTGTGATTGTAAATCATCCAAAACTAGTTAAGTAAATCCACATAATAAAACTATAATCCTGCCCTCTTTAATGGTGTAGTCATCAACTGTTATTAAGTGGAAGGATAAAAGACAATTCTTGACATTATCACCTTAGATTATTTGGACTCTTGGAAGTTTTGACCTCTTCCATTAAAGGAATTGTACATCTCCACTGTTGCCTAGGGCTTGTTCATGGGGGATTTGTTAGGTTTTCCTCTACATATCTGTTTAGTCCTGACTTTATTATGTAAAGGATCCTTATGAGGGTGCGGAAACATGAGCATATATATAGCTCCTGTTCTCCGGATACTTCACTGGCTCCCAATCCACCTTCCCATTGAATACAAACTTGTCTACTTACCCACCAGTGCATCCATGAAAATGCCCCACAATATCTTAAAGAACTCATCACATCACAAACTACAACAAGACACCTTCGTTCCACGTATCGCCTCTACCTGTCCTTGAGCAAGACCCCAACTTAGTTGCTGCCGGTGAGTGTTGGCCAGCTGTGTAGCCCCCCCCCCACCAATCGTTGTGTGTACGATTGTGAGTGTGAATGGGTGAATAAGAAGCAGTTTAAAGGGCTTTGAGTACAAATAGGTAGAAAAGCGCTATATAAGTGCAGAACATTTATCATGTTGTGAATTGCCGCCATATGAATACATTTGAATTGAAGGACCTCCCACGTAATTTATTTTCTGCAAGGCTACATTGTCTTAATGTGAAAAACTGGAATGTTCTGTCACATTTTTCAGGTTGCATGGAACAGAGATTTTTTTACTTCTTTAAAGGAGATAGTTCTGTTTCCAATCCAAGGTCTAAGGAATATTTGAACACTGTAAAATGTCCTTTAAATAAAGACTTGAGGTCTTTTTTCAAACTGCAGAATGGTCTTTTATTGTGAAGTTCATGTCCCCTTTTCAGTGTTTTTGTATCTCCTGGTTTCAGCCTCAAATGTCTACCCTGTCTACCGCACATACAGATGAATAGTTTCACCTCAGCATCAGACACTGTAGATGACCAAATTAGTAGCACAGTTAATCTAATGCACGTTCCTGCTGCTCAAACTAGAGAGAAAGAGAGTGTGTGTGATTGCAGTTCCTATTTAGACTCTTTCTCTTCCCACTCTGCTTCTCATGATGAATGAGTGCTGTAAATCTGGGATGGTTAGATGCACAAGAGCATGCATGGAAACGTGCATGCTCTCTTCAAACACACACACGCACACACACACAGTGATGAATCTGGGCTAGCTGGTTCTTTTTTCTGTGTAGGGAGGGCTGCAGTGATGATGCTGCAGAACCAGGACATACACACAAAGATTATACAGTGATACACATTCAGTAACACACAAACACCCCATGTGCAAATATGGGCTTAGGGTCTTTAATGATATTAAAGAAATAAATATATCTTTAGCTGTGCTGTGAAATTCAATGGAACAGCGTTTGTCATACAAGACTAAAGCTGTAAAAAAAGAAAGTAATTTTTTCTAAAATACATTTCTTAAAAAAGCATCCATCTCCTTCTCTTCGACTGATGAATTAATGTATATATGCTATGCACTACATGCACACAAACACACATCTGCTCTCTTTCTCTGTCACACACTCACTAACTTTCTCCCAAACACTTCCCACTGTGTGACTTTTCATCAGTAAGCAGTGACCCACTGTTAATGTTTCTGAGGGAAAACTCTAGTAACTGTTGATGCGGCACTTCCTCCATCATCCCAACTTATCTGCTGTTGATTAAAGTGAATACTTAAAACTTAATACACCATTATTCTTCCACTGTGTGGCCATGCGTCTGTTTACAGCTAAGCTGGAGTGTAGAAATCTGTAAAAATGGTTAGAGTGTAATTGTAGAACAAGCACTTCACCCCCAGTGGATGAACAAAATCAAAATTCATCATCATTGATAAGGACCAATACAGATACTGATATAACATATAACACAGAGGTGCGTTCAACACACTGTCTGACCACTATCATCCTATTGTGTTGTTCTTCGTGCAGCATATTATACAGAGCTATTATCTTTTAGCCCATAGTTTTGATTTACCAACAACAGTCAAAACCCAGAGAAAAACTGACAGTAAAGTAAATTTGTTTCCTCTTTTTCTACTAGACCTGTCTTATGAGAAATATGGAGCAACAGCTAAGATCAGTTTAAGACAAATTAAACGATATAATCCTCAAATGATGTGTATAACAACTGAAGTGCCCAATTATGTTTTTGTTTAGAATGTAATAAATGAATGATTATGTTCTTCCAAGGATACCCTGGCTTCCATCTATAGATAACCAGAGCATTAAAGCCTTTTGATCAGCAACCTAATATCCATCTAATTCCAGGAAATCTTTACCATGACTGCGGTCACCATTTGATGTAACACAGAGGTTAACCTCTGACCTGGACAATCGCATCATTCAGCAAAGATACATGTAATCTCTAGTGTGAAACACAAACCAACAAGCTCTTCCATATGTGATCAGAACAGACTTATTATATATAACATGTATATGAACGCTGCCGTTCCCACCACCTTCGATCCTCTGACTCCAACCTCCTCACTTTCTCCATCAAATCCATGCACTGTATCTTGGGTGATTGAGCCTTCGGCAAAGCTGCCCCCACCTGCTGCAACTCTGTCCCACCTGCTGGAACTCTGTCCCTCTTCATATTTGATCCACAGACTCTCTACAAAACTACAAAAAACAACTAAAAACCTGTTTAAAAAAGTCTACCATCCCCGGTAAACTCCTCCATTTTTTCCTGATCTGTTTTTCACTGTACATTGTGTATGCGTTGTGTATTTAAGTATTGTGTCTTTGCGTATCTTTTGTATTATTATAATGTTTCTGCTACCGCAATTATTTAATTGCACTTAATTTTCTGCAAAAGCTTATATCTAGTTAAGAAGCTCTCTTAGACTTTTAATATGTTAACTGTATCTAGCCACATTGGTGAGTAAACTGTGGAAATGGTTGCAGTTAGTACTCCATCATTTAATTCTATGTTTTGGGGGAATAAAAACAAGATAAAAATGATGTGATCATAGCCAGTGTTCAGCAAATACAACCTCAGACAAACAACAACATATAACTTTTTTCACTGTGCCATTATTTATTTAACAAGAATGAAACCAAAAAGAAAAAAAAAAATCGTGTGCAATACTCTCCCTGTACTACTCCCATAGGATTGAAAATGGGAAGTTGCAGGCAGGTGCTACTAATCATCAGCCCTTGATTAATTGATCATCAGCAGGTCTGCAGACCTCTATAAAAGACATTGTTTTGGCAGTTTGCTGGTCATTTTGGTGTGTGTTAACACAATGCCAAAGGGGAAAGACATAAACAATGGTCTTAGAGAAACAATTGTTGCTGCACATCAATCTGGAAAGGGTTAGAAAACCATTTCCAAACTATTTAAGTTTAACAGTCCACAATGAGGCAGATTATTCACAAGTAGAAAACATTCAAGGCAGTGACTAATCTTCCCAGGAGCAAATGCCCCAGCACACTGACTCTATGTTCAGGCTGAGCAATGTTCAAAGAAATACAAAAGAACCCAAGAGCTCCACCTCAGACCTTACAGGCCTCACTTAACATGTTAAATTTTGAAGTTCTTGACAGCACAATTAGAAGACTGAACACACATTAAATACACATTGTTTGGAAGGGCTTTCAGGAGAAAGCCTCTTCTGTCTGAAAAGAACATGGAAAGCATGCCTTAGGTTTGTAAAACTGCCTCTGAACAAACCACAAGACTTCTGGAACAATGTCTTATGGCCAGATAAGATCAATGTTGATTTGCTTGGCCTTGACGCCCAGTGCCATGTTTAGTGAAAACCAAACAGCATATAGGCAGAAACACTACATACAGTTATCACTGCCAAGCATGGCAGTGGAGGGGTGATTATTCAGACTTGTTTTGCAGCAACACCTGGCTGACCTGGGCACTTTGCAGTTATTGAGTCGCTGATAAACTCCTCTCTGTAAGTACATCTGTCGAACAGCTAAAAATTGTTAAAAATTGGGTCATGCAACACAATAATCTAAATGTAAGTCTCCATCAGAATAACTGAAAAGAAAAGAATCAAGGTTTTGGAATGGTGTAGCCAAAGTCCAGATCTCAACCCAGTTGAAATGCTGTGGTGGGACCTTAAGAGAGCTCTGGACGGCTGACTCTAACTTCCCTGTAGTTAATGTGAGCCTGAGTGGTTGTGGTTATGTATGTCTCTCTGTGTTTGCCTTCAGAAAGACCTGGCATGTACGTCGCCTTTTGCCCAATGATAGCTGGGTTAGGCTCCAGCCCCTGAACAGGGTTTTATACTGTAAAACTGACGTGTACTATTGAACATTTGGTATTATACAAATTGTGTTTAATTCTGAATTTACTCATGGTGTTGTCATAATACACTTGGGATATATTTTAAGTTTAAGTAAGATAAAAATAGATAGGTAAGATAGATAAAAATCTATATGTGAAGATAAAATCAATAATTAAAACAGGTTGTATTGGCCCTTTTATTGCCTCCCTCCTTTTCTATCCTACATGCTCAGGATATTCAACTTACTATCAGTATGATCCCCTCGTACCGCTCATGTCTTGGAAAGTAATCAATGCTTCGAAATAACACACAGTCACTTTCTTTGTGACATGTACCAGCTCTCCTTTCAGTCCTCTTCTCAGGTTCAGGATATTGACCTTGTCAACAGAGCGCAGTGGCCCTCGAGCAACCAATAATGAATAGTTTGACATCAGAAAGTGCTGACATAATACAAGCTGACACCTCTGATAGACACATTAGCTTTCTAAGCAGGATGGTTTCTTACTGAAGATTTAGTTTGTGTGTATTCATATGTGTCATATGATCCATCATGAAGGAAGTGCATCAAAGTCAGCAGCTAAATGAAAATACTTTTCTCTGAGCTTTTATATTGTGCCACCATACTTTTTAATTAAAAAAAGCTTTTTTGAAAGAAAATTTGCTGAGATTGATGCCATTTACAAGAGGAGTGTCTGTGTGTGTGTGTGTGTGTGTGTGTGTGTGTGTGTGTGTGTGAGAGACAGAGAAATAGAATGTAAACTATAAAGAACATTTACACTTAAATATTAGAAGCATATCACGTCGTGATCTGTTGAGGAACTTCAGCCTTTCCTCAACTTATACTGCATTACATGGAGAAAAGTTATTGTGTGGTTTGTTTTAGTGACATAAAACTGTAGGTGTCTATGTTGTTGATGTGCAGCTCAGCATTACGCAGTGCCATTGCGTCGCACCCTAGGTTTTCCATATCTATCTCTGATGAGCACACAATGCAGGGTCTACATACTTTCCACCTATGAGTGTCTGTGTGTTAGTGTAACTAACAACAGCTAAAAAAGTGTAAAGGAATTGACCTCAGTGAACATTTAGTAGCTTATTGAGCAAGTTTAACACTTTTGGAAGGTGAACATTTGTTCATTTCTTTAGCTTATGAAGGCAAACGATGATTGATGATTGGTCAGGACAAATATTGGCAGGGAGAAATGTCTGGTTTTCTTAGCAGAGGGGGGACATCCCCTCCCCCCATCCACATTTAGGCTGACAAATATATAAAACTACAGAGGAATAGGCAAATTGAAGTCCAAGATCCCTTACAAAAACAGAATTTAGGGTGTTAAAGTGTACAGCAAAATTGCCAGATTGTTCTTGAATGATACTTATAATCTGCATAAGGTTATAGCTTAGGTTAGAGGGTAAGGTTCTTCAGTAATCTAGTAGTCAGATCATGTACTCTGAACCCAATAAAAGGAGGCAAGTTCAAAGTTCATTAGCCTTGCAGCCTCAGGGAAGAAGCTGCACCTCAGCCTCAAGGGAAAGACTGTGCAGAGTGGGTGGGGTCCGTGATATTTGTATCTCTGCTGACGTAAAAGTCCTCCAAAGAAGGAAAACTGATGAACTGACATATCCACAACCCCTCCTCCAAGGAAGAGGGGAGGAGGCATGTGGCCTCTCATCCCGAAATCCACCACCATGTCGTCGGTTCTTCCACCTCCTGCCTCTGTGCAAAACTCAAGGTCAATCCGACCATGACTGTCATCTGCAAACCTCAAACTGGGCAGTTGGTGTTGAGTATTATGGAGGATGTGACACAATGGACCGTAACAGACAGACAGCATCAACCAATTGCAGAGAGTTGGTTGCAGCACTATCAGCAACAGTTTGACTACTTCTGCATTTAGTACAATCATTCTGCAGCTATTAATGCCCAGAAATACCAGCCTGACATATGAAGCCCAGACCTGCAGAAGAGTGAGTGTATCACGGTTTTGTATAAGGACGAACCCAAAAGAAGAGAGAGAGAGTAAACTAATAAACAGGTTCTTTAAGGTAAGAACTCAAAAGGGTTAATAAAAGATTGCTCCTAAGAAGGACATGAAAAAATACGGCATGTAATAAAAACACTGAACAAGAATATAAAATTAACTACAAAGCCAAATGAACACTAGGATACATGACTAAGGATACAAAATGCAAACGTACCAAACATTGACTTAAAACAAAAATACCATAAACCTAAATGAACATTTCAGGAATCAACTAGGGAACAGAATAAAAGACAGACCAAACCTAAACTTCAGAGATGCACCACAAACCTTAAATTTAACACTTAAAAAACAACTAAGGAAACCCAAAGAAAAACACACCAAACCTCAGACCAAAGTTGCAGGGAAACAGAGTCCAGATAACAGGAGTCAGGATTACTCAGGCAATGACACAAGTGAGGTAAATCACAAGCAAGGTGTATCGGGAGGAAGTGAAACAATCTGGGAGGGAACTGTGGGGAGAGCTGGACCTAAATAGTGAAGGGAAAAGGTGTAAAAAATAATGAGATGAGTGGTGAAGCTGGAAGAGAGAACTGGGAACAGGAAAGGGTGAAAAAGGGCTGCAAAAATAAAAGTCCAAGACAGGAAATGAAACTAAAGGGCCAGATCACGACAGAGGGCAAAGTGGATGACAGCTGATACTGCATCAAACTCAGACATGTCAGCATACTGGTGTGGGTCCACAGTGATGTCCTTTATGTCGGCCAAAACCAGATATTCGAGGCCCTGCATGAAGACTGGGGTGAGAGCCACCAGATTGTCATTCATGCCCTTCTTGGGCACCAGGACAATAGAGGACATCTGGAAACAGACAGGGTAAACGTGTGTCAGCAAATTGACATTGAGCGTGTGGTTAGCTTCTGGTGGATGGAGGTGCTTCTGGTGGATGGACGTGCTTCTGGTTGAGCTTCTGGTGGATGGAGGTGCTTCTGGTTGAGCTTTTGGTGGATGGAGGTGTGATTAGTTTTGTAGGAAATTCTTGAAGTCCTGAATTCAAGATGAAATCTGATTCAGGAAGAAGATGGTATTATTTCAGGCACTTTTTTTCAGATCTAGCTGAAAAAGCATATTAAGTAAGTGGACATTCTGTGTGTTTTATGTCTGGTGCTCTTCCTTACACAACCCTCTGCATTTATCCAGACTTGGGGAATGGGAAGACACTGGCTTGTGCACAATTGTAGTTGCATTAGATCCAATTTCGTGACCAATTAATGTAAAAAAATGGGAACCTGCAAACAATGCCATTACTGTTTCTTGTGACTGGATATACCAATGATGCACTTTCAGTCAAGGAAACACATGATACTGATAATGCTAAATATAATGCATACATCTACACCAGTCCATGTTTCTTTGTTATATGACACTTCGCTCCCAGTCTAAATTTCTTTGGGTGTCCTTGCCGCCCTGTTCCTTCTCATGTCACTCTTAGAGCTCAATCAAGTAGAGTAGAACAGAGGATGAGACACTCCCACCATCCTGAGACTTGTCTCTTTGCGCTCACTGATTTCTCCATTATCCCAGGTACAATTTCAACCCAGCCAGTGATACTGTGATGTTCAGTCCTCCAATTACTTTGCAATGAATTATTTAACACTTCCTGGGATGTGCTCGTGGTTAGTTACACAAAGCCTCAACACAGCCTAGATTCATTACCACAGTCTTACTTTGGTTTTTATTACTTTTTCAATGACATTTCTTTGACTGGAAATACTCTATTTACTTTGTAAATATAGTGATCTGAGACTCTGATATATAATCCTATTGCTTTAGTACTGTCCACAGTAGATGCTGTCCAATAACAGCTGTGTGCTGTCCTCAAAATAATGCCCAAGGTAAATTTCTATAGTTGAGGATGGAGACCAGGCAAAGGGATTGACCGGCTTCTCAAAAGAGAGTTCAAACCAAAGCAGCAAAGAAGGTATGCACTGCACTGCAAGAGTAAAAGAGAGCAGTGTCACAAAGCCAGACTCTCAATTCAGTCATCAATCTTCATTCCAATCCTCACCTGTGGTCTGGAGCTCTGGCTGCTAACTGAAAGAACAGGATTGCAGATGCCGACTGCAAAAATAAGGTTTCTCCACAGGGCTTCAACTGTGCAAATTGAGTAGAGCCAATTCAGGAATTTGGGGGCATCTGGTAGAAAGGAATTTACTACCAAAGAGAGATAATCCCCCTTGTTTCTATCTCAATTTGACTTTCTGAAATAGTGTTGCGGGATGCAAGGAAAAAAAGAGAGCAAGAAAGGAAAAAAATAAAGCAAAATAAGATTTCAAGAAATAACTAGAGACAGAACAACCAGTATCCTTAAAAAATTATATACGTATTGGTCTTTCCACACATCTTGAATGTCTGTCAACGTTTGGTGACAATGGAGGAAGCAATCTTTTTTTTTAAAACTAGCATGGCAGAAAGTAAGCTAGTCTATATATCTTCCTTTCTTCCATGAAGTGTGCTAAAAAACTTGGTTGCATCTTTCTTTAATATTGCTGAAGTGTTTAATAGCTCACTAATCATATTGTAGTAGTAAAGAGAGCTCAGTGTTCAGTAGTGTGGCCTAAAATGTGAATTAAGGCTCTCAGTTGCTGTGGGTTTTACTCTCACTGTCACATTTTTGTGCCTTCTATTAGTCTTACCTAAACTATTGCACAATGTGATGCCCTACCATGCTAGTGTACTTTGCTGCTGTCCTGTTCATTTTCCTTGGGTGGGACGACAGAGAAACTGGCTGCAAGAGGTGGTGATGGCCACGGCAAGGATGAACTGATTAGATTTGGTTAGTCAAAGGCCAAGGTGACTGTTACCTCACATTTCTCACATTCTTGTCAATGCAATATCTCAGGAACACCTGGAGGGCACAAACATCCACTTGGACTCATACATAAATTGGTTAGAATATCAAGCGAAAAAGACATGAATGTAAACTTGAACTTAACTGACTAGTGCAGGCATATAACTGCAAGTCAGTAATGATTGACGATCACATCTGGAATAGCACCAATGAGCAGTTGACATGGTTTTCTTTATTGGATGAATATTGGTGTCCAAAAATACTTTTGCTTTAGTGTTAACCTGTTTTTGATCTATATCCAGATTTGCAGAACAATCTGTGTTTCACTAAGGCTTCTGTCAGTCCAGTTAAATGATTGTGCATGCATGACTGCCCATGAAACAAATCTCCTTCAATGCTATTGCTATTGCATATTCTTTAAAGGCTCCCGTTCTAAATGGAAATTGCTTTTCAAAAAAACTTTTTCATTCTACTACAGTGTTCAAACTACATGGCAATATTTATCGTAAAGTCACCCACTTGGTGACATGGTGGTTAACACTGGATGTAGCACAATGCAGAGGTGAAAAGCTTGCACTGGTTAAGGTGAGAGCGCCACACTAGCGAGGACCTTCCTCTTGGATTCTGCTGGTGGCCATGGTAACCATACAGAATCTTGAATCTAAAAAAAGGTTGCAGAGCACTGCAGCTGGCTGCAGAGTAAGAACAGAAGAAGCAGAGCAAGGGAGACTGACTGATATTAAGACTTAGATGTAGCTGAAGGAAAAGCAAGTAAATGCTACAGCTGCAGGTAAAATGAACAATCAAGACACACAGAGCAGACTCCTAATTTATTTTGTTACATGGTTCAATATAAGAACTCTTGAAGCAAGCAATATTGGTTTGGAAAATGTTTAAAGGGTAAAGTGTCAGGTAGGATTTAGAAAGACAAAAGGCATAGTAAAGAGAAAAGGGAAGATTCTGCGTGCGTATGTGAATATGAGATTATGTGATTGATGGGGAGTCGAGAGAAAGGTGTCAGCATTGGAAAAAGAGCAGGAAATGTATGCAATCCTTGTTTCAGTGAACTTTATTAGTAGTCAGATTCTTTAAAGTCACAAATATAATAGAAGAATAGAGCACATGCAAGGCATAGTGAATATGAAACTCACAAACAATTAAGTTAAAAGAAATCACTACACATTCACTCCTAAGAGGTAAACTGTACATAGTCTCTTGTCCTATCCAGAGGTTTCTTTCTGAAAAGTTGTGTAATAGAATTCTTTCACCAAATAATGTGATAGCCAGGGTGTGGGAGAACAAATCAAAGTTAACATTAAAGCCTCTTGGCAGAAAGGTGGGCCAAGTGTAAATCTAAACTTCTTTCTGAAAGACCGACACAGGCAAGCTAAAGTTCTCCTGAGAGTGATCATTGGCTAAAGTGTCAAACAAGGACACCTCTACTGGCCTTACAAAACACTTTGGTTGCAGAGTTTATAGTTATTTCGCCCTCCCTCATCTATCAGGACTCTGCAGTGGGATGAAAACCTCATTTCTCCAAAACATCAGCTGTCCACAAAATTGGAAGTGTAGAGCTGCAGTTATTCTGTCTGACTGCTCTCAGTCAAAGTCTCTATGTTGAAATGGCCCCCGAAATCAGGAATTGGAAACAACTAGTACGAAGGAATATGTTTATCTGCATTTGCAATGCAAATAGTTTTTGGAACCTGATCTCATAGCAAGAATAAGGTGCTATAGCCAATGCTATAAGATGTCACAATGTTTTATGATTATTTTTATTTCAAAATAACAGTAACATTACAGCCACTTCTGTCAAGTTTCTTCTTTCTTTTCTATGGTAAATAATCTCAGTTTCAGACTTGAAAACATCAGGATTAAATAATCTGGAGAAGTTTTTCAATTGAGGTGCTTGTAGGCTATAGCTTCATGAAATGGTTGAAAACTGAGTTCTAGTTCTATCTATCATTGTACAATCACAAAGTTTCCTTATTTTCTTTCACTTGCATTTTTAGCAACCATTATTATTGTAATTTTTACACATTGAAATGTTGCTGTGTTGTGGTTATCACTCAAGTGAGGACATTACTCAACATAACTGTGATTTTTGCCACAGTTGAGCAGCCCTAACTTGGATGTCACTTTACAGTTTTCAGGAAATTGGAAATAAGAGAAAAAAAAAACAAGTGTCATGTATAAAATGTTTTCATATAAGCATTTTTGGCCTGTAGCAAAAGACAGAATGCAATAAGGACCCAACAAAATCTGTTGCAAATGTTTCAACAACAGTCTGTACTCTTCCCAGTAACAAATCATCTCTATCCTAAAACTGTGATTTCAGTCTTTAGGTACCTACATTTGGGTGTTTTTAGAAGTTAATTTAAGGCTGTAATTGTTTGAACTGTCGCTGGAAAAGAGCACGAATAATCAGACATTCTCCCAGTAAACCGAAAGACCCACATGGTCATTAAACAACCCTGTCTCCCAAAAATGGCAAACTAAACTAAACTAAACTGCAAAGGCAAATACGTTATTCTGAGGAATTCAATGACTAAATAATTATGTTCAGCTACAACATAATGAAGTAAGTAACTAACGGGGAGCTAATGGGTGTACACACCTGCTATGTATCTGGTTTGGTTCAGGCTTGAAAACCACTTGGGTTGGGATCAGAGAAAGATTGTGGATTGCTGGAAAAGCAATATTTCCATTATATTGCGTGTTAAGTGATCTACATTTACAGTTACATTTGTCTCGATTCAGACAGCCTTCAACAAACCGGTCATTGTTCTGTAATTGCATGTTTTGACAGACAAATCTGTTTTCATTTCATTGATAAATTCAGTATCAACTTATTTGCAGCTTGTCATTTACATTATAATTCAACCCATCCTTTATGTTCATAGAAAACAATCTGGTTGTAATTACATTCCTCTGAAAAATCTTTCTTGTGTTTGCATTTTAGTTGTATTGGAATGTAATTTTCGGGTGACAAGGCTGCAGTGAGACACCAGAGAAATATTGATTTAAACTGTTTATGCGCTTCCATTCTACCAAACTGTGAACAGCTCGTGCCCTAGTTAGAAAGACACAAAGTGAATGAACAATCAGGCATAACCTTTCATTTCTTATATATGACAGCCCACTCATGACCTGGGGTCCGTTGCTTACAATCATAAAACTCCCTTTGTACTGACACTAATGTCTACAACGAAGACAGCTTTGTTATTTATTATAGCTTTGCTATTTATTATTGTCTATTAGTCTTTCTGTCACATTATCAATTAAACAGTGTGAAACGAGAAGTGATAACAGAGTCGAGGGGGAAAAAATTGACAGTTAAACAGGATGCATCTATGCACCAAGATAGCGTAACAGTGATAAAACCCAAAGGCTCCTTTTTGGAACAAAGCATTTCAAAGCTTTCCCCCCTCCATATAATGAATCGCTCCCCTATGATGCACAAGGACAAAACCTCAACCCAAGTTTAAACAAAACAAGAATAACCTGGGCTGACAATGACTCAGACAAAGTAGTGACCAAGGGACATCGATGAACAAAAACAAGCCCTGAAAAATCCCAGCCAGCTAATATGTGCGCACACACACACACACACACACACACACACACACACACACAAAACAAGGCCCTCAAACACATACTCACTACATCTTTTAAATCTAGCCTGAGGCTTTATCCCATTTTTTTAATGCACTGAAAAGGTCACGCTATCAAAAACTCACTTGATTGAATAATGAGTTGATGTATGAATATCTGAAACACTCTGACAGCCTTTGCTGTCCAACCTGTTTACACACTTTCTCTATTATGTTGTTTTGTTTGCCTGGCACATACATGGAATAACTGCTGACATTTAGTGGGAATACAATAGTCTGATTACATTTACTGGCATGAATAATAATTCTGGAGATTATGGTACTCAAGCTGCAGTGTTGCTACTACAATATTCCACAGAAAAAAAATACAGATTTTGGATAAAATGATAAGCCAGTGGGATATATAAAGTTAGCAGTGGTTAAATACCAATCAGTACGTCAGATGGAACTATGGTAAATCAGAAAAATATTGCAGAAACAAGATTAAGAAATATACACTACAGTGACATTTTTTGTTTTGAGTTGTAAAATTTCCTGGAAAAAGAAAATTTTGCCGTGATGTAAGCAGATCCCTTGAGCCAGAGCTGTTTTAAGAATAGGAAATATGGCTCTCAATGCTTGTTCTCACGCTGAAAATATATTTTCATGTGCATATAAAAGACCATGGCCCTATTATTATGAACCTGGTATGCATTATAGAGTAAAGTCCTGCCTTTCCACCTGCTGCACACAGCTCCTGCCGGCATGAAAGCTAATCCATTTCTTCTTCCAGTCAGCAAGGTTTGTGAAACATGCACAACTTGTCGTGATAACATTAAACAGCAGAGCAGTAAGAAACAAAGCAAAAAATAAGCGTTACCCAATCACTCATCACCACTCATGACATTAGACTGTGGTAGTGCATCTCCCTTATGTTACGTAATTTTGTTAAAAACTGTTTATTTTTTGAAGAATCGTTTCCACCTTTATGTCTTATTCATAGCATAAAAAGTCATGCATTTACATTTTATGCAGAAATGTATTCAAAAAGAAATAAAACCTTGGTCGTGCTCTTTATCTTTGCATTCACATGAACATCATGGCAACCTTGCATACAAGCTTGGAGGGTTGATTGTGCAAGATGTTAGAAATGAATGCTATGCTTATAGTAGATGTAATCCCATGTTTGACCAGTGGGGCAAATCGTCTCAGCAGCAACTTTTGAAAATCTTGGCAGGAAAAAAGCAACAACAATGTTGTGTCTTACTCTACTGACAGAATGAAAGTTCCCAAGGAAGAGATTCAATTTTCACATAGCGAAAAGTATAACATATTATAGCTTCAGATGTATTGAACTTTGAAAACTACTTACTTAGTGGTACGTACGGAAACCAAAAGGAATTTGGTTTTCATCAAAATCTCTTTAAATTTGGCACAAGCATCCACTTGGAGCCAAGGATGAACTTATTAGATTTTGGTGGTTAAAGGTCAGGTTCACTATGTCCTTATGATTGTCCCATTCTTGTCAACTCACTATTTTAGGAAAGTCTCGGGGGGAATTTGATTACATCTGGCACAAACAGCAGGGTAGACTGATAAATACAAGACTGGATAGACATAGACTGGTTAGGAGGCATAAAACCTAGAGGCAGTAAATCTAGTGTGGCCTAAATTTGTGTACATTTTCCAATAATGCTGTGTCTGTTAAATGATAAATGGTCTGCACTTGTTTAGGGCTTTTCTATCTATTGGGACTGAAAGCGGATATTAACATTTTTATAATTTAGCTAGTTCTGTCACCTAGACACTCTGGTCACACAGCATCTACAGCAGGGGTCTCAAACTCCAATTACCTGGGGGCCGCAGGAGAGTCTGGGTGTGGCTGGGCCCCATCACGTATTCCACAAAAAAAGTTTCGTTAAAAAAAATCTAATCTTCTCAAACATCACTACTAGCAGTTCTTTAACTTCAATGGGTTCTTCTGAACATGAACATGAAGGGTTGTTCTGAACATGGCCTCTCTTGCCTACTTCTTGCTGCCAGAGACCTGGCAGCGCTTCCTCTCACACAGCTGAGCCACGTTTGGCTTGAGGGAGGAAACAGTTGAGACCCTCAGCATGGCTTGAAGATTATCATCAGTAAGCCTGTACTTGGACTTATTGAAGTTCAAGTTAGAGAAAAACTTTTTGCACAAATACGTGCTCCCTAAAAGGCACATGGTCCGCTTGAACATTTGGGAAAGCTCAGGGGAGCCGGGGGTCAATTCTCTCAAAAGTTGCTCAAGCTTGTTTGCTTTTCCACTCACCTCCAGAGTTGCACTGCAGGTCAATGAGCTCCATTTGAAGCACAGAAGGTTTAATTGCACATTAAAGAGGAAGGGGTCATGTCTTTCATGATGACATGAACATCATAACATTTGTAGATGGTAGAAAGTACCGGGATCGCGACTGCTACCCAGCTGTTCATTATCAGTTCATTATTTATTTATTATATAAAACAATGAGATGCAGCCATGGAGGTGTGATTTACTGTCTTTTATTTTCTAGAATAACCCCATGGATTCAGCGGTGCGTCCTAGCCAACACCAATGTTCCATTGAGTATATAAACGAGGCAGGTAAGCCCCCGATGAGGCTCCAGCCTAACTCCGAAGTGGGACGGCGGCTGAGTGGCCCAATCGGAGGTCCACTCCCCTCAGTGACATCGCAACGGAACATCGGTGTTCGTCGTTCACTCCAGTAACACTGACTTTGTCCATCTCGAAGTCCAACTTGCTCATTTCACACACAGTAAGAAGTAGTAATTCTATGACCGTTATGTGATGTTACACAGGCGCCTCCATAGTTGTGCAAAGTTTCTCTGCTTGCATCAAGCCTGGCTGATGGCCCCGCCCCCGGGAGCCATATACTCCACTGTGATTTGTAGGTTCGTTCAGCTCCAGCTTGCACAAAAAAGGAACCTTCCACACACAATGGGGTAAAGTGCCATTCATATAAAACTCAGGGGCCGCACTAACATTAAACTCTCATATCATCCTGTGGGCCACAAAATATCGTCTCGCGGGCAACAATTGGCCCCCGGGCCGTGAGTTTGAGACCCCTGATCTACATCAACACAACATTCAGTCAATGCACAGATCAGATGTCATGACAGACAGGAGTTACACTGGTTAAACAGAGGGACATCAAATTCATTTGGACATCAACGTAGCATTAAAATTTTAGTTAATATTAAGGAACAAAGACCAGATGCACTGTGCCAAGTATTTGTGGTGAAACTATAATAAATAAAAAATACAATTATGAATACAATTTTTAATACATGTTTACTAGGGTGAATGCTTTTATATTGTTTTTATTCCAAGCTTTATATAATATAATTGTATTGTAGAAATGATAAGGTTTCTTATAAATATTTTGAAAAATATAACTAATACGCAAGCCACATACTAATCATACCATTCAGCAACTTTGATTACCAAATTAACAGTTGCTGTTTGTTTCCATCACTAAGATACTTTTATACCCAACATAAAATAAAGTTTAAATTTTCAATTATTTTTTTTTTTTGACAACTACAAAAATAAAAATAATAACTGATACTTTTCTGATAGTCATGTCGAAATTGTTAGTGCTACAATAGTGGGGTTTCAGTATCTATTAAATGTGTGGCCCTAAGGAACTAGGAATCAACTTCTTTCCCAACTGAGTCACAGCCGCTGCCCCCTTTAAGTGTATATATGGATTTTTGCAAATATTACGTTTACTGAATAACAGCAGTACTTCATGTCTGTGTTACAATTTTGTTACAACTATATAAAGAGTGCAATATCCATTAGTCTGTATTACAGACCACATCTTATGATTTTCACTTTGTATTTTTCAAAAAGGTTTTCTGGAAGGATTATAAAACTTACTGGCCACAAACACACTATACCCCATCGTAAGTACAAAAAAAAATTCACGAACTTAAAATACATTTGGTCGATTATATTGTTTATCAGCTTACTTGTCTTTTTCTTCAGTCTTAATTTGGTTACTGAAAGACGAAATGAAACCTTTCACTAACTACTAGGTCTCCCTGTCTTCTGGTATCTGCTTCAGTGGGTTTGAGGTATGATTTGTTTGTCCAAAAAGGACAAATTAACTGTGCATCTTTGATTAGAGCAGGTTGAGTGGGAAAGCAGAAATGGGAGGAACGATGCAGAAAGAATTTAAAAACTTGATATAACCCTGACTGGCTAGACTCCGGCTGGGGCAGGGGGACATGCATGTACACACTCTCTTTCACTCTGTCCATCTTTCTGTACATAAGGCTGCACAGCCAAACAAAGTGTTCTCCTTCTGAATCACTGTTTCTTTATGGTGCACACACCAGTGCACAAGTCAATTTCTCTCTCACGTCTCCCTTTGCTCACACACCTGCAATCACTGCAAAAGCTCTTTTAGAAGTGGGTCACTTGCTATTGTTTTCTTTATACTTTTTATACTGTGTTTATTTTTAATTTTATTTTGCCATAATGAAGAGGCAAAGTTTATAATATGTGAAAAGCCAGTGACCCAGTTTTCTGGCAGTGCACACACTGCTTGCAGCACTTGCCAAAGGGCACATGGGGAGAAAATGCTTTTTGATGATTGCAGCTTAATGACAAACAAGGTGCTGCTTTATGAGCTGTTCCAATGTGGAATAATGACAAAAAGCTTCATTTACTGCAGGAAAGCCAGGACTCACTGGCTTGTACATTGTACATATACACACAGAGATCAAACCTGCGCAGCACTGCATAGCCCATGAGTGAGTGAGTGAAGTGGGAAGGTGAAGATGCAAGCCGGCGTGGGGGGGGAGCACTTACTGCTTAGATTCATAGAGGTGTTGCATGTCAATTTCCTGCATTCATTCCATTTGTGAAAAATCATTTGAATGACTGTGATCAAAAGCGGCCACTTGACGTCAAATCCAGATGTGTTAGAGCTCATTTCACTTTCTACACTTGTCTGTTGCTCCCAATCTTTTCATCTAAAGCACAATAACTTTGTGAGCAAGTATTATTGGACAGTTTTTTTTTTTTTTTAAGAGCTGAAATGAAAATGGAAAAGTGGACTCATCTCAGGTTTGACCAAGGACCAGCATTCAGTTTTAAAATAGATAGTATTGTATGTTTGAGTTATATGGCTCAAATCTGTATTTAGGTGATTTTTCCTTTTGCCTCTCTACTGTACAATTTCAAATTTGTAAGTAGAACTCGCTAGTATTTAAAGTGCACAATTATTTAAAATATAAATGAACAATATACCTTCATAGAAGTTTTTATTGTTGATTTAAGTAAATGTTGATTTTACTGTGTAGGAATTGGAAGTATTAAATGTGATCCTATCTAGAATGTGAAATTACATCATGCTTTATTACCTGTTGAGGGACGCAGTTGCCATCTTGTGATATGTGGTCTGTTCACCTTTGCAGTTTAGTGGGTTGTATGCATATATATTGTTTGGCTATAAATAAATGGTAACTCATCAAAAGACAAAAGGTGGAAATCTTGCAAGACAAACTTTTAAAACTGTGTGAGCTTCGCATTGTCTATAGGTTGTTTCACAAGTAGCATAAAACAGCCAACGTAGACATGTTATAAGTTGGTGAATATGATACATTCACGTGGTTTTCCCAGTTCAACTTATCATACAAACTCTTGTGGGGAATTTTTGTTCCTAAAAACACCTGGTGGGAATTTAGGTCTGAAGTTTGGTCCTTTGTTGTCCCTTCTTGTTTAGCATCTGGTTCTTTGTTTTGCCACTGTTAGTTTCTGTGTAGGTCTAATAGGTCTCGCTCTGCATTGTGTTCAATAAAGAGGACCACACCTCCTGAAGGCTGTCTTTGACCGGTTTAGGTTATCGTATATATGAAACATTCATTTTCAGTTTCAGTTTTTCTCACTCACATGCTCTCAACCCTTTCACGGAGGTGTCCAGAGGAAAAGATGAGGTACTGATCGCAAACATGTGATAAGTACGGGCGACTTCAAAATAAAATAGTCATGACACGTCCTGTAAGAACTTATATCCTTATGTAAAACTGTATGCTCTGTCAAACCGTTCTGGAGAATTGCACTGACGTTACTGTAAAGAGTTAAAGTCATTGAGAACATAAATAAAGAATAGAAATTGCCTCACGCCGGAAGTGACAATGCACCCGCCAAAATACAAGTCTACTTGTATGGAATTTTAAAATGACACTATGTGTCCTGCACATAAAATAGCGCAACAAAATGACTCAACTACATAGGCAGTAGTTTTAGTTATTAATTTTTACTGTCTTTTTTGTTTTGCGAGCTGGATTCTGTTTAGGCAATAAGTTATTTTTTCTGTTTGTGTTAATTGTGTGTGTTCTCTTGTCTTTCCTTTGGAGTGATATTGGTTTGCCTTCTGCATTTTGTTCTTTAATAAACTGATCTGAGATGTGTTTCCTTCTAAGAGTTGTCTTTTCCCCCGTGTGAGATGAATACAGCATGTCAAATCATAGCCTGACACAGTTCTTATCTGTTTTAGGACATGGATGGACAATCAGGACCTGACCTTTCCACTATTTCTGAACGTAACATCAGTTAAGAGACAGACATGCATCAGCTCTTTTCATTACACTGTGAACAATTTGATAAAAAAAAAACAAAAAAACATGACATCCTTTCCATTACACTGGGTGTCTGAAAAACCCTTACATTTTGGATGCTCTAACCCCCGCTGAAGAATTACGCAGTGTTTGATGCCTCTGAAACTATCCACTGGATAAATTTGAAAAGGTTAAGTAAAACCGAGGCTCTTTACTTTGTGTCTGAAAAGTTGACATTTTAGATATACAAGGCTTTCACCCGACAGGTGACATTAAAGAAATAGCTCAAAATCAACTGGCATAAATCTACACATTACTGAAGAATGACTGCATTGTATGGCTTTGTATAGAGGTATTTTATGATAAGGGTGGGCCAGACTGAAGGGCAATAATTCAAAACTCATAAAAATGAAGATGATGATGACCATGATGTAAGCTCCACTAGTATCATATTTACTGGAGGTGGAAGTGGTCATTACACCCTGCAATATATAAGTGTCCACCGAGAAAGTTGAACTTCCATAAACATTTCCAATCTATAGCCAGTAGCACAGAAAGAGGCTATAATATGTTATTTGAGGTTTCCATTTTTATTTTTACACTATTAATAGACCTGCAGCTAGAACAAATGTTCTTTTATCAGACACACACACAATTTATCACCAAAAGTAGGAAAAATGGATGTAGTAAAATAATAAAATGTATTTGCTGCAAAGGTTTTTCATTCACTTGATAAATGTATTAAAAATGTACTTTGATGCAGGAGCATTTTTAATAACTTACTGTTAATTATATTAGGTTGGTATAAGAGGTTCCAAACTTTTGCAGTGAACTGTAGATGTTCTTAAGTCTCCAGCTAGATAATCTATTTATAACATTTTTTTTTTTTTTTGTACTATCAGCTTTCCCGTGAGTTCCCTTGAAGCAGAGATACAGAAAAAAAACTGGTATTTTATTTCAAAACTACTTTATTTGGAGTTAAAATCACATAATTCAGGCGACCTTGCTAAAACTGGGGGGAGCTGCAGCCGAATTTGTAGAGCAGTCGTCCCAGTGGCTCGATTCTTGGTCCTCCTGGCTACATGCTAAAGTGTCCTTGGGAAAGACACTGAACCATTGTCCCCAGTGTCTGCCACTGTGGGCCACAAACAGCTTGTGATATATAAAATCATTAATTGGTTTTAACTTAGTTTGAAAATTGTACTGTGTTTTACATTTTAGAGTAAAAACACAAAATCTAGCAACAGTGTGCTACATCATGCCAGTGAGCCAACTCTGTTAACTAAAAAATGTTTTTATTTAATTAAACACAAATCAATTTTGTAACATAAGTGCAAACATAGTACAGTTTCTGTTAACAGAGTCTGTTAATACGGAACATATCAATAAAATGTCAGCAGACAACATGTCAGATGTGTTTTTCAAAAATCTCGTATGGTTTTCTTAGAAATTTTAATTGACTTTAAACCTTTCACTTCAACACTTGTCCGCTGTCATTTGCTTGGTTCTCCTACACGAATCTCAGATGTCTAGCGTGCACTGACTGACTAATTATTTTGTTACTGGGATGGTCAGCAAATGTCCAGGAATACGAAAACTCATCAGCATATTCACTGAAAAAAACTGAAGAAAGCCAGTAGCTGTAGTGTGCAGTCCACATACACCACAACTATTCTTATTCTGTGAGCATTCCTATATCGTAAACCTACTTAGACAACACAATTATTACCATTAATAATATTTTAATTAGGACTATGCAGTAAAAGTGCTACTGTGTGTTGGCTCAAATAAGAATACCACCACTAACAGTACATGGCAGGCATATAACTGATGGAGCTTGTATAACACACACATACACCACTGCTAACCTAGATTATTGCCAGATCTTATGTGTATGATGAGTATGCAGATAGATGGATGGATAGAAAGCTTGAACTCATGCGGAGGTAAATACACTGTTGTTTTCACATCAGTGCCCATCTACAGTCCAGCATGTTGGCAGGATTATACAACCACGAAACTGCCAGGACACTCATCAGTTCTGCAACACTGACTCCCACCCCCCATCTCAAAAATCACTAAGAAGAAGAACTGTATTTGTTTCATTGACTCCGTTATTATGAACACCCCCAAGACAGCCACACTCCTAAATACTTTGTAATTGCCTTGATGTGAATTTTAATTGTTTACAAGTGTGAAAAACAATGTCTAGAGACCAGCTGCTTTATAACTAAAAGTCCTTGATATTGTTGGCACCCACTATGTAAAATCTGTTATGCTGCCTTATGCTCCACTGTTGGCCAAAATCATTATTATTACCCCCAACATCATTACAACTCCTACTCTGTTTATGCAGGTAAAAATGTTTGATCCCTAAACTCAACTCAGTCGATGTTTTCACCTCACAAACATACTGCTTGCTAAAAATTTATGAGCACTGGTAAATTTTACTTGTACATTTGTGAATTTAATTAGTTACATTTGTATTGTCGCCTGCAGGAAATAGCCATATGCTGCCATAGTCTCATAAAAAACTAATGATAAGAACCTAAATTACTGCCTCATGGTTTTATGCCTCCGCCAACAAGTCAATTTATAGTTTCCATGGATGTCTCTTCAGACTTAAATTCTAATCAGTTCATCCATTATCACTCCATTTGTACTGCATGAAAAGAATTTAATTCCCTCAGAAAATGCATTGAGAAGAACTGCACGGTGTGAGGTCACAATGACCTTCACCATTTTTTAATTTCATATTTTTTTTTTTTTGGTATCAAAGCAGACACGTGCCAGATCTGAAGATATTCCCACCAGATGTTCCTGAGACATTACGTTCCAATGAACAACCCAAAATCTAACTGCATCGTAATTGCAACCTTAAATACACCATATTGCCAAAAGTATTCGCTCACCCAAAGCAAGGTCCATAAAGACATGGATGAGTGAGTTTGGTGTGGAAGAACTTGACTGGCCTGCACAGAGTCCTGACCTCAACCCAATAGAACACCTTTGGGATGAATTAGAGCGAAGACTGCGAGCACTGTGTATTATGTATTTCATAAACACAAAGCCTTCCCAGAAGAGTTGAAGCTGTTATAGCTGCAAAGGGTCATATTAAACCCTATGGATTAAGAATGGGATGTCACTAAAGTTCATATGGGTCTAAAGGCAGGTGAGCAAATACTTTTGGCAATATAGTGTACTTTTTCCAGCCCACAATTCTTCCATAACCTTAACCAAAGTGCTGTGAGATCTAAACGTTCTTTAACCTATAATAAAGTTGAATATTGATATTTGGATAGCCATGGAAGTTTCAGATCAGATGTTTTAGTGAAATGTTGTCTGCTAACATTTTATTAATATGTTCCGTATTAACAAACTCTGTTAACAGAACTGTACTATGTTTGCACTTATGTTACAAAATTGATTTGTGTTTAATTAAATAAAAACATTTTTTAGTTAACAGAATTGGCTCACTGGCATGATGTAGCATACTGTTGCTAGATTTTGTGTTTTTACTCTAAAATGTAAAACACAGTACAATTTTCAAACTAAGTTAAAACCAATTAATGATTTTATATATCACGAGCTGTTTGTGGCCCACAGTGGCAGACACTGGGGACGATGGTTCAGTGTCTTGCCCAAGGACACTTTAGCATGTAGCCAGGAGGACCAGGAATCGAACCACTGACCCTGTGGTTCAGGGACGACTGCTCTACCAACTCAGCTGCAGCTCCCCCACATGCATTTACACTTGATATACCATTAGTTTATCAGTTGAAGACTGATCTCATTTCTCATTTCAAGTCATATTTACTACACAATTTTTAAATCATGATAATTTATCGTCATTGACTTTGTGGTAAAATTTATTTCTAGTGCGGTTTATGTTTTATTAGTGCAAGTTTCTGTGTAGGCTGATGAGAACAGGTGGGGAAATTATGTTATCCTACATAAGCTTAGAGGTTTTCCATCATTATTATGAGTGTACCGCTCCCACCTGTGACTATACTCTTGGTGTTCTCACCCTTAGGCTGACACTCCCTTTGTGAAACAGAAAATGCTGTATAGTGCGTATTCCTTGTACCTTCAGACAATACTTAAAAACATCTGTTCTATATATCTTTCTACATTTTCAGTATTGAGGTCTTTGCAAATATCAGTGACAATGTGAATAAATGTACTTCTGTAAGATATGTCCACATTCCACAACTGAAATTATCCAACCTGCAGAGAGAGTGAGTATGGATCTTTCCACATTCATGAACATCTAGGACACTTACAGAGATACTGACACTGCTAGTAACTGTGGACATGGCACCTGAAGATCCCCTGGAGCTATCGCAAATGAAAATACAATCCCCTCCAAATACCTCAAAATAGTGAGGCCAAATCTTTTTGTACAGAGAAGACATCTGGGGTAAGAAATTAAATTAATATTTTGAGCCATGTCTGTCTTTGAGCCATGTCACACCATTAGAGAGCAAAAGGGAAAGATGGGAGAGAGTGGGGTATGACATGAAGCTAAGGTCCTGAGCCAGGATTTGAAACCAAAGATTTATTTGCTTTAAATCATTGTTTGCAATAAATGCATCCCACCTGCCACTCACTGACATCACCACAGTGTTAGTTCTCCTTCTCATATGTCTTTCCAGGCTTTTACTGCAGCCTCCTTTCAACTCTTGTTTGTTTAGGAGGGGTTAACCCTTCCACATCTTCCCTCTGATGAAGTCCATTAGCGAGTTAGCATTGTGTTTTGCATCATTCCAAATAAATTTTAATGAATTTGATGTCTGACACCTGTGGTAGCCATTACAGATAACTGCACATTTAAGGCAACTCAGCCTCACACGTATAAATAAATCATTGTTGAGCAGATGAACATGACTAACCCTTACAGATACACATTGTAAGTAAACTGAAAAGACCTGCCAAATATCTTATTACCTCATCAACTATGCAGAAGTCAGTCACTTGACTTGTCGTGAATCTCTACAACAAAGGCAGTGAAAGCAAAATTTCAACTATAATAGCAGTTAGTCACATACACTTCTAGAGCACAGCAGGTAAAAAAGAAGTTATAAAGAACACAATCTTTCTCTGAGCACATGCACTTCTTGCTTTCTGATAATAAATGTAGCACTTTGTAGAGAACAAAATCCACCCAGGTTTTTTCTTTTTTTCTTTTACAGAATAAACAAAAACATATTTGCCTTTACCGGTTAGTTAATTCAGAATATAATTTTTAGGAGACAAGGCACATGAATATGGACCTGACAATGTACTAAGAACAAGGCCTTCCTTCTTACTTTCTTTTTTCACAGCACACACACATGCTCACACAGTGCCTCGGATAGTCTATGACATCCCTCAGAACACACAAAAACCTTTTCTAATCTTTTCTTAAATCTATTCCTCTCATTATCTTCATCCCTATTATCGACTGCAGACTGCCTAATTCAGGCATATGTAAGATAATGGAAACACACAGCGACGCACATACCTATACAATTGTATAAGTATCAAAATAAGATCTGCAACACACACACACACACACAGTCATCTCTCAGGTGAATGACTGACATTAGCAGCTAAGCCTCCCCGTGGCTTCCTGACCTTTGTTGGCTGTCATATTCCACAGCGCCAATCAAGACTGAGGCGCTTCCTTCTTGTCTTTCAGTCACTCTCAGGTCTGTCACAATTCATTGTCTCCATTCATGGCTCCACAGTGTTCTCATTTCTTTTATCTTCTTCTTCTGTCATCTTTTGATTCTATCCTTTGTGTACCTCATTTATCTGTCCCTCCAGTTTCATTGATTCGCAGACGAGAGATATATAATACAAGAATGGTTAATGACAGAATGTCTCATAAGTGAATAGCCAAATCCAAACTATAATTAAAGTAGTATTCTTTTTCCATATTTGTCTACGGGAAAAACAGATAAGTTAAGATGTGATAACTGTAAAGTAAAAGTGTAGGTAATCCCATATCAATTACTCTTTTACTCAGCCCTCTGTGTCCTTGCTCCAGTGCTCTGCCACACTCTGTTCAGCGCTGTATTAGTTGTTATGAAAATACAAAAGTAAAGTAAAAAAGTGTTAGGTCGAGCAGAAAGAAGGAACCTTCTCTGATTGATTAACAGGTGAAGCTTTGCTGAAGTACCTTTCGAAGTGAGTTTTTCTATCCAGGGTCCTAGAGGGCTAGAGCCTATTCCAGCTGTTACTAGGAAGAAGGCAGGGTAAACCAGTATATCCCAAGGCCAACACAGCGACACAACTATTCACACCTAGAGGCAATTTTAGTGAGTCAGTGAAAACACATCTCCAAACTCCACACAGAGAGGCCACAGCTGGCAGATGGATTTAAACCAGGGACCTGCAGACCTTCTAGATATGAGGCAGCAGTGCTAACTACTCAGCCACCATGCTGCCCACAATGGACATTTTTATAGTGAATAACAAAAATCTCAATGTTCTCACCAATTAGGGTAATTTTGCAGAACTCTTTAATGGCATAATTAGTCCTAATTATGAAAGTCTATGTAGCTTCTGAGTGATATTTATTCCATATCTCTGTATAAATACGAGCTAGACTGGAGTTATTGGTTGATAAGAGCACACATTATAACCTTATTTATTATGTTATATTTATTATCTCCCTCCACACCCCCCAAAACATTAATTTTCTTACTAATATTTTGTACATTTATAATTAATTCATATGGAGATTGATATTCAAATTTAGTCCAGAATTGCCGGAAAATTTTAAAGCAAGCGAATGAGAATCTTGATGACGTTTCTATCACTCGACTGCTGTAGCTGTATTCATCACAATAGATGGATTATTCACCAATTCATTGTATTCACCATCTGACTCAGCTCGCTGGATGGTCTTCCTCCAGTAGCACTGTCTCAGAGGACACCTTGGCACTGAGGACAGAGCATTCTTACAAGACATTTTGAGTCTCTCTGTGTTCTGCATTGAAGCTGTGTGACAGGATAGTCTGGATATTTATATTCCTCTAACAATGAACCACTCATTCAACCATCACAAAAACAATGGTTTGTCATTATTTATAAGGTGGTTTCAGTTAGCTTGCCTCCTACTGTTGGTGGGAAGTCAATAAAAATTAGGTCTATCTTTCTTTAAATTTGACAAAATGGAAAACAATCAACTTTAAAGTTTTTGCAAGATTCTAATAACAACATTTTGTACTGACTCCCTATTAATCCCAGAATGCAACATATTGTTTACTACCACTGTAAACTGTCAATATGTAAGTCTTAAAAGCAAACCACTCCACGCTTCCCACACCTTCCTCCACCTGCTCCAAGTCTTGCCATTTGATTAAGGCTAAAGAAAACATTTTGCCACTTTAGTGACATCTTCTAGCAGCAATAGTGCAAGATGTGCAAGTGGAGTAGTGGACCCTGAGTTTCTCTCATTGGTTAAAAGGATGAGGATTGCTCAAAAGGTATTTAAGAAACATTATAGTAGCTTAAAAATTACATATGTATGGAAAAAAAAAACTTTACTTAATGCTTTATGGAATTAAAGCACTGGGGAGCTAATAATTATGCAGTGAACTTTTTGCATTAATTAGAATAGCAGCATTCAGAGAGCTGAATAAAACGGTGCATTTTTTTTTCCCCCAAACATGATAATTGATATTGTCATGTGAGGGAAAGGGAACTTAACCGGGTAATCCCCATGCATATGGTGGCACATTATACCATGCGACAACAGAGAGCTGACTCATTATGTGGTATTCAACTGCCAAGAACAGAAGGCTTTTATATTCACTTCTATAAATAATTCCAAACTTCAGAACAGGGAATGTGATGAATCGAATTTCCTATGAACAGTTTGACACTAAATAAGTGTCTAAGTAAATTGATATACCATATGTTAGTGACTTCAGAAAGAGTATATTGAATCCTTTTAAAGACATATTTATTGGAAGGATACCTTGATTTTTATTGTTTAAAAAAATACATAATTCAGCCTTTAGCATGCATTTTATACTACTCATTATGCAATGGAATTCTCTCAGGATCTAATTGGAGCTTTTAACACAGGGAATACTATGTTAACGGGTATTATGGAGATAAATCATTAGCCTAGAGGGGATAGAACATACCTGTAGAACGTCTAAGAACCTGCAGTATTACCATCCGTATAACCTTGGCATTCAGTTTGGGATTTATTGGTAACAGACCTAATACTCCTCTGATCAACCAAATCACATTGGAGTGACAGCGCAGCAATCATTCCAATGTGATGTGCGCTTTCAAATGTAATGGAATGTGATTTATTTTTCCAACACAATAGGAGATGTCACACAGAGAACTCCCAAGCTTGAAGACCTTTTGCTTCCTGCCAAAAATACTCCCTGCCTATATTGGCTATTTTCACAAGATGTCATGCCTCTGAATTCCTAGACCTCCTCGCTATTATCGGGGGTTTGAGAGCTGGACGGATTGGAAGGAAACGCTCTATCAAGTGTGACCCACTTAGCTGCTCGAGAGGCACCAAAGGACCACCGTGGCAATTATTTAAACCTCTACTTTATTATTCATAATTAGCAGATGCTGTACAGTGTGTGTGTGTGTGTGTGTGTGTGTGTCTGATAAAGCTCTCTCAATAACAAGCACCTCTATGCAGAGAAAATAATGGAGCGTGTGTGCTTTAGTTGTGTGAGGTGTGTGTGTGCACATTTGTCTGTACCTGTGCCTATCATTGCATTGTTTCTGTTAGGGGGTGTGGATTTGGACTCTATATTCAGGAGCACTGGTCCTCATGAGAGTTTCCTATAAATTAGTCAAAGTCAATTTGTTGTTTGTGGCATCAGGTTATTGTGACCAACAGTAACATTATATAGTTACAGTAGGCATCTGACGGCTGTAGTAGTTGTAACAGAATGAAAAGAGAATCTTAGGTCAAGATATCAAAAAACCCACAAAAGACCTACAGGACCATATATTCTTGTGTGAGTGTCTGTGTCCAACACTTTTTTTGGTGGCTTCCTTGCATGAACTGCCAGCCCCAGGTCCTTTGACAGCATTTGTATCCTGAATGTGAAGATGACATCATGCCATGGGGTAATGTTCCATATTGTGAGAAATGTGAACCTTACCAGAAGTAACACATTACGCATCATATATCACCTTTTCATAATAATGCTGTAATATTATGTGTCAACTTATTAGTTTAGCAATAATATCACTAGTTGTTTTTAAGGATACTTTATGTTATCTGGATGGCCTCTGATGATGGACACATGCATGTGAGGAGGTCACATGATTGAGAGGAGTTTGGACAACATTCTTCTTTCAGCCACAACATGCAGAGGGTCCAGCTTCTCCCCCAGAACAGAAAGAGCCCTCCTCATTTGTTTGTCCAGTCTGTTACTGTCTGCTGCCTTCATACTGCTCCCCCAGCAAACCACAGCATAGAGGATGGAGCTGGCTACCATGGATTAATAAAACGTTGAAGGACCTTAGTCTCCTTAAAAAATACAGCCTGCTCTGTGTTTTCCTGTATTGATGCTGCATTAACTAACCAGTCCAGTTTATTGTTCAGGACACCCAAGTATCTGTACTTACTTCCACCCCCTCTCCCCGTATAGAGAGCGTCCTCCACCCCCAGCTGAGAATGATAAGCAAACTGTGGGGCACAGGCTTTCAGTACCCTGGGGCTGACTCCATCAAAACCTGCAGCCTTTGTGGGGTGCAGCCTGCATAGTTCTCTCCTCACCTGCTCTGCTGAGATGGTCATTGCTGCAGAGACAGGAGTGGTGTTTGAGTCATGCAGGGGGGAGACGTGGTCACCTGTGTTGAAGGTCCTTGGGGGGGTTGGTTATGAGGCACATCCAAAAATATCTTAAAATCATTCCATCATTCCATCCACACTCCCCTCTGTCCTCTGGCCAATGGTCTTATATCCAGTGATGATTTTCAGGCCACTCTAGACTGATCTGGTGTCCTTCTGGTAGAACCTCTGTTCAAGCTTCCTCCTTTAAGCCTTCTTCCCCTCTTTGATCTTTACAGACAGTCATCTTTGGACCTCCTTCACTTCTTCCCTGTCAACTGAGCTGAATGCTGCCTTTTTCTCGTGTAGGATTACTTTAATACCCTTGGTGACCCATGGCTTGTTGTTTGGGAAGCAGCAGACAGTTTCTGATGGTATACAGATGGCAACACAGAAGATGATGTAGTATGTAATGCAGCCTGTCAGTCCATCAATGTCCTCACCATCTGTCTCACAGAGTGTTTTCCAATCCGTGGCCTCAAAACATCCTTGTAGACCATGTTTTTACTGTCTTGGTGGTCGGGGGCTGCCTTTGAACCAGGGGCTTGTACACAGGTAGGAGGTGGATCAGGTTGTGGTCAAACCTGCCTAGTGTCTACTAAAATTACTCAAGGTCAAGCAGGATGGTGGTGTGAGGATGCTTTGCTGCATCAGGGCCAGCACAACTTGCCCTAATTGAGGAAAACATGAATTCTGTTCTCTACCAAAGAATTGTGAAGAAGATCATTAGATCATCAGTCTGAGAATTGAATCTTAGTTGCCAATGCGTTATGCAGAAGTACAATGATCCCAAGTTATATAGTAAGTTGAAGTCACAATGGCTAAAAAAAACTTAAAATACAGTTATTGTGTTGAAGTGGCTTAGTCAAAGTCAGGACTGGAATTAGCTGTTAAGCGTAAAATACACACAAAAAGAAAAAAAAAAGGTGGTCTGTTTTTTCACAGCACTGTATTTTTCTATAATATTAAATTAGGCCAATTATTATTTAATGTCCAGACATATTTAATATTAAAACTTCATCAGTGTAGGCTTATAGTCCACTGGTGGTAAGGTGCATGTATGTGTGTGTGCGTGTGTGTATGTTGCATAAATATGTGTATTTGCATGAATGGTCCCTGTCTGGAAAGGTTGTGTGTGAAGGAATGTACAGCGCATGAATGTGTAAGCTGTGTGTGTGTGTGTGTGTGTGTGTGGGTGCGTGCATGCAATGAGAATCTCTTCACCAGCTGCCACTACAGTGCAGAAACCAGCAGCAGTGTCTCAGTGGAGTTCACATCGACTTCCTCTTATTATTGTTTCCTCTGTTGTCTCTCAGGCCTCAGTAATTAGTGACTGCTCTAATGAGACCAATATCACAACTCCAACTTGCAGCACCACACTCAAACTGATAAGAGGCTGATAAGTGTGTGTGTGTGTGGTATGCTATGATTAGGTAATGTCAGTGTGTATGTATGATGGAGAACGAGTGTCAAGGCGATGAGAGGGTGTTATATGTGAAGCCTTGATGATCAAGTGCTGTGTAATTGAGTGTACTGTGTGAGTATGTGAGAAGGAGAATGGGAGGAAGTGGGAGTGTGTGAGAGAGAGTTTGCTGCAGTGTTGACTTTAAAGAAAAAGGCCGTCTATAGTCTTAGGTTGGGAAAAAAAAAAGGATGGTGGTATATAGCACTCTATTCTACTTCGTCCTGTTCTGTTCTGGTTTGCGATTACCGCACTTTCCCAACATGCCTTTCAGATAAGACGTGTGGGTGGCGAGTGCAACAGAAACAACAACAGGTTAAGTGGTAATATTTACAGCAAAGCAAAAGGTTTAACACTTATGAAAACAGGAGAGCTGTGCCTCATGCTAAACAGACTCTGTGTTGCATGTGAAAATAGACCATCCTCTTGGTCCAAAGTGATGTTTATTAATTATTAGTGGGTGTCAGATTGATCCTAACAGAAGTTTGCAACAGCTTTTAAACAGATTTAAAACAGCTGTCCGGAGAATACCTTAAAGGAAACTCTTTCAAGAGAGGAGATATTTAAAAATTGTGCATCCAGGGGTGATTTGCCTGTCTTGGTGTAGATTTATACATTTAATAAAAAGAAATTCTATTTGCTCCATGATACGTTCCATGGCAGAAAAGAGTGCCTAAAACACCAACCAGAAGCACTGAACTGGCCCTGTGGACTGGTCCCCACCACCCACTACAGTGTCACAGAGCAAAGATACAGATGAGAGCAGGGCTTAAATGATGTGGTGAGGTACCGCTGGCAGGGCCAACCCATTACATAATGGGACCTTGCACAAAGGTTTATACTGTAAAAAAAAAAAGAAGACTTTTTTGTTATAGTGGACCTTATACATAAGTGAGTTTCCATCCAGATTTTGTGTAAATTTAAAGCATCTGTGAAACAAAATGCAAGGTAACAAATATTTTCAGCTACTACCACTATGTCAATTCTTGGAGTATGTCCTTAATCTCCATGTTGTTTCTCTGTTTGTTGGACATCCTGCATCTGCCCCACTGCATGGTTCATGTCTTTGTCTCGGTTGGTGCTTTCCCGCTGGCCACACCCACACTTGCCTGCAACTTGTTTCTGTTCCCTGTCAGTACTGTATATAAACCCCAACTTTCCAATCACTCATTGTCTAAGCATCTTATGTCACTGTCTATTAAGCCACTCGGCCTGCTCTGCTGCCACTTTTTATCCAGTCACTTAAAGTTTAACCTTTTGGACTATTTTTCTTTGGACTACCTATTGTAATCATGAGATGGTTTGTTGCATCTTATGTCACTGCTTGTCTTTTCATGTCACTCAGCTTTAAGCTGTCTACTTCATATGCTCACTTTAAGTTCACTGTATTTAAGAGAGAAAAACACAGGGAAATTGTTTAGGAAGATTGTAAGACCTTAAAGATCACCGTGAATAATCTCTAGAAAGCCTGTATAGTCTTTGACTCACTTAACTGTCCTGGTTGTGTGTTTTTAGGTCCATTTATCTGAATAGTATAGGTGGTACTAATCGAGTACCATTAAACAACTGCCAGAAATCTGGGGGTCATTGTTGACAATGAAATAAGTTGACCACATCTTTAAACCATGCAGTTTTTTCCTCTAAAACTTAGGAAAGATCACACGCTACCTTTCTGCATATGAATAGTACGCTACCCAACTCCTCACGTAGGCACTGCCAATGTCTTGTCTGCTGAAGTGGCTATCAGCAGCACAGTCAATCTTTAAATGAAATCTCCTTTTTGTTGACCAAAAAGGCCATGATACCACTGTTGTAGTGGCTGTCTGCATCTGGATGATAGCTCCAATTCACATCTACAAGGTGGACAACTCAACAGCACTTTCCAAAGAATGGTGTCTGATGGTTCCTTCACCACACAACAAAGCTCCCAAATAAAAAAAATGTAAATCTTAGATCATGTAACTTAAGTTTGAAAGAGTTACATATATATAATGCAACTTTAAGGCATTTCCACCCAGGTTTATAGGACACTTGCTTATTGTTTTACTTCTGTCTTTATAAGCTTCAAATAACTTACATCTTACACGTTAATGCAGTGACGAGGACAAGACTGACAGCATTCTGTGTAAAAGATGAGCTAAAGCTAAAATTAGGCTCCAAGACCACAGGCAGCGATGTGTTGAAACCTCTTTCTCCACCACTGTAGAGGGAGCAAACACACAAATAGCTTTGTTGTCCTGTCATCAATTTAAATCATGGAATTAACCTTACCCACAGGCACAATCACAAGTTCAAACTATCAAGTAGTTAAGCTCCATTCAGTATCATAGTTGCAATATACTTTAGCATTGATGCTATCAGTGGGAAATTCTGATGTACACTTTGCAAAGGTCACCAGTTTTTCAAGGCAAACACAAAAACATTTGCTCACGCTCAGATGGTATTCATAGCAAGCTCTAACCAAACAGCTTCAGTTCATATCAGATATACAGGATAAAGTTAAAGGTCTGAAAGGCCCTACAATTTCTAAGTTTGCTTTTTACCACATTCATCTGACTGAATACTCTCTCGATTTCAGCATTCAAATATGGCAAGGACAACACAGACACAGCAGCCATGGCACGTTCTTGAATCGAGAAACTTCCAAATCTCACTCCGGATGTCCAGTGTGTCATGAGCTACCACTGAGTGTCTTGCTCAGGTACACACCTAGTGGGTAGGTTGGGATTTGATCCCACTGACTTTCTGCATACCGTCCTGCTCCCCTATCCATTGAGTTGAGTGACATGTATTGCAATGCTTCAAAGTTGTCTGGGAGTCTCTCTCTCAACTCATTAGTAAGGGAGATGGTAAAAGCTATGGACACTGTTTTCATCCTCAGGTGCAAGGTGGAGCTCAGCTGCCTTTCGTTCAAAAAGCCAACCAAGGTATGGTTTTGGACATGTTGGCCCTTTGATTACATCAACATTAGCTGGTGGATTCAGCCCCCTGCTGACCTGATCAGGCTAACTGATCTGTCATGTAGCTCAAATGCCTGCTCTCCCTCAAAACCTTGATGGCCAACTGTACCTCGACCGGCACTGACTTCAAAAACTTCAGATACAAGATGTTTTCCAGATCACTGGACATATTGTATAAAACCTCATCCATGTAGCAGTGTTCACTGGACTTGGTGACTGCGAAATGCTGCATAAGCTATTCTATCTTTTTCTATTGTACTGTGTATGTTGTATATAAAGTGTGTTGTCAGTGTTGATAGTGTCACTGTGGTGTGTAAGTAGAGCGGGTATAAGGGAGTTTTTTGCGGGTGTTTTTACAGTCGGCTGGTGTTGTGCCAGCATGGAGTTTAGTAAACTCACCAGGAAGCATGGCATCAAGATTCTGCCAGGTTTCCCTTGTTCAGTTGAGCATTGCAGTTTGGCAGTTGGGGAAATTTTAGGTCACAGTAGCATAAAATCGGCTGCTAGAATGAACAGTGTTGTGGTGATTTTTTTGTTGACGATGTCGATAAAGCAAACAGAGTGATTGAGAGCGGCACAGTCGTAAATGATACTTTCGTGTCTGTATCACCTTTAAGTTTACCTGCTACAAGAATCACAATCTCCAATATTCCCCCGTTTATTAGTGAAGATTTGTGGTAAAGTAGTGTTGCTGATCCGAAAGTTACCGTCAGGTTGCAAATCGCCTTTACTGAAGCTTGTTTTTTCACACAGATGACAAGTCTACACGATTCTTAATAAAAATGGTAAAGAGCTCAATCTGGTTTTTAACTTGAGTATGTAGTTTTTATCAACTCTGGAAGTGTTGCCACTGTGGAGGGAGGATAACTTAGTTCGAGTTTGTCCTGAAAAACTCTCAGTAAATGAAAAAAAGTGCAAGCGAGCAGGATAAAGGATCCTTACAGACTCGGTCTGAAGAGGACAACTAGACAGTGGACCCAAACCTGGATTGAGACAGATATAGTTTACATAGATAGGCAGAACGAGGTTGCTGTGGATGAAAAAAATTCGACTGATGAAGTGGAAACTGGACAAACTGAGGTAATGGACACAGCGGTGTTGTTTTTGACAGCACTTAATGGCAGAAAACGACGATTTTAAAGTTTCTTCTCACAAAAGAAAACAATCTTTGATTACTGATAGTTCTCAGTCTACAAAAGGAACAGTGGGCAGGAGCAAGGGGGCAGGCACCAGTAGAGGCAGCCAGATTTTAAGTCAAGTATGGAAAAAAAGGAGGAGGCTAGTGCTGAACTCAGCCAGCCTCTCTCTGACTTAGAGCTCTCTGGACAAACACAACAGGAGGAGAGTTATAGAGTTCAACGGATTAAAAAGTTTCTACAAATAACAAAAAAACATGAAAGGATTTAAGGTTGAGGATTACTTTGATAGCAAAGAGGGTTGTCTAGTTTCTGCCATAACAAAGATGAGCAATAGACAGAAAGGGGGTTTCACTGACCCAGACATCTATAGACTGAGGAAGTTAGTTCTGAAACTCAATCAAGAGCTACAGCATACTGATGACTCAAACACTGGTTAGAACAGTGTGTCTTCTGTCTTTTTGTGTGCCTTTATTTACTTTTGGAAACTTTTTAGTTAGAAAAGGGTAAATACCACACTTGATTTCCACATCCCCATTGAGTTATTGATGAAGGTTCTTAGAGTCCTATAGATGTTGTATAGTCCCAAGCATTCCAGTCTCTGCTGATGCTTTGCATCTCTGGTGTTACTAACAAATACTTTCTGGGGCCCTCTCAAGTATTAAGCCCTGTGCCTGCTCAGGAGCTTACATGTTGTGCAGGGGTAGGTTTAGTAAACCATTCAGGGTGTGTTCCATCCATTAGTTGGTTTTTCATTTGTCCCGGGAGCTGCTCATGGAGTAAAGTTAGTTTCTTACTCAGTAGGCATAGATCATGTCAGGGCTTGGTGCTATCCAGCTCTTCACACTTGAAACCTCCTGTTGTGATGGTTACTAGATCTTGTACAGGAAGGTTTCTGTGGTCTGCGCTCAGGTCCACTAACCCTGGTGCATTGTTCTTATGTGATACTATACAGCTTGACAGTTTGTTGTACCCCTTTCTTCATCATGCTTTTATGTAATTCTGGTAGCTGGTTAAAATTCTTTACTTGCTGCCTTAATCTTGGCCTCCAAACTCCTTCTGCATGGATTGGCTTATGTTAAACTTAGCAACCATGATCCTAGAGGTGTTTGGCTATATCTGCTTGTTGGTCTTAGTGATGGTCATAGAGGGGATTATTGGTAGTGCTGCATTTACATCTTCTAGGAGACTCCTAGAAAGGATACGTATGCACCTAAATTTAAAACTTGCACATTAATATTATTTCTCCTATTTTAAACAGATTTCTACCAAACTCCCCAAAACACATATTACCACGTTAAATACGGTAATGTTGTGCCGCTTTGTAAATGTATGCCACAGGTACCCTTTGGTATCTCTATTGGACGCTCCACCAAATTCAGGGTAACATTATGTTTTGAAACATCAGATAGGGTTAATAACAAATACTTAAGGGTAAGGTTAAGTTAGAAGAAAAATTACATAAAAACAGAATACTACAAACAGTGACTGAAGAACCTGCCTGGATAAGTAGCGAAACGTTTCTAACCAGGGAAAAGAAGTGCAGTTGACATGATTCAACCTTCAGATAACCAAACGAATAACTGAGAATTTTCACCGACACTACAAACAGTGACATCACACACATACTTTCTTACTATAGTAACCACATGTGCCACATCGTGACACAATCACCAATAAAGCGAACATCTTGTGCTAGTCAAACCCCGGTCTCCTGTGGAAAAGTCCTGTGTTTTGTTGTACCTTCCACCACAGTGTCAACCCCACTATGAGATTTTTTCACTTCATCTTTTACGTTATTGACTAAAGCATCAAATATTGAAGGGCCGGGGGTTTCTAAATAACTACACTGAAATCGTTGGGTGTCAATCATTGACGCGATAGGGTACCTGAAACATCATGAGGTCTTCACAAAGCGTTGCTTTTTTATGCCTTGGTAATGAGAATGGGCTGGATTTCTGTATTGCTATGAGAGTAGATGATGCTAATGAGTCCAAACTTAATCAGAGACTGCTACACCAGTATGCAAATGCTACCTTTTACTAAGAGAACATAATAGTGTAAAGGTGTGGATGACTTTTTGACTGAAAAATACAAAGCGACAGATTGGTATATGGTCAACAAGGTAAAAGGTAAAGAGGTTTTTTTAACTTTGCTTAACCACATGGGATATAAAAAAAATCCCATGTGGGATACAAAAAAAAATATGAGCTTGCTATTAAGTTTTCCCAATAAAAATAAATAAATAACACTATTGCAGTCTATTGAAATTGTACTCTCAATCGTGCAGACAGTCCTTTAATAAAGGGTTGTTTGGCTAAAAAGTGAACCATATCCAGGGTTTATTCAGTAAGACCTAAATAAGGAAAATGACCAGAAAGATGCACCAGAGTACAGTTGTCAGGTCAATGGGTCTCAAGGAAAATTCATTATCTACTATTGATTCTGCATGTGCATTCTATGCAGACTATGACTGGTGTTTACAGGGTAGAAGTATCCCTTCAAAAACATCTTAAATACTATTTAAGATGTTTGATATAAAAGCATATCTTTGCAAGGTGCAAAGAGCCTGATAGGAGCCTGATAGGAGCCTGATATTTTTAAGCAGACTTTTCTAAGTGCTTTCACTAGAACTACAGCATTCAATAGTAAAACACTCCAATCTCTTATAAAGCCTCAAGCCTCTATACTAGGACTTTGCAACAAACGTGATGAGGTCAGAGCAGAGCTGTATAATGTAGGCATATTATTAATGAGGTGTCAAAGTCACTTTTTGCTTATGCAGATGCAAGATTCAAACCAATAAAGGCAGGTCAGGTATTACTGACAATTATCCAAAAGGTTCAAAAGCTTTTATGAGTTTTTTTTTTTAATCAACCAACAGTGGAACCTAAAACCCCTGTGTGTACATGATCCAACACAGATGTACTTATTTCAACACTTTGAGATGATTACTTTACCTGAGATTATGCACCAGAAACATAATGTTCAATTTGCTGAGATGTTAAATAACATACATAAATCAGAAGAGTTCTCTGAAGCAGATAGACTATTGCGTCAGACCATCACTGAACCATTACTGAACCAGCTTGTGATGTACTGCACATTTTTGCAACTAACAAAAGCAGGTATTAACACCTCCAAAACACTAATTGAACTTCACTTTGACATGATAAAAATTGATGATGATGATTATAAAGCCCACAAATTGCCAGAACAAGAGATGCCAAACCCTTTTTAAGAAACCAAGAATGTTAAGCCCTCCATTCATAAAAGAAGCTCAACCATAGATGTATAGATAAATATAGGAGTCATATGGTTCATTTGGCATACTTGTTAAGATTGTACCCACTGAAGAAAATGAATCTGTGCACACCCCCATGCTCCGGGTCAAGATGGATAATGAAAAAGCTAAAAAACAAACAAACAAAGAGTTCCAGAAGGTCCTAACCATTAGCAACCAGAAGTGGGTGTATCACATTTGACTTTTAAAATCAGTCTACCTCATGTTGTTGGGTTTGCTTGTTCTCTGAAACCGTCATCCACTTCTTTTGTGACAAAGCAATCACTGCATAAGGCTGAAGTTTGTTTACTGTAATAGCTGAGAGTATGATTATAAAAAAAAAAACTGAACTAAAAGTCAAATCTAAATAATGTTTAAATAACGTGCTTGTATGTTCTTTTTTGGCTGTGCAGGTATTTTTGACTGCTTAATAAAAATCTTGGACAGGCCAGGTTGGGGTGGCAGTGGCTGAGTTGGTAGATTGGCCACAAACTGATCATATAGGTCGGCCAGAGCTTTGCGCCCCACTCTGCCCGACCACATGTTGAAGAGTCTCTGAGCAAGACACTGAACCCCCAGCAGCCCATCCCCAGCCGCACTGCGCCGGCCCCAAGCCCAACCCTCCCCAAGAAAGGGAATCCAGGCTAAATCAATATGCTGAGTAATGATCCGCTATGATGCACATGAACTTATGGGATAAGCTGAAGGAACAAAAAAGGTTTCTCATGACTAATGTAATATTTGTTATTGATGATTAAAAAACTATACTGAGACCTTTTACTCAATGTGGTCTTGCTGCAGTCCTTAATGAACTCTGCAATGGTTCATTTGTGGTGAGAATGAAATCCAACCTCAATCTGGCCCAAAAGCATGTTTTAGCTATACAACGTTAGAATATGTGATTGTTAATATTGCATTGTAGGGGGATTTTGGCTCAGGAGGTAGAGGGGTTGTTCACCAGTCCCAGGGTTGTTGGTTCAGTTGCGGGGTCCTTCTGTCATACATTAAAGTGTCCTTGAGTAAAACACTGAACCCTAACTTGGTTGTCAGCTACCATTAGTATGTGAATGAGTGCATTGTGAATGAGAAGCACTGTAAAGCATCTACCACTACAGTAAAAAAGCACTGGATGAGTGCAGATCATTTTCCATTTAGATTTTTTTGCTTTTTTAAAAGCGCATTCAGCATCATTACCAACATCCTACAAACAAATGGTAATTTTGCATAAATGTTTCATAGCATTTTTTTACTCACAGGAATTCTCACTGTATCTACTTCCTGTGCTTACTTTCATGTTCCTGCCCCCAGATCCATTTAACCACTGATTTTACAAGACAATTCTTGCGGTGACCTCTCGATGCATTTTGCTTTGCTTGGATTTTTGTGTGAAAGGAAACTGAACAAAAGGGGAAAGCAGATCAAGTTCACTACCTGGTCAGTGATTTAAATTAAATCAAATGAATTACAAGTTTGAAAATGACCGTCTGAAAATCTTAAGCAGTTTAGTAGATTACACATAAAAGAAAATTTAAAATATTTGACTACATCAGTATTAAAAGCACTGTATAGCCATTTGCCAAAGACTTACAGTTGCTTCACGGGTTGTAGGGTAATGTAGGTTTTGCCTTATTGTCACAAACACTATTCATAAAGCTGAAATTTGCATATGTGCATGACAAACCACAAACGTTTTCATTGTGTTATGTCTGAAATGCAAAAATGAGTTACAGATGGTATGAGTACACATGTCGGTAGTGCCTTCTTTACTCCTAGCTGTGAAAAGGTCAGCACCCCTCTGTTCCCAAGCCATGTCTGGATGGAGATTTGTCCACATCCAATGTGCTCGATATTTCCAACACAACAGCTCTAAGCCTGCCCGATGAGTGTGTATGAGCTAACCAAGGGTCCACAGTTTATTTGTTTTATGTAATGTATGTCTGTGGTACTGATGATGTCATTAGTGACATCATATGGCTTTGGTAGTTTGCCTTTTAAGTATGTTGACCAGTGGTCAAAGAAACAATGCAATGCTAAGGGCTGGACCAGAGGAACTGACTACAGGTGCGCAGAGAGTTCAGCTCAGCTACTGAAGGGCAGACATGACACAGTAGCTGGAGCAGAGGTACTGACTACAAGGAGGTGTGGACCGCAACAATGTAGAAGAAAAAGCTTCTGTGTTTAGCTGTGGAGGCACACGGTTTCTTACCGAGTTCTGTGAGTTCAGACATACTTTGAGAAACTTGTTTGATGAAACAGCTAGTGAACGTGCTTGTGAGATTACTGTACTTAAAGCTGTATCTGTCATCAGCTAAGTTGAGAAGCAAGTACAATAAATATTGAATGTTTCTCTAACAACGATCTCCGGAGTGAAGTGTTTGCTGGAGCATCAGCGGGGGGGAAAAAAGTTCAATTCTGTCTTAATTTTTCAGCTGTTATTTCATTTGCTTTATTTTAACAGTGTGAGGAGAAAGAACACATGATCCATCAAGAACTTTTTATATGCGGTAGGAATTTACGTACAGTGTATTTTACAATCGGACCCTTTCAAATATGGGTTTTCCCTAACTTCAAAACACTTAACTCATCAGCCATTTGATATAATCTCATAATTGTAAAATCTGAATTCATCACAGTGGCCTGAAAGACAGTTATTGTTGGGCATCCTCAAAAAGGAGGTTGATATCGAGGGTTGCCATTGAACGCCTGAAGTGTAGCAGGTATTGGTTTGATGTGGTCACTTTTCCTAGACTCTGGTTAAAGTTTGGCTGAAATATTTTATATCAGCTATAACCTTGAATGTTTCACCTGCTGATACAAGAATATAGAATTATGTAATAGTGCAGTTTGGAAGCACAAAATGCTAATGGGTTGTCAAAAAAGACTGCAACTTGTTTTGTAGTGCATTTTAGAGGGTATTGTGGCTCCTGACATTGCCACAATACCTTCCCAGAGCTCAGCTCCATCTGTTTAGGCATCATAGCATTTGGCGCAAACAGTTTTGCTTTGCTCTCACTCTGATCAAACACACACAGAATCTGCAACACAAGAACTCAACCAGGACACCATTAAGGTCAGGCCTGACCCAGAGAACATTTTAAATTGTTAGATAAAGCACTTAGACTAGATGAGATAGGGTTTATGCTCCTAGTGCTGGGCTAGAAGGTTGAATCATAATTGGCGTCATCAAGCTGTAATTAAAACCTCTTCTGATTTGGAGTCATTAAGCTGCAGGAAATTAATGGGCATCCAGTTCCTAATTTCTGCCAGGCAGGCTGTAATAAATGAAACATCAGTGGTACCAGGTTTTGTTGAAGCTACAGCAGTGCATCATCCATTTAACAATCAAAATCTATATTAGGTCTGCATGTACAGTATATTATAAATAATAAAGGACCCAGAATGGACTCTTGTGGGCCCCCTTAAAGGAGAGGAGCATGTGGGGCGTCGGCATCTTCAACGATAACAGAGAGGGACCTTATGGACAGATAAACAAGCAAATCCGGGTTTTTCAAGTCCTGCACAGCAATAGAAATTTAGTGAGGATCAGAAAATTGGTTAAAATTGCTTAAAACAGAAGGAGGCAAAGATGATTAGCATCATTTTAATTTCTTTCTGAAGAAATATTTAAGTATCAGCAAACTCTACTAGAATTTTTTAGAGCTAAACGATGGGGTTGTCGTGCCTTTGTTTGAGTGTTGGGAAAGGGGATAGTTGTTTCAAGGCTAAAACTGCTCACTCACTGCTGTACAAGAAAATTTATATTTCACTCCACTTCTGATTCATTTCAGCTTTAGCTTGGAAAAGTCATACTCATCATCCAAATTACACGGAAATATGCCATTTCTTGTTTAATTAAATAAGTAGTCAATGTACCGTCTTTATAAACAGGGAGTGAAAGCTCCTTTCTTCCACACTCCTATGATTGAGGCCAAAATACAAAAGCATAATTTTTCTGCCAGTTTTCTCACTCTCTTCTCCTTTCTCTCCTCTTCCCTCCATTCATCTTAGCACCACTGGGCTCTGCTGGCTGCTCTCGAAACAAATGCCCCTCTAACTCTCTTAAAGTTACGCAGAATAAATTGGAAAAATACTTTTTGACATGTTGAGTAATGCATCAAATCGCACCGGTCTCTTTCCCCCCCAGCAGCCTGGCTATTCTATTTCATCTGCAAGCTTTCTTCAGGCAAATGGATTGTTTCTATAATGCTCTCTTTATCAGGCTGATTGAGTAAGTGCTGCAGTTCTCTGTAAGCAGGGGAAGACCAACATACTTTCTCTGTCAAACACTTACAAAGAGACAAATATGTAGGTCCAGCTTCCATTACACACACACACACACACAGTAATTACTGTGTAGTTAGTAGTATGTCTACATATGTGCCCCAACGCACTTAACAGTGTACCCATCACCTCATTCATGGGAACATACTGCTAGTTTGGCATCTCATAACGTTTGATCTTAAACTGCGGCCGAACCACAGGTCAGTTCTGAAGTCACACACACACATGCACGTTAATACAAAGTCCAAACTTAAAAGCTTGCCCTCAATCATGCTCACGCTGACTCAGACAAGGACGACACACTGAGTCTCCTCACACTCACAACAGGAGCTGTCATTCATGCACGCACACACACACACACACGCGCACACATACCCCTACCACATGCACACGCACTCTCAGACACCATAGGAACATTTCAATGGGCTTAAAGGCTTTGTGTGTCATGTTACTGTTCAGCCCTGTGATCTTGCTCTAACAGCTGAGTCTGCTCACCAAGGACATATGGAAAGAGTAAAGATGCAGTTTATTCTTGTATTATGTACTGTGTGTGTTTGTGTGTGTGTTTAAAACACTGTGTGACAAAACATTCTGCAGCATAGCCAACTGAAGCCTGTTCTCCAAAGACATGTGAGATGCTTACATTTACATACACAGGACGAGTGCTGTATTTAAAAGATAAAATGCCCATTGCACTTTTTTAATGTGTTCTGTACATTTTGACTTTATTCCGACTAGTGTGAAATCTGCATGAGAATCTACTTAAGCATTTTATTGTCTCTTGTTTTTCCAAAATTAATTTTCTTACACTTGTTGAAAGTTGTGAAAGAGCTTTTTCTGCCAATTGAAAGTTGTTCACATACAGCTTACAAATTATTGCTATTGTTGTGTTTTTTGCAACTGTTGTGCCCCGTTTGTTCCACTCTTACAATGTTCTGATGCAGATCTAATTTCTCTTTACTGCGCTTTTATTTCTTGTGTGGAACTTCCAAAGTGTTTAGACAAACATTAAATTATCCCAGTATTTCCACTGGAGTGTCAGGATGGTAACATCCTAAGTCAGATATGGATATTTGTCTAAATTGTAATAGTGTGTGCTTACCATATTCAATATCTTAAGCACTGATAACACTGCACAGCTGTGGTTGATGGAAATACATGTTAGTGTCCAAACAAATGGACAACATGGAATTCGATGATGATGATGATGCCAGTTAACTTTTCACCCTTTGCTGACCTCTTTCTACCTCAAAATCACAAAAGCCACATTCCATGAAACTTTCCTCCTGTAAAATACGAGATTTATACAGGCCTCTAAAATGACCCACAGACACATACACTATATTGCCAAAAGTCTTCGCTCACCCATCCAAATTAATGAATTCAGGTGCACAAAGCAAGGTCCATAAAGACATGGATGAGTGAGTTTGGTGTGGAAGAACTTGACTGGCCTGCACAGAGTCCTGACCTCAACCCGATAGAACACCTTTGGGATGAATTAGAGCGAAGACTGCGAGCACTGTGTATTATGTATTTCATAAACACACTTCCCAGAAGAGTTAAAGCTGTTATAGCTGCACAGGGTCATATTAAACCCTATGGATTAAGAATGGGATGTCACTTAAGTTCATATGGGTCTAAAGCCAGGTGAGCAAATACTTTTGGCAATATAGTGTATTACTGCTTGGCGACATCTAGTGACTGAACATTAGACCACCAGCGGCTGTAGCTCAGTTGGTAAAGGCAGTCGTCCATGGACCACAGGTGCTGCATGGGTCACACTACACAGGACTTTCACCCAGGAGACCGGAGTTTGAATCCTGTGTGTTGTTACATGACATGTTATGTGAGATTCGACATGACAAAAGATGGACTGATGTTTAATGCGACTGCGACTTTTTACTAACCCTTCTTAACATCTTTATTAAGTGCCTAATCATAACCTAACCTGCCTCTGATGTTTTCTTGCCCAAGGCTAACCAAACCAATGTGTTTGCAGAAATTTAAATCCAGTGTTTATAGCTGTCATTTGTCCCCAAATGTTCAACAGATGCCTACCTCAGCGTTTGGCAGTGCTATTCCAACAAATGGGTCATTGGGTTCAGACAAATGACATAGATAGGAGTTAAAGTTGATGGATCCATTTTTGCGCACATTTGGTTTCAGTTCCTTTAAGCACAGCTTCCAGCTTATTGAGGAAGTAGATGGTATAGTTTATACTTGATCAGACCTAAAACATGTATAAAATCTAAAGTTTTTTATATTTAATCAAAACATCCTCACTTGAAGGCAGGTTGAAAACATTTTGTGAACTGATGGAATTAGGATTGAATTATAGGTGAAGAACATGCTGCCCTTCATATTTGCAGTGGATAACAATCTGGATACAAACATCATTCCAATGGTAAGGTACAGTGGAAGGAGTATGATGTTCTGAGGCTTTGCTGCCTCGGGAGGCTTGTACACCTGCAAAAGCACATCATTGGGAGGGTGCACTCTGGACAGGTCGCCTGTCTATTTCAGGGCCAACACAAAGAGAGATACACAGACAATCATTCACACCTACGAGCAATGTAGAGTCACCAATTAACCTAACATGCGTGTCTTTGAAATGCCGGAGGGAGGAAACCCACACATGCACAGGGAGGGCATGTACATTCCACGCAGAAAGGCCACAGCCAGCAGGTAGATTCAAACTGAGGACCTTCTAGCAGTGAGGCAGCTGGAAGGTCAGCATGGGCAGCTCAGCGGTGGGTTGTATAAAAGCAATATTTACTTCAGGCCAAATTATGCACAGGCATCAACAATATGGCAGACTTTCCACATGGGTTACTAAAAAGCAGGCACTCTGGCATGCTTTTGCATTTTCAGCACATCAAACAGTGTGGCTACACAATCTGCACCGTCCCTGAAGCTTTGATTTAAGTATTAAGAGCAGCACTGAATTTGGTAACGATTGCTCAGTTAGATAATGTGACACCTAAGCTTTCAGTCTCGATCAATAGATTGCTGAGTGCATTTTACAGTTTCTTCATTAGAGCTTGTTGTTTCCTCTCTAATATTGTGTGTTAGGTTCTGCTGGTTGCTAGCCATAACGCTCACATCCCCTCATTGCTACCTCTCTTTGCGTCATCTTTCGTGGCCCTTTTGATGGAAACTTTAAAAAGTGGGGTCTTTTCAAACAGCAAAACAAAAAATATGTAAGTTCACCTTTAGTGGATTAGTCTTAATTTGTAGGTCCTGGAACATGTTGAGTTTGAAGGTTATGGCTACAGAGACCCTGGCCCCCAATATTCATGTGTCCTGTATCAGCGATAGAAACATTTTTGTGGTCAATGACTTGCCAAAACTTGAGGTGGGAAACCAATGCTAAGTCAATCTTAAAAAAGGCCAAGGATGGGACGTACTTCCTGTGGAAGTCATCCAAGTCTGCAGTGTTACTGAGCCTGTCTAATACACATATTACAGTGTGGCTTGGAGTAGCCACTAAACAGAACATTAGTCTGCAGTCTGCAGTGTGCTCCTACCCACCCCCCAGGACTTTTACACCTTACATTCCCTGGACAAATCTTTTGCCAGCTCCTGCCCTCCGGCACGTTATACAGCTCTTAGTGTTTGAAGATGGTCCAACATGACCGTTTTGGCATTGACATCTTTGCATTCTCTTTTGTTATGTCCTTCTTAGACCGTCTGTGTCCTTTATACTGCTGAATACACAGTGTACTGGCCTTGGGAGTTACCAGTGACTGGAAACAAATTACTTGTTTGGGTTTACATACTTAGCCAGTAAAGAGAATTGTTTTCTACTTCACTGCACAGTGACTAAACTGCGAGAGACACTCCGAACTCAGTATTTTCTTAGGATGTCTAGGTCTGGGCTCCAACAGTTCTATTGAGGGTTTTCATCGAAACATTCCTTCTGAACATTCTGTGGTTATAGAAGGCACTGACATTAATGCTGCCATTAGATTTTCATTCTAAGGGTCCATTTGCGTTCATTACACCTTGTGAAATGGTTGTTACATTAAAGTGTGTTTGTCTGATGTTTTCCTATTCTAGTCAAGATCACCTGTTATGATCAAATAAGGCTAAAATCTTAGGCATTGCTTATTCTGTTTTCCTCTCAAAGAAATAAACCGCTACAGTCTAAAGAACATTTGAATTTGAATTGTTCATATTATAAAAGAAGTTATCAAATACAACTGAGACCGTTCAATTCCACTCGTGCAGGTAATCTAATTGGCCATGTGACATTTGTGAACTTTCTAATAAACTCTTTTTGGGAATTAACTATCCAAATGTTGTTCAGTGCTAAAAAAAAAATGTAAAGTCAGCATTTCAATGAACCTCCACCTTCTCAGAAATACACACATATACATGTAGTAATCAGATGAATGCACTTAGTTGGCATCATATTAAATCAATCAGCACAAGCTCTCCTAAATAAAATGATTAGAAATGTAACTTGCTTGAGTAATTCTGCTTCTGAACGTTTGTGTCTACTATTGTAGCAACCCACAGCAACCCACATCTATAGGAAATAACTGTGGGAGGCTGCATTGCTTAGACTAAATAACTTAGCTATGCTAAGCTAATCAACCAGCTTGGGCCCTAGCAGGCTAGCACAGGAGCTTCCCAAAAGGGCAGGCAGCAGAGAGAGCACTTGTTCCCTGTACTCCACACAATCCCAAGTGTCTCAAACTGGTTGACTGGAAGCAATGAACTTACAGCTCTTGGAACAAGGGGCCGGACACTACGATGGCCACTCCTATACACAAACTTACCGTCACGGTGTCAGCCAACACGTACACCATGTATGACAGGACAAAACCACTAACAAAACCAAAATGTCTGAACACACCTCACACTATTGATCATAACACAAATCACGCACATTAAACACTTTAAACACACAGAACTATTTACATGGCTTTTACCCATAATGCCCCGGGCTCGCTGTGCCAGCCCCCAAACTAATCTACTTGCCGGGTCGTTACACAATTTATAAAACTTGTTGATCGGACAAGGTTTCCTGGCATGTTGATACCAATTTACCTGTAAACATTTTAATTCTCCTACATGTGCTGCCCAGGTTGATGGAGCTTTATAGTAAATTTCAGTTCATTAATTAGCTGTTTAAGACAAGACAGGAGTGTTTTGATTAACTGTTACTGCTGTCTCGGTGCTGTTTTTAGCTACAGCTGGATGATGCAGGCAGAAAAAGCTCTGAAATAAACAATGTACACTGCTGGCTAAGCAACAAACATACAGTTATTGGCAATACTTGTGAACATTGTGGAGCACTTAGCTTTTCTTAGAGGATAACCTGAGTAATGTTTTTAAAAAATTATATCTTCAGTCGCCTTAAGCGTTATCATGCCATTGAGTGGCGAGTTATCAGTTATTATGAGCCTATAATTATGGTTTGTTATGTCACCTACAATCTTCTGGCATATTTATTATTAGCAAGTTGGGTTAAAAATCAGCTTATTACTATTTCCATTAGGTGACGTAATTTAGAGTCACCAAAGTCTGTGTAGGGAGAAGGTAGGTTTGTGTAGGGTGGATGGTTTGAAGTTTGTGTCCTGTCTGATATTTTTAGTCATTATTACTGTAGTCACTGTTGTTTGCATGATCTTTACGTAACACCAGTGTCTAAACCAAACCAGAAGAAGTTGTTGTTTTTCCAAAAATAAATTAAATTGCAGTGTATTATATGGCATGATAACGACCTACTGACCCATAGTTATCTTGCTGATAACGGGTGACAGCCACTCAAACTGGTTTATTTGCAACAAACCCAATACAAACGTTAAAAGAAAAACAATTACCAGCAGTCACAAGGAAAGCTCATCAGTCTACAAACTGGATTTTCTCATGCCAACATGTTTGATTGAGAAAAAGTTTTTTAAATGTTGCCCTAAATGGTCCAAATTGGCTGTTGACATTATGGTGACTCATTTTCTAAAATCTACATATTTTGTAAGTTGCTCAGGTGTTCATGAGTGTACAGTATTTTTACATCTTTTAATCTCTGCAGCAATTTGTGTGTGTTTAGTGTATCCATGTGCCAGAGAGTTATAAAGTCTCTTTGGATCCTTTGCTTTGTCTATTCATTTGTGCAACAAACAACGAGCTAAATGCCAGGCGCATTCATGTCCTAATAAGCCGACACTAACACAGGGATTTTCATGAGAGGCAAAATAATTGCCTGTTCAAGTGCTTTTTCATAAGTTCCATGTCTAATTTGGCAACTCATGAAGTGTGTCATGGAGGAAGAGAGAAGAGAGAGGATCACAGCTTTTGCCTCCAGTCTACACTTCACCCAGAAAAACCTCCTTCTTCTTCTTCTGCAGTTCCTACTTTTTTTCTGCTTTGCTTTGTGTTTTCCACTTTGAATTGTGTATTTCAAAACTCACCTTCAATCAGATGTTTTTACCTCAGAGGCCTGCCCTCCTCCCCACCTTCCCACTCTCGTACTACCTCCACTGACATCCCTTTCAACAGCAACACAAGTTTTTCTTCTTTGACTTACGAGGGCGCTGGAAAGATGTTAGTGCATCTTTTTTATGCTTAGTCGACAGTGTAACAAGGCCCGTATCATGAGGAGCTGGTGCCAATGAGCGTCAGCACGTCGTCTAAATTGTTGCGGATAAAGTATTATACAGCTGTGGTGGGGAGGGGGGAAAAAAGCTGCAAAGCACATCATCTTCACTTGATCATCCCTCCAAATCCCCCTGGTGTGATGGCAGCAAGCAGGCATGCTGGGGAATTTTGAGAGGTCAAGACATGAAAAGGGCAAAGAAAAGAGAAGCGTCAGAGGGATGAGGAACGGAGCAGAGGAAATGAAACCAGAAAGAGAGAGAGAGTGAAAGAGAGCGAACAGGGATATGAAAGAGACAAGAGCAGTGGAAAAAGTGCTGGGATGATAACGTCTGGGGAAAATTGATGCCGAGAATAACAATCCGGTTTATTTGTGCTTTGTCGGCTGTGAGACACCGAAAAAGCGGCAATCTGAAATCACCGTGAAGGCAGCCGCTGCATAAACATGACAGCAGGGGGTTGAATATATCACCAGTGGGGGGAACTTCACATATATAAATGCTTGGAGAAGCCTTTGGCAGCCAGATGCATGGCATTAACATTAGCACTGACTGAAGTGCTTAAGAACTGATGGCTTTATCATGTTATCAAGTGCTATAGATATAATAAAGGAAAGTGCATTCATACAGAATTGTATTGTGCAGTGGAGCCTGGTATAGATCCACACACAGAGGCTGTATTTAAGTTTAAGGGGGATCAAGAGTGGTGGTAGTTGATGCATTGGGAATAGCACTGCTTACAGGAGGTTCGCTGTATTGGTGCTGTTAGAACATGCTGATTCAATGCACCAGAAGAAGTAACTACAAGGTAGCAAGGTAGAGACAAGTAGAGATGTTTGAGGTGCATGCAATGTTCTTCAAGAAACACAGAGTTAGTTACTGGAGTTTGGCTGCTGATTTGGTCACTTATCAAGAGCGTCAGCAGCTGGAGCTGCAGCAGTGGCTGTGACACACAGCTCATGGAAGCAATTATGGTACTTTACAACTCTTAGCGCCTGATTGCTGCAATTTGTGTCAAAATCCAGACTGCTTTCCTCAGTTACAGCTCAATCAAATCTTAATACACAGACATGATTCAGAATTTTCCAAGGACTTCACATCTCTGACCATATATAAATCTGTTCATAAGCCACAGGAAAAGGAAAGATGTTCAATACACAAGTGATTACTTCACTTTTTGTGTGTATGTCATGCTAAACTGCGTTGTACTTTGTTTCAAATCTTCAAACCAAATCAAACGTGGAGCAAGTTTGAAATGAGAATTGTATTTATTGAAGCAAAAAAGTATTCAGCCCTTTGTTGCTACATCCAAAAATCTACTAAACTGAAATCCATCAGTTGGGAAGGGTTACAAAGCAGTTTCAAAGGCCCTGAATGAACCGTCAGTGGCCTGCGATGGTCACTGATAAGTCACACTAATAAAACCACCTGGTGTTTGTGGTGAACCGGGGTCAGCGTGGCAAAACTTTAATGCTGGCCATGACTGACAGGTCTGAGATCACACAGTAAATTACAGCTTGTTGTGTATGTTTCAGTGGAGCTACAGACAGGCCTGAGTGCTCATGTTGCCCCACTTGATGGTATTATTGTCGTGACTGATCGATGGTAACACAAGAGCCATGAACCACAAGTGGCAGCATTGAACATCTTAAAGATGCACCGAAGCACAATGGCCAGTATAGAGTTAGCAGGCAGAGTGGAAGGCTCTCAATGAATGAATCCTAGAAGAGTTATTGTAATGGGATTTCAAACCGTTCTTGTAATTAGTACGTTTTAGATGTTGTATTGATTTATGTCGTTATTTCTTTTAATGGTGTTTTATTCTTATTGAGTTCATTTTTGTTCTAATAAATATTTTACGTGTAACATTGCCATTTGTGTTGTTTACCTGAGTGCGCTCACTGCTCCCCATCCAATGGTTACGAGCCTGTTAGTAATTAGCTTAGTTGGTATATTTAGGGAAAACCAACTATTAACTGGTTTATGTAATGCACAACATCACGTCCCATATATTCCACATCAAGGTGGATCCTCACATACACTTTTTTTTTAAATGGCATAAAATACGGTAAGTTACATTGGATGTAAGAACTATACACCTGCACAACTAAACTGCAGCGCTAGATGTGAGTAAACACTAAAAATGAATTTTATAGGAGGCAGCATCTAACAGAAAATCTTCATACTCCATTATCAAACTCCATGCTGATCGTATGTCATTAGGTGTTCGACAGAGGAGCTTCTACCATTTATTATATCAGTTCTCTATTGAAAGTACTTTGTGATGTTGAGCAAAAGGTATCGACTTTCACTATGTGGAGTTTTTTTTCTAAATTTGACAGTCCCTATCTGAATAAAACCCTTCAATTAAAAAGGCCCATTGTGAAAAGGGAGCAAAAGAAGAGAGAGCACAGGGTGATGCGAGGACACGGTATAATGTAAGCACAACACACATACAGCAGATAACAGAGCTCTCTCTTTGGACCAGAACAAGGTCATGTACTGACCGCTGGCCCTATTGCATCTAACTCTTTTTCTTTTTTTTTTCTTTTTTTTGCACTCTGTGTTCCTCTGTTTCTTAAAGAAAAACACCACACTTTTAGCAAAGTCAACATGACACGGCAAGATGACAAAATTCAGTTAGGCATGAAAGACATTCTTGGTTTATTTAGTCGATTTGTTTTTTGCTAAGCAAACTACAAAGTAAGGCCACCGACCTGCAGTCCCTTCAAGCCTAATTGATTGTTTTTTTGCTATAAACTTGAAATTTCCAATCAAAAGATGGATATGATGGACAAAAGCACAGCAATTCGGTTTTTATTTGACAGTATTCCCACCACACATACAATGTGGTAGCTTAGTGTTAGATTACCTACATTTTGAAGGAACACAAATATTAGTACAAATAGGCACAGATGATGAGCGAGTGCTCCTCGAGCGCTCATTCTTATAGTTTATCAGAGCCATGTGTTTGGTTAACAGGAACTACCGCTGCCTAATCTTCACGGTTAAGCTAACAGGCTGTAAATGCTGCAGGCAACGCATGGAGCACAAAGTGGGATCAGGATTAACTGGAAAGAAAGAAATGTTTATGTTGATAGAACATTTAGTTTATCATGATGTTTACCTATATTATATTAACTTGTTAAATTACAGATTCAGTAGATACTCTGCACATTTGAGTTATGTTACTGCCTGTTTTGCTTTAACAGAGTTTCATATTTTAGAGCTACTGATGAGTAGCAGAACAGAAGTCATGGTGCTACAGAAACATAGAGAATCTAAAGAAAGTTAACGAAACGTTAAAGGTCAAACACACTAACATTTTTAAGAAGCATAACCTAATAAATTTAATGCATAGCATTGGAACCTTGGCAGCACGGTGGTGGAGTAGTTAGCACCGCTGCCTTACAGCTAAAAGGTTGCTGGTTTGTGTCCCTGTCCGACCGCGGCCTTTCTGTGTGGACTTTGCGTGCTCTCCCCTGTTGTTGCGTGGGTTTCCTCCAACAGTCCAAAGACATGCATGTTAGGTTAGTTGCTGACTCTAAAATGCCTGTAGGTGTGAATGTGAGTGTGAATGGTTGTCTGTCTGTGTATGTCTCTCTATGTTGGCCCTGACATAGACTGGAGACCTGTCCAGGGTGGACCCTGCCTCTCACCCTATGCCTGCTGGGATAGGCTCCAGGGCCCCAGTTACAGATAGTGGATAGATTGGAACCTGCAATATCAGAACTGAAAATGTTAGGAACTGTTTATTTCACAAGTTTGTATATAATTGTCTTGTTATAGTTTGATGAGCTGAGCACAGATTCCATTACAGTTATTTGATGCCAACTAAAAGCTGGAAAAAAAAAAAAACTGAAAAAGAAGCTGAGATCTGACTACTGCAGCTATGACTTTATGACCAGATTGTCTTATTGATAATTCACCATGGATATTAAGTCATAGAAAAAATATTAAAGTTGGGAGTAATACTAGCCAAACATGTAGGATATTAAACTAGACAAAATTATATAGTCATTTTTTTTTCAATTATTTTATGCTCAAGCACAGCTCCTTAAAAAAGATCCGAGGGGAAACAGAGTTTTCATTGTTTGGTCTTAAAGTTCTCTTGAACGGGTATTAAACACGTCTTTAAAAAGTCTTTTAAAGACGTTGACTTGATTTTACCTGTGGACATCCTGTCCACTTTGGGAGAGGTTCTTGGTCTCATCAGTTCATTTTGTCTTCAACCTTTGTCGATCATCTCTGTACTTTTTTGTAAATTCCAACCACACTTTCTGATTCTTCCTGCAGGTGAGGCGGTTTCCATCTTCTGGTATAACGTCCGTTTTTCTGCTCCAGAAGTTTTCTTCATATGGTGGATTGTGGATTCAAATGGAGGTTGACAGTTACGGACTGGGGTGATCTCACAACATTTCTCTTGTCAGCTCTTGATGTCTTTCAACTAATCATTCCGTAGATGTTTCTCAGTAAAATAGTGTTGTTTTTTTCCCAAGACGTTCATAATTGTAGCACTGGCAATACCCAGCATTTCTGTAGTACCCTTGATTGGTTTTATCATTTAATATTAGGCCTAAATGTCTTCATTTTTACAATGAAAATAAAGGGCCCTTGTCATTCTCATACTTGGTGATTGGAGTTTGACCTGCCGTGTAGGAGCACTGTTTCAATATAACTGGATGTTCTGCAAAAAGGTATATTTTATCTCTTAGTACCCACAGTGCTGCATCAAAACATTATCAGAATAGTAACTTAGATGTGTGGTACAATTAATACGATTTACATACAAAGAAAATTAAGTTTGTAGTTTGCTTCAGTACTGATTTCAGTCGGAGTTGGAACTTGTTGGCTGTTCTTCTGTTCAGGAGCTGGCCAGGGATCTAAAGAACAGAACAAAACAGAACATCAGTTTGCTGTACACGTTGTAATTTTCAGTGTCATGTATGGTACATTTGACTGCATTGTGGGACATTACAGAAGAGAGAAGATGATTTGGACAAACTGCAAGTGCTCAAAATAAACCAGAAACAGTAACAGAAAAGGTTATTACCTGTAAGACATCAAGGGTCAGTGACAATAATTATAGAGGCGATGCTGTGTTCACAACGTGTGTTTGCTGGCCCAAAGTGATTAGAAGCTTTATATTTCAGGTGATGTTGCAGGAAAATGTTAATCAGATAAAGAAATTAGGAAGTTCACATGTACATTCATACAAAAAACTAGTAATCATACTAGATGCCTCCTCCCATCTGTCTCTATTGACGCTAAAAGTACACTTTGACTAAGGGAATGACTTTAAATACACACACACACACAAACTGTGTCAGGGAAAACAACTTCAATGCAAGGTAAAGTTAGAAGCTAAATTACATAAAAACTGTGACAATGGCACCACACATGTACTTCCTTCCACATTATGTAAGAAAATGCACAACGTCTCACACCAGAGTTGAACCCAGGTCTCCTGTGGACAAGTCATCTGTGTTCTTGTATCATCCCCCTCCCTGTCCACCAAACGGATGCCCTAAGCGCAGAAAGGACTGGACAAAGTGCCCTCGGAATGAGAATGGGAGTACCTGGTTACAGCAGCATCCTCTATCCCCCACCAATCCAACTACCTGTTGGAAGGTGGGTACAAAAAGAAACGCGAGCTTGGACGGTTGCAGCCTTATAAACAAAGCTTTATTGTGAATTGTCTGAGAACAGCTAGTGAGCTTTCACAGCAACTCATAGATGCTTAGCATAAGGAACAGCCAGGAAGACCTCCTGTTAAATTCACAGCCATAGAGCTTTAGAACAGCTGTACAGAGTTTAAACTAGGCTACAGAGTTAGACATATCTCCCGCAGACAGTTTTTTGCAGCACAGCACTCTCAAACAGCGCAACCCTGGATGGAGAGTCTCTGTGTGCTGTGGAGCAGCTGAATTATGCTGAGCACTCTGAGAATCACCACAGAGCCATCTGCCTCCAAGGTTTACAGCCACTTTTTCACTTCCTACTTTCTTTCCATGCCATATTGTCCCTTCTTACACCCCATATATCCTTCATCCACTCTTTCCGCATTCATTCTTCCTTCCTCCTCTTCATTTTTATCATCTCCTTTGCCTTCTTCCCTCTGTCTCCGCCCTACCTCTCCTCCTTCATTCTGTTCAGGTAAACCATAAGTTCCCTGACTTTCCTCTTATTGCTCTTGGGGTTCGACACCCCTTTGAACCTTTCCTTCCTGAGTTTTATCTCCATCTCTACTACTCTCTCCCCCTCTCTATTTTTCTCTCTGACCTGGTTCTGCTGGATCCCGCTGGAAGGCCTGATGTTGTTCGTGCTAGCACATGTCAACACACACATACACACACACATAAGCGTGGAAAAAAGGAACAACAATACCAAAAAAGCTCATTTGAATGGTGGGCACATGCATATTAAACTATAAATACACCCATAATTGCATCAGTACACATCCAAACACTTGCACAGTCATGAGCTAATGGGATTACTTTTGAAGGTAAAATACATTTGCTTTGTTAAAAGTAAAATACACATTCGCTAACCTATTTAAGCTGCATTGTGCAAGGCCATGGAAACTTAGTGTGCAGGGATTTTGGTGCAGTCAGGTTGGTTGGCCAACAAAAGACATTTCCCCAAACTTCACAAAGAAAATAGCTGTAAAATGACGAATGAATGTTGCAAACTCGCCAGAATGACCTGAGCCACCAGAGGCAACACATTTTCTCACAGAGGTGCATCAGTTCAGGTGTACAATTCCTATAAAACCACACTCACTTGGAAGTTTTTTTTGTGTTTTTTTAAGAGCACTGAAAGACCAAATAGACACAGATCTCTGCAAACTAATATAAATTACAGAATTTATTGCTTTAGTATTCAATCCACTTAAAGTAAAACAGTGAAATGGAGCTCATCTGTAGTATAAATACAGCTGTATCTGAAAGATCCACTTACTGGTGATTCAATATCCTGGACAAACACTACACCAGGACAACAGACCAATCAACTCTTTGACAAGATGAAAAAGAAAGAAAGTCAGGGAATGGCTAGAACAACATTTGTAAGTCACTGAATATCCATTGGAGTACAATTCATCATAAAGAGAATGAATGAATGTGGCACAGGCTTAAATCTGCCTAGTGACTATGCAAGAAGCTCAGTTTGGTCTCATGAAAACACAGCTGACTTTAAAGTTTCCCACATGCCCTCTGGCCAACTTTAGCCAAGATTTAATACATGTTTTCTTTTTGCTGCTTTCCCATATATCTTTTAAATAAAGCCTAAGTACATCCATTTTAAACCCTTGTTGCAATATGTTTTCATATTTTAAACATTAATCAGCTGTGATAGTTTAACATGGGGTTGCTGTTTAATTGAAACTTGTGCTTCTATTACCATCAGTCATCCCTCAGCATCACCAGTACTTTCTTCGACAAGTTCTTACAGACAACAGTTCATCAGTATTACAGTATTACTATTAGGTGTTCCTAAAGGCTCAGGACCTGGTCCTTTTCTGTCCCCCCTTTGGTATTTTCCTCAGTCATTATGGTCTCTGCATTCCATGTGTGCACCTACCATGTTATACTTAGCCAACTGCCTTGAATTAGAAGACACATATCTAAAATTAAACAGTTAAAAAAAATAATTTTTAATTATTGGTTACAAATCACTCTTTCTTTCTGCCCCACGCTGAGCCCTCATTTCGTCATCATCCCTTTGAACCAAATTTTCCATTTATGCACTTTTCCGGCCGTAATATTTCTACTGGACTGCTGAATTACCATTCCATGCTTTCACGACATTTAGTCTCTCTATGTCAAAAGTCGTCCGAGATCGTGTACGTTCAGAGATTTGCTGTCCCCTTGCTCACTCACTCCTGCTCCTGTGAATACACCATCCCTGTCCTAAAGAACCTGTTTCCCTGTTCCACAGTAGATTCAATCTAAAGCATCTACATGACCAAGCTCCCTCCTAAATCATTGCGCTGCCACACTCCACTGATGCCAAACTCCTGTCTTCACCATCCAGGACCAAGTGGCAGACAGAACATGAAAAGGCTTTCTGCATAACCAGCATTCATATCACATCTGTACTGAAGTGCAATAATAATAAAAATAATTTTATAAAGATTCTTAAGAAAAACAAGAAGAAAGCAGATTTGCTTTTCTGACCTACATATACAGCCCTGCTTTAACCTGTTTAAATCTCTTTGTGTCAGCTCCTTTACTTCATTTGGAACGCCCCATTTAACCAATAATACTGCCTGACTCCAGTATTCACCATTAATTCAATTTCTGCCCAAATCACCTAATGAGGTCACAGAGTATTTTCAAAGAAAGTGTGTGTGTGCATGAACGTACTTGTGTCTTTGTGTATGTGTCTATGTGTGAGTGAAAGAAGTTTAAATTATGTATGCACAAATAATTCATTATAGGTTACAAAGGGTTAATTAAGTACTTAATATAACACATGACAGCGAGATTGGATATTTGGTGCAGTGAATCACTCTCTTTCCCACACTAATTTACTTGGGTCACTACATATCAAAATAAAGACTTTTTAAATTGATATTTAGCCCTGTGAGACCACAAACTGCTGTCATGATAAGTAGGAATGCTCTACTTTGTGGAGAGCTGTGTGTGCGTGTGTGTGTGTGTGTGTTTTAGCTGTACATTATGAGGATCAATTGAAGTTTTACAGCATGGTAAACCCTCTAGTTCAATTCATTCAGTATGAATCCGTGGAGCGGTTAAATAAGCATAAACTTTAATTGATGCTAATTTACTAGTAAATTAATAGATTAATTAATGAATTCAGATTTAAAAAATTGATTCCTCTTCTTCACATTTGATAACAATTGTTAAGATTTATACATGCATAAATAAGTAACAAAGTCGGAGAAACTTGACCAGAATAAAAGGTTTGTATCTTAGGGCGTCAGCCTAATTTCAGCACAGCACAGCATAGTTCAGCAATTATAATAAACATAATCTACAGTATTACAAGGAAGCATTAACTTTAGTTTCACATATGAAGAGCTGATCTAGACAACTTTATAAAGCTTTCTAAAAGTATTTTTAGGCAACACACAAATCATAAATCTTGCTCCACATTTGGTGCTTGCACCGTCATAGCGCCGGTGCAGGCTGACCTAGTACATGCCCTAAACTTACCGACCTCACAGCCACCAAAAGATAATGTGAACAAGTCAAATGCAACTCGCTTCTTGAAAATAAACTAGATATCTATGCATGGACTGTAAATGCATGAATTCTGTTACATACTGTCACTGTTAGTTTATTCATGTATCTTTTTTATTTCTTTGCCCTGGCTGCAGCACAGATGAAAAGGGTGGCAGCAAACCACCCACAGCCAAAACATTCAAAGCACTGTGTGTGTGAAGTCACTCAGCCTTGGCTTTGGGATGTGCGTGTCTAACTACCAGAATATCTTTTTTGTATCTATAATCAGTCCATCTCAGAGTGTGACTTCATCCTGACCCATGGCCTCTCTGGATTCAAGCCCAAAACTCTGAAAAGCCACTTTAAAGTTGACTTCAGTTGGCAATAAAGCAGAGTGAGGAGCATACAAACAGTTGATGAAAAGGCCTGGTTGTTGTGTAGCACTGTAAATAATCTAAACTACCCTGGAACTGTCAAACATGTTCTGATAGTTATAAGTCAACATCTGGATTTGTCTTGATACTGTTCTAAGGTGGAAAACACAGATGTCCAGCAGCTAATGAAGCCTTTGTGTCCTCTCCCCAGAGACTCTGCTTTGTCTCCATGTGGGAGAAACAGACTGTTAACCTGCTCTTCTCTGATTGGTCCAGTCTGAAGGTAGATTGACTTCCAGTCAAGCAGATCACACGCACCTGAGTGATAATTGTGTTTGGGTATTTATACTGCTGCTCTGCTTCATGGATTTTTGTCTTTGAAAGTTACTGGAAGTTGACATTAGAGTGTGAATAAGGATCCTTAGTTGGACTTTAGCCTCAGGTTTTATGACAAAACCTCTTCATTTCCGAATGAACTCTGTTTTACTCTATATTTAAGACTTGATGCACAAAAACCTTTAACACAATGTAGTGTGACACAGCAACTTTTATTTAACCAAAGCACTTACTGCATTGAAGTGAAACAAACTTTGTGAAGATCAAGGTCAACCCAGCTGAGATCTTTCAGATTTAAGGTGTGAGAAAAATTTGGAACATTTTAAGAGCTTGGAATGGGAATCAGTGTGAAAGACAGTGTGACAATATTTCTCAGGGACTACATGTTACAAGTTTGAAGAAGTTAACTAAAATCTCACACTGGTGTTAAAAAAAAGTTTGATCCTTTTGATATTTCACACCCTTTGGAGACATTATAAAATAAACTAAAACAGAACATTATTCCTGTCTAAACATATGACAAGAGCTCCACATTGATGGTGATGTACAGTGTAGAGAAAAAGTGACTATTCTTTATGATAGATTCTTGCTTTCCAGATCCATTTGTTTTATCCACCTTTCATAGAAAAAGTAATTCTTTCAATATTTTTTGTAGCTTGAAGTCAACAAAGCTTGCACTGTATACTCACCATATGAATTATCAGCATTTTTCTTTGCTGCCAGCAATGTCTTGTAATGTAACTGATGGATGACGTGTGTCCATATTAAACAACCGTAGTTCCATGACAAAAGATGAGCGTGTGAAATAAATCAATCAATCAATCAATCAATCAATCAATCAATCAATCTCTTGAATGGGATTGACACTTTCTCTGGACCCTCCCAAAAAGGTTCTGACAGTCCTACTGTATGTAAAACCTCATCAGTCCATTAACAAACTTCCATTTTGGGTCAACACCTACAACCCACATAGTTGCACCCACCTACTCAAATATTACATCTGTAGGACCCTCTTCTGTTCGTCCCATAAACAGGCTTTCCTTAAGCTGGCCAATCAGAACAGAGTGGACTTTGGATGAGGAGGGGCTTAAAAAGACAAGGAACTAAAGCCACCTGTGTCACACAGAGTTGAAGTACTGCACAAAGCCTCATTAGAAAAAAACATAAGCACTTCCTGGAATTGTGAATTGTCATAAATTACCTCAGAAGAGCTCTCGAATAAAAAAATGAATCCACAATAATGCATAGTATTGCCCCTTTAAGCATACTGTTTAAGAACTATTTCTGTGGTGAGTTTCCAAAACCTGTTGGTACTTTGAAAGTCTCCAGTTCTCAGTCTAAAGGTGATAATAGATGACTTCTCTCTGTGTGTGTCTCTGATGGCTCCTACATTGATTGATGAGATTTTTCTTCCCCTTCTGCTTTTTTCCAAAGGGGGTCCTCTGAGCTGAATGATTGCTGCTTGCTGCTTCTCTCATCGACCTGACAATGTTTCAAGGTTTCTCCACAAATCCCTAATGTGCGCTCCAGCAGTCTCCACACCATCTATCCTGATGGCCAAAGCCCTAGAAGTTGATATATAGGAGCAATATTGTCTTCAGCGTGAGACACGGATTGATGTGACTGGATCAATGTGGATCACAACCACTGTGGATAACAATGTGCCCCATGGACAACAAAAGTATGACAAAGCTTTGTTTCATGCTAACCATATTTGTACAAGTGTGTGTGTGTGTCTGTCTGTGTGTGTGTGTGTGTTTCCTCCACAGTCCATACACTCACTGTGTACATTCTTATAAACACAACAGCTCTAAAATGACCATCTTTTGGTTGTGTGCCTCTATTTAAAGTCCATATATCTAACATTTCTATATTAAAATTACCTCTTCAACATTTTTTATGGTACACTTGTTATAAGGTGAATGGCTTCAAAAGCCTGGATTCAAAAATATTGGACTATGGTACTTTCACACTTGCATAGTACTAGACTGGAATTATCGTAACACAGCCTTGGGTATCCTTAGCATGGCTAAGCAAGGCTGATGCAGCACTAAGGCAATGTCTGAGGAAGTTAGGATGAGGAGTGACCTAGGATACAAGAGCAAAAGAGAATGGGAGGCCAAATGGATGTCGCACAGGTGTTCTTGCAGAGGGGTCAGTAAGTTATTGGCTGCTTGCTTGGTAAGTTTTCTTTATGTTTGTTTGATTTGTGGTTGTTAATCGTCACATAGTCAAAGGTTTATCAAATGTAGCAAACTTTCTAAATACTGCAAACTCAATAACAGGACTTTGGAAGTGATAGTATGTGCTCTTACACTGGTTCCTGCATAGGGTCCATGTTTTAGCTTGATATGAAAGTTTGTCACTAATCCGTGTTTTGTTTGAGGATGGACAGGATCAGGAATGAGGACATCAGAGGGACAGCTCATGTTAGATGTTTTGGAGATAAAGTCAGAGAGGCCAGATTGAGGTGGTTTGGACATGTTCAGAGGAGAAACTCTGAATATATCAGTAGAAGGATGCTGAGGTTGGAGCTGCCAGGCAGGAGGTCTAGAGGAAGACCAAAGAGGAGATTTATGGATGTAGTGAGAGAGGACATGAAGTTAGTTGGTGTGAGAGAAGAGGATGCAGAGGACAGGGTTAGATGGAGGCACATGATTCACTGTGGCGACTGCTGAAAGGAAACAGCCCAAAGGAAAGTTTTATACTGGACCTTGAAAGGTTATTTGTGCACATTGGAATTGGGAACTGTGATAACCTGAATGCTTCCCCCTGCTACTTAAGTGTTTACACCTGCAACAAAAGAAATACTCACCTGTACCCTGACCTCTCCTACAGGAATAACACAGCACTCACCTGCAACATGCCACTCATCTCTGGTATGTCATCAGCCTGCTCTCCTCAACTTGCCTTGTTACTTTATCCTGGTTCTTCCATTTTGTCTGGCCTCCAACTGAACTCGGCATCCTTTTCCATCTCCTGTTATCTCCACCTACGAGTAAGCCCTCTCTGGTTATCTGGTTAGCTGCATCTTTTGCCCCTGTCGAAATACATTGTAACCACCTGCCTTTCGTTGTTTTCAGTTCCCAGCCTCCTGCCCTCGACTGCTCAGAATACTGCAATCCTGAAATCATACTCGCCAGCCTTCAAATCGCAATTCATCAGTTCACAGTTCTTGTTGCCAATAAACATTCTTAACCTTCCTCCTGTTTTCTGTGTTTCTGGGTCCAAATACAAAATCGTTACAATAATCACATTAATGTATAAATCAGGGGAGTGCTCCTCCACTGTTCTCAGCTCAATAAGGTAGAATTCATTTTGCACTGCTTTATATCTTCTCTCAATGGCACAGAGTCAATTTGACATTAGATTCAAATATCCCAATTTAAAGCAGCATTTTACTATTAATTCAGTAGCTTTATGTCTGAAAATAGACCATTGGTCCAGGGATTTTTTTATTTTTTTTGCTTTAACTCAGATCAAACTGAGCAGAAAACCAGCACCCTTTAAAAGTGCTGGCAAACCAAAGAGTAAAGTTACTGCGTACTGGCACTGCAAATATGTCAGGTAAACTTTTAATTGAGGCCACAGAAAGAAGGACCAGTGCAATGCCTGCCTTTGCCTGGTTTAGTGAAGCGATACCTAACTCACAATTGATTAATTTTCATGAAAAACTAGAGAAATTATATATTATGTATAATGTGATTGTTACTTAACAGAAGTTTAATTATTAACGTAATGGAGTAAAAAGTATGCTCTTAGAGTAAAAGTCTAAGTATTTATCAGTCTACTTAAGTACATTTACCATATATCTGTAATAAAGTATATGTACTTCATTATGCTAACCACTATTGAAGTTGTATTTCCTCTCTATGAGAGGGTAGGGACAATGGTCTAAATGGACATTTAAGTTGGGGGACTGGTTGCTCAGGTACAATTGGACATGATCTTTTTAATGATCAGTATACAAATACATAAAACTTGGAAAATATACACATAATTTGGAAAAATCTATCGAGAGGAAATTGGGATTTATAAAATAAAAATATTGACATTTATAATTTAGGATCCTTTAATGTGCATCAACACCCTGTCACAAATTCACACTTGCATGGTGTTTTTATTCGCTTAATTGCCTACGATATATTTTGTTCCTTCTATTTAAACTGAAACTTGTGAGCACTCACAGACCCCGGCTATGTCTGCGGCTTTATTTGCACATCTCAACAGCCATTATCTATGAACTTCAAGTTTGTGAAGCACAGTCGCGCTTCATAATGAAACGCACTGAAAGTGTTGGTGGTTAACGCTGCCCCGCTTTTGGGGGGGGGGGGGTCAAGATCCCGCAATTTGTCACTTCTCTGATTGAGCTTCTGCCACATTGCAAGCCCGATCTCGTCTCATTTCTCATTCGCAAGTCAGAGAAGTTTCATACATAGAGGAAGATTGAAGAAATTACATGCCAAAAAAACGATTGCAGCTGAAATGACCAAGAATCTGTTTGGCATGGACTTTTTTAACCAAATGCAGGTAAATCACAAAGAGGATGTAGCCTTTACTACACAAGTTCACAAAATCTATTAATCCGTATCTGATTATAGCCTCTAACATTAGAATAGCCTGTTGTACTCAGTCTTTTTTCTCCATTTCTTCTCTTGTCTCCACATAACCAAGAAGAAGCCTTTCTGAAAGTAGCACAAGCCTTTGTATTCGTTTTCTCTCTTCAGCTACACTGACTGCTATGATAAGTACATCAAGCTGTTGCAGTTTGTTTTTCACCCTCTTTATAACTTAAAACACAGCAGCTATACACTCTTTAACCTACAACGCCCACCCACCCCCTCTTATTTTGTCATTCTATCTGCACACTGACAGTGAGGTGTTAAGAGTTAAAAGTCTGATGTAGAAAACCAGACAGAAACAGTGTCTCTGAGCTGTCCTCCTACCTCTCTTTGGGATTCCCACATCTCTTTAGGGACCCCCCTCCTCCTCCTAGTGGGTGTTGCTGTGCTTTTCAAATTTTATAAAAATAAAGACAACTGATGTATGTCAGAATTTTCCCTCTGGGGCCAAGGAGTTGTGTTGAAAACTGGAGAATGGATTGCTAACTTCAAAATGATTGAAAAACCTATTCTCTTGGGTGCTGTGCCACTGTCGTCTGAGTTCACGATGCTTCAACTTTTCCGAGTGTGTGTCCATGGCAAGTAAAGACAGGCAAACGACACAGGAGTTGATTCCACAGTTGCTTATTTAGCATCTGAATGACACATCTCTCTACGTAAAAAAATTGGCAGGAAAAAAAGCTGAAAAACAGAAACAGTGTTGCACCCTGCTGCCGCACCAGTCAACACAAAATAAAGAAAAAACAATTATTACACTAAAAAATCTGGAGGAAAAAATGATAAGACTATTAAAACAAAGCTAAGACTAATACAGGAGTAGCTAAAAGTTAAAGCTTATTAAAAGGCGGAGTAGCTGGAGTTCGCAGGGCAGCAGTGGTTGGACAGGACGTCCTTTAGTCTAGCTCGCTGGATGTTCTCATAGCAGCATTCAGACGTGTGCACTCTGAGGAACACATAATTAAGTTTTTATCCTCCACTGGGACAAAGGCCCAACACACTCGACATAGGCCTTCCCAACCCACATCGCGAGATACTTCACTCCACATAGCTGTAGTTCTCTACTCAATGGTTTCTTGGGGCACTGTCTCCTCTGTCTTCTGGTCTGTTGTTCCAAATCTGCTCCCAATCATGTGCTTGCTGTCATAGACACATTCCTCTCATCTCAGCTCTTTTCCTCCATCGCATGTCTGCCACCTTTCACTCAGTCATGTAGCACCCTATGGGCATATATGCTGACGGGTCCTGATGGGTTGTGAGTATTTATTACTTCCTGCACAGATTACATCTTAACTTATGGAAACTGTGGAAACTGTCCATTTAAGCAGTAGTTTTATGTCACCAAATTTCACGCTACAGGGGCAGATCTAAAATGCTTTTACTGAGGTGGCCAGACTAGAGCACTCCCACTTGTTGGAGAAGTAAATATCTATCCCTCACAGTGAGGATGCAGAGGACAGCGTTATATGGAGGCACATGATTTGCTGTGGCGACACCTGAAAGGGAACAGCCGAAAGGAAAGAAGAAGAAGAAGAAGAAGAAGACCATATGTATGCTCAGATGTATACATGTTGCTTACATGGAGTAAATGTACACCAGAATTGAATATAGGAAGAACGTTGGGGCAGTGTGATGATTTGGGCAATGCTCTGCTGGGAAACCTTGGGTCCTGCCAATGTTACTTTGACATGTACCATCTACCTACACGTTGTGACTAAATATTCCCTAATGGCAGTGGCCTCCTTTGAGCAGGATAATGTACCCTACCACAATGCAACAAATTGTTAGGAAATACATGTCAATATTAGGTGGATGGTCTTAAAGTTCTGACTAATCAGTGTATGTCAATATACAATAGATAGTTTGTAACAAGGCTTGGCTGTAGTATTCTGAATAATCATGGTGAATGACAGAATATATTGTTTTGGATGGAGCACAACTGTCTTCGACAGTAGAGCAAGAAACAGACTGAGACTGAGAGAATGGTAATAGGTACAAATCAAAACTTAAGATGCTAACTGAAGGTTTAAGGTAAATAAGTTTTAAGTTCAGGTTTAAAAACTTCCACCGACTTAATCTGTCTGATGTCAGCATGCAGGTTGTTTCAGAGGAAAGAGGAACACTAGGATATGGCCCATCTGGCATTTTTTTTTAACTCTGGGTGTGAAAGAGTCCTGCAATCTGAGAGCAGCAAGTCTGGGATGGAGTATAAGGTGAAATAGATTATACAGATACAAAGGAGTTGCTGCTTTCATGTCATTCTGAGCATAGTGAAGTCCTGCTTTAGTGTGGTCACATTTTCAAAGATTTAGTTAATATGTTTAGCTGCAGCATTATGAACAATTTAAAGACTTTTAGTACATGTGGCATGTGGCAGGTCTGAAAAGCAAATCTCATTATAATAAAGCTTGGTTAACACAAAAGTGAAAAGACATTTAACAAATAGCTAAAATGTATTTAAAAAGAGGAGAGGAGCTGTGTGTGTGTAATCTGGAATTCAATAAAATCTTTTAAAAGTGTGATCTTGTTTGGCATATTATCACTGTGGTAAATCATTAAAAAAAAAACACATTAGATGTTTGATCTCAAAACCTCTGAATTGTGAAGCACATAAGCAAAATTATTTCCAGCATTTATTTTTTTTAAATCTATGCCTACACATTTTTTTTTTTTTTACCATTCCTTAGAGATTTATATGTTTGGATGCCAGAATAAAAGTTTATTAAACTCCTGATAAAAAAAAAGCCCTTAAAACTACTTACTTGAATTCTGTACACTTTGTGCAACTGCAGCCAAAATCAGATTTGTTACCATGCAAAATAATGTTGTATAGTGTCCAAAGACAAAACAGCTCTGAGTTACACAGGGTGAACGGAAATGTGTTCCAAACCAACAATTACAAATGCCAAAACACTTGTTTTAGATTGTATATTTTGGAGTTACCATTTTATTAGCTGTACACAATGCAAACTTTGTCCAAACTAAGATAAATTGTATGTAGCAATGGTAGTTACACTCAGACGTTTAGTTTGGACGACGGGCCAAAATCAGAAAGAAATATATTTGTCCTGCTGAGTGTGGGCATAGCCCGAGGACGCCAAGGCAAAGATGATGGATGGGCTTTATGGGAGTAGCTGAAGCTCTAGTGTTCTGGAACAATGTTTTAATCCAAGAGAAGTTCACTGCTTAACTTTTTAATTCTTTAAAGCAACAGTATGCTAAAATACCCACACTCAGTCAGTAGCTACACATGGCCATGTACCAGGCCCTTAGATCATACAGTTTTCATGGGGTGGAATCAAAGACGGAGAAGGGAGGAACACAAAGAAAAGGACAAAGACAAGAGAGTGATGAGGAAGACAGTACCAGACAGCAAGTGAGGCAGATGGTAAATTATTCTCTTTTGATTTGCAATAATAAAATCATTTCATCAGTTGAATATGTCCCCATTTTCTCCCTCTGCATACACTGCACCACTCCCTCTAAATATCTCTCAGATCTGCGAGTTCTGAGGCAGAGAGCCCAGGCGACGTGGGACAGAATTAGGAATAAAACAATATTTGCTCCAAAGCTGGCACTGCTCAGCCCTGGAGGTTAAATTTTTTTTTTTTTTTTTTTGGGACTGCAAATCTTTGCATTGTATTCTCAACCAAGTGCATATAAAAAGCACATTTTCGTGAAGATTCAAAGATTCTTCTGTATGACTTTTTACAATACCAAAGGACACGAGTCTGTTGCATTGAAATAAAGATCATATTAAGAGCAACGGCTTTCAGCTTTTCCCTTCAGGGGTCGCTGATTTGGCAGCCCAGCCACCAAGGTCGCCCTTGGTGAGGTTACACCTGGTGGGGATGGCTTCTGCATCCCAACCCAATAATCTAGGACTGATCCACCAGGCCCCCAATGAAATAAAAATCATATCAATGATTAGAAAAAGAAGATGATGTGTTTGAAGTGCAAATTTAAAAGCAAACTAACAGATATTGCATGTAGTTTTCACATTTTGAAAGCTAATGTAAAACCAGCAAGCATAGAAATACCAGTCTGAATCCAACTACTTACACATGTAACTTGCTGCTTGACATAAATCAACAAATATGTGTTAAATGGCTATTTCTGTCATCATCTTGCACTTGCACGTCAGTCTTTGTCCTCCTCTGGAGTGATGTTTTTTTTATTTTATAACTTTACCCCTTTTGATATCCTGTCTTCGTCTATAAACCTCTTATGTCTCACACTAGCTGGGCCTTTCCTTAGATTATGTGTCTATATTCCTGTGTGGATTCTAACTTTAGGTTTCACAAACCCTGGTCAACATTCTTCGCTGAAGGCTGGTTATTGTATTAGTGTTTTGGATATTTAGTCTTTTGCCTTTAGTCTAAGCAGGACTACAGAAATTAAACATTAGTGTTTAATTCTTATTGTACAGCCTGGCAGCTTCTCCTTTGTTAACCTTTTTTAACCCTTAGATGCATGAGTTCACCCACTCTTTCGTAAGTGGGTCACAAATGACCTTTGTTAGAATCAATGTGTTTTTTATGCCACTTTTGTCATTTTGGTTAAAAATAATCATTTGTATGATATTTTTGTCCACACAAGAATGGCTTCATGTTTGAAATGTTTTTTCTTTTGAAATAACATTTTTAAAACATTTTGAAAATGCCACCATCCAGGGTGTGTCTGTAAATGGTAAATGGCTGCTTATATAGCACTTTACAACTTTGTTTCTCCCTCACCCATTCTCACACACACTCAGACACCAATGGTGGTGGCTTCCATGCAAATTGCTCACCTGACCCACCGGACACTTTGACACGTAGCTAGGAGCGACCGGGAAATGAACCACTGACCCTGTGGTCCATGGATAACTTTACCCACTGAGCTACAGACACATAATTTACTATCTCACGCTGTGTGTGTGAGAGAGAGTGAGAGACTCTTACCTTGTCTCCTCACTGTACACAGTTGTGACAAACTACCTGTTACTGGCTGTGATCATTGCACATGAGTTTTGTCATCTTGTTCCTTCCCCTTGTATTTCAAAATAAAGTTCCTTTCTTTAATCACACTTCTTTCACGGTTTTTACTATTGGGTCTGTTCTTATACACAAACCCTGACAATTTCAGACATAAAAAAAAAAAAAAACAAGCACAGAGTTGAGGAATGCAATATTGCTCAAACGTATAGGTAAATATTGTTTTTAGCTAATAATAAGACTAATAATTACGAACTGTAGCCAAATAGATTTTTGTAATTATAGTAACACATTGATGTCACTATTTAAGAATCAATTAGTAAATGCAGCTCTAGAAAATATAATTATAGTGACAGTAGCCTGACCTTAAAACTAGGCAGTCACCTGGCTATTGTTTTTGTCATCATATTGACGTTGACTATTTGAACATGAAAGTTTTAAATTCACACTTTACATATAGGTAACATGAATGATAAGGTTCCATTTGTTTTCGAAAACATCGAATTTGTTAAACAAATCCTAGTGTGATTCTGCTAAAATCAGCTAACCATATGCTGCATTTAAATACCAGTTACATTTTTATTCTTATATTCAATTCTGCAAATAATCTTGTCCAAGAAACCTGGACAATTATGTTGCCAATATACCTTTACAAAACATGATTGAACCCCAGTATACTAGATTTGACAACTTTTGTGTTTTCTGCAGCATGGCCACTATTATCGGAGGCAGTGGAAAAGTCTCAAGTAGAAAAGCAGGTCATTCACTACAAAAAGGGAGACAGGAAGGTGGCCCCTTATTCAGAAAGAGAGAAGGGAGAGAGAGCGATCAGTAGGTCTATAAAGAGACTGCGCTGAATGAACAAGCAAAAAAAGCGAGAAAGAAAATCGAGAAAATAAGAAAACGAGAGAAAGGAAAGGCTCTCTTTAATAAAGCCTTCTAAAGAGCTTTGTGAATGCCCTCTGTCTGTCTTTCCCACACAGGTCATCACAGAAATGTCCTCTCCACTTGAAAAGGAGCTGGTGCTGAATAGACTCGAGGTCCACTTCAGTCTGATGAAGAAACATTCCTGCTTTTGTTTAAGGAGGCCCAAAGACTAGACTTTAAGAGCTACAGAGAAAACAAGCCAAACAAAGGGAAAAGCGGGAAACTTATAAAAGGAGAGATGAGTGAAAAATGAGGAGAGACGGGAAGGAAAGAAAAAAGGTCAGAAAGTAAGAGAATCTTAGCTCAAGTGACAAACCCCCAAAAAAATCAAAGAGATAAAAGATCTGAAATTCCATTCCTTCCACAAAATCTTTCTGTGACTGGAGCTCGCCAAGGGTTGTTACAGGATAGCGATTCAATAGTAAAGTCCTAAACTTTACAGTGTAGCCGCCTTTGGAAGAAGCAGAACGGTTGAGTGGTTACACAGACCAAAGAGCAGCACTTTGAATATGAATGTAGCTGCATAAATCAGTCAAATATAAACGGTCTTTAAAATACCCCCCCCCACACACACACACACACACACACACAAACACACACTTTCAAATTCAAAATAAAACTAAATCCCACAAACACACACATTCATTCATCTTCAAACATGCAAATTACACCATGTGCACCAAGTGACACACAGTAGAATTTGTTTGCACATGCACAAAGCCACTGCAATCTCTGCCACCAAAGGTGAAGAGTCAGAATGAATCACTGTTGGACCTACGCTCTTGGAATTCTTTAAATATGGCATTAAACATTAAGGATGGGAAATGGTGGCAACATTGTATGCAAGGCTTGTTTGACTGACCTCTTTATATTTTCGTCTTTTTGCCTTTTGGGTGCTGTGGATGACATGCCAAGAAGCATTTTAAATATTTCACACACACACACACACACACCCTAACATTCACTCTGGCTTCTCTTTATGTGTTAGATGATTTGAATTGCAGCAGGTCTTTAAAAAAAATCATCCAGGATTTGAGCTTTTCAGCCAGTTTGAAATGTTAAAGACAGACAGGATGTTCTCATCAACCATTATAGGAGGCATCAAAAACACAGAGAAAGGAGGGAAGGAAGATGGAAGGAAGATTTGGCTTCCCTGCCATCACAGAATATATTTTCTTTTTATTTGTTGAAACCTTTTTTAATGTATCCTTTGTCCAAAAGTCAAGTGTAACACAATTCCCACAGCCCAACACCCATTGCTGATGGCCCAAAAGGGAAGTTCCTCAAAATCACTGACACAAAAAGGCTATTATTGTGTAGTAGAAAGCAGCTCAGGGATTGTCAGACACATTTTTCAATACATAACACCAACCCCCTTCCATTCATCGGGTACCCCGCTGGCATAATAAGCTGGCCAAAAGAGGAGATAGAGGCCACTGACATCAAGACAAGGAAGCTCCTTAGAATGCATGGAGGGTTTCACCCCAAATCCAGCATCCTGAGACTGTACACTAAGCGGAAGGAAGGAGGCCGAGGATTAGTGAGGATCAGAGCCGCTATCCAGGATAAAACAACCAAGATCCATGAATAATCTTGAATACATCAGGAAGATGGCCCCATGTGATGATGCGCTTAATGAATACATCAGGCAGCAGAAACCAGAGAAGCAAGGGAAAGAAAAGCAGGAGCCCTCATGGACGGACAAATCCCTGCATGGTATGTACCACCGTCAGATAGAAGAAGTGGTCGATATCAAAAAAATCCTACCAATGGCCGGACAAAGCTGGACTGAAAGACAGCACAGAGGCACTATTCGTAGCAGCACAAGAGCAGGGTCTAAGTACAAGATTAATAGAGGTCGCGGTCTATCATACATTGCAGGACTCCAGATGCAGGCTGTACAAATATGCCCCTGAGACAATCCAGCACATAGCAGCAGGGTGCAAGATGCTAGCAGGCAGGGCGTACATGGAACGCCATAACCAAGTGGCTGGCATCTGTGCCGAGTACAGACTGGAAGTCCCAAAGTCAAAATGGGACACACTTCCAAAGGTGGTTAATAATGACAGAGCTAAGATCCTGTGGGACGTCCAGATACAGACTGACAAACTGGTAATGGCCAACCAACCCGACATAGCAATTGTGGACATACAGATAAAGAAGACTGTGGTGGTAGATGTAGCAATCCCAAGCAATAGCAACATCAGGAAGAAGGAACGCGAGAAGCTTGAGAAATACCAAGGGCTGAAAGACCAGTTAGAAAAGATGTGGGAGGTCTTCCAGACCACATGTCCCTGGGCAAGAAACTGAACAGCCAACAGCCTATACCCATTCCCAGTTGTGCAGTGCCAGTCCCAAGCCCAGTAGAAACCCTGAACGACCCTGAACTCACGGGATAAGCTGAAAGGACAAAAAAAATATATAATATAATAATTTACAAAAAATTAATATATAATTACAATGTAATGATTGTATTTATTTTATTTATTTATTTTTATACAGCATCCCTGTTTTCTCACTGCTTGGGTTAGACTTTTTACCCATTTTCAAACCCTTGAATGAAAATGTTCAAAATGTTTTCAGAGCTTGACATGCATCAGTCCAAGATACCTTGACTACAACAATAGCAGTTGCTGTCTTTACAATACCAAATAGCTATAGGCCTCCCACACATCAACCAGAGTGAACTTTATCTGGAACTTTACACTGGCTGTAGGGCTTTGGACTGATGAGAGAACTGAGAAGCTACCAAACACATGAAAGCCCACTTAGAGTTTGCAAAAAAAGCACCTGAAGGACTCTCACACTATAAGGAACACGATTCTCGGGTCTGATTTAACCAAGATTGATTTTCTCACTTCACTTTATATTGTTGTGGACAGCTGCTCCATGCCCTCTGATTGGGCGGGTAGCATCTGCCTAGTATTTCATGTCTTCTCACCATTCACGGGGCTATTATCAAGTCTTATCCACCCATTATTGTGCATTACAGCTGTCATCTGAGTAACTTCAGAATGTCCTCATGTGCTTATGGTTTAAAAATACAGGTGCAGAAACAATCTTTTAAACAAACCATCTAGATTTTGTGACACAATTAAAATATCAGGATTTGTTTTACGGAAAGATGGCAATTTGGACTGAAATGCTAAAGTTAAAACATGTATTGCCAGCTGGAAGTCACTTGAAATTTCAGTTTTGAAGCCAACCCATCTGCCCCAACCTACTCCCTAATCAGACTCTCTCTGTCTTTTAACTAAGTCACCAACACTCCAGTTCTGTCATATTCACTACATGTCCCTCCATTATCAGACCTCTAAAAAAGTAGGAGCTGGCCTAATGAAGCATAATTATAATGCCCTTTTGAATGGTGTGACAACAGTCACATGCACTGAGGTGGAGTGAAGCAGGTCACAGCATAGCAGAGAAAGGGAGAACTAGATGGAGCAGAGTGGATTGATTTCGATTTTTATGCCAGTGCAGGCTTAAGCTGGCCATTGTAAAGGCAGGTTAGAGGTTCTTTAAACGTGCGACAGACTTGCCCACTCTAAAACATGCCCAAATATCAATATGATTTAAATTTTTCTTCTGTGTCACATAATTAATTTCCATGTGTATTTTGCAAACATCAATATCTAATAGCAAAATTAACTTATTTTTATCCTGATCACCAAACAGTACATTTATTGATGTAGTAGAGCGAAGTAGAGCCATTTGAACCATGAATGTGTTCATTTGCTGTTCAGAGTAACTGGTATGTAGACAGTTTTCTGGCACATGGGGAAGAATAATAGCCACAGGATATTTGTGGCTAGTTTGAACTGAACGAAAGAACAGAGTAGTTTGTATAAAAAAAAAAGTGATACACAGCTAGACAGACAGGGAAGATCACCTCCTACACAAACTCAAAAGAAAGAAAAGCAACAAAAACGTCAGTCTTTGGGTGGTGCTTGGCTTTCCTGATGGGGAAGAAGCTCTACAAGATATAGCTATATACAGTACCTTTAAGCATGATGATTCCAAGAATGTAAAACACAAAAAAAATAAATAGTTGAAAATGAGAAGATTTGCTGCTGCTGTAATACTGTACCAACATAAATTTGTTTTCTCTATTAAATGGCTGCCAAGGTGGTAATTAGGTTGCTCAGCTCTTTTTACACACTCTATTACCGAAACATCTGGTTACATTCTGTTACATTTGACCTTTTGCCTCACTAATTCTTTTGTCCTCTATTGCATTTATTTTAATGGCTCTTTAAGTTTGTGGTCTTTGTCACTGTGTCAGACATTTGCCTAGAAATAGAAGCTCAAATGAATCCTGATGTATGTACAGTATATATTGATCTGTAGTGGAAGATGCCAAGACATTCTACACTCCTGAATGTATCATGAAGGCATATCTGACAGAGACATTGGTTTTGCCAAATCAACTTTTGACGATGATAGCAATTTAATTTATTGGCTGGTGCTCTAACAGAGTGACTTTTACAATAAAAAATGGTCTCCGCCCTCTATCAAAGAGATAATCATTAAGATGCTTTAGTGGCTCTGGTAGCCAAAAAAATCCATAGTGTCTAAAATTTGATTGAGTATCTGTACAGTGATAATAATCTTTGCTCATAAAAACCACGTAGAGTGAAGCTGCCAATCACATATACTGTTGCCAATATGAAAATGATAAAGTCAGTTTAATGAGCGATAGCAAGCTAGTGCTCACACACCTTGGTAATCCTTTGTGGGGTGCTTCACAGGTATGGTTGGGGTCAAGCCTTCAGGTTCAGTGTCTCTACAATTATCTTAGCAGGAGATCATCCCCTCAATATAATTGCCAAAATATAGGTGCATTGCTGGGTAATATTATAACAAATGTGTTCCAAACATTCAACAGTAAACTGAAGTAATAATTGAATATACTTACAATGTTCTCAAATCATTTACAAGTGAGAATGGAATAAGATTTGCTTCCCTTTATTCTTCTGCTTTTTATTTGGCAGTTAGAAAACAACCACTGCACAATATCAGCATCTGCTGCGTTAAAATACAGATCATAATACTATCTACTTCTAATTTTATTGCCCTACTAAGTCCATTTTTTTCCAAATAAACACCCATTGCCCTAAAGCCATTCTGCCCTGAATTAAACTGCCACATTTTCTTGAGTACAAACTGTATGCAATCTTTTTCTAAATCCCCTTTAAGTACTAGTCTTTTCTCCTGATACTGAGGACACTGCATAATTACTTCTCTCATTATATAGCAACAGGCAACATAGTGGTGGAGTGCTTAATGCCGCTGCCTCACAGCTAGAAGGTCCCAAGTTCCAATCAACCTGTGTGCTGCAGTCTTGTCTTGTGGATGTTGCATGTTCCCCTAAACAGAATAAGTTGTAAATATAATGGACTAGTTAATGGATTATCTAACAGCATGTGACCCTTTAAAATGCAGTAAGAAAAAAAAAGAACCCCTCTGTTGGCCAGGTTGGTGTGATTACACTTACTGTATATCCTGAATAGTCAGAAGTGCTAGTGAGCATGATCTATTGGCCCGAAAACCTGGACGTAGGAGGATCATAACTTCTTCATTCTAAACTCCAATGGATGCAATGCAATGGATGGATTATGGTCCAATAAAGTGTTTTTTCTTTTTTTTTCTTTAATAGAGGGGTCACTTTAAATAACAGAAACTAAATTGCAAGGAAGACATGGTTGGGGTGGATAGTGTGGTGGATAGATTAATTTATCCAATGTATGCTTGAGTTTAGACCACAAACACTTTGGTTAAGGTTAGAATAAAACATAATGCAGTCAATGAGCCATAATCTTTCTGTTCAATCAAACTGCAATTTCTCCCTAACCTCAACCAAGTACTGTGATTATCACCTTAAAAATATTTGCCACTGTATGTGGTCTGAAATTAAACATATCAATACATTTTACCAATGTGACAAGCCATTAACATTAGTTGGTAACATGCATATCACCATTATTTTAAAAGAAAACATAATCCTGTTCTTTCTTACAAAAACATACTTATGCTTACAGTTTTGTGGATTCAGTTTCCACTAGTCCTTTTGGGAAAAACTCAACCCTGTCTCCTAAAATGTACATTTCAAAACAACACATGTTAAAAACAACTTCATTTTCAGCCCAGACAAATAAATTTGTTTATTTTTTTGTTTAGCTGTTGGACAGCTGCACATACATGTTACTACTTTGGGAGTTTCTGTGTCTTTTCCGGCTTTTTTGGAAATGTGTTGCTGGCATCAAATTCAAAATTAGCATAAATTATCCCAAAAAAAAACAATTATTTCTTAATTTTAGCATTTGATTGTTGTTTTTGTGCAGTTTTCATGATAAACTTCATCTTTTAATTTAATTTGACACAGTGTCCTGATGTTTTTGGAAATGGGATTAGTAATTTAAAATTCTGCCAGTGTTTTACTGCAGAAAGGCGTTGTACTGACGGTGGGTCGTGAGGTTGAAGAGGTAGGTTACAGTTTCTCAAAATGATAGATGGCTATGGATGTGTAACCAGGGATGAGGCTGACCTGAGAGAGTTGAAATACAGAAACCTAGGGCCTCAAATGTCTAATGAAGAGTCAGGCACCCAGGATAAACACATCTTTAAAATCCTTTCCCGGTGCTGTTCTCAGAACAAAGGCTGTAAATGGATTTTAATTTGGCAACGTACCTGTATAGGTTTTGTATTTTGGGTGCATAAGATAAACACAATACTAAGTAATACAGTAATAACAAGGTGGAAGCAGCAGTTCTGGTTCTATTTTGTATTCACTGAACCAAGGCACAAGTGTTTTAAGACAATAATTTGATGGCACACATTTTGGGAGGAATTTGTGATTTAAAAGTCAGAGTTTGAAGGTCACCATATTAAAAATGTTACTCTTATGACCATAATTGTGGCAGCTACTTGAAGGGCCATAGAGTTGATTGAGACGGTCATAATTCCCATCGAATGTGATTCCTGCCCTTTTAAAGAAAAACTGTAAAATAGTCCACCTTGACGTGATTAATATAAGTAGCATAAGTTTTTTACATAAAAGCTAAGCTCTCTCTTTATTTGAAGAGCAGAACATTTGTGGGAAAATAGCATTGATTAATATCCATAAAGACCAATTAATTTGTCTTTTAGCAGAATAATTTATCTCCCGATCGAGTGCCTCTGATTAATTGCATGTGCACAAATGGATAAGCACTTTTCCAACTTCAACATGCTCTACTTTTAAGATCCATTACTTTAAAGTATCAGCAGTGCAGCGTGTCACTTCAATTGAGCAGGGTGCAGTTAATTACACGCAGTGTCGCCAAAAAACAAAAATAGAGCACAGATGACCTCCTCGCCCCTATTAGCCTCGCCTTAAAATCAATACGTGAAGTTGAGGGAATAGATGGGGTTACTGCTATAGTTACAGGGTCTGTGAGGAGCTGCACCTGGAGATGAGTTGAGCTAAAGTCCTTGTAAATTGCTTTGGGATTATTAAAAGGTTCTGGTGGCAGGGCCCTTGGAGAATCTTTGAAAATGAGAAATACAAAAGAAATTAAGTGTGTAGAAGAAAAAGGCGAAGTTATCGTTGGATCTGCTGATAGGAGCACCCGTCCCTTCCTTCCTCTAGTCCGCCAAGACACCTAATTAAAGGACACCAAAATAGAGGTGACCACACCTTGGCTGATTATAAAGTGAGGTCATTAATCTAGATTCCACATCTGATAAAGACCTGAGAGAGCTGGGGAAGTCTCAGCCTTTCTAACTCTGATGCTGTACAGGATTTTTGTACAGGACTTAGCTCATGAGGATTTTCTTTTCCTTTAGGTTTGTCTTAGGAGTTATTGTTTTACATTATCCTTCTAATTACCCGAAACTGCAGAATAAGTACAGTTACGGTGCTTATTGCTTTTGTGTTGATGTGCTGTTTTAATGTCATAGATAGATAGATAGATGCTTTATTAATCCATGAATTTTAATTTTTTTGATGAGAGGATTTCAGCTTTATTTGGTGAGGAAAGATTTAGCTTCCCTGAGCATTATGGTGATAAGAATATCAACCTAATGCAAGCATGTTTCTTCTCCAGAAAAGGAAATGTAGATGTTATATTCTCGCCACAAAAGTAGTTACACACTTTCCTCGGTTAAAGCAACAAGGACAAACTCTGAATGTTAATTCAGTGTTTGTTCTTGTCTCCATCTAATCATTTCCTTTTTTGTAACTTTGTAAACTTTTATCATTGTATAACAAGCCAAGTTACCTACATTTTTTTTGCCTTTTCAATCTAATATGTTTGAGCCTGCATTTCTGGAACATCCCCCGTCTTAGTCCTAGTTAAGGTTGCGGCCAGTTATTAAATGTGGTTGCACTTTATCTGGACATACAGAAAGATGATGTTCCAGAGCAGCTGAACACTGCCTATACGTGCTGTCTGTGCTGATCCTCACCATGAATGAGAGTTCAACAGGGCTGCTGCACACTTTGGCCGCAAATGACATGCCTGCTGTGGAGATTTTTGTGGTTTCTGGGCTGAGAAACCCATCGACTCCCAAGTAGGCAAACTAAAATTACATTTTTAACCTAAATGACAGACTGATGTCCTAAGATAAATACGACCTGAAATTTCTCTTGAGTTTTAGAAAATGTAATCCAAATTAAACACATCATTAGTATTAGAATTAAACAATTTCCTTGGACCTTCAGATCATATGTCCGTTTACTTCTGGGTCCTCACACACATCTTACAGTACAATCTGGCTGACATGGACCCTAAGGACGCTGAAATTTTGGAAGGCTTGAGTTGAAAAGACTCTGGTTTAAAATCTGATATTCAGGCTATGACTCAACAATCAAGTAAAATCTCCCTCTCTTACCAAACAGTGTAGGCAGCTCTCACTCGGGCATAAACTCAGGTCTAATGAGCCCATCCTCATCAGCTGCTGGCAATTGCTTCTGCATGGTTGGGAAATAGGATTGTGGCCTCCTGTACTGATTACAGGTGGCTCAACCAAATGACCATCAAAAACTGCTACCCTCTGCCTATGGTCTCTCTCACCTTTGAGTTCCTTCAAGGAGCCACCATCTTTACAAAACTGAGTAGAGGATTAAGGAAGGCTTCGACACTAGATACTCAAAGTGGGTTACAACCATTCCTGCAGTTGTTCAAACCTGGTCCATTATGTTCTGAGATTAGTGATGAATAAATTTGTCTTGGTCTAGTTAGACGACATTTTAATATTCTTCCCATCTTGGGCCGAGCATGTTCATCATGTTCAAAAGCTTCTCCAATGCCTTCTACAGTAAAGCCTCTTTGTCAAGGCAGAGAAGTGCATCTTACACTATTCAACACTCCTTTTTGGGCTTAATCTTTTTTAGCTGGGCCCATTATGATTCTTCCCTGAAGTGGAAGCAGTCAGAGATTGTAGGTCTGTGCTACCGTTAACCTTGAACATGACTGGTTTAACAGTTTATTCAAATGACTTGAAAAAAGTGCATTGGTTGCTTTCTGTTGTCATGACACTGTGGCCAAAATCTATGTAGTTGTGCTCTGTTGTTAATTTTCCTGCCTTGATGCAAATATGCATAAACTCAATGCTGAAACTAGATTTATTAAATGTATATGGTTATGAAGGAGGTGTAACGTGAAGGAACAAAAACCTTGCTTATGCGTATAGCCATTAAAAAATATGGACAAGGTGATGTGATTTCTTCCTCTTCAAAAAAAAAAAAGCAAATTAAAAACACTAAAGTGGAGCCTACCTGGTGGTTTCTTTTTTTGAATAGCTTGCTAAATTGCAGGGAACACTTTGTGATCCCTTCATGCCTTTTTATTTCTAAACTGATTCTAATCACTTCATTAACAAAGGTAAATTAAAACAAATTGGCTCTGCTTTGACTGTCAAGTGTTTAGTTTTCAGCATAAAGGCAAGAAGCAAAAAGCAGACATATCACGACTTCAGGTAGATAGGATCTTGGCAAGGCTTTGCATATTTTTGTGTTTGTGTTTGAGTAAAACATTGGTGCAGAGCAACACAAAATGTCTTCTGACTTCCTGAAGGCAGTGTTTGTCACTTTATATAGGATTGGGAGAATGCAGGTATCTTAGCAGAGCTGGGTGGATTAGAACAGCCAAACAGAAAGTTGATGTGAGTGCATTAGGAATTCTGAATGTGGCAAACAGATTATTCTGTCGTCACTGTCTCCGCAGCTCTGTCCTGGGAAAATGGCACAGTTTTGCTGTTTACGTATTGTTCTTCTTTGCTAAAATGTCAAACTCCCTTTATTTCCCCCTTTTTTTTGTTCCTTCATACTTTCTGCTTTATTAACTCGTTTCTCACACTTCACATGCTGCCTACTCTCTACTTCTTTTTTCCTGCATCCTAACTTTTTTTTTTCTACCTTCCCTGTCTCCTCCTGTCATTTCTCCCAGGGATTATCTGAACCCAAGCGTCCTGCAGCTCTTTCACTAAGTAGCCTCCCAGCTGCTGCAGTGCCTCGGCTTTAAAGCCCAGAAGGATGGATAGGAGAGCACAGCCTTGTCTTTCTACGGCTCACTCTGAGGCCTCTGCTATTTTCCTCTTCTCCTCACTGCATCTCAACAGGAGAGGAATGCGGTGCTCTTTGATCTCTTCCCTAACTACCGCGCTCTCTCTCTCTCCCTCTGTAAGCACAGATTATGAAGCTAGAAAAGGAAATATCTCCAAAGCTTGGGACTATTCATCCTCTGTCCCATGTGATCTCTTTGTCCATCAAGATTCCTTCTATACACCTTTTTTTCTATTTCTCAGCAGCTGTGACAAAATAGGGATACATCTTTGAAAGAGGAACACTTTTTTCAAACTATTAATTTTCTCCAACCCATGTTTCCTCTTCTTGTATTCTCTTGCCCTCCCCAGACATTCACTACTTAATGGTCCTAACCTTTGGGCTTGTAAAGGTCATCGTACATAAAGAAGATGCTACTACTAGTCATTAGTGCAGGAATCCTGGTGGGAGAGCAATGGTGGTGTGTGTGTGTGTGTGTGTGTGAATTTCTAATTCATATTCAATCTGTGATGTGTTTTTCTTGCCTCAAGCAGAGTTCGGCAGACAGCTCCAGTGGTTGAAATGTACTGACATGAAACTGATCAGACACAGTACGGGTGAGGCTGCTGTGAAACTTCATACCAGTTATGTCACACTAAAATAAGGTGAGCTACATCAAAGTTGGCATCAAATTACAGCCATTCCTCACTGCTATATGAATGCACTACAAGTACTGAAAACTAAGTTGATATATCTATGAAATTTTTTGTGTCTGGATCGGGGACATTCCTAATGCATAGGCAAATCAGATTCATGTAATGCACTTGTTAATCTGTGCCATAGACCTTAAATGTTTTCAAAAAACACGAGCTAAATAGGTTGTTCCACTAAGTACTGTCCATACTGATGTGAATCTTCTTAACTCCACCAGAGACATTGCACATGTGCAGCTGATCCAAAATTTGTCAACCACATGTTTTGAAATTAAAAAAAAAGTGTTATTTATTGGAGCAATACTTCTGGCTAATTTGTTTTTTTAATAGTTTTTGGCCATGTATGGAGGTCTATGGCAGAGACAAACACACTTATTCAGACAAAATTAGTAGAGAGGGTTTAAAGTTGGTTTTAGCATCTGCATGGTGACTGTGGACGATACCATTATTCTCATTATCATTTAGAAAATGACTGACGTTATCCTTTACGTTTTTGATGTGATATAAATGAAAGAATAACTGAAAAGAAATATTTCTTGAACTGATTTCAGATGCATCTCACTTTATTTGACTCCACTTAGACAGTAGCTACAGAGAAGAGACACCAGTGACATTCCCTGAAAAGACAATTAAATGTAGTCATTGGCAAGGCACTTTTGTCCATTTCATAGTATTCTGTCAGTATTCAAGTATGCGCAATTTAACATTTACATTAATTAACAACATTATCCTGATGTTAACAGAAAATGTTGAGCTTAATTGCATGTCTTATAAAATGTATTTGAGGTTGCAGTTTGGTTGTACAGAAGAGCTGAAGTCTAACTTGTGTGGTAATTGTGTGACATCCATTCATCCATTCATTCAATATCTATTACCACTTCTCTTGTTCAGGCTTGTGGGAAGTTTGACAATTAAAAAAAAAAAAAAAAACGAAAAAGGAAAAAATAATTCTAAAAATTATTAAACTACGTACAAGTAAGACGTAATTATTCTGCTTGCCAGTACTACTCATTGAACAATAGTTGCTAAAAATTCTGGATTCTGATGCGTTGGAAGTTGTGTTAAGTTTTTGTAAGCAATTGGCTTGACTGTAGGTCTGATTTATCTGTGATTTGCGGCTCAGTTTTCCATTAAACTGTAGATAGTGACCACACAGTCTCTTCGAACCCCTTCCCTCAATTAAGCCACTTGTTTGAGTAACAAACTAATTTGTAATAAATGGTTGAAACAAAGACATGGACCACCGAAACATGATTTTTAAGCATGTATCAACTATGCTTGTCTTTCAATTTGTGGAAATCTCAAGTAGACAGAGCCAAACTAACAGGAACAATATTATTATTCCATTTTGATTTTGGTTTCCAGTTTTTAAAATTACACAATAGTAGCCATCTTAGTCTTCCGTCTGGTCCATGACGTGGCCTCGATCAGTCTGTGGCAGGCTGGGCCCTTGCTCTGTGGCTTGCATGCCCCATCCCCCTTATTTACTGCTAAGACCGAGCTCGCTAGGTACAAGGGAAGTAACATAAAACCAGATGGTCAGGTTTAAATTAGATTCATCATAGTGAGTGGTCATCTCTGCACCTGAAATAAGCTTTCTTACCTGGGGTTAAAATACAAAAGTAAAAAACAACTAAAACTGCACTAATCTATCCCAAACAGAACACAGTAGAGAGTACCACCTCTATGTTAGGTGTCACTCAAGTTTTGGTGCCTTAGTGTGACTAAAGCACTGGACAAGGGCACCAGTCCAGTCAGTCAGAATGGCCAGTGGGTAAGTGAGTGAGTGCAGTGATCCCAGGCACCAGACCAAGGCAGGCCTCCACACATTTTAGCCTGGACTTATGCCCCCACCCTGGGGCTGTAACAATTACACAGTGAATGCAGATTCATCCTAATGGTCAGGAGGTCGTTGCTCTATAATGCTAATCGGTTCAGTAGGTCATTATCATTTGATGCACCACAGAAATTACAGTCTACACTTCTACGCTGCATATTTACGTCATATTTACTATTTACTATACGTCACATTTTACTACTATTTTAGCAACATGTTCTCATCCCACAGTGTCAGATATTGATGCTTCTTAAGGCGTCAAATTGTGCCGCTTTGTACTTCCTTTTGCGTCTGCTATTGACTCTGCAGGTGCACTGTGGTGTCGGTATTGGACGCTCCAGGACCATCACCTTTTGATGTGACAGGAACAACTTTATATGCACAAAAATAATGTTCCGTTATCAAAGAACAACAGTTAGGGGTTAGGGCGAAAGGTTACGTTAGAAGACAAATTACATTAAAACAAAACGCTACAAACAGTGACAACGGCACGCGGGTACTTCCTTAATATAGTAACCACATTGTGATACAATTATCAATAAAGAGGACAAGATCTCGTACTAGAGTGGAACCCCAGTCCCCTCTGGAAAAGTCATGTGTCGTTCTGTACCATCCAACACCCTTTCCACCTCACTAAGAAACATTTGCTCTTCCTATTTTACTCCATTGCTTCTGGCGTCAAATATTGTGACTCCAGGGTTTCTAATGTCTGAAAGCTCCGGCACAAATGGGCACCTCAAGTGTCCGCATGTAACGCAGAAGGTCTTGAGAAAATGATCCTTTTTTGGGAATGAGAATGGGCTGTTGCTAGATTTCACCAATTCATCACACAACTCACTGATAACAAAACTCTTTCAAGTCAGGTAGTAAATTAACTCAGCTTTAGTCTCTGCTAGACCATGAGGCATGAGAAGCTTCTTGATATTCAATTTGTACAAATGAATGACTACTAGTTGGAGGTTTACTGCTTCCTACAAAATGTATTTGTTGTTTGAGAATAAACATAATTTCCAAAAGACAAGGTTAGAAACTGGGACATGGTCAATGCGACGATCTGCCTCTGATGACCAATACATTCTCTGTCACACACTACAGTCAGATTAAAGGTGAATCCAAACATGCTGAACAAGTTGTGGTGTGGGGCTCAACATATCTAATTGATCTTCATCGGCAGATGGAGTTGGGGTGAAAAGTGTTTGAATTTGGTTGCTTCTGGTGGCAGTATCAGAGCAACTTATATTGTCTCACTTTTTCTACTAACAAATATATGTGTCCTAACATGCTATGATTTGCTCACAAAACCTTTTAATTCCCAAAGTGCAGCCAAACAATTTGGCTTTTTTTTTTTTTTTGGGCTCACCTGCAAAGCAATTCATAACTGAGTAACAGATTAAAATCTGAGCGGGTGTGAAAGGGACTTGTGCTGAAATAACCAATCAAATATTCTCTTTTCTTTCTTTTCAACTGGAGTGTTCTGTGTCCCACAGCCCTCAGCCAGTTAGTTGACAAATGCACCACATTGCAGAACATAATACATTTTTTTTCCCAGAAGTTAGCAGACACAGTAACATCACTGCAAAAACCCATTAGAACAAAAGCCATTTGTCATTTTTAAAAGATTTCATTTATGGGAGGAAATGATGCAGCAATCTGTTCGTTGCTGCTGTAATTTATAATTCCAGGGTTTATAATGCACATTTTGATTCAATATAAAGTAAATACAAGAATATTAGGTGGTTTTCACTTGTATCCTTCACAGTTTACACAGATAATATACTAAATAATATCTTCATCAGGCCTATTCTGGCATTTGTATTTAATTTACCTCTCTCATTAAGAATGAGTGAAATGTATTTATTTGAGCACAGAAAGGTAGATAATGATATTTCAAAAGAACCACAAGGAGACTGTGTGGTGGCTGAGGGGGGAATAAAAAAAGATCTACAAAAGCAAACAAAACCTTAATCAACAAATAGCTACGCTTCTACTTTTCTTTAACCTCTATCCTCACAATGTCATTGTAGAAGAAAATAGGTTTTCAAAAGAATTAAAAAAAAAAAAGGTTTCTTGGGACACTACCATGAATGCAGATTTTCAAGCCTGTGTCAAAATTCATGCCGTTTCCAAATAGTCTCCAACATGATACAGCCCCATAAAGAAAAGAGTGGAAAAAGCCCATTATCATTCTTATGGCACATTGGAAGAGTTTCAGCCCCTGCTATGGCCAATCAGGGATGAGAGCTTTCCAAAAGTAAAACTCTGCAGGGAGCTGCAGCCTCACAGCTAACTGAAATGCTCTTCAGAGGGATCTATTCAACAAAGCAAGGCTTTTCAAACAACAATACAATAAATCAGCTTTTTTCCTTTATGGAAATAAAAGACAAAAGTATTCATTAAAATGTGATTCACAGCACTGAAGTCCTCAAAAGGGAAATATTACCTTGAAATGCAATTCACCTGAGGTCCATAATCCTGGATGAAGTAAAGATGTTACAGTGTACTATTGCTTTGTATAGGGCTTTCTATTTATATGGAAGAAACGATAGATGAGGTCAAATTGATATGAGTGATTATGAAATAATGATGTTGTGGTTCCTTTCAGCAAAAGAAAAATATATATTTTAACCTTTTTTTCACCTTTTACTTTGCCAGTATATATCAAACTTCAACAAAAAGCTATTTTTTTTTTTTCTCTAACAGATTAGACATATTCTGTAATTAATGACAGACACATACTAGTCTTGATTGACTACTTCTGCATATACAGTATGCAACATTCCTATTCTTTTTAAGGTGTCATTAAAGTGATTAATAAATGCCCTGGATAGTCATGGAATACATTCTCATCCCAATTATTTGTAGCGAGTGCCCTTAGGCATGTGAGTATGTTGAAATTGACAGAGACACAAGCTGACATCAAAAGAACTAGTAGTGATGACGATCGACACTTGCATCTGCCCAAGTCGACTTTGTCTGGACCAAACAGAGGAACATGAAAACACAACAAAGACTACAGCCAGCAACAAGCTACCACTCACTTTCAGCACCTGCATAAGAGAAAATAACTCTCTGTATCAGCAGGTGGTGGTACTCATCAACCAAAAAGGGAAGCATTGCCTCCCTACAGCTAGAAGCTCTCCAGTTCGAATGCTGGCTGCAGCTTTTCTGTGTGCATGTTCTCCTCTTGCTTGTCTAGCTTTCCTCCCACAGTCCAAGACATGCATGTTAGGTTAATTGCTGACCCTCAGTTTCCCTTAGGTAAGAATGTGAGTGTGAATGGTTGTCTGTCTGTGTATGTCTCTGTGGCCGCCTGTCCTGGGTGTACCCCACTTATTGCCCTATGACAGTGATTAGTGCCAACAGTGTGCAACACAACACACAACTAAGTGTGATAGAAGCTCTGAGATTACCTGAAATTGGCCCAGAGCTGATCACTGGCTTGCTATGTCACAGCCTTAGCATTACTCCTAGTCAAGTTCCTAGATGGCAATCCATGCCAAGCAACCTATTCATAGGAAATGTCACCAACATACCTATGTCTAGTCCTAAGGGTATCATCCACTAATCGCAGGGTTGGCAATTGGATTCCAGTTTGATTTGAATCCACAGTGTTGAAGAGTCAAAGGGCAAGACACTGGAATTCAAGTTGCTCGTTGTGTTTGTGTGTGTGTACCTAACTTGTAGGTTGCTTTGGATAAAAGCACACATGCTAAAGGTCTAAATGTGAGTGTAACAATGACAGTGTAGTGAAGGTGTGGATTGATGGGCTGACTAAACATCAGACCTTAGAATCTGTTCTCCTGTAAAAAGCGAGTCTATAGGTTCACCGTTACTACCTCAAAGCTAAAGGACATCCCAATGTCTAAAATAATGTGAGATTTGTTTTTCACAGAAGTGAAACACACCCTTTATTGGAAACATTTTGGTGTCTGGATGCAACAGCTGATCATAGATTCAGATTAACGTAACCCCCATCATAATCATAACCTGGGTTAGGTATAACATAATACATTTAGAAAAAATAAAACACCATTTGTAAGTGAATACTAATGCTAATGCAAATAATTTAAAAGGTTGCTGGTGCTCATGTGCATCTATATGGGCAGAGGGACAGAAATCAAATCAGTGATTAGTTGACACTATGATTTGACTGATCTGATGACAGTTGACAGGAAAGTGCATCTAACATCTTTTAGAATAATGAGGACACAATCTGTTTTTAGAGACTGTAAAGTTAAAGTAAGCAACCCCTAGTGGCCATAGTAATAATGAAAAGGCGCAAAGTTAGCTTAGTTTTAAAGTAAAAATTTCAGTCAAGCTGTTCCAGGTCACTGATTTGATGTATGTGCTCCTCATATTAGATAATTGGGGAAAAAGGCTCTTTATATGGCTGAAATGAATATTTTTCTAGAGCGCAAAAGTCCAAGGAGGTTGGGGGTTTGAATCCAGCGTGAATTATTATTTTTTATCCATGGTGCATCACACCTAACCACATGTGTCATTAAATGTGTGTTTAGTATTAGTATCAGTATTAAATATAAGGACCTATTTAAATGAAAGTACTTATAACCAGTGGTCTTGTCCAGTCCCATACAAACCCTGCAGTGGCTTGTTTGGAGGGAGAAAGTGATCCAACCTCAGTCAGACCCAAAACACTATGTCTTAGCTATCAACTATTGTTAAGGAGAGTTTTGTTTGTATTAGTTTTTTTTAAGTGCATTCAATGTGCAGAAATTTTAGAGATAATCACCACAGTAATTGTGCAGCTGTTTGTTGTTTCATTAAAAAAAATTCACTCATAGGAACTTTTACCAGTACAGAACAGGAATTATTTCCGGTATTTAATTTCAAGTTCCCGCCCCAGATAAATTCTCCCGTGACTTCTCGTGATTCATTTTTTGGGTTGGAAAATGATGATGGCGAAAGGGGAAATGAAGGGGAAAGGGAAACTGGACCAAGTTCACTGGTCTTCCTGTTCAGGCCAGAGCAATCAAACCGCAGCTTTGAATGCGAGAGACAAAATGTCTTTAAGAACCTCAAACAAGTCCCTATGTAGCACCAATGGATTTTGTGAGTTACTTTGATAATTTAACCAGTAAAATGCATTTTTACAGGCATAGACCACTGATTTTGTTCTGCTACTAGGGACGTCAGATCAGAAACATGTTCTGTGTCATTCTGCAGTGCATCTGTAAATTTCATTGGTTTTTTGAAGGACATTAAAAAAGGCCTACAACTGACAGTACAAGGTGTCAACACAAATCCTCGAACCAGAAAATGTTAAATGTAAGATGTTTTAATACATAAACATTTACATCACATTTGTCATATTTATCCACTACACGCTCACATGGTCTTAAACTAATTGTCTGCTGCTTTGCTATATAATATGTCTCTTTGCCTCTTAAAAACTGCTTTCAGGTTGAGACCTTTAGAAACATTTTTATTTTCATTTTATTTTCCTTTTTTCTCTCTTCTTTATAATCTACTGTAGAAGGCATTGTTCATCTTGATAAGCATGCAGGAAAAACACAAGTTAAATAAGATGAACTCGCCCCCACTTCTGTATAAGCTTTACATTACCTCGCCTGGCAGTAGCCGTAAATCTGAAGACACCAGCTTTTTAAAGCTATTTTGGATTAGCTGCATCACGTCTCAACGTGCCCCCAGAAAACCAACTGGAATACAGATGCATTCACACATGCTGCAAATAGCCAGAGCAGAAGCATGTTGGTTTATCTACGTCCATAATAACTGTCAATAGTGAATTTTGTGTCTTTTGGGAACCACTTAGTGATCATCTGTTTTCTCATGTTCTGCGTTTACCCACGCACCTTGAACACAAAGGAAGAAAACTTTTCAGTAAACACTAAGAAAAAAAAATGTTTTACTTAATTGGAACTCAAAACATTTTTTACAGTACAGCCATCCTTTGGGGTATCATTATCTTACATGTCTTTACAGAAATGCTGATACAGAACGCTCCTCTTTGAATAAACTGTATATTTACACTTTTAGCCGATTTAGCTCCCAGCCTATAGTATTCATGAAAACAGCACTTCTTCACCCTTTTTCTCCAAAGAAAAAAAAAGAAAATTCTCTTTTGTACCCCAGTGGAACATGGTCAGAATGGTGGGGGCTGTGTAGTGTTGGCTTCAGGATTGCAATTACTCTGACAATAACCAGCAAAAAATAATTGATGACAATGTGGGAAAAAGCAGTAAATTAAAGTTATTTTAACAATCCAAACCCAGGCACTACCACTAACAATACGCTTTTTCAAGCAAACTCTTTTTTGTTCTTACAACTGTTGTTTTTCCTTATCTTCATGCATTTGCACCACATGAAGTATGAACAATAACAAGCCATTTTGAGGAACCTTTTAAGGCCCTACTTCAGAGCCATATAGGAACCATGACTGAGGTAATGATGACTAGTTGTGGAAGTATGTAGCTAACCTGTCTAAACTATGGAAGGCCTATTTATAAATTGGATCTTTAGGTCAAGATCCACAACCCTTACCAGATGAGACAGCAGTGACCTTCCCAGCTGGTAGCCAGCAGCTTTGGATAGCAACCAAAAAGTCAGTGTCATCATCATTGCATAGGCGAGTAGCCCTATTTCAGCCAACCATGTGTTAATTCTGCACTGGCTGGTGTCAGTTTTAAAATAAGATGTTTGACTGCCACTTCTGTAATGGTGACGTCAAAAAAAAATGTTTTAGAGGAATTACAAAAAGGTCTGCAGACTCCACATCAATCGTTAACGGAATCCATTTTTCAATCTTTTCAGGAGGAAACATGAATCACACGCAATTTTTTCAGAAAGCTATCACTAAATCAGGAATTCTGGGCCTCATCAATCACAGAAAGGTCTGAAATCCTGGAGGGGTTAATGCATACCAAGTGATGGAGTTCCTATTTAGAGGTGCAGAAGCTCCTCAGTGGCGAGTCCCTGACGTGTCTCTCCTCATGTTTTGTGTCCATCAGTTTGAAGCCTGGATGAGTAGATGTGCAGATGTGTAGATGTGCCTTATATAAAAACCCCTCTCCACAGGGTTACACGCTTTTCTTTAAAATGTCTTGGCCTGTTTACACTGAATTACATGCAGCTAAGGAACAGGCAGAGGCAACTCTTTAAGGTTGTTGTAAGACTGAGGTCAGGTTAGGCATCCTAACACAAGAGCGGTTCACTGGTCCCAAAATCACTGAGCACCTTCTTTGTCTGTAATGGACCCAATGTTTGCATGTCATAGTGGTCCTTTACAATTCTCCCCATTTCTGCTGTAGCGTAGCATTATGTCTAATCTCTCAGGAGGTAGAGCAGTCGTCCCCCATGCCCACAGTTATTGGTTTGATCCCCAGCTCCTCCAGTCACATGTTGAAGTGCCCTTCAACAAGACACTGAGCCCCAACTTAGCTGCTCCAGGTGAGCATTGGCCCGCGGCATAGCAGCTCCCCCATCGGTGTGTAAGTGTGTGTGTGTCATTGTGAGTGTGAATGGGTGAATGACAAGCAGTGTAAAGGGCTTTTTGTGCCAATAGGTAGAAAAGCTCTATATAAGTGCAGAACATTTTCAAAAAACCTAAAACTGGAATTTTAAATTGAAACAAAATGGAAAATAGTTACGGGGGTCTGAAAACTTTGTGAATGTACATGTAGGCATTTAAACATGCTGGAACTGAACCTTTTTAGTTAGTCTCTAAGGAAGTTTGGACATTATAGGAAAGTCTTAGCTTTGCACAGTTTGAAAGCGTCCCCATGAAATCTCCCAAACTTTACAAATTAACATGGTAGATAACCCTAAATCTCAGCTCATTATTTCTTATCACACCTGTCAACCTCTTGGCCTAACAGCAAACGCTTAAAAGTGCACCTGCAGAGAAAATCATTAGTTTTACAATTAGCTTTATTGATGCTAACAGGTCTGTCTGTCCCCTCTCTGCTCATGTCGACTCCCAAACTTTCTTAAGTTCACTTTGCACCAAATTAGGTAGCGACGGGGAAAGATAACAGTGGAGTTGGTGTTCTCCTATGTGAGGGAAACAGTTTAAAAATATAACAATGCATAACCAAGTTCAGTGTGACAGTGTGTATTTGTGTGTTTTTGATTAAAATAGCCTTCATTAAAGGGAATTATGAAATTAGCTTTTGAGTGTGTGGGGGACACTGGATGACTCAACAACAGTGTCAGTTTCATGCTTTATCATGGGCAAAAAAAATCATTTTGTACTTTGATAAAGTGTGGAAAAAGCTGCAAACATATACATTAAACGTCATGCTACATTCCAGAAAGCAGCATTTTCCATTACAGTTTGGCCTGAGCGTGTTTGTTTAAAGTTTCTTTAAATAAAATGTCTTTTTGCATTTCTGTGATTGTTCATTTAGCCCAAATATGGTAGGCGGTCAGGCAGCAAGAATCACAGCTATTGAGATGTCACAGCATTTATCTCTACAGGATGAAGAAAATTACAGCAACCCACAAATAAGTCAAGGAATATAATGCTGTCCAAAACAGTGAACAATAGCTTCATTTGGAGTGGTGCAACAATGAGCATCAGCACTGTGCCTATTATTAGCTCCTCGCTATGACTGTTGAATCTCCTCTCAGCTGTAATATAACAACAAAATACAGCCAGGAATTTAGAGAGCTATGACTCCGCATATGCCTGCCAATAGTTAAGTCTTTATTAGGCTGATGTGGAGCATTCAATTTTGTCCCGGTGCCATTTTGTACCAATGCCCTGAGCTGTCTGGGTCGTGGCCAGCAAAATCACCAATATTATGTGCTTGACTGTGTTGTTAGCCTGCTGTGATCATCTCATCTTTTCCCTGTAAAGGGTTTAATCTTTGTGTTTAAACCGTGCAAAGAGCTGTGACATATGAGCAGTTACTATGGCCTTAAGCATCCTGCCGTGTTTGTCAGCATTATCATGACAAGGGAACCAGCTCATTTGGCAGCTATACATGTTCACTCTACCACACTACCTCCATCATTCATAGATGAATGCAAATCATAAGCAATTTTTTTCACTTTCACAAACTCATCCCATTTTTCTGGTTCAAATTGATCTCGGTCTCATCGGTCCATAGGATGTTTATCCACGTTTTTCCGCATAGGTATTTTTTTTTTTTTTTGACAAACTCTAATTTGGTCTCCTCGTTTTATCAGATCTACAAAGTATATATATCTTGTGATAAACAATGTATATTTTCCCTGGTATGGTCTGCAGCTTGACTTTGACACAGACACACCAAATAACCAGTGCGTTCTTTCTTTTCTCTGTGGTTTTCATCCCTGACTTACTACAGTAACAGTAAAAGCCCTTTGGATTTTTTATTTACCATTAACAACAACAGATTCGCCAAAAAAGTACAACTAAAAATGAATTCTAATTCTTTTATCCGTTTAAATAAAGTAAAAAGGAAATCATGGTCATGGTCAACACCTGAGCAGCCAACTGACTAAATATTTATGAGCCACCAAAATTGAATTAAAACGGCTTTCATCATGTTCCATCCAGTAGTAATTTTTAACCAAACTATTAAATTGAAGTTGCCAGTCACTTTAAGCCCGTTTTTAAAATTTTACATTTACTGTGGTGGTCAACATAGCCAAAATAATGAAATGAATGTCACTGTCCAAATATATATGGACCTGACTGTAGGAACTGTCTGGGAAAAACATTGCATTTGTGAAAGTGTCTTTTGTTTACTTCCTGTCCTTGGTTTCGCATCTCAGCTATGGCATAAGCCAAGTGGATTATACATGATATAAAGGCATCAGGAAGGCTAAGCAGATCTAATGATGTGTCTACACACAGGGTCCCTTAATAATAAAAAAAATTACTAAAAGTACTGTAGTTTACTACCCAACTACAAAAGCTCAGAAAGTATTATTTCAGTTAGACACTTTTATGTAATTTCCAAACATCTGCAGCTTAAAATGTCTATTCCCTGACCAAAACTCACTATGATATAGGAAAAAAAAACAATTTAAATAAACCATTATTCAGAATTTGTCATGGTATCAGCTTGAGGGTGTGAATGTGGTTTAGCCAAGGTTACAGTACTTTTCTGTCTGCCACAGTCAGGCCAGCACATGGCTATTTATTTCCTGAAAATTAAAGCATAGAGAACCTCATCTTCATGCTGTGAGGGTAAACAGGAGTAAGGTATAATGGCAATGAATGAATATTAAACATGTTTATTGAAATCATACAAAAGACAAGACACTCCCAAGAAAGTGTGCCCCTGTGGATTTTTACTTCTTCTAGTCAGTGGTTCTGCCTGCCAACTGCATTTTCATCCAAAGCTTCAAAAATTCTACACACACACACACACACACACACAGCTGTGATTAACATTTCAAAGCCTCTTGTGTTGCAAAACTACCTGACTACATGCTGCACAGCTGGGGACAGTGAAACAGAGACAGAGCAAAGACTTTAAATGCTAGATCAAAGACTAAGACACAAACAAACCCAAAGGCCACAATGCCAACACTGCTGCCTGTTGGGACCCCAACGCCGACAACAGGGACAAATAACTCCAAAGACAGTTGTTTTGGGGGGTACTAAATTTGTATGTAGTACCAAAAAAGTAATTTACACTTAAAGGTAAACTCAAATACTTCACGTTTTCCATTCACATAACCATACAGGTTTGTATAATGTCAACTGCCCAAATGCAAAACAGATCTTGTGCCATGTGTGTTCAAGTCATCCTTATACAGATAAGTCGTTGTTCTGTCTGCTCTGTCTGTTTGTTTGTGTCTTTGTTGACGAGCACTTTGCAGAACAAATGGCAGAACTTCCTTACAATTGAGATGTTGTGGGTTGGATCCGATTCCACCAGGTGTTCTTTTCATATTGAGTACCTCCCGCTGGAGCGAGCGAACAGAACTGTTTCCACCCAGGAAACAGACTGTTCACACTACTTTCTTTTGGGACATGGTATAGGTCCATTGAAGCCCACACATCCAGACTTAAATATTTTTTATATCTTTCTCCAAGTGCCATGAAATAAGTAAAATCCAAATTCTTCAGGGACTGTGCAATACATTACACACTGGATGACTTATACACAGAACAGTGTGATATATATCGCACATGATATCGTATACTTTTATGGCTTACTTATTTATTTATTTGTTCCTGCTGTTACTACTACTACTACTAGCTACACTTGCACGTTGCACAAAAGTCCAACTCCTACTTCGTGAATCTTCAGACTGCACCTTCGCAAAATATTGATTTAATAGGAGATGCCGAGGAGATGGTTTAGGGAGCCTGGAGCTAGTAGTTGTTTGGTGATGAAATTTCTTTGGCCACCAAATCAGCACAATAGCAGAAGTCAATTGCAGTAACCAGGCTTCAACAAGTGGAGGGCAGTGGTTGAAACACAATATGTAGAACTAAAATGCGTGATATTAAAATGTCAAGATTTGGATCAGAATTGATCTGTAACACTAATAACTACCCATATTTCAGCTGAATAAAGTGGCTTGTGGGTCTAGTTACTCTGTAAGCTTTACATGATTAGAAAATCTCACTGAAATCAGGATCAGTTTTGAAAGAAAGACCATGTAACAGCATAGAATGTAAGAACATGCATAGAAAATAAGAACAATCATCTCCCGCATGAACATATCCAGTGTAGGAGCAGCACAAGCATAAAGGGTCAAAGTCATACCTTATAATATGTGACAGTTCTAACAAAAAAAGGACATATTTTTACAGTATGATGTGATGCTGGAGTATTGCATTTGAAAGTATAAATGATCAAATATGTCACTTGGATTCATGAAGGGATTATTAAAGGCTTCAACCATGTAATTTTTATAAATGGGCTGATTTGTACTGTTAAGTATTGGTCGAAGCACTGTGAAGGACTTGTTTTTTAAAAGCTTTTGCCATCTTCTATAATGCTGCTTTCTTACCATTGCTGTGGAGGACTGAGCCTTCCCTGTTTTCTGACTTGTATGCTTAGCTAAGCTGACCATGTTCTGACTCCAGCTCTTTAGAGTACTTACCTCATCAGTGACATCAGTTATGTTATGTCAGTCCTCAAAGGAAGGGCTGGTTTCATGAAATGTTGACCTACTCGTTTTCTGTTGCTTGCGTTGGAATGGCTCTAAATTTGAAGGAGCTGAGAATTCCATCAGTTCAGGAGGACGAACCAAATAATAATAATAATAATAATAATAATAATAATAATAATAATAATAATAATAATAATGTTGAAAATAAAGTCATTTTGAATAGAAATCTCTTTTGAATGGGCAAACCCTACATGGTAGATTTGTTTTGCTACATCCATCACACAGTACCATCAAAGTTACTTTCAGAATAATATATTCAATCAACTTTCTCCATCTAAAGCTGTAAAACACTTTATGTGATAGAAACCATTCTGTTTAATTGTTCCAATGTGGAGTGAAAGTGGATGAAAATCAAACTGGATGATCTGCTATTCATGACAATTAAGTTTCAATGTTCTGAACAAAAAGAGGGAGAATGAGTGGCCTTGAGGGGAAGAGCCAACAGCTGATTGTGATAATAAAATATATGTCTTAAATGCCCTTGTTAATATCCCAGTGGAGAGCAACAAAGGACACAGTCCTTACTGGATTGCAGCGTGGAAGCCATAATGAGAGGGAGTAAAAGAGGTGAATGGATATCACACAGAGAGGCCATCTTCTATAGTTCTCTTCTATTCTAGTTCAATAGAGGCTAAAACTGTTTCATTCCCCTGGCAGTGACTCTCATATGCCACTAACAGTTCGGGTTAATGATTAGATCATGGGGGAGAAGAGTAGCAGATTTAGAGGGTGATTTAGAACCGTTTCTCTAGTAAATGTGAGGGCAGACTTTTATCCATATGTGTAAATGTGCCATTAAACTACAGGTCATTGAACCAAAACCTGGGCCAGTGACAGCCACCCATGAAACTATCAATGAAAAGCTGCCAGATATAACTGTAAAACCAACTCAATGCAAATATTCTCTATAATTTCCAGTGATTATGGCATGTATATATGTTGACATTAGAAATTAATTTTAAAATTAGGATACAAAATAGAATGACGATGATAATAATTTCAGAAAGGTGACAGAGGTGGCAAAATAAGAACACATACTATTTACTCAAGTAGAAGTACTGATACCTGTGTTTAAATAAAAATACTTCTTTCATCAAGTAAAAGTGAAAAAGTTCAGGCTCTGAATTGTATCTAAAGTATAAAATAAATGGTTAATTTTTACGAGCAGTTTCTGTGTAATTTAGCTTGACCTCACATAATATTAATAGAATTTGAAGATTATTAAACCATCGAACTTCAAATAATATAAAAAAGAAAATTGCCAAAAATAATGAGCTTTAATTTTCAATGTCTGCACCACCAACACCACTCAACCTGGCTAGGCCAGGTCGTTCTCATTCCCAAGGAGTTAAAAAGCCCCACTTTGTCAAGACCTTCTGTGTTACATGCTGACACTGAAGGTGCCCTCTTGCATTGGTGATTGACACTCGCAGATTTCAGTGCAAAACCCTGCGCTTCGATACTTGACGCCAAAATCGATGAAGTACAATAAGAAGAGAATAATCCTCAAAAGAGAGGTGGACAGGGTGGTGGCTGGTACAACAGGAGACAGGACTTTTCCACAGAAACCGGGGTTGTTTGCTTTATTGGTGATTGGTGCATGTGGTTACTATAGTAACGAAGAGCATTTGTGCCGTTGTCACTTTTTGTAGTGTTTTGTTTTTATGTAATTTTTCTTATAATGCAACCTTACCCTGAAGTTTTTGTGCATAACCCTAACCATTGTTGTTTTTTAACGTAACCCTGGACTTATTTTCCCTAATTTGTTCCTGTGGCGTCAAAAGGTGACACACTTGGAGCATCCGATACGCCAAAGTGCACCTGCATCGTCAATACCAAAAAGGCCAGGGGGGGCATGGACTACAGCTGCTTTAGCTGTGTGCATACAGACACACACACACACACACACACACACACACACACACACACACACACACACACACACACACACACATATACCACAGGCTGCATCCAAGACATTCTAAACAATGACCATTATAAATAATGCAAATAAAATTAACGAAGGTTACATCATCACTTTTACCATCAGTGAACAAGTCAGTCAATCACAGAAAACCCACAAAGTAGCTAATTTGAATGGCTAAGCTAAAGTTAAAATACAGCTGTGCTGTCAGGTTTAACACACAGGACATACACTAATCAGCCACAACATTACCACTGGTGGTGGTAAAAATGTCATGGAGTACTTGGGTCAACATGGCCACTCTGCAGCTACACAGCCCTATACACAGCAAAACACCGTGTGCAGAGATGGTACAATTACACAAACCTGTTACTCAGGTGCAGTGCATCCAGAAAGTATTGCCAGCACTTAACTTTTTACATTGTTATGTTAGTCTTATTTCAGAATGGATCAAATTCATGATTTTCTTTATAGTTCTACAAACAATACCCCATTATGACAACGTGAAAGAAGTTTGTTTGAAATGCAAATTTATTTAAAAAAAAAGTAAAAAAAATAAATAAAAAATCACATCTGCATAAGTCTTCACTGTATTCGCTTAACACTTTGTTGAAGCACCTTTAGCACCAATTAAAGCCAATTAAAGTTATTTAGATGCTACAAGCTTGTCACATCTATTATTGGGCAGTTTCTCCCAGTCGTCTTTTCAGTATGTCTCAAGCAGGCTGGATGGCAAGTGTCAGTGCACAGCCATTTTCAGATCTCTCCAGAGATGTTCAATCGGGTTCAAGTTCTGGACTCTGGCTGGGCCACTCAAGGACATTCACAGAGTTGTCCCCTACTTTGTTATCTTGACTGTGTGCTCTTGATTGCTCAGTTTGGCCAGCTGGCCCACTGTAGGAAGAGTCCTGGTGGTTCCAAACTGTTTCCATTTATGGATGATGGAGGCCACTGTGCTCATTGGCACCTTCAATGCTGCAGAACTCTTTCTGTACCCTTCCGCAGATCTGTCTACAGACCATTCCTTCATGGCTTGGTCTGTGCTCTGACATGCACTGTGGGACCTTATATAGACAGGTGTCTATATAAGGTCAACTGAATTCCCCGCAGGTGGACTCCAATCAAGCTGTAGAAACATCTCAAGGATGATCTTTGACATTGTCATTATGGGGTATTGTTTGTCGAATTTGAGGAAAATTATGAATTGAATCCATTTTAAAATAAGGCTGTAATATAACAAAATGTGGAAAAAGTTAAGAGTTGGGAATACTTTCCGTCGCCACAGCGGATCATTGTCCGCATGTTGATTTGGCACAGTTTTTAAACCGGATGCCCTTCCTGATGCAACCCTCCCCAATTTCTACTTGCTTGGACCGGGACTGCTCAGCTGAGGAGGGGAAAGGGCTGTTGGGGGTTCAGTGTCTTGCCCAGGGACACTTTGACATATAGCTTTGACCAGGTATTGAACCACTGACCCTGTGGTCTGTGGACAACTGCCTTTTCCAACTGAGCAACAGCTGCCCCCCAACTGAGCTCATAACATTTTTATAAAAGATTTTACATTAAAACCGACAGGCATTAATCATTGTAGTTGTTAATCAATATTGACTGTTCCTACAAATAGATAATAGCCAAACACTGAGGCAAAAAATTAAAAATATAAATCAATAATAGCCCTCAAATGCATTGAAAAGTGATGACTCTGTTTTGAAAATGTAAGGAGCACAATGTACAAACTTAGACCAGGGGTCACCAACCTTTTTAAAACTGAGAGCTACTTCTTGGGTACCGATTAATGCGAAGGGCTACCAGTTAAATACGCACTTTTGAAATAACAAATTTGCTCAATTTACCTTTAATTATATGTTATTATTAATAATTAATTAAATTAATGATATACATCTATGTGAAGACACCGATCATGTTAATGATTTCTGACAATAACTATCAAATGTGATTTAAAAAAGAATAGCAACAATGGCACCATGTTGGTGACCCCTGATGTAGACAGTAAGAGTAAAAAGTTGCCTGAAAAATAAATACTCTTAAGTATACGTAACTTCGGTAACAGTATTTGTATTACTTTGTACTATACTACTTTGTTACTTCCCCCCCCTCTGGTGACAGTATTGTCCTTTGCACGCATTCATCCCAAGGGTTCTCATCAGTCGTGACTCAGAGTTGACAGACCATGCACCAGCATTGTCTTAAGGATGTTAAATTAACAAAAAGACAAGACATCCAGTGCAGTCACACAAGAGAGGAAGACAAGGGCATAAAGGGGGAGGGAGATGTCACCCTCGACCAATGTGAGAGAGAAGATTAGAGGGAAGCGAACAACTGAGGGAGAGGCATCGCTCCCAGCTAGAGCAAGAGGGAAAACTGAAGTGACAGAGAAAAAAAAAAGTCACCCCAAAGCCAAAGGAAGAGAGCGGGGAGTCAAACAAAGTAGCTGAGAGCCAGAGAAAGGCAGAAAGGAAGTTGCCCACAGCTTGAGGGGAAGTGGGGCTTTGAGAAACTATCAGAGGGTCAAAGTGACTTCATCAATCACAGCAGATGGCTCAGTGGGAGACAAGAGAAAAAATGCAAAGTTCAAACTCCGAGAGCTCTGATCACTTGTGTTAAAAGAACAGAGCTGCTCTGCTGTTTCACAGCACCCCGGGAGGCTTTCATTCAAAGGTTGGTCTGTAGGTTGAGCTGGTTTTACACCAAACAGCTTCTGTTAGAGTTTACTGCTTAGTGTTAAGGTTCAAATGGGGAAGTGGGGAGATATTTGCTTCGGAGGATGCTGGACATTTGTCTAAGTGAAGTGAAACGAGAGAAGTGTTGGAAAGGCCGGCGGTGATTTATGTTGTGATGAGGTTAATAGTAAGGTTTGCTGTGAGCTGAGATGCCTACAGTAAGGTTGAAGAAGTAACAGTGAAGGTGAAGTTGCCTGTGGTAGGAAGAAAATACTTTTACTTTTCAAGCATTCTTGTTCTAAAGTCAACTGTATTATTAAAGAAAAGTATCTTTCCAGTTCCAAAAAAATGTAATGGCATAGTTTGCAATTTTTCTGGCTTTCTTCGTTAAATGAGCATCAAATGTCATCTGATCTTATTCGAGAAGACATTCTGGATCATACTTTAAAAGCATTTCACTGTACATACTGTAATTAGGCCAATGTACACTAGGTCCATACAGTGGTTTAGAGAAAGAAATGTTAAAAATAGGTGTGACGTGTCCTTTCCTTCTTGTCCTTGTCAGCACTGGGCCAGTAGAGTTCCAGATGATGGCGATAATGGTGATGATTGTTGTAATTATAATCATCATCATCGCCATCATCATCATATTGTTGTTGGTATAATGTATCTCTACCTGACACCTTGTTTTACATTGTATGTGCTCTCCTTGACCCGGCCTGCTGTAATCCTTCACTGGGTGACAGCGTGAGTTCAGATTCTTAAAGCAGCCCAAGAGGTCTGGCCCACTCACGGCTAAAAACCATCTTCTCTTCAATCCTCACCTCAAAGCAATCTATCCAGCCTTCAAAAGCTCTCCCCATCTCTGTCTTTGTGTGTGTGTGTGTGTGTGTGTGTGTGTGTGTGTGTGTGGTGTGTGTGGGGGGCTCTCTCTGTCTCTCAATCTCTCCTCATGTCTGTTTCTCTCCTTCCTCTTGCTGTCTCTGTGCTACTTTCTCTATTTGTGTCTCGCTCTTTACCTCAGGGTGACTCTTATTTTGACTGAGGATGATCTTTGTCTCTGTCTGTCTGTGTGTGTCTCTCTCTCTCTCTCTCTCTTTAGGAGAAAGATGAATGAAAGCGCATACTAGTTCACTGTGGCTCATCCACACATATTTGCAAACAATAAATGCTGACAACTGTAAAATCACAAATCAGGCAGCTATCACACAAAGGACATGTGTGTTTCTATGCCAGTAATCAGTACCAGTTTACCCACCAACCAGGCAAAAAGAGCTTTGGTTTGGGGGGGTGGCCATTAAACCAAATGCAATTTTACCTAATTTGACCTAAACCTAATCAAAGCCAAGACCTGAACCTTATGCAGAGGAGATCTGTGGAGACACATCAAGATGGAAGCTCACGTGTTGTCTGACTCAACTTAAAATGAACTGTGCACATCTAGGAGTCCAAATCTTGTTGTTGTTGCTAAATAAGCAGAAATCTAGTGTTGGAGTTTTTCAAGAGTGGACTTACAGCTTAAATAATGTGGTCAAAATGAATTTCCCCAGAGACTTTAGCAGTACCACTTAATGAAGGGCTTTAATTTGGATGACCAGGTCTGCAGTAGGAAAAGCAAAAGGCCCACATCCTAAATTCTTAATCCCTTGTAAAACACTCACAACAGAATGTGTGTTGAGATTGTTCCTCCTTTGCCACAGAGTCATCTACAAGGTAGATGGTAGACAGGTTAATTTAAGTCCTGCACAGCTAAAATCGTGGTAAGGAATTAGCTGTAGAAGGTCACGTCAATCTATTTTTCATTTAACCTTTATTTAATACTTGGAACACACTGATTGATGAGACACTGTTTCCCACAAATGCTGAGATCACAAACATGAGGAGAAACACAAACAAGAAAGTGCTAAAAGTGTGCAGTTTAAACTTTCATCAGTTAACTTAAATCATTAACCAACTTTAAAGGACGCTGTAGAGGTGATCTTACTCGAATCTAACGCTCCTGACTCTTCAGCACATACTTCACTCCAGAGATTGTTGTTAGACAAACATTGAACATTTATTGTACTTGCTTCTCAACTTAGCCAATGACAGATCAATTGTACATACAACTTTAAGCACAGTGATCTCACAAGCACGCTCACTAGCTGTTTCATCAAACAAGTTTCCCAAAGTATGTCTGAACTCACAGGACTTGCAGGACTCGTAGAACTCGTTAAGAAACCGTGTGCCTCTACAGCTACACACAGAACCCTTTTCTTCCACCTTGTTGCAGTCCACACCTTTCTTGTAGTCAGAGTTCCTATGCTCCAGTTACTGTGTCACGTTTACACCCTTCAGTAGCTGAGCTAAAAACTCTCTTGCTATCTTGTACTCAGTTCCTCTGCTTCAGTTACTGTGTCACGTTTACACCCTTCAGTAGCTGAGCTAAAACTGAATCTCTCCTTAACTAACCCTTAGCATTGCATTGTTTCCTTGACCACTGGTCAACAAACTTAAAGGTAATCTACAAAGGCAATCATCAAAGGCAAACTATCAAAGCCATATGATGTCACTAAAGACATCATCAGTACATAGACACATTATACAAACAATTACATCACACACACAGCAAACATTACATAAAACAAGTAACTAAACTAACCCCCTTGGTTGGCTCATACACACCCGGGCCCTAATTGTGCTCCAATATTAGACATTTAATGTTGGAAACAATTACTAAATTACTTTACACAAAACAAAAACAATACAATAATAAAACAATAATCCATAAACATCATGACTATTCTTCTATGGTGTTCTTTCTTCTTTCTTCTGGTGCCAGAGGTTACCAGCACTTAACACACCGTAGGAGATCAGTCTTTACCACTGTCTCACTCTGATTCCTGGAGAAGACAGACCTTGGTTATGGGTCTATCTAACTCGTTGGTCCTCGTCTTGATACGAACCTGGCGGACCAAACCTCGCTCATCCTGTATTGTGTGGATGATCCTGCCAATCACCCAGGAGTTACGAGGCGCTGACTCATCCACAATCAACACAATGTCCCCAGGAACAAAATTACGCTTTGCATGTGTCCATTTTTGCCGCCTTTGAAGCTCAGGTAGATGTTCTTTAACCCAACGTTTCCAAAAGAGATCTGCCATATACTGGACTTGTCTCCATCTACGGCGGCTGTAAAGATCATCTTCCTGGAAAACTCCCTGGGGTATCGAAGGCTGGGTTTTAGGAGGAGAAGGTGATTTGGCGTCAAAGCCTCCAAGTCATTCGGATCATCCGAAGGTGTAGTTATTGGTCGACTATTTAAAATGGCTTCCACCTGCAGAGTAATGTCTGCAGACCCTCTTCATCCAAACTTTGATCCTTCAATGTAGCGCTGAGTACCTTTCTAACAGATCGAATTAGACGTTCCCATACCCCTCCAAAATGTGAAGCAGATGGAGGATTAAACATCCATTTGATACCACTCTGAGTCAGCCTATTTTCAATTTTGACATGTTCCACTCTTCTAGAGACCTTTTGAGCTCTCTCTCAGCACCAACAAAGTTTGTTCCATTATCTGAGTGAATTTCTAAAACTTGACCTCTTCTTGCAATAAAACGTCGAAGTGCATTAATGAATGAATCCGTGTCCAATGACGCTGCCACCTCTATGTGAACAGCTCTGGTAGCCATACATGTGAATATGACACCATACCTTTTTGCAGTTGTTCTTCCTCGTTTTATAGTAAAGGGACCAAAGCAATCGACACCTGTTCTAGTAAACGGTGGTTCATCAGGTAAGACCCTACTAAGAGGGAGGTCTGCCATTTGTTGCCGCCCAGTTGCTCCATGTAATCTTCGACAGGTGCGACAACTGGATAAAATCTTTCTGATGGCTGAGATTGCATTTGGTATCCAGTATCTTTGACGCAAAGTAGACAAGACATGGTTGCGACCACCATGGCCTATTCGTTCATGGATGTCCTGCAGTATAAGCTGAGATACTCGATGATTTTTAGCCAGAATAGCGGGATGCTTGGACTCTTCAGGCATGGCAGCTCTGCTGAGCCGTCCACCTACGCGAAGAATTCCATCCTGAAGCACCGGATTTAGTCTATGTATGTGACTGCTCCTTTTTACTGCTTCCCCTTTTAGCAGAGATGAGATTTCATCCGGAAAGCTCTTTCGCTGGCAATGACGAATTATGTCTACCTCTGCTTCTTTGAGCTCATCCACAGTTAGGTTCTTTTTCCTTGTCTTGTAGTTCAGCCTTTTCCTTCGAAGCTGGATACTTTGGACGGTATTTTGTAACAGCCCCTTTCTTCTTCTGGATGATGTTAGAAGCATATCTTTCAATCTCAGAAACCACGCCACGGCCCGTTTTAGGCGTGTCCATGATGAGTAGTACTCCATCAACCTTTGTACTATGTCAGTGCTTTCTTCAACTGCAAGAACATTCACCGTGACATTTCTCTGCACTTCAGGATCGGCTACATCCAGACCAATCTCTTGAGAGTCTGGGTTCCGTGGCCAATGCCCGACTGCCTGTGTAAGAAAGTCAGGTCCGGACACCCACAGCTTGTTTCGCAGAAAGGCTTTCACTTTCTGTCCCCTTGATGCACCATCTGCCGGATTAAGATGAGAGTTTACGTAGTGCCACTGAGAGACTGTTGAGGTCTGCTGAATCGCTGACACCCTGTTAGCTACAAACGTCACGAAACCTTGATGTTTCGTTGCTGATGTACTTTAGCACCGCTGTACTGTCAGTCCAGTACACAGAGTCTTCAATGGTAGTTCCAACTCCTTCCTTAGCATTTTGTCTATACGAACTGCTAAGGTTGCTGCAGTAAGCTCCAGACGAGGGATAGTCATGGGTTTTAAGGGGGCAACCCTTGCCTTTCCCAACACAAAGGCGCTGTGAGCTTGGTTACTGATGTTACGCTGGACTAAGTATGTTACTGTCCCATAGCCATTCTCACTAGCGTCTGCAAAATGATGCAGTTGAGCGGACACAGTTTGACCAAAGTCTTTTGGCTTGAAACATCTCTCAATTCCAAAGTCAGTTAGCTGCTCAAGACCTTGCACCCACTGAGACCACATTTGGGCGAGATGTTCAGGCACTATTTCATCCCATCCCAACTTCATTCTGCAAAGCTCCTGCATAATGTTCCTAGCATATAAATTCACAGGTGCAAGCATTCCCAATGGATCGTACACTGAGCTCAACATGGATAAAATCCTCTTCTTGTGGGGGCTTACTTTGAATAACAACCCTGAACTTGAACTGATCAGACTGAATGCACCATTGCACGCCCAATACCCTTTCTACTGGAAGTGCATTTTTGTCCAAGTCTAGGTCCATTATTTCTGTCGCTTTCTCCTCCTCTGGAATGGCTGCTAACACCCTGCTATCATTGCTGATCCATTTGTTTAGCCTAAAGCCACCCATCTGACACATAGTTTTCAAACTGTGGTAAAGAGACTCAGCCTTTTCAACAGTCTCCACCGACTTTAGACAGTCGTCTACATAGAAGTTTCGTAGCACTGTGTTTACTGTGCAGTCATCGAACAGATGTGTATTGTCCTCTGCGCATCGGCGGAGCGCATAACTAGCACAACTGGGTGATGAAGTGGCTCGAACAGATGTACCTCCATCCTGTATTCTGCCATTGGTCGACTAACGTCACCATCTGGCCACCATAGGAATCTGAGTAGATCAGCGTCGGCCGACGAGACCTTTACCTGGTGGAACATGGCTTCCACATCTGCTACTATTGTTACTGGTTCCTGACGAAACCTGGTTAGAACTCCAATTATTGTGCTGGTAAGATTAGGTCCTTGAAGGAGTTGCTCATTCAAAGAGGTTCCCTGATATGACGCGCCACAGTCAAACACCACACGAAGCTTAAGCTTTTTAGGGTGGTACATGCTTTTCCCATGATGTGGAATATACCAAACTTTCCCATCACAACGGCCAAGGTCTTCAATTGGAACCTTTACCGCATATTTCTTGGTGATTGTATCATTCATGAAGGTAATATAGTCTGCCCTGAATGACGGATTCCTGAGAAACTTCCTCTTCAGAGTTGTAGCACGTTGTTCTGCTACGGCCCGGTTGTTTGGCATTTTAATGTTCAACTCCTTTAATGGGAGATCAAGGCAGTAATGACCGTCTACCAACCTAGCAGATTGTGTCACCCTCTCCATGAACAGACGATCCGCCTTAGACATCTCATACCTTTCCTCTTGCCCATCCTCAGGAAAGTCATATTTAAACTGTTGTTTCCACAGGTCTTCCAGCCTGGCCACAGATACACGATTTGACACGGCTTGCATTATTTCATTCCTGCTTGTATTGCAACCATCCACCTTTAGTGGCCCATTGACTGTCCAACCCAGTATGGTTCTGACTGCGAAGGGCCCATCATCGACACTAGGAATAACTTCCTTTGGTTCCATCATCTTGGCAGCATCAGTTCCAATCAACAGACCTATGCCTGCATCAATGAGAGGTACTTGTACTCCTTTAAGATGTGGCCATTTATCTATATCTTCTTGTCGCGGGATGTTATTCTTGCTTACTGGAATAGCCTTTTGTGAAAACACCTCCTTTAGCTCTATGAAGGTATTTGAGTTCAGGTGGCCTACCTCCAACTCTGTCGACATAGTACTGGTCACAACTTTGCTTTCTGCCATGGTTGTAACAAGAAGGCTAACCTTTTTCCCACGTAGATTCAGCTCATCAAGAAGTTCATCTGTGCAAAACGTAGCTGTGCTGCCAGGATCCAAGAATGCATATGAAGTGATTACTTTGTTACCCTTTTGGCTTTTACTCGGACTGGAATGATGGCAAGGATGCACTCGGTGTTCTTGGGCATGTCGTCAAAATTCTGTTTACGTTTGCTGTTCACCAATCCGTTGAACACTGCCAGATTGTCACGATCCACGGACTGCCTTTCCTTTGGCTTCACGTGCAGCAACGTGTTGTGCGTCCCGGAACATAATTGACAGTTTACCACTTCCTGGCAGTGCCTGCTCATATGCCCGATTTTAAACATCTGAAACATAAACCTTCCTTCCTGAGAAACTCTATCTTCTCTTTGTAAGGCGTATTCTGTAGTTTTGACAATGGTCGAATGTGTGTCCCTCGTGGCAAAGAGACAAGACTCTTGTGAGGCCTTGATGGTAGTGATAGGCTTGGGTGATGCTTTGGTGGTATTGGAAGGGCTTGTCTTACTAAAACCAGGCTCTATACTTGCATCCCTTTGAGTAGTAACTTGCTTTGCAGTAGTGGTAAAACTCCTTTTCATTCCACTTACTTTCCCAAAGGCAGCTGCAGGCCCTTTTAAGTGTTCCTTAAGTCTTCCCAAGTCCCGTAGCAAGGATGCAGTGATTTCTCTGATACATCAGTGATAAACTTAACTACATCTGCAAATGTAGCTCTACGGTTGTGGTTTTCATTCAGGTCATGAGCCACATCCCTCCATTTCTCTCTCAACTTATATGGAAGCTTGGAAATAATTGTTCGTATGCTGATTGTAGTATTAAGCTCTGCCATACAGTCCATGGAACTCACACAATTGGTTAGAAAAGAGCGAATGAATAGAGGGCTTTGCCATCTTCATCCTTAATTGTTTGCCAATTCAAAACCTTTTCCATGTAGGCTGCTGCAACTGTATATTCATTACCAAAGTGCTTCTTTAAAAGAAACCTGGCCCTGTGATATCCTTCGTCTGGTTGCATGCTAAAGCAACTTTGCAAAATCTCCTTAGGTTGTCCTCTCGTGTGCTGGTGCAGCAGATAGAGTCGCTGACTGTCATCCCCCCCGCTATTCTTCACTGAGTTTTCAAACGCTTTGATGAAAACATCATAGTCTAAAGGATCTCCACTAAAGATAGGAATCGCTTGAGGAGGGTTAGTATAAACCCTGAGTTGTTTATCCGAACTTGCACGGTCGGTTTGACACTGAGCACCACTAAACATTGATCCTGGAAGCTGTTTAACAGCCCTTGCTTGGGTATCACAGCCGCGAGCCCCAGTCGTTACTTCCCCACTGTAATCCGTACTGTACCTAATCTGTACCCTTTACGGCTTCTTCTCTTGCCCTTTCAATCTGAACAGCCACACTACCCACAACAGGTACCTCTTCCCCAGCATACGTCGTCTTTGCCTGACTAAGATGGAAGTCATCAGTGCCAACATTTGGACCACGTGACTCAGTGAGGCCTGCACGTTTACTCATGATCTGACTTCGTGCTTTAGCAGCTGCAAGAGCGGCGTTCATTTCCAATTCTTCTTTTTCTGCCTTAAATTTAGCCTCCTCCTGCACCCTTAATGCCCTAAGCCTAGCTTCTTCCTGCTCTATCGCTGCCCTAAGCTTAGCTTCTTCCTGCTCTATTGCGTGTCTTTGCTTTAACGCTTCTGCCCTTGCTAATAGCTCAGCTCTTTCTATTTCGGCCTTAAGGCATGCCTTTGTAGCTGAAGATGTGACAGAACTTGTTCTAGATTTCCTAGATCTCCTTGTGGATGCTACAGACACACTGTCCTCGGGAGCAACGCTATCATTTGCCTTACGTGCCTCCTCACGACGTTGGCGTACCTCTGTTAACCGACATGCGATGTCGTCGCCACGTCCCCTGAGTGCAGACAGCCTCGTATCGAACCAATCTTGATCGATCTTCATGTCATCTTCAAGCTTACGCTCTTGGTAAGTTTCCTTGAGTGAGTCATTTATATCACATAACTCTTTAAGCAGCTGGTAGAACGCTGGTAGCATCCTGTCCTCCACCACCGAATAGCATTCTTCATCCATGAACTGGTGGATCTTGCTCCTTTGTCTCAGCAGCTGCTCTAACTTAGCCTTTCTTTTGTTCTTCAGACTCCGCAAAGCATCTTCATGTACCACCTGTGAGGCCTCCTCAGTGGGTTCGCTGCTTGGCCTTGCCTGTTGGTCCATCACACTGTCTGGATCAACATCTGAAGCAACCCGTCTTTCCATCATTCTCTTAATAGTGCTTAGTGTAGAGATGGTTTCTTACTAATGTAGAGGTGATCTTACTCGAATCTAACGCTCCTGACTCTTCAGCACATACTTCACTCCAGAGATTGTTGTTAGACAAACATTGAACATTTATTGTACTTGCTTCTCAACTTAGCCAATGACAGATCAATTGTACATACAACTTTAAGCACAGTGATCTCACAAGCACGCTCACTAGCTGTTTCATCAAACAAGTTTCCCAAAGTATGTCTGAACTCACAGGACTTGCAGGACTCGTAGAACTCGTTAAGAAACCGTGTGCCTCTACAGCTACACACAGAACCCTTTTCTTCCACCTTGTTGCAGTCCACACCTTTCTTGTAGTCAGAGTTCCTATGCTCCAGTTACTGTGTCACGTTTACACCCTTCAGTAGCTGAGCTAAAAACTCTCTTGCTATCTTGTACTCAGTTCCTCTGCTTCAGTTACTGTGTCACGTTTACACCCTTCAGTAGCTGAGCTAAAACTGAATCTCTCCTTAACTAACCCTTAGCATTGCATTGTTTCCTTGACCACTGGTCAACAAACTTAAAGGTAATCTACAAAGGCAATCATCAAAGGCAAACTATCAAAGCCATATGATGTCACTAAAGACATCATCAGTACATAGACACATTATATAAACAATTACATCACACACACAGCAAACATTACATAAAACAAGTAACTAAACTAACCCCCTTGGTTGGCTCATACAGACGCCTTCGCTGATTTTTGAATTTGCTCGTTTTGGATATCTCTCTACTTCTAGCTGAAAAATGTCTCCAGATGACACCACTTAGAGGAACCTTCATTTTAGATTATGTCATCTCGTTGTTCTTACTGTCAAGTTTGTCATCAAGGTCCATTTCGACAGCTCCTCCGGATGACATCATCTGAAAACCTAATGATGAAAAACTCCTCCAGGTGATGTCATTTGGAGGAGTTTTTCAGCTAGAAGCAGATAAATGTTTCATATAGGGTAGTCTGAGGGAGGTTTAAAAGCCTTCATGTAGATTTAAACTAAACTCAGAGAAAGCTAGTTGAAAATAAGTATAGTCACCCTTTAAAAAACTAATCTGGGTAATGATATAGATGATAATACTGGTGTTACATACACTTATCATAAGGTATAAACATGTAAACAGTAAAATGCATTAAATACCTCTGTCTCTTTATGTGCCTCAAGGTCATGACCAGGCCCAGTGGATATCCAGCATCACACAGTAACAGAGCCAGTCAGAGACTCCCAACAAGCCTTAGTCTTCTGTGCCAGTCAGACTGACACTGTAAATGAGAGAAAGTGAGAGCGAGTCCGCTGGGAGGTCGAAAACAATTAAACCAGGATTGGGGCAACTGTGGTGCAGAATTAAATGTTAAAATGAAGTTTTAACTTTGGAGTGTTTAAGAGCAAACTACATTGAGAGAATTTGTGGGCAACTGTGGCGCAGGAGGTGGAGCGGTCGCCCATCAAGCCATTGAATTTGTGTTTAAAGACCCCATATTGTGCCTGTGTTTATTTTTCTTACAATGGACCTTTATGCAGTAAGTATTCAGCTCTGTGTGAAATGGTTCAGTTTAGCTCCTGTTTCCTTAAGGCCCCCATCACCTCAAGCCCACTCTGTTCTGATTGTCCTGATTGTGGAAGCCTGCTGGTGGGCCGAGCAAATTGGACGTAATAGGAGAGCAAGTGGGTACTACTGTTTGACTTTGTGGGCATGCAGAACCTAAAAGGAGATCAGTTTATGGACTCACAATGTTGATACGTAGGACTTTAGGAGGGGAAGAGAACGTCTGTGGGAGCCGCTGGAAAACCTCTGGAAAATCATGTGGCAGAGTCAATCAGATAGAACCTTATGATTTTTTTATGCATGATTTCTTTTACTTCTTTTTGTTGTTACTCATCATCACATCCGTTAAACTAAATTATGAAAAAGTATAATATGGCTTCTTAAAGTTAGCATCAGTCTTTTTTTCCACCAGATTAACTGGTGGCACAATGCATTTTAAAGGATCTTTGATACAAAGAGGATGTGGTGAGGAAATCGTTAGTGGCCCAACAAGTTTTTGCCCGGGGCAACATAAGTTAACATCCGGGTTGCGTTTAATGGTTCTTATTAGAAAAAAAGGTGCACTTTTTTTTCAGTGCTGCCTAAGAATTACATCTTTGCTGCCAAGAACAGATTGCTGTTAATTGCAAAGAAATCATTCAACTGCTTCAGTCAATACAGAGCTGGTTGAAAGGAATTGAGAGAGAAAAAATGCACACATCATCACTAAGTGTGGGAACAATCCTCGAGGAGGACTTTGGAGTGACAGTGAGAAAAATGTGAATCCTGTGTGGTACTGTCAGTACTTCTTATACTCCCTTCCATTACTGGCTCTTTGATGAATTTCAGTTGTTAAATGAGAAGAGTTGTCTCTGTTTGGTTCAACAGTGCGTCACATTGATCAACAAGTGAGTTCTGCATCAACTCAAAACCACAGATGTACACTAAATCACGAGCCGCCTGAGATGCCATTTCCGTAATTCTTATTGCAAAGATCAAAGAGCTCATTTACCAAAGAGTCATTTGCTGAAATTACTTGGTGCTTCTGGGGCATTTATTCAAGCAGGCAGACGGGGAGTTATATGTTTTGATCCTTGTTGCGATGAGACCTATTAATGGACCTAATAATCAGCTCTCATCAAGTGTTAGTGTCAGACAAGTCAGCGGAGGTTCAGGCAGGAAAGGAGCATTGTTGTGGGTGTTTTCAGAGTCCTTTCAAAGCCCTTAACTTCGGCGCATTCTCTGATGGCATTGGGTAGTGATGCTGCTTATTCTGCAAAAGACTGAGATCTCTATTACTTCATCTTTAACTATTCTATTTAAAATAAATGACATCTCCTTTCCAATTCCATCTGTATGTGTGAATGAGCAAACAACTGATTCTGTTTACTTTACACATTAACATGTATTAACTGTCTTAATGGGCATGTATGTGTATGTACACAGCTACTGAGCTTAATTTTTTCCCACATACTAAGTACTGAGTGAAATGCCCCCCGCCCTCCTTTTTTGACTTCCTTATACAGGTATATGTTGAGTTTTTTCTTCTGTTCTTACTGTCAACCTGCAAAGTCTTACAATGTCTGTAGCTTTGTGGAAGTCAAAATGAGACATCACTGAGCTATTAATGGTGTCCATCATCCTGAAGAGTCCTGGGAAAAAAGCTTTATCCTTTATTTTGTAATAGTGTCAGGACCTACAGAATGGATGAATGTTGCTCTCTGGGACATAAATCCCTCTTGGCATTTCCAGAAATGTTAGCATAGTTTCTATAAGACAGGACCTTGTAATGGGCCATTTACTGACTCACATACTGACTCATCTGACTTCAGTGGAGAAAAATGACATGCACCGTTGTATTTATTATTTTTCCAAATGATGTGGTAAAGTAAAGTTATGAAGAAGCCCTGAGCACAGCTTGATCAAAGGTCACCAAGTTGCCAGAAAAGGACTTGTATTCTGAGAATGTGATATGTACAGGATACTTTTTGATTCAAAAACACTCTGAAGTGCAAATAACTAAGTCTACATTTTTACACATGTGAAATTACTCCACTAAGACAACAACAACAATAATACTAATTATAAAAAAAACATGTACAGGTTTTTTTTTTTTTTTTTTTTTTTATCCTTATTTTTTTTGTCCTTTCAGCTTATCCCATGAGTACAGGGTCGCCACAGTGGATCATTGTCTGCATGTTGATTTGGCACAGTTTTTAAGCCAGATGCTTGGGGGTTCAGTGTCCCTTGGTGGGATCGAACCACTGACCCTGTGGTCTGTGGACATGTACAGTAATTAATAAAAAAAATCAGGTCACTGATTTTTTAAAAAAGGTCACTGTTGCTAATGGTGAAGCTGATTTTAACATTTCATGTGCTGACAGGTGGTTAATGCATAATAATACATCAGCATTTATTAGTTCGGAGACTTCTGAAGGGACAAGCCGAAAGCTGTTGATCTTTAATTTGAAAAGTATTATTGACAGGAACTGAATGAGAAGACGAACACAACTCCATGTATCTGTGTAGCAACATGGAAATGACTAGCATAGCTCAGCATAAACACTGGAAACAGTGGGACTTAAATCAAAAACCTCCAAGAGTAACAGCATCTCTAGAGCTCCCCATTTATTAAATAAATCAATATCTTTATTATGTACAAAATAAAGTTCTAGTTTTTTACAAGCTCAGCTCAGATAATTGTTTGTAGCTCTAGCTTCAGCTCAAGTGCACAATTATAAGAGGGGTATCAGTCTTCAAATCTAACTCAAATGATACTCATCTTTGGCTCGGCTGAAATTAGAATGTTCTCTATGGATTTTCTACATTTACTCTGTGTGCTGTTGTTTACACTGTACAACTGTAAAATTGTCTGATTTGTCACTGTAGTTTGTTGACTGTTTTTTACTTTGTGCATAACTTTCACAGACGAGGTTTCGCTGCAGCTGCTATGTTGTATCCGTTTCAGCTTCTCGTGGTGCTGTAAGATTTTTTTTTCACGTTTGTGTCACAGCAGCCAGCATCAACGTGCAAATACATTTCACAATAACTGGCAGCCTTAAAGTACACACCCATACTGTATCTATGAATGTGTTTGGTTGACTGACAAATATCCTGGGTACTTACCACAATTAGAAATATTGGGGGCTGCTCACTTGTCCCAGTTAAGCTTTACTTAAGCCTCCTACTTTTGGATTTTATGACTCAAAGACAAAGATGTCAGAATGGAGTAAACCCACAAAGCTTCAACACTCTTATAGGAGACATCACACCGAAACCCTCCCATCTGCATGCTCTGTTTGTCCACGAGTGGCTACAAACACTCTTTACAATCTTGTCTTCCTCAAAACAGTGAACCAAAATCCAGTGTTTACCATGTTGCAGGGCTGTGATGCAAAAAGTCACAGTTTGTCCTGTACTGCTGGCACTAGTTGGACATTGGTCAGCAGCTTTTCAGCTTATTTACCATGATAATTTGGCAGCATCTACGATGGAGAACAGTCTGTCTGTCTTAGGAATTAACTGTGTGAGAAGAGGAATGAAAAGAAGTGAAGAAGCACATGGAAAGCTTTTCATTTTATTATTTTCATCTCAGCTGAACATTCTGTTCTGCTTCAACAGTTTGAATATCCACAGTTGTATTTTACACTTCTTATTTATGAATAAAAAATAGCAGTCTAATGCCACCTGGTGGTGTGGAGAGTTTTGTCCTTTCATACAGGTCCAGAATGTACAGTATGTGCTACCGTTGGCTACAGTCTTTGCATTTGTCCAGTTAAAACACAATGTGATGTGACTCAACAGTTGGCCTTCACCATCACTAGCTTGGTGTCTCTCTGCACTTATTTGAATTAGGACTTTCATTGCTGATTATTTTCAGCGTATTTGAGCTGTTTTATGTCAGTTACCTGTCCATCAACTGTGGCAAATTTTCTGACATCGTTAAACAGTTTTGGGATGGCTTTAATCTTCTAATCAAGTACACCAACTACACACACAAAATAATCTTTACTCCACCCTTGAAGTGTACCTCATCTCTCAGTGACTCTAAGCTGTGGTCTTTATGAAGTCAAGACCTGATGATTTGAATTGATTCACAGTGACACTTTTGACATTTCAAGGCTACTGATCAATGAGGAGGCAGACAGTAGACCTGACGGTCCGCTACCGCTCGGGCCTGAAAATACCAGTTTCACTCTAAAGCCAGACCTTGGTAGCATTGATCTGTTTCTCAGCATGGATGGCACTAAACCTGCTTGTTCACTAATCTCCCCATGTCCTTATTCAATCTAACCTTATTTAAAGAAATACCTTTGACATTTTGATTTGTTGTGTTATTTTAATCCTTTTTATAGCTCTTAAATGCTAGAAATGTGGAGTCATTCCAATTAAAAACAGCATTCAGTGCTTAACATTTACGTGAAGACATAAGCCAGATGCTAATGCTTGACCGAATGAACATGTGTCTCACCATTGAGGAAACAATGTATGACAGAACAGGTTGAACTGAAGGTTATAATTTATGAGATGATATATTTTATCATTGCCCTCAAGATTTGAAGATACCAGTCCAATTTCCTGTCTCCAACTGCCTAATTACATTATATAATTATAGCCTACTTTTGTATCTCCATCTAGGGAAATTAAAGCAGTTATGTACAGTACATAAAGTTGCACTTGTCTATTTAAAGTCTAATGAGCTACAGCAAAGTTAACTTTACTCTAAGCATTGCAAAGTGCTGAAGATCATTTTATCCCTTTGGCACATCATATGGCTTGTAGTGGAGGGTAAACATATTTAACCACATCTTAAATTCTAAAATGGCACTTAAACATAGTTCATCTAATTAGCTAATTTGGTTCTCCATAACCCCAGATGAGCACCATTGTGTTCTAAAAATCTACCAAGGGTTCAGGGTAAGGCCCACTTCTTGTTTCCTTAAGAAGGTGCCGCATAACCTCCTGCTGTGGCTTAAAAGTCTGCATCGCGTTGGCTCACTGGTTGCTGGAAGCCCCAGCCCGACCATTTTCTTTGTTGCTTCCTTTCAAAATGCACAGACTGTAACGACACCGTGGACGAGTGGGGCTCACACTGCATTGCTTAATTGTGTGCTCACCCACAGAGGAGCTCTCAAGCAGTTATCCACAAGAAGAATGTTCGACCCTTCTGAGATTAGGGTTAAGGAGCTTGAACATCCGGAAGGAGATTGGAATAGCCACTGCTACTTCATGTGGAAAGGAACCAGTTGAGGTGGTTTGAAAAAGGACATCTCCTGTGTGTCTTTTATTGTGGTGGTTTTTAAGGAGAACCCATACTGTAGACCCAGAACATACAGGAGAGTCTATATATTTTCTCACACAGAAATGTCTAGAAAAATTGCCATGGCTGTTTGGACTTGAACCTTTCGACACCTCAATCCAGCTTCTGATAAGTGACATAAAGCAGATGAATGGATGTTTTTTGTAATTCCAGTGAGAATATAAAGTGATGAGAGAGAATGAACAAGTGAGGAAAAGTTAGGGTGCAATAGAACATGAAGAAATAATACAGGTGATACTATTTAGCCAAGCCAATTTAAAGTGGTAAAGCCAAAATAAATACATATAAAGTAATAAAGGATAAAAAGAATAAAAATACAATAAAACAGTACAGTCACCTACTCATACTGGCTCCAAAGCCAGGGAGAAAAAGTAAGGTTTCAGCTTTGATTTAAAAATAGGCAGTGAGGAGGCCTGTTGGGGCCTGCAACAGCAAATGCTCTGTCTCCCGTGAGCTTCCACCGTGTCCTCGGCACATCCAGGAGCAGTTGGTCAGCAGACCTGAGTGACCTGGAGGGGAGTGCACATGGAGCAACTCAGAGAGGTGGGGCGGAGCAAGACCATTTAAGGACTTAATAAAATAATTTTAAAATGATCTCTAAGATTGATCTAAGATTTAGGTGAACAATACAAGAAGAAGGGACAGAAACACCTTCATGAATGTTTCATAAATACAATTTATAATCTATATGTTAACAACAGATTAGGCAGATTCAAACCTAACGACATTGTCTTGCTCTTTCAATACAGGGACTGACATGACACCAATGTTTAAATGACTGTTAAAAGGTTAATTGCATTAACAATGGTTCCAGTGACAGATTGGACACCACTGGGATTCAGACATCAATTTGCTGGCAAATAGTGGATAATTCATTGCTTATTTATGAAGGCATTCATTGTCTCCAGAGGACGGATCCTCCTAAAGTTCCTTCATTAATGTGGCTATTACAGAACAACTTCTGAATATGCAATTTTAAACATGCACTGCCTATATCTTTTCATAGATAATGTTGTGTTTTATTGCAGACATCCAAATTTAAATGGCATTGACAATGACACCTGGTGTCCATTCCTCCATAGCTGAGGAGGCAGATGAGAGAAAAGGCCCTGTCCAGCTGTGAAACATGAGAGTATTTAGAGAAATTAAGTAATATACTCCCTGTCTCTTCTCAACAGCCGCTGCTTAAGAGACCTTGATCACTGCATGGCAGCTCCTCCTGTGAAGCGCTGCCCAGCTGGCTGCTGAGCTGCTGCAACTGTATGAATGTCAAACACAGCATGGCCTGCACCACACGTGAATGCTAAGCAACACGCACTTTATCAAGGAAAGTTTAAAAGTTTAAAATTTCTAGAGAGGATGTTTTGTAGTCATTTCCAAAAAGTTGGGATGCTGGGTAAAATGTCACTGGAAAGAGAATGCAAAGACTTAAATCAATTAAAACCTATTTTTGATTGTAAGTAGTATAAAACACAATGTGTAAAATGTTGAAACCCAGACATTTTGGAAAAATAAATGCTCATGTTGATGTCAGCAACACATGTCAAACACGGGACATGGCAAAAGACTGGAAAAGTTGTTTGATGCAACAGGTCATTATCATGGTTGGGTATAAAAAGAGCATCTCTGAGAGACTTATAGAAGTATATATAGGGCAAGGTTCATCACTTTGTGAGAAAATGTTTGTTCAATGCCTTGAGAATATTGTTTCTCAAAGTTAAATTGAAAACTTAAAGAGTTTTTAATCATCTATGGTTCATAATATCAAACATTTAAATAATCCAGGGAAATAAATGTAAGGAAAGAACAAGACCAAAAACCAATGTGATATGGTTGTGTTCTTCATGCTCTCAGGCAGATGTGCAAAAGCAGATTCTGTAGTAGAAAACAACTCCATGGTCTCAGGAAAGCAACAAAAAAACAACCATATTTAAACAAGATCCAGAGACACTGCTGCCTTCTCTGAATCTGAGCTCATTTAAAATGAAGTAGAAAACTGTCAGAAGTGAGGTTTTTTGTTTTTTTGATTAGATTTATTTTGTTCCCATGTCCTTGTTTTTTCATCCTGTTGTCTGCATGTGTTCCCGCAGTTCTCCTCCCCGCCAGCTGAGGCTTCCCCCACTCAGTTCCACGTCAGTCTGTCTCCAGCCCCTCTTGGCTTTCTGTTCCTCAGCTGGCACCGGTCAACGCACCTGAATCACATCATCCATCTATTCTTGTTTTATAAGGACTTCAATCTCTACAGTTTGTTGCTAGTGTGACTCTCTGTGTGTCCTGTTTTCCCAACCCACCAGCAGTAGAACCTTCCTAGTGTGTTAGTCATTTTGTTTAGTTAGTTATTTGGAGTGAGTTAGTCTTGATGTTTGGTTAGGTCATTTCTAGATTGTGTGTTCCCACCTTCTTCTAAATTGCTGGTTGTTCCTTCTGAGCATTTTCTCTTTGTTTTATTTCCTTTGCCTGCCTGCTTTAAGTTTGAATTTCTGTGTTGGCCCTTGAATTCCCGTTTGTGTGTTGGAATCTCACAACTGTGGTCTGATAAGTCAAAATATGAAATTCTTTTTGGAAATCATGGACGCCATGTCCTCCATGCAAACGTTATGCTAAAGTAGAGAGATAGTTAAATGTCGGGAAGTTTAATGGCATTCATTTACATGTACCACCCAAACTGGAAGCCTAAGGAGCAAGTTCAAAATCAGTGAAGGCGTCTTTAAAAGGGCTTGTTTATTTCAGCAACACATTAGCATATTTGTATTATAACACAATGGCTCAGTAGGAAAAGAGCTAAATGTGCTTACCTGCAGTTCACATCTGTCGCCTACTGAAAATGTCTGGAATGTTATGAAGCAAAACAAAATACAACAAAGGAGCAAAAAGACCTCAAAGTGTTACGCAGCTGAAATCACATATCAAGCAACAAGGGGGAAAAACTGCTTTTACAGTTAAAAAATAATTGCTGCATTTGTTCACAAACGGAGTGAGAGCGTTTGTTAAAAGAAGAGATGTGGTAAATGGGCCCCTGACCCAATGTTTTCAAGACATGTTGCTGGCATCAAAATTTTAAAAAGCAAATATAAAAAACTAAAGGAAACATTCTCAGTTTCAACATTTGAGTTGTTTTTGTACAGTTTACTTTAGGTTTTAACTGATTTAAAAAATATTGCTTTTTCTTTATTAACATTGTACACAAACAACTTTTCTGGAAATGGGGTTTATACCTACACAAATTGCTGGAAGAAAAAAGATAAACTCCTTTGTGTCAAAGATAAACAATGCAGTTTTTGCATTTTGCAGTTAGGAAACATATGGTCTTTTAGCTGAATGACTTTCTAATGGCAGACAGGGAACCCTCTGTGTGTGTCCTGTGGAGATTCCACACCACCTGGTGGATGAGGATGTAATTAAGGTGTGACATTCCTGATATCCATCTGCTATCAAACAGAGTCATGGGTACTGTTAAATCCTTACCAGGGAACTGCTGGTTCGACTGTGCTATGACGAACATGCATTTAGTGGGTTGGAACTTTTGAGGACATACCTCAGTCTCAAGACTTAAAGATACTTCCCTCAGAACTGTAACTGAAACAGGAAATGCATTTTTTTTCCTGTTTCAAACCAAGTATTATAATTTCTTTTAACTAAGTCTGTGTTACTGCTAAGGGCAAGAATGAATCATTTAAAAAATTTAAATAAAAAGAATAGTGTACTCTGCTAATGTTGAGTAGTATTCTGTTTTATTTGCATTACAATTAGTGTTTGTAGTACAGCTGATGATTTAGCCTCTACTCTGCAGTGCTGCATTTAAAATAAAGAAGCATTTTGGTCCAGGTCTATAAAATCCTCTCTTTCTGTTTAAGGCTTTGTTCCAAATGACCATGCAATGAAATGTCATGGTCAGCAGCAGCAGAGCATTTAAAAGGAGATGGGTTGCTGTACACAGTCAGAGGTACCCAAGAGTTGAACCGAAGAGTGATGGAATGCACTTGCAGAATTAAAACAGAAAAGTCAATATTTGTGTTACAGTATACAGTATGTTCATAGTGGAATTGTGATTTCATTAAGTTTATTCAAGTATCTTCAGAGACATTTGAAACAAATCATTTAGCTTTACATCTATTCACTCTAGGATTTATTTAGAATTTCCGTAATTATAATTTAAAATTATTTTGTATAGTGTTCCAATTAACGTCCCCTTGCAAACACTTGTTGTGATTATAAACAGAACCGTATTTTTACTAAAAGCAATATACCAGCAGCTGCTTTTGAAAAGATTTTAACTGTTTCTCATAGACTTTAATAGCAAATGGCTCAGTTGTCTTCGTGCAGTTGAATAAGGCCACTGCATGACCATCAGGCATCTATCCACCCATTAGCTGCAACCACTTATCCCGCAGAGAGTTACCATGGGGGTCGGAGTGTCTCCCAGCTGACGCTGGGGGAGAGGCACAGTGCACCCAGGACAGGTCACCAGTCTTGCTCAGGGAAGGCACAAAGAGACTATGTCAACATTATATTCTAAACCGCTCCAGGTGTTTCAGTTTGTTTCTGCATTTACCGCCATACACATGAAAACACCACACGACGGGAAACTGGTGATTCTCTTTCTGCTGAACATGGATGGAAAACCAAGCTAGTGTCAGAAAACCAGCAAAGAACAAACCGTACTATTTCCTGCATCTGTAGACCTCATGATTTAGAAAGATATGGCTTCACCACAGAATAAGCACAGACCTGTTTGTCACCGGTTACGGTAACCACTCTTTTTCTACAGATGTTGTACACCACACCTGTCATTGTCTTCCTGGCTCCTTTGTTCTCCACCACAACGTTTCCTGATTTTTTCTCTTATTACTTATGTTCTCCACTTACTTCCACTCCCTGACCGATTGTTGCTCTACACCAAGCTCGACGTTGCTGTTTCCCTGTATGTAAACTCACCTGCTGCTATGTTCACTTGAATTCGGTTTCCTTCGTTGCACTTCACATTCTTCATTTGGAGAACGGTTTTTCAGCCCCTCCTGAGGTGTTTTTTTTTTTTTGTTCAGACCTTTAGACTTTGTAGAACAAATTGCCATTCATTGAGGCAGATTAGTCTCTGCCTCAAGATCGAGTCCTAACTCTGATTGTCACAACATAACATTCTTTAATGTTCTACCAGTGCTCAGATTTCTTCGTTCAAACTACAATGCCAGTCAAAACGTTGCTATGCATTGCAGACGTGGTCAAAAACATCAGGAACACTCACATTCACACCTGATTGTGAAATGCAGTTGAAAGTTTTTAAACATGTAACGATTTATTAATTCAAGCTATATGCAACCTCCATTACCAGTAAACTTTGGGACAAATTCTAAAAAGCAATTCAAATTGGTGGATACAAGACTTCAGCTGCTCACCAATCTGTGGTCACCATCGTTTGATTCTGCTCTCCTGACGCACCATACGTTTAATAGGAAATGAGGAGACAGATCTGGACAGCAGACAGGCCAGTTAAGCACATACAGTCTGTGTCTATGAACCCACGCTGCTGTAGCATGTGCAGAAAGAGGCCTGACACTGTCCTGCTGAAATGTCCACTGACTTCTCAGAGAATGTTGCCCTAATTGCAGTATATATAATTCCAATATACACCTTTAGTTTTAAAGCACTGTGTATTAAAGTCTTGCCTTGATTTACTGTGGCTTGGACTGTATTTGAATTTGTATGTCACCTTGGACAAAAACATCTGTAAAATAAATTGATGCCACTGTAGTGAATGTACCTAGAAATATTACATAATAACCACACTGCCTCTCTTTTGTTCTCTCCTCTAGCTCCCCTTTCATAATGAGACATAAGAGTGTGTGTGTGTGTGTGTGTGTGTGTGTGTGTGTACGGGTGTGTTGTCTACAATGTGTTACTTCAGCATGTCCAGGCTTTCTTGAGTGGTACTGCATATAAAAAGTGAGCGCCATCACCTTAGTCACATGCCTCTGCTTTGTAGGAGGGAATTCAGTGACTTAAAGTCACTGGCTCCGTACACACACACACACAAACACACACACTCATACTCTATGCTTGAATGCACACATAGTGCAGGTACAAACCAGACTCAGATACTCTAATGTGCACAGTGGCCGGTCACGCAGTTGTTTTCAAATACAAATGAGCATGGATGTATTTTCACATGCTGCATGTGGATTGGTATTTCTGGGTGTCCCAAGTGCAGCACAGTGTTGCTGTATCCCACTACATATGTACAGAAATCTATAGATACAACTAGCTCCTGGTAACACATATGCACACACGCACAAATGCATGCATCCATGTAAAATTGGATGCACTGCTGTAAACCCCATCACGAATGTGTACTCAGGCACACTCAGTCAGAAACACATGCTCAAGTGCACACACACGCACACACAAACACACGTACACACATTTTGTTTTGTACCTGAGCAAAGCATCTGTTTAGTCACCAGGGTGAAGACATTCATAAATAAATTAAGGGCCAAGCATTTGTGTTTTCATCTCGATGCCGAATGCTGTGAGATGAGGCATATGTTCATTTAGTCTTTGTGAGGGAATGCTGACGTCTCACGTAAAGCCACCGGAGCACATCACTGAGTTTCTTTCATGTCGAGATGTCTAAAGGGAATAGACTAGCAAATAAAAGGATGCTAATTGATTTCTCTCTGCCTGAGGTAACATGCAGAGGCTTCGGCATGGACACTGTACCCGAGTAAACCTGTCTTCAGCATGTTTGAACAATATTCCAGAGAGTTTCCACTTGGGAACTATTTAAACACGTGATGCTGCTATAGTAAATGTTTTATTTTTGCTGTTTTAAACCATTCAGAGGTACATTTGAATGTTTGAATCGGTGGCATGGACAAGTTCTTAAACTAGATAATGAAATTAAAAAGGCACTCATTATAATAAATCCTTGCATTTAATTGATGTAGAAAGGGGTTTGGTTCAAAACTGAATTCTGAAGCAAAAGTAGCGATGGCAATTTCAGCATTGTTGCATATGGTAAATTGACTCAATTTTCTTCTCTTTAAAATGTTATTCCATTGTTATCCTAAAAATTCTCTTTGAATTTAAAGCCATTTAGTCAAAATGCCTGAACACTTACATTTTGAGCAATTTGCCCTGAACTACTCCTGATTCCTCATGAAAAGTTTAAACATGAACTTCCTGGTCCCAATTGGGTTTTGGACGGGGATTCAGTTTAGCTCAAAATGGCAAAAGTATAGTACGGCATATCACAAATTCAACTCCTAAAACTAAGAAGACAGCAACGATGGTGCCATCATAGCACATAAGAACCTACTGAACCTACTCTGATAGGACTGTTATTGCGTAATAGTTGTAAATCTACAGGTCTGAAATAATGTGAAAGCAAATCCGACTAATTATAGGCAATGATGCCTTTGTAAGACGAGCACACAATTTGTTTGTATGCCTGCAGTCAGCAACTTTTACATTTGCATGTTGCTCTGCCTTAAATGGTCTCTAGGTTACATTGACAATTTGTTCGAAGTGAACGTTTATTCAGGCATCTATGAAAATGCATTCAGTTAATGGTACTTCATAATAAATATAATAAAAGAAATTTTGTTGTAATTTTCAAGAATTAAGGTTTTTTTTTTTTAAGTCTTTTTCTATGCTAATGCTAATGATTTGCATTTATAGCTACAGCTTTGAAACGGCAGGAGCATCAAGTCTGGCTGGAAAAAGTAAATGCAATTAAAGCACGCAGCTAGAAATTGAAGGTAAACCAGAGGAATACAGTGAAATAACAAAGTAGTGGATTTTACTATAAGTGTTGTCTATGATCCACTTCAATACTAATTCTACTGTAGAAATTCGTATAGAAAAGAAAATACTAAAAAACAAAACAAAATATTCTAATTGTCGATCAAAGTGTTGTTGCTTCTCTTGAGTAAAAAAATTCTGCCAGAGATACTGTAAAAATAATTATTCTTAACATACCTTGTGGATTTTTACTATTTTTTCCTCTGACAGCTTGAAAAGAAAATTGACAGCAGCAAGACCATGTGTTTACCTATGTAACATAGCAAAAATTATTTTAATGTCCACAGCAGATGCAGAGACAGTAATTCATGAACTTCAAAAAGAAGCCAGCTGTCTACAGGACTTTGGGTATTTCAGTTCAATATGTCCTTTTTTAGATTAGATTACTGTAAAGCCTGTGAAAACCAATGCATCTCTTGACCATTCTGTTTGTATTTTTCCTCAAGCACATGTTAATTACAGATACATTAATATCATTATAAGGATATATTTTTTTCTCCCTAATTAGTGCGTAGATGGTTGTTTTGTATCGGCAGTATGACCAAATATAACCTGTTGATTTAGGTTACCATGGTGATGCACCACGATGTAATGACATGGAAAAGCAAGAATTGAGCAAAAATATATTAGGCTTTAATTATACTAAGGCCATTTATTGCTCAGCTGCCTTTATCACACTAGATATAATAAGTATAATAGTTTTTTCGCTTGTGCTACAGAGTCCAAAAATTGACATCTCCTTACTTTGAAGTAGAAAAACTAGGCTTGAGGTTAAAGTGAGGTTAGGGCAGGATTGGTTTCCCCTTTAAAAATGCACTGTCTGCCGACAGTTCTGTACCTTCACTGTCTGCATATAACAATATAATAATAAAAACAACTTTGGTTGCAGTTGTTGACCTCCCAGACTTTATCTATGGGCAATATAACTGATAATGGCATAATAACTCTCAGATTTGCTGCAGTGACTGACCACACTTTTCATGCCCTTTGTAGTACTTATTGTATTGTTACTTACTGTACCCTACTGTAGCTTGTAAGGTAGGATTCAGCAATGGTTCTCAATCCTGGTCCTCAAGGACCCCTCCCCTTGCTCGTTATCCAACTATCCATGCACTACCTACTGCTGATCCCATGGATCAAGTGTTTGCAGGTAGACTTATGCCAAGGAATTTAAGTTAAAGAAAAGGATTTATAAAACTAAAATACTGCCAAATCTTGGGCTTTTAAGGCTAGAAACTATTTGTATTCAACCGAGAACTTCGATACTAAAATTCGTATCAGATGTATTTGTATGTGTTTATTTGTGGGTACAGTACGTATGGGAGTGTGAATCAATACCTTGTAAGTGTGTGTACCAGGTCTGAAACAGAAGCTTTCTCTGTGATTTGTTGAAGTGTGTTTGAGGTTTGCCTGCAGGTTTGCAGCAAATCACTGGCTCTGTTCTCCAAAATCTAATAATAGGATATCTAAGGAAACCAGGCGAATAAATAATAAATGTACACCAACTGTACAAGCAGCCCCCATCTTTGCAGAACAAGATGTGGTTTATAAAATTAAAACACTGAAGATTTAGTGTATCTGTAATAGAATTTACCCACATCATAAAATTCTTGACATGCTTCATCTGCTCTTGAATTTACACTTGTACTTTCAGTAATGGAAGTCAAAAGCCATTCACTCTATTTGCAATTACTAAATATGAACATTATTTACTTTTGAGGGCTTTTAAGTGCAAAAGAGACTTGGAATGACTGTAAGTAGTTTGTTCTCCAGTGAGGTGGAGGCAGGTTCTCTCTGCATTCATTTATCTGGTTACAAAGGTTCCCTAGGTAGTCGTTTTGTAAAGTCAGATGAGTCACCTGAAGCCTAGCTCTCAATCAGTTGCTTTGTAAGGGTCACTTTGCCACCTCTCTCCCCTGGGATTTTAAGCCCTAGCATGCTGTTCTAAAGTTCATCCCCAAAGCCATGCAAAATATGCTTTCACCTTCTCAAAAATCGTATATACTGTAACTGTGTTTATCATTATCCACAACCACTGCATTCACATCCTCCCATTCAACATTTCACCAGGCAGAAAAGGAGAAATTTCAGGAATAATTTTACATTTGAGATATATTTGTTTTTTATTTGGGCCGCCTCTATCCGGACCACCAAGAGACATTTGAGCACACAAAGCCAGTGGCCAAGTAGCATGCACTGTTGATTGACATTTAAAGTTAAGGGGGATGCAAACCTTTCAAATGGAATACAACAAAGGTTTTTCTATCAACATAATATTTAATGAACATTTTCCAAATGTTCCTTCGTTATTGTAAGTAACAATGATAAATCCGCTGTGGCGACCCTGAACTCACGGGATGAGCCAAAAGGACAAAAAATGAAAAAATTAATAAATATTTGTAAGGAACAATGATAAATTCCCTGAATGCTTGGTAAGTGGCACTAATGCTGTGTAGTGGGGGGAAAAGTACAATATTTCCTTATGAATTCCGAGAGAGTAAGAGTTGCTTTAATAAATAAATTTTTTTTTTAAAAAGTACCTAAAAAGTTTCTTCCATCATGTCTAAAATGACATCCAACTTGACAAAAAAAAAAAAAAGTTTTTTGTTGGTAGGCAGGCTATTTGTTGACTTATTTTTATTTGCTTATGAGAAGTTTTCTTGTAAGATATTATTTTTCAGCAGCAAAATTAAAACTTTCCTGTAACAAACCACTCAACACATTTTATGAAAACGTGACTCTCCAGAGGACACAGTATGCTGAAATACAGTGTTAGCTGTTAGTCACATCCTAACCCTAATCCAACCACAAATTGCGAGACCCATTGTTTCTAAAAGTGAATCCTCATGTAAATTAAACTGTAAAGTAACTGTTGTTCGAGCTCTTTGTGGTAACTCTATCCAAGTCCAATTTTCAAAGCCATAATTAATATCCAACATGGCTCACTTGCAACCTTTTCAATGCTCATTCCTCTGTTGATATTAGTTTGGCCTGAAAGTGGCTAGAGTCTGCACTATGGCGTGTCTACTGCTGATTTCCAGTTAGTGTTGATTTCATATCATTGTCCCCATCTTTTTGACTAACAGCCTCATTACAGGGCTTTTTCAAAGTAGTGCAGCTATGTCCAATATAAAGCTGACACTTCGCAAAGTGGAATGAAGAATGAATGTAGTCCAATATCAGAAGATTTTAAAAGCAGAAACTTTTACCAGTGGATTCTTCAATAAGACATTCATTCAAAGTCAACTCAGGAGTAATTTAAAAAGAATAAGGTGGATGTTTTACCGTGGCCTTCCCAATCTTCTGCTGTAAATACCACTGAAAACCAGTGGATAGATTTGAAGAAGGTTGCACATAGCAGATGAATAACCAATCTGTGAGACTTTGAAAAATTACACTATGAAGAATGGGCTAAAATCACACCTGAAAGGATACAAACACTACTCAGAAAGTACAAAAAGAGGTTGGAGGAGATTAGAAAGTCAAAGGGAGAACAAAAAAAGAATAGGATTTTCTAAAAGGCCCTAAAACTTTCCTTTTATACTGTACACTCCCTGACCATTCTTGTTGTACAAGCTTAATGAGCTTTATTACGTTGATTTATGTTTTTTCTTTTTTTACTGTATTTAGCATTTCAGATGTGCAGTTTTACACTCACCTGCATGTTCTGCACCTGTGTGAGAGGAAATAACTCTCCATACCAGCAGCTGGTAGTGTGTATTCGTTGTCTAAAATGGGGAAGTGGAAGATAGGACTGTGGAAAAATAAAATGTAAAGGCTCCCAACTCCTAACATAAGCAGACGGTGAGGATAAAGAGTTGTTAGTAGACAGACCAATGCTATCTTAACCTTGGTTTCACCTCAAGCATGTTTACAGGTGTTAGAGAATGAAAAATGTTAGAGTAAAGCCTTTTCTGACTACAGAGGAAAGTCTAATAAATAGATTAGTCAAGTACAAGTTTGAAAATGAAAAACAAGTTTGTAGTTTGTAAAAAAATTGGCTTACTGGACCTCTGTAGCCCACTTCTTATCTCTGCTTAAGATTGGATGAGGTTGGAGGCTTCATTAGCCAACACACTAGAATCTCTAACAGTCAGAGGTCAAGGATGAAAACGTACCTATATATTTTTTTGTATTAATTAGAATGTTTATCTGTTATCAGTTTGAAGCATTTATGCATCAATGCGTCTTTAGAGTCAGACATAATAACATTGGCCTGTCAAGAGGAGTCTCTTAAACAGATAATAGTCATAAAAATCTTTTGACAAAAACAGAGAAGGCCAAGTTATTGAGGTATCAAATAGTGTATAGGATTAAGGGAGTGTGCTGAAAAAAAGAAAAGAGGGGCTACGAAGCAGGGGGTTACCAAGATTTGCAAAATCGGGCCTCTACATGAAAGACTAAAACCCATGTTCCACGACTGTATGGGCAACAATTTATTTCACTTGAGAAGCTGAACAGTACCAGCATTTTACTTACTGTAAAAAAATGTGTTTTGGTAGCAATAAATCACTTTTTGATTGATTAAATTTTGATTTTATTTATTTTTAAACATGCAGACATTCCTGTCATCTCTCATAAAGAAAAAGTGGGAAAAAAGTATTCTTGAAAAGAAGTAACAAAAAACAAAATGTCCACATGTTATATGGCTAAACTTCATATTTGGTGCTCATCAATGGAAAATAAATTTGCGACCACACACACACACACACACACACACACACACACACACACACACACCTCAGTGTGCGCTCGATCTCAAATTATTAAAATGATTCTGTGTGGGACTTGGCTCCTGTCTCATGCAATGAAATACAGATTGGCTCCTGTGTGAGCAAATGTTCTAAAACTCAATGTCATATCGATGCCCATTGTCTCATCTGTTGCCACGGTGATTAATGACCCAACCTCATTTGAACTGAGAGCCGAAAAGTGTCCCTCTTACTTCTGGAAGATGAGCCATTAATCTAAAGCAGCACTTTAGCAGAACTTTGTCTCTCTCTGTTTCACTCTCCCTCATTCTCCCTTGTGTTCTATTGTTCACATCTCTTTCTCTCTCTCTCTTTCTGTTTCCATTCTTCTAATCTCCCATTTTTTTCTTCACTCTCCATTCATGCATGTCTTTCCTTTTGCTCTGTCCCCTCCATCTCCTCCTAATGTATCGAGGGGATAGTGCTATATAAATTTAGAGTCCTGGGCAGTGGTTGTCCCCATTGTAAGAATATTTCATCAGCTTCAGGGCTTGGAGCCAGAAACATATACAGTAAATGGCATTTTGGGTGAAAGAAGCATACTTAGCCCAAACAAAGTTAGGCTTCGGGCTGATGATTTTGGCAACTGTGGAGCGTCATGCATAATAAATTAGGCAATGATCCATGAGAAGCCTCACAGTCCTTTTTTATTTACAAACTACATCTATTCATGCTAATGTAGCAAAGTAGCCTCATTTCTAAAATGATGTTTTATGTATTGTATTATATTTTGCAGCCAATATACAGTATGTTTTCCTTAATGTACACCGCTTAAACCACTATAAATACACTGCCAACACTTATACACTTTTGTATTTCTATTATCATTGGTTGGTTTTATTCAATCAAATGATTGTGATTGAAGATATCACAAAACACAAATAATTAAAAACAAATAATATTTATGTAGTTTGAGCAGAGAATAAGGCAATTGGACCAGATTTTTCCAAGAGTTGAAGGATCTCTTAAAATGTTTTAAGTCAAGAAATAACTAGGGAATTTATTACTGGCAACATAAAATGATTCACAGACATAATCTTCACCACATGAGGAGTACATGGGGATTACAAGCTTTAGGTTTAGGCAGCATCTTGGAGAATGGTAGTGATGTTGGGCTGCTCATTTGCATGTTTATTCAATAATCTCGTGTCCCAATGTGGATCAATTAACCTTGACAGACTACATCCCCTCGCTTCTGCTCGTCTCCCCCACAGTACATATGAGATTGTGAGGGACCCATGGTAGGTCTGTCACCATCCTTTCATAATACTATTTGTCTCAGAGTTAAATGGAGTGTTGTTTTGTCTTTTATGGTGTAGTTTTTGGCCAGGATACCGATACGGCAGGATCTGGACCTTCCAGAAATTTTGATTTAATGTTGCAATACAAAAGGTGGAAACCTTTAAAGGAAATTAAAAATAAATAAAAATTAGGCACTGTATATGACCATCCTGCATTTAGAAAGACAACCCTAACCCTAGGAAGACATGCGTGGAGGCGGGTTAGGAGTATATGACTAATGATAAAGCAGGTCATTATTTGTTAGAGATGAGAAGAAGTGGTAGATTAAGTGAATGGGACCCAAAGAGAGAAAGTTCAAGGTTTACTAATCTATCTATTCTATCCCTCATTTAGAGTATAATTCCCTATAAACTTGGAGTTACCACTGTTCTTTGTGCAATAGATCTGTACTGTAGTCTATGGACTTATGTATCTAATTAATCTATCATGCAATAGAAACTGCCTCTTTAGAGGCAAACATGATAAATTGCCCTCAAAGTTGTTCTCGTAGAGGAGCAAATGCACATTTCCCTCCAAGTTTCCACTGTAATAGAGCAAACACAATTGGTGTTCTCTGCTGGTATCAGATGTGCTTTTAACTTATTTCATTCATGTCCCTTAGATAGTCCACTACTGGTTTTAAGATTAAAAGTAAAAGAAAAGGCAACTTTTAAGATAGAAAGTTGAGAAGTAATGGAGTGATTTTAGCAGACAATAACTAGCCTACCCTCCAAGAGCAAGTTGTGGGTAAGGTTACTCTTGAGTGTCTTCTCAAAGGACAGGTTCTGCATGTGGACATGAAGAGTTGAGATCAAACTGGCTGAGCTGCAATTAGTAAACAGTCTACCCATCTTTTTGCCCATACATAAATCAAAGTATGGATTTTTGGAACATGAATTGGAAAACATTATGTTCTATTTTTATACCCAACTAGATGAAAGACGAAAGGAAACGACTTTAGAATAATGTCAGGTAACCTGGTTACATACAAAGATAACTGAATATTAACTTTAACATAAAAGTGTTGATATTAGTATAAAGTTGTTAGTCTTGGTAGAAAATGAACCTTAGAGTCAGGTAGTAAGGTTGGCTGACTCTTCAACATGTCAAGTCAGAAAAATATGATCACCTTGTCCTTCCCAGATGATTTGATTATATACCCTTTTATCCAAAGTGCTTGACAATGAAGGAATATGCACACACATGGAAATATTTTTTTTCATTATAAAGTAACTTGCTTTACTGAAAGTTTAACAAATTATTAAAGAGAGAGCACGTATGACCCTTTCATCACCAAGGCCAAGGGAAGCCCAATGTAGTACATTATCTCTTCATCTGGAAAGATGGCTTTTATACTAAATAGGCACAGATATGGCCTACTTTGCAGCCATCATCATTCACTAGTCGTCAAAGCCTTCCATCCTCTTTTAAAGAATCTATGCTTGAAAACACGTAGTCCAAAAAAAAAGATTTAATAAAAGATGAGCTCATGAATAAAACCTTTTTAGTTCAGGCTAACCTTGGCATATTTGAGCTATTGACTCAGACACAGTGACAGCCATTAGTTTCTGTTGTTTTGTCACAGTGTGGAGACATCACAACACCCTCTTGAAGACAACAGTCCAGGTAAAACAGCCTTTCACAATGTAAAGCCAAGTCAGTGTAAAGAAAATACATAAATATGCTCACTTTGTCACATTGTATTCTGACACAGCCAAAGCCTTTTTAAGCCACAAGTCTTCTAGGCATCAAGGCACCACTTTGAGGCAGGGATACATGTATGTAACTAGTGACCACAACTAATTCAAGTACACCCAAGTACAACTGATGAGTAATCACCTCCTGCTACTGTCACTGCTACAATGTTGTGTGCACGGTAGACATGAAAGACATCATGCCAAGAAGGAAAGGGACAAATGCAGGTTTTTCTTAATTTTATTGCAGTCAATTATCACACGTGTACTCAAAAGTACATTTGTTCAAAAGTACCCTGTAAGGTACCGACATTGTCCATAAGGCAATAACTGCAGACCTTTCAGTTTATTTTAAAGGTACAAAATCATTGCAGACATCCAAGGGAACACATCTGTACTTTTAACGGAGTTAAGGTAATGGTAAGTTTTGCCATTACCTTAAATTGTAAATTACTAAATGTAATTTACAATTTCATGAAGATAAAATACTTTTATTAATCCATCTGTGGGGATACATTTATAAGCTCTATTAATAAGTAAATGTGTGTATTTTAGTGATTTCATCTAGTGTTCATCATCATGTATTAAGCAAACGATAAATCTAAAATACAATGCTGCATTATGCAAATGCTATCGCTAACATGTTACTTAAAGACCAGTAGGGGTCAGTGGTTCATTCCTCATCCAGGCTAATACTAGTCTCCTGCAGATGGGAGACAGTGAAACCTAAGGTAGTGAATATGTCAGGCAGTTACACTGCTTTATCGAGCTTGTCCACCAGGGACCTCATTAAAAAAAGTGTTCCAGTATGTTAGAGGAACATTCTTCAGGTCGTCATTTGAAGACTTGCATAAAATCCAGATGTACACCGCTTTATGCTTTGTCTGTCCTTTATGGAGGCCCTGCAATCTTGAGTAGTGAAACCCATTTATTTACCATGTCACGTGTAGGATGGTGGGATACCTGTTTGATGGTTTTTTCAAAAAGCAAATATAGTTTGAACAGTTTGTGCACTAATACAAAGAGGGTGAAACCATTGCTTCATTGAAAAACAAGACAAACAAGCCAAATCAAATTGGTATCTTCCAACTTCTGATTGAATAAACCCAATGAATTTTACTATTATTATTTAATTGGACTACATGTTTGTTCATAATATGCACATTACACAATATTTCATCAAAAGTGCCCCGATGTAGAATAAGAGAGGCCCCTTAAACACACCTGTCATAGTTTTATTCTTTAGACTTGTCCATCTAAAATGGGGCCTAATGGCTCAATGGGTAAAGCCTTAGACTGGGATGTGGAAGTCTCCCAGATTAAATCCCAGCCAGGTGTGTCCTTGAGAGAGACGCTCAGTGCTAGATCCCTGGGCACAGCCTGTGGCTGCCCTCTGTTCCACTCAGGGGACTGAGTTAAATGCAAAGAATTTTATTGCAACATATACAGTGTCTTGCAAAAGTATTCATAGCCCTTGAAATTTTCCACATTTTGTCACGTAACAACCGCAATTGTAAATGTTTATGTAAGTGAAGTGCAAGAAAATGATTTTTCAATTTTTTTTACAAATAAATATCTAAAAAGTGTGGCGTGCATTTCTATTCAGCCCCTGAGTCAATACTTTGTAGAACCACCTTTCGCTGCAATTACACCAGCAAGTCTTTTAGGGTATGTCTCTACCAGCTTTGTACATCTAGAGATTGAAGTCTTCTTGCAAAATAGCTCAAGCTCAGTCAGATTGGATGGAGAGCGTCTGTGAACAGCTATTTTTCAAGTCTTGCCACAGATTCTCAGTTTCATTTAGGTCTGGGCTTTGACTGGGTCATACTAACATAACAATATGCTTTTAAGTAAACCCTTCCATTGTAGCTCTGGCTGTATGTTTAGGGCCATTGTCCTGGTGGAAGGTTGAACTTCCTCCCCAGTCTCAAGTCTTTACAGACTCTCACAGGTTTTCATTTAAGATTGCTCTGTATTTGGTTCCATCCATCTTCCCATCAACTCTGACCAGCTTCCCTGCCTGAATTAAAATGCTCTTGGCAATTTAAGAAGAATTTTCATAAAAGAAGAGTGTGAGAAGAGAAAAGCTCTAAAGTTTCATGTGAGCAGGGAGAAGAGGACTTAGCAAGAGCTGTCAGTCTAGAACAAATATGACCATGTCAAGAACTTGAATATATTGTGCCACTGATGTAATTGCAGCGGAGATCCAGCTAGTAAGAGAGAGGAAGGCTTGATGCCAAAGGACCATGTTATATTGTGCCAAAACTATGGAACCAAATTATTACAGTGGTTTTTAAACTGATGGCATAACACACCCTGTAACTATAACTTGCTTAGTTTTCTATGTTGCCACCTTCTCTGAACAAAGCCTTTCCTGAAAGATATAGAGGGATATAAGCTATATGAGTTCTCTTTTTTTATTTTAAAATTATTTATTTATCAATGTATATTTTGTACATTTGCAAAATATATTATTAATCATGACTTGCTGGAATATCCCAAATAGTCAAATGTGTTTTGTTATACTATAGTACCAGACCCAGCTCTAGGCATTTTGGTGCCCTAGGTAAGATTATGGTTTGCCACCCCTACCCCCCACCCATCTGTGTGCACACACCACCCCAAACATTAATGGACAACAGTCATATGACAGGCCTTAAAAGTAAATAGTAAATGGTTGTTGGTCAAACACACCAACAGACAAAAACTAAAATAACAAAAATAATAATATTACGAAATGAAATAACATAAATAAAACCAGTGTTCCTGTTCAGATTTTGAAAGTCTTAACAGCTCTTACAATATGAATACAAAAAGGTGTTATGTTCAATCAACACTACCTCACTGCAGGGGGGTAGTGTGCCTGTTACCACGGCCATGGGATATTTTGCTGCAATAAATCTGAGGGAGGGGCTCAAGCTCTTGCCATCCTTAATCACAGAAAAGATTATGTAGTACGGTGGGGAAGGCAGGCATCTAGATTATCCAACAATTTTCCGCACTTATCTGATTTCTTAACAGACCATCAAATAAAGAACACCGTAAAAGCAACGGGGGGTGTAGATCTACTTAATCAGCTCATCAGTTTATACAGAACAGAAATTGGATCCAAAAAGTGGACCCGGAGAATGATAAGACATGCCTTGGATCTTGATGTAGTCAACAGCTTGATTGAGTAGAGAAGGCAAAGATGCCCAAAAAAGATGTCTTGGATTTCCTCCATGTCAAGAAGAATGTGGCCCAATATTTGTTGGGACTACACAAGGTGGTGGCAGCAAAATGCGTTAGATCCAATTTCAGGACATGAAGTGCATTTTGACATGAAGGACTACATGCCAAATTTTGACAACAAGAATAGGGCTACTAGATGCAAGAGGCTACACTGTACAGGAAAAGCACAAACGTTCATCTGTGCTTTGTACCACAGTGAAACTGCTGATGTACTTAAGGCTGAAAAAGTATGTACAGGTGCTTCAGAGAGTATTAAAAAAAGTAGTCAGTGGGAAAAAAAGTTAAGCACAGATTTTTACTACTATGTTACTGTGGGTACACTTTACTTAATGACCTGTCTGTTCAACTTGAGATATTTCAATAACTCACTAATTAGTGACTCTTGCCACTCTTGTTTTTATATTACCTTACAGGCCACTCAACACATATCAGTCACCTTAAGTATTGCACAAATCACACCAGGCAATAAGGGTTCTCTGACTTTCTAATTGCTGTGACTCAGGCAGTAGAGCAGTACGTCGCCAATCCCGGGGGTTGTTAGTTTGATTCCCAAACTGTCCTATCACATGTCCAAGTGTCCTTGAGTAAGACCATGACTGTGTCTGAAATCATCCCCTACTCACTGTGCTGAGTGTGTAAATCTATCCACAATAATACACTCAATGTGTATCACAATGCAACAGTAAATGTAATGTACATGACATGCTCCATTAAAAAAAAGCTGCATAGCAGTTCCCCCATCAGTGGCTGAGTGTTCCTGTGATTGTGAGTGTGAATGGGTGAATTAAAAGCAGCTTTGGGTACCAGTAAGGTAAAAAAGTGCTATATAAGTGCCATTTACCATTTACTTTGATGACATCAAATGCAGATAATCACTGAGCTTAATCAGTGCGAAGATCAGCAACAGCATCACATTGTGAATAAGGATGTTTCATACACATTGAGCACAGACTGGCACACTCTAAAAAAATGGAAGAAAATCTGAAGATTGTAAATAGTACTAATAAAAAACATTCTTAATGATAATAGGTTTTAATGATGTATAATTGTGTAATAATTGTCTTCATTAATCAGGTCCTTGATTTAAATGTATTCAATGCAGACAATTAAATCTTATTATTTTTTTCTTAGGAATAACAAACTTGGCTGTTAATGAAGCACTCTTGACTTTGCTTTCAATGTTCCTATGATGAAATAAAAAAATCACAAATGAAAAATACTAATGAAATACTCAAAGAAAAACACTTATTTGTAATGTATGGTAAAAGCCATTAACCGGACAAACTACAGTTTTAAGAAAAAAACGACTGGACTGCAACATAATCACAAATATTTCTGAGATGAGCAATGTGAAAAAAGAGGGGCACATTCTGCACAATCTTCATATGTCTTGTGAGTAGTTTTTTTTTTAAAGTTTTTAAATCTTTTATTTTTTTAATATAAAATAATGTGTTGTATTTCTTCCTCTCCATAGAGAGTCTGCTTTATCCTATTGGAGGAGCAGATAGTGTAAACCAGCTCTCTCTCTGATTGGTGTCAAGCTGATCAGTTTTGCTCTTTTTACATCCTCTGCTTTGTGGTTCTCCTTTGCTAAAAACTGATAAAAATCCAAACATCCTGTTAGATCCAAATGTTGCTGTATAAGATTTTCTGCTGTCAGATCATAGTGGTGATCTTTGCTTTTTGCAAACTCCATGTTTGTGATAAAACGTCCTAATTTTTGATATTGCTGTGTTTCGGGGTGCAAGTGGTATATCGACAGCTGAGATGTTTAAAAAAAAAAAAGATCTGTGAAAAATCTAGATCTTTTTACGAGCTTAGAACAGGACCGTGTGATACAGAAAGACAGTGATAGGAGCTCAATTTAAGAGGCATTAGAAACTGATCAAAATCTTACACTGCTCTTAAAACAAGCTTGAAAATGTCTAGGAGGAGAAAGTTAAGATAAGATCTTTAGTCTTTTCCTTTGCTCTGGGTCATCACTTACAGTACAGTGGGTCCCGGTTAAAGCATCAAACCTTGGCAGATTGCAGATTCATCAGGAAATTCATCATCTCTCCTGAAACACTAACCTATTAGCTGTTACTGTATATTCAAAGAGCCAGCCAAGGGCATAGAAGCATCAGACATCACTTTACGATAATACTGCAAACTTTAGCTTTTTTTCCAAACTTAAAGGTCTTCTAAGGTAGCAGAATTTAACCCATTAAAAAGCAAAAACTTGAGGGATCCTGACTGATAACAGCTATTAAGAAATCACACAATTTTAACCAAAATAATTTTTTCATCAGTAGTTTAAAACCAATTCAATTCAATTCAACTTTATTTACAACAAAGTCATCTCAAGGCACTTTACAGAATAAAGTCCAGACTACACAAGTATGTAGAAGCAACCCAACAAATCCCTCTTTAGCAAGTCCTAGGCAACAGTGGAGAGGAAAAACTCCCTTTAACGGAAGAAACCTCCAGCAGAACCAGGCTCAGGGTGGGCGGCCATCAGCCTTGACCGGTTGCGGTGAGCGGAAAGTGAAGAGAGAAAAGAAAAGAGCAACAAAAGCAACAACAAAACATTATACAGGTTGGTAGGACACAAAATTAATAGCATACAGGGGTGACAAATGTATAGAGAAACAGAGGAGAGGAGCTCATTGCAGTTGCGGGAGTCCCCCAACACTCTAAACCTATAGCATCTTAAGTAGGAGCTAGTTCAGGTTGACTGAGCAGTTTTAACTATAAGCTTTATCAAAAAGGAAGGTTTTAAGTCTAGTCTTAAAAGTAGAGAGGGTGTCTGCCCCCCAAACAGGAGAGGAGCTTGATAGCTAAAGGCTCTGCCTCCCATTCTGCCAGTAATCATTATGAGAATGTTTATATATTCCATAAACATGGATGATTTTGGATACTGTTTTTCTTATTATTTTGATGCTTATAATTGGACTGTGATTGTACTTAAAAGCATATCATATCACATTCCAATAAAAGTAAACAAAGTATTGTAAATGTATTTTGGCCATAAAATGTATTCAATACATTTTGTTGTAATTGCTGGACGTAAGCAATTCAAAGAAACTGTACTAGTCCCAACAATCTGCTCGCTCAGCAGTGCATTACTGCAATTGCAACAATGCAACAAAACCCCAAGAATTTGGTGCACATGGTTTAATGTATTTTTTGTTTTCTATAATCAATAGGGAGTCAAAACTATGCCCACTTAAACTATTTTAAGGTTCTGAAATGACTAATATACTTGATGCTGTTAATGCAGGTTCGTTTATGATGACCTGTTGTCTCACCTGTGCAGTGTGAGTGACTGTCAAGCTCTGAGGAATGCTGATCTATTCTTAGTATCTGACTTTTTAATAGTTTTTTAACCCTACTGCTTACTGTTTAATCATAATTTAGCTCTTTCTCTTATTAATTAGTTTTTTTTTAATAGTAATGCTTTACCAACCAGTCCCTCCCACAAATCCTAAATAAAAGATAGACACCAAAAACGGAGGAGAAAATAAAGATAGAAGAAGATGAACTGAAAGTTAAAAGTTAAAGCTCTGATTTCTCACTTCTCACCTCTTGTTCTCTGAAGTTCAGTGTTGCTCTGTACATCTACAATTGGCCTCAGATGGTGGGGAAGAAAGGGAGGTGGCAGAGACTGGGTGAAAGTGACATTGGACTGCAAATGAGGAGAAAAGCTTGAGAGAAACAACAGTGTAGTAGAAAAAGCCGTGCAGAGACATTGAGATCAAGGGACTGAAAAATGCAGGACAAAAAGATAAGAAAGTTTAAAAATGTATCCAGACTAAAGGTGCGCAATTATGAATATATCATCTAAAATAATTTTATGAACAGTCTTTAATCTGTGTCTGTTCTTCGATGTTGTTCCTACTGGTAGTCTCTGTCAAATAAAGGTATAACTGGCTTTCTGTTGATCAACCACCAGCTTCTGATGTTATCAAGCAAATCCGTGGATACTTTGCTATCGCCATTGCTATGCATGGATAGCAATGTCAGGGAGCAATAAGTTACATGTCTATTAAAACGTAAATGAATTTGAATCACTGGCAGCTTGGTGGTGGAGTGGTTAGTGCTGTTGCCTCACTACTAGATCAACCTATGTGCTGGCTAGAGCCTTTAAGTGTATTTAGTTTTACTACATGATTTAATTGGAGTTTTTTTAAATTGTGAACTAAACAGAAAGGACATGAAAGAGCTCAAACATATGTAGGTTTTAATCAAACTGTATATTCTTGTTTGAAATTTTTTTAGAGTGACATTTTAAATATCAAATTTTGAATTGAATTGTTTTTAATTATTTTGATTATATATATATATATATATATATATATATATATATATATATATATATATATATATATATATATATATATATATATCTAATTTTAAATGTTCATAAAATACACCTGTTATTAAGTGAGTCTTTAAATGATGCAGTGTTGCTGTGCAGTTTAAGGTTTTATTACAATTTTTATCAGAAATTGTATTTGCTTATTTTAAGATAAGAAATTAATATATAATTTAAGGAAGCTCATGTGCACATCTTATATTTTTTTCAGTTTTGATTAATCAAAGCAAACAAAATTTAACAGGCTTGTGTCATGACCCTGTTATAAAAGCACTCATTTGTGTTGATAATTTAGAATATGCTGAATTAGGGAACTGTGGAGTGATACCAATTGTTTGGTGAAGCTGTATGTTCTAAAATCAATCCAATGCTTTTTTTTACTCTCAATTTTAATTAAGAATGATGTTGTAACCTCATTCTGACTTTTCAAGAATAAATTCTATTTGCTTTAAAAATTAACGTTGTGTTCTGTTCAGATTTTGTGAACTTTTTACACAGCTTAAAATGTCTGTGGACAACTGATTTTATCAGCTTTTAATTGACTTTTTACAGACTGCGCATGTGTGTGTGTGTTTTCCTATTGCGTGTACCCATTTAAATGCTCCCTGTTTTGGTGTGATAGTCACTAGTTTTTCAATTTCAGGTTTCTCACCATGAGGGATTTTTAAATGGTAAATGTCCTGCACTTATATAGCACTTTTCTACCTATTGGCACTCAAAGCGCTTTACACTGCTTCTTATTCACCCATTCACACTCACAATCACACACACATTCATACACCGATGGGGGAGCTGCTATGCAGCTGGCCAACACTCACCGGGAGCAACTAAGTTTGGGTTCAGTGTCTTGCTCAAGGACACTTCAACATGTGACCAGAGGAGCCAGGGATTGAACCAACAACTGTGAGATTGGTGGACAACCGCTCTACCTTCCTGCGCCACAGTCGCCCCCTTTTTACAGAAACATTACTTTTATCTAGTGAGTGGGTGTGTCCACTGTGTGTGACATTGTGTGGCCCAGGTCATATGAGACTGCTTGGTTGAGGACTTCAGTCATCTTCCTTGGGAACAGGCATGGAGGTTGACTGCAGAGGACTTTAAGGCATTGTGGGACTTTTTCAAATGTACTGGATCTTGGTTCTTCAATTACAAGGAGACCTTTCTCATTGTAATATTGGTGTGGTTGATGCCTACTTCTGTTTCCATCTGATGGACATTGGGACATATAGGAAAAGCAGTGATGGAGGTGTTCTGTCAAATTCTGTGTTTGGCCTAAGCCCTCAAGACTGAAAGGCTCAGCATCCTGCATGATAATCCTCTCCCAGATACAGAGCATCTTGGTACTTTGCCTCATACATTTATGGGAGATGAGCCATTTCTCCTGCAGTGGAACCATATGAGGCCATTTCCAGGACAAAACCTGCCCAGAGAACACAAGTTATTTAACTACCAGCTCTCACATGCAAGATGGCTTGTGGATTTTGACTTTGGCATCCTTGCCTATTTCACAGAGTAATAAACCGCACCTGTGGTGACGGAGTTGGTGCTGAAGGCTTCCTGCATTTTGTACAATTTCACATAGTGGGACTTGAGGACTTTGACTCATTCAGTAGTGGTGGGAGCAGCCGGGAAGCAGCAACTCCTAGAGCTGGGTCTCTGGATCTAAATAATAGACCTCATTAGTCACTTCATTTCAAAGACTTTGAAAGTATTTCTTGTCATTGTGGTATGGTTATCTTTTGTTGTATATATCTCTGGTTGCAACCTGACAAAATAAAACATTAAAAAATGTGAACAGTCACTGTCTTTATTATGTGTTTTTTAACCTACACAATAAGTATTTGGGCAGTTAGAATATGCACTGCTTGTGTGGCCCACTTCAGTTATGAAGCGTAGTTCACTTCAGAGTTGTTTCACATGCCGCATAAGTTAGGTTTTTGCCAGAATGTAAAATGTTTTTTTGTTTTGTTTTTTCACACGAGAATGAATTCAGAAATGTTATTTAAAAGAAATCTATCGAAAACCTGACAAAGGTATTTCATTTGCCCTATTCAGAAACTGAACGTAGAAACAGTAACAACCTTTGGGTTTCTCACATACCAACAAGTGACCAACCCAAAAATAATAATTCATAACGTCTTTCATTTTTGTACTTGATATGTCTGCAAGTACTAAAGCCCCCTCAAAGTTGTGGGCAAAAAGTAAAATTTCATTCTAAATGAAAGTGATGTAAATGTAACAAAATGGATCTTGAAAAACTTCAAATTCTTATGCACTGGGTTTAAGTTAATGTACATGTGATGTGCAAATGTCATCTCAATAGTTTACTTATGTAACCCACATTTTAATATACTAATGACATTGCACCAAAACCCAAAAGGGCATTAACACATACATTCAATGAAATGAAATCATTAAAGTCCAGCCCCAAACTCAATCTTTAACATGAGCTGTTCTATTCTGGAATGTGCGTGCAGCTGCAAGGTTCAAGCCAAAGTGTTTTGCCAAAGTCTTCATTATGTGCACCTCAAAATCAGAGTGTTTGCCAAGTGCTCTCATGTGATGAAAGGAATGTACTAGTGTGCTGGAGATCTGCTGGGGTCTCGAGGGAACAGGTGTGCAGGTGCTCTATTGAGGGTGCATTGAAGCTGGTGTTCAGGGGCTCTGTGGGGGTCTCATGGGAATGGGAAATGGAACTGGTGAAGCTGGCACTGCAGGTCCTGCTGTGGGGTGTGCGGAGGCTCTCTGGGGATATTGCAGCATCTAGTGCGGTGAGAGCAGAGCAGCAAGAAACAGATGCAGTGCTTGTCTCATTTGGAGAGCCACTGTCCTTGTCTGTAAAAAAAGAAAAAAGAAAAAGAAAACAGGAGTCTCCCACCCCCACCCATCCAAACAGATCAGTCTAAAGCAGGCAGAACACAATACAGCAGTCCTCCCTTTTTTACTAAAACCCAATCAATAGCGTGTAGTTGTTTTACTAAACCAATCAGGGCAAGCAGACATAGCGTATGTCCGTCAGCTGTTATCATTCCCAAGATAGATAGATGCTAAAGAAGTTAGCACAGAAACACTGCATCATAAACTCCTATTTTATAAACCACTAATCTCTAAACCATTCATTTGCAACTGTGGCGCAGGAGGTAGAGCTGTCGTCCCAAAGTACCACTGAACCAAAATCCCCCAGTGGCTGGTTCAATACCGGGCTCCTCCGGCCACATGTTGAAGTGTCCTTAAGCAAGACACTGAACCCCACATTCAGTTTTTAGTGGTGAGGTCAAGGAGCTTTTACCTTTAGGATTTTAAGTACTTTAAAAATGTTTTCCTTACTTTTACTTATGTGAATGAGTCAGTTACTAGAATACATTTTGTAACTTAAGTACAGATTTTGAGTACTTTGTCCACCACCACCTAAGGATAGGCTGGCTCTATGTTCACTTATTTTAAGTTCTCAAAGTGTGACTGTTTTGTGTGTTTAAGATTGGCTCTGGGGTTTTTTTTTGTTTGTTTGTTTTGGCTTTCCACCACCTCCCATGTGCCAATCAAATCAATGCACATTGCTAGGCAACCAACGTCTCCCTTGCCTGGATGCAGCCAGCCAACCATGCCAAGACTGGTTGTTCATGATGCCAGACAAGACCATCTTTCAGTGCTGGAAATTCAACAATATTTTCCATCTGAAATGAGAATAATAGTCTGACATTACTGTACTGTGTAAAACATTTAAGGAGAACAAGTGATCACAGAAGCAGTGCAAAGTTCTCAAAGCAGTCGGCCACTTTCCCAAGTGGTTAACAGTTAACATGTTGATCATTCCTTAGTTGCACTGGTCTCCTGATGCTAAAGATGTGTTGATGACTTATGAGACAAACAACACTTCAATGATTCAACTTCAGTGTAATCCAGTGTCATCCAAAATTACAGCTTCACTGCTGTCCTGAGACAAGAAGTTTGAGGTAAATTCCCACTTGCGGTGCAGCAAAAATGGGTTTGACTTAAAGGTTGATGGATCAAAACCACCTTCTTCCAAAGCTTTCTTTTGATTTACAGGTTTGGTATTAAGCAGACTGTTTTATAGTGAATGTTGAGTTCCTTGGACTTTTCATATTGTACTGTTAAGTGGTTAAACGTTAAGTGTGGCTACTTAATGGTTTTTTGACAGTAGAGAAGCTGCCAGCTGTAGTCAATCATGATCATTTTGAAGGCCATAAATTGATAATCTGGCTATGCATTTTTTACCTATATGTACAATTGTGAACCTGTATTGATTTTGATTGATTTACATAAAACCAAAAAACAAACAAACAAACAAAAAAAACCTTTACAGCAAATCCGTTCTATTTTTCCCAAATGAAAACTAGAAATATTATAAGGGTTCAAAAATATTTAAAGCCCAATATTGAGATTACAATTACACTCGCCTCCAAGATGTATTGGAACATTGAGGCCAATTCCTTTTTTTTTTTGCTGTAAACTGAAACACAGTTTACAGTAAATCGTTCTGAAATATGAAACAAAAGAGACATTTCAACCTTTCCAGGTATTTACATCTGGATCTGATACACAACTTAGAAGATTTCGCCTTCCTGCCCGTGACTTTATTTTGAAGCACCTCAGCCCCACTTCTTGTTGGTATTTTAGTCTTTTCGGTGTCTTTACTCAGCTCATTAGTCCTGATTATTCTCACCTGTTCCCCTGCCTTTTTGGACCCAGCTCTCCCTACAGTTCCTGGCCAGTTGCTCACACTCTTCCAATCCTTCCTATCTGGAGAAGGAGCCTACCTGTTTGTTTTGAGAGACTTTTGTACTGTTTTTCCCTGTCAGTTGTTTTATTCATCCGTCTGTTTGATCCCTGTACGCATTCCTTGTTTAGTTTATTGTTTAGGCTTGGATGTGTTTGTGTGTGCACGCAGCCCTTCTTGGTTAATTATCACTAATTGTTTTCTCATTTCTGCTTTCATTATTAAGTTTTGGAGTGATCTTTTGTTAATAAATCCTTTCATCATTATCCCTCCTTGGCATCACCTCATTTAGGTCTTTAGCAAAATCCTCACACACATACCCATTTCTCATGGGAGTGAGTATTGGAATATGTGACGGACAGGTGTGTTTTGTTGCCCAGGTTTGTCCTCTTATATTAATTATTCAAACAATAAATAGCACTGAATGTCTAAGCTCAGTTTCAGATTTGGGTTTCTTGTGAAGCAGAAAGAAGATTGGAAAATGAATTGGATCCATTGCACAAACATTGGTTATAGCAGTACAACCATTTGCAATGTCCTGAAGAAACAAACCACTTGTGTACTAAGTAATACACGTTGAACAGACCTAGACCAAGGAAAACAACAGCAGCTGATGACAAACATTGTGAGAGCTGTAAAAGTAACATTTATTATAATCAGTTTATCAGAAGAATTTGATGACTACTTTCTCAGTTTACTTGTAAATACTGCTGTGCCAGCTGTTAGAGCTTTGTCTGACTCCGACTCTGTAATAAGACAGATAATGACAGGTTCTGTCCAAATTATATAGGTGCAAAGTTTCTACTACAGCCAATGCAGTGTTTTGAAATATCTGCATATTCCTCTAAAATCAGATCTCTTTGTCTCGTCTTCTTATATGGCCTCATTGTTCCAGTACTTTTGGAGGGGAGTATATGTCCATGCATGTAAGCCTCTGACCAAAATACAACTGTGTGTGTGCATTATTAACTAACAAGGAATCACAAATTCAGACAGTGTTTCAAAAGCCCCTTAGTGACTCCCACTAACAATGCAAGAAATGTAAGATAATAATAATTTGGTAAATTATTGAAATGTTCACTCAGGATGTGAACCCAGTGTCCATTAGTTGAACATGGATCTCAGTCAGCACTCACAATTTTGGTGTCCGACTACTTCCAAAAACTGCAGTATTGACTCACATGAAGAGAAGGATGTTCAGTTATAGTTCAGTTCACTCTGGCTGGTGATAGGACCCATTACAAAATACTTTCATTTAAACTAATTAGTACAGTTTGACAACACCCAGCCAAGTCTGGTTCAATACAGACAGCAGAGAAACAGCAGCATCAGTCATAGTCTATGAACCTAAAATAGCTTCTTTTGTATTGAAATTGTGTATATAGTACATATACTCTAAATGTGGAGTACATAACCTCATCACATCCCAGAATTTAGTAAGACAGCTGTGTGTGTTGTGCTTTAAACACAGTGTGCTCCAGTAAACACTATGGTTTGAAGCATTAATACTATGCTTCTCAAGTCAGTGCACAAGAGTCCCTCTGACCATAAATAAATCATTCTAAAACAGATGAATAAATTACACACAATCCAATACATTATTCTCCAATGCTTAAGGACACAAACATCGCACCTACCAAGATACTGCAATCCAAACCAACAGCCCTGTCTAAATTATAGCATTTGCAAGTGTTTCAGAAAGGTGTTTTTTTTAATGCTTTGGCCATTATTACTGTTACGGACCTTTTCCAGATCTCACTTCTGCTAAGACACTGAGATTGGATGTATTATTGCATTAAAGGATCAAGAGGCAGACATCTGGCAGACTTTGTCCTTGCATATTACTTGAGGACAATTTGTGAAAACATATGTTGCGACGAATACAAAGTTTCTCCAAGCAACTTGTTCCTTCCACCTTGCTGTGACCAAAGTGATGTGAGGTTGTGGGAGAGAAAAGACTCTTTCTCCTGCTCCTCTTAACACCACACTCCATTATTGCATTTAGAGCATGGGTTTGTGTGTGTGTGTGTGTGTGTGTGTGAGAGAGAGAGAAAGAGAGTGTGTGGCCACAGGCTTTTAGTGTGTTGGTCATGATGAGTGTTTCATTATCTGTAAGAGGGATGCCGGAAATCTGCTCCAACACTATCAAAGCCAGCTGCTGGATGGGATTACAGGAAGGATCCAAGGGCCCAGGTTTGGGCAAACAAAAGAAATCTGATTGTAGGAAGAGAGCACAAGAGCAGGCCACTTTAGACATGCTGCTTGGAAAGAGTCTGTGAAAATGTTTAGTAAATGTGATTTAAGCTTCATTTCCAAAATGATCTGTAGAGAAAATGGAGAGATCAGAGCATGTGGTGTTCTGTTTTTAATGGACAAGTGCAGAAAATCCACCCCTCTCTTCTGAAAATTACGTTTCTGTCCAAACAAATTACAATAACATTTTTGGAAGGATCGTAATGTGTTAGCAATTATTTACCAATGCAACACTAAATGTGCTTCATTCAGGCAATGATACTGACTTGTCTGGCGGTGGTTGTGTTGCCCAACACCTGCTGCAAAGGACTGTTATCCCACAGACCTGTTCAGGCAAGAAAATCACTTGGGTTACAGTAAGAGAAAGATCGTAGTTTGAAAGCATTTTAAATATCATTACTTTTGACTGTAAAGCACTTTGGTCAACCTGTTGGTGGACTTTGGTCCCTCTGTTGTTTACGTCATGTTAAAATCACGCGTAAAGCCCAGCAATGATAAGAGAAGAATTTGACCAGGGTTGGGTCAGGCAACATTGGAAGAGATTAATGTTATAAGATCACGGTCGAAAAAACAGAAACAGTGACAGGTGTGTAAATACAGGTAGTTGTGAAGAAGTTCAGTGAGGTTTTCCCTAAAACCTTCCACTGTTATTGTTGTAATTTAAAGCTGCTACTGAGATTTTATTTTATACTTGCACATATGTGTATCCATCATTCCTGACTGCACAACTGACACCATTGTGTAGTTAGGAGCAATTATACCTGCAACCTTATTGTTCTTGAGTCTGATTAAATCCAGTTGTTAATTCATACACATCAGGTTCATGTGTAGTTTCAGGTCAATTTCAGGTTGGTTCTGAAAGTTTGTAAATGTTATAATTTGTTTTGTCGTAATTTGTGCCTTTTCTGAATCACTAGAAATGAATGTACACCCTTGGTCAGTGTAGTCCAAAGGTCTACTTTTGGTTAAGTTGCAATGTGTGTGTGGGTGTGTTGTCTGTGTGTTATGATGAAGGCTAACAAGAGCAGAGGACAGCAAAAGAAAAAAAAACAGGGAAGGTGAGAAATGATGCCTGCTGAGAGGACAGAAAATTAAATGTTACGGAAGGTCAGGAAAGGTTGTTTGAGCGTGGCAAAGTGAAGACACGTTGCTCTTGCAGTTCCACAAGGTGAGAGATCTCTCAAGAGGGGGGTTAGAGGATGTGAGAGCAGGTTGGTGTTTTTTTACATTAACACCAGGTGACAGGATGCTGAAAAGGAGCTAAGGCACAAGCAACATTCTGTTATATTTTGACAGATGATACGTTTCTCTATGACTTCGACTGCTCAGTCATTTTTGTGTACATGCACTGTAGTCACCATTTGTCAACTCCAAAAAACATGCCAACTTCTACCCCATTGCATTCTTTTGCAGTGTTTCCATTGTTTTAAACCGCTGTGTAGCATTATCAAAACAGTACAACCACAAAATTCAGTTATTAAGACAAGATATAAAGGAATAAAAGAACTAATAAGGTAAGATACTAAAATGATGACGAGTGGGAGAGGAAAAAAAACCCCCACAAAAGTTGAGAAAAGGCCTGTCAGAATAGGGAACCTATAAGGAAATAACACAACAGAAGCATAAGCAGAGGTTTCTGTTTTTATGCTTAGATCTGTAATTTAAAGGAAAAAGAAAAGAAGTGAGGAGCAAACACTGAAGAATGTTAATTTATTCAGTACCAAAACAGCAATGAAAGGACTTGATAAGAACAAACGAGGAGGAACATTTGTTCATAAAATTTCTATTATCAACCTAAATGGAAGATTTATTATAAAAATATTTTGATTTTGAATTTACAAACATTAAAAGGCCTGACAATGATGATCGGCCCTTTTTTTCTATAATCTGTTTTAACTGCTGTGCAACTCGACTATTGCCATTATTGTTAGACAAGTCAACACTGTCATAACCTGACCATTCCAACCGCTGGTACTTTACCGAAATACTGAAACTGTTAATGAATCATTATGGACTTACCTTCCCTACCTCCATCAGTCTTTCTCCAGAATCAACCTTTTTCTCATTAGTAATCTACCAACCCAGCATGTTCACACAAACAACAATTTATTCAATCAGAATTAGTGATTATGCTTCCATTTCCCTTACACTGAACATTTGAGCCACAAGCCCCCACCCCCCACCCCACACACACATACACACACACGCAGATGATGGTGCTTTATTATATAATTACTACAAGACTCAGGCTTTGACAGTTCCATTAAAAAAAAGAATGGACATCCTTTCGAAAGATGAATGACTTTTCAGAAATCGCAACATCACTACTTGAGGAAACAGGCTAATCAGTAATTTGAAGAAAAATAATAATCACCATATAAGAAATAACAAGTAGTAGAAAGTGGCTTAGAGGAAACTAATTGAATATAACGAGTCAACTTAAAATACAACTTGAAAGTATCTCTCTCTCTCACACACACACAGAACACAGATGCTCATCCACTCTAGTGGATTTGCCACCAACTTTCTACTTATATTATTACTGTATTGAAAAAGGAAAAAAGCATTTACCCCATTGATGTGGAATGCTACAGGGGAAATTGTTCATAATACACAGGACTGATGTATTTCAAACCCGTTACATTAAACTATATATAAACATTATTACTATTTATCTGATCATGATTCACAACAACAGGAAAAGAACGTTTCTGAACAATTACCTACATCATCAAGAGAAGAAAGAAAACCCTTTAGTTTCACCTTCACCTCTGACAAACTCCAAAAAGCACTAATTAAAATGCCAAATGATGGATTCTAGCTGAATTTAAAAACATTTCTGACACATTCTTTCTCCAGCATTCTGAAGAATAAATACAGAAATAAAAGCTACATCAACAATACTCACATAAGATCACAGCAGTCATGATGCTTCTACTAAAGCACAACAAAGGCCCAACCAAACCTTCCAGTTACCATCCTCTCTCACTAACCCACACAGATTTAAAAACCATTATCAAAGCCTTAGCCACCCAAAGTCAGTCAACCCAGTGTTAATTTACTGATACCAAACAGTTTCCTCGAAAACAGATATGCATCAGGAAACATTCGTAAATCATTCCACATAATTAAAGTCTTTGATAAAGTAGACTGGACATTTCTATATAGCATCCCACATAGATTTGGGTTTGTAGAATCATTCACCCATTCGATAAAAACACTATACACTTCCAGGGCCACATTAATAAGAAATGGTGTTATATTGCAGATTTTCACACTTTACCAGGGGGGTAATACAAGGATGTCTACTCTACCCTTCTTTATTTTCTCTGATCAACCTGTAGCATGAATACGTCAAAAAAACAAAGAAATAAAGAAATCCAACACATGCTTATGCAGATGATTTATCTTTATACATAGAGGATTCTTGCGTTCACTACAAGAAACATTTTATGTCATTAAATTATTTTCCATGTATAGAGATCATTTTCAATGCTGTACCAACCCCCCACTCTGCTTTTATAAGATGAATTACAACAGTTAAAATGAAAACTCTTTCATAAAGCAAATATTTTAACTTCCTCCAGTGGTTTCAAATTGAAATGCTTAACCTATTAACCTCTCTACCATCAATCAAGGAAACAAATTACTTTAAAAGCTGCAAAATCTCTACAGCCCTGACAGCCTGCTTTGAAGCTAGCTACTTCATGTAGGTACACACCAATCGAGCACAACCCCAGATTTCAGTTACACCTCTGTTCACTTTCTGTCATAGCAGCAACCAGAGAAACACTCATCATTATCACCTTTTTCAAAACAACTAGATGATATCATTCAAAAAACAGTCCTGAGGTACAGAGTTGGGGAAAAACAGTTCCTCCAGTACAAACTATTAAAATCTAATTAAATCAAAAATAATTTTAACTGACAACATCTGCACTACAGGACTTAAGTTAACCAGGGAAATTATGAAAATTATAAACCTCAAGAAAATAATATCTAAACTAATATAAAAAAAAAATTTCAACAACAAAATGGGAAAATGTATTGACTTCCTCTCCAAACCCCAACGTCTGGACCGATATCTGTATATATTATCTACACCAAATGTACAACTCGCACGTTTAAAAAGGGCCTAACAGACACAGAAACCTGTTCAGAATGCACCCTGGGCAGCAATAATAAGAAATTACATGCCACATGGGCTTTGCCAACCAGTGCACTTTTTGTGGTAGCAGTCACAGAGAAACTAGATGTTATATACTATTCTAACATCACACCAGAGAAAATAACTACACACAGGAATAAGATTTCACCCTTCAACAATATATGGGACCCATTTTTAAATCACTTTAATTTCTCTCCAGTCACCGAGGGAGCTGGTGGGGTCATGCTCCTCCCTGGTCCCATGCAGTTGAGACATAACCATCTGGGGCACTGGCAGGGTGTCTCTGAATTGGTTCATGGAGCAGGGCCCAGGCCATTTTATTCCTCTTCTCGACACTCAAAAACTGCTGCTAAACAATACATAATCACTCACATGCCCCCTCCTCTGGGTCTGGGAACTATGTGAGAAGGAATCATTAAAAATTCATCTCAACCATGATTTACTGCAATTGTCAGTTTTATATTACCTTTATTAGTTAATTTGTGGCCTGTATTTATTTTTTTTTACCAATTGATTCCCTCTATTTTTCTTATACTTCTCCATCTTCCCATATACATCTAATACCTTTTCATAAGGTGAGTAGACAAACATGCTCACGACAAACCTTCATACACACACAACCAAAACCTAATTGGTTAAATTATGTGCTCACATCACTCACCTTCACACTTTTGTTAATGCTTTGAACTCATTAACGTCTTACATTTTTTGTTCTTCAACAAGGAGTGACACAGATCGGAGACAGCCAGTGCTGCTTGACCCATTTGTGCCTCTTGTAAATGGCAAAATGATCTTCAAAGAGAAATAAAAAACCCACCATCAGAGGGAAGATGAATGAAGGTCAAACCCATATATTGATGCAGGCTTTGAATTTGATGCACAAAAAATGCTGGGATATTGTTGTGTGATACATCAGAAAGGAGAGCAGATGTTTAAAGTCTGTGCACATTCTCACCTCTTCAAACCTGGCCACCCTAATGTGCTGATATTTGAGGAAGCAGAATACAGCTCGTTAGTAACTGTATATTATATAAATATGTATATATATCAATCGATCGATAGATAAATAGATATAGATATGTAGATACATATCTATATCTATAGATATCTATCTCTATATATAGAGAGACAGATATATAGACATTTTAAAAAGAACATTTCTTTACAACTACACTACAACCACAAATATGTATGTAATGTAAGTGTGACTAAATTACGCATTCTGTTTAAATTAAAATTATTTATAATTAATTTGAAGCTCAAGTCCAAAATTTATTTTAATTGTTTGGTCCATTAAAATTGTTTGGTCGGGGCACAAACCTCGGACCCTGTGGTCAGTAGGCGGCAACTCTACCAACTGAGCCAGTGCTGCCCCAGAGGTCAAGTCCTAAATACATTGATTAAAATGTTCCCATGCAACATGTTCCTTTTCTCCCAGAATATCTGATGCATTGCAGTACAATGTCCAGTTTCTGGCTGCAGTGGTATAGAAAGTTTTTATGGTTGGGTTTAATTTCTCACAGCTCTTGGTTAAAGTTAGACACTTTTTCTATTGAGCCACAAAATCTTTAACAATAAATTTACATACATTTTTAACTTATAAAATATTTCAAAATAAAACAATTACTATAACAAAATATTCACACATGCATTCATTATCTGTAACCCTTTATCCTGTTCAGGGTCACAGGGGGGCTTCAGCCACTCCCCGCTGTCAGTGGGATAGATGCAGGATACACCTAGTTAATCTCAGGGTCAACACTGAGACATATTGGCCTATGGACAGACAGCCATTAACACTCATGTATGCATGTTCTCCTCGAGCTTCGTGGCTTTTCTCCAGTTACTCCTGTTTCCTCCCACAGCCCAAACTCAGTGGAATTAACAAGCAGTATCTGAGTTCAGTACTTGTACATTTGTATATTATTTAAGATACAGTAGTTTCTCTTAAATGTAAGAGCATGTACTTGTACATAAATTCTTGAAAAGGTACTTCACACACACCTGCATTTTTACTTGATTATTGCATTTCTGTTCTTCAGCCCCAATATATTAGTGTACAGTACGTGTAATTTATCAACTCAAACAGTGGATTTAGGGTTGAGCTCTTTCAGGGAAGAAGAAGAGAAGAAACAAAGGCGGGAAACTTATTTAATGGTAAACGGAGGAGAGAGAGATAATGTAGAAAACCTGTTAACAGGCTGCTGTCTGTCTCACTAGCAGCACATGACAGAAGACACGGTAGGAGCAGTGAAGTTCAAAGGACCTGACAGCTCAACATCTGGGAGATTTGACTAGAGAAAAGGTGAATCATATGGCCGTGTCTTTCCCCACTGTGCTTCCCACTTGTCTTGTCCTGGCTTCTTCAGCAGGAAATTCCTTTGTCATCTTTTGTTTGGTCCCTTGTCTTCTCATTTGTAGCCCGTCATTTCTGCTGAGCTGTTTTTTATCGCCTCATCTCTCCTCTAAGCCATGGTAATATGTCGCCTTCCCTCTCTGCCTACCACTGTCCTCTGCCATCTCTTTCTCCTTTCATCCTCCATTCCTACTGTTCTGTCTTATGTGTATGTTCGTGTGTGTGTGTGCGCGCACGTGTCTTTTTTAATTTAAAGTGTCATTCTTGCCACAGTATGCCACCACTGCAGTCTGCTGTCACCTGTCTGACTTTAATAGATGATGTCAGTATGTATGCGTTTGTAAGTGTCCTTGTGTGCAGGTACACACACACACACACACACACACACACATAACCTGTTTGCACACCCACCTAATTAGCTTCCGGTCCCCACAAGGAAACGGGTTGAAGATTATGTGTACAAAACAGTAATCCATTTGCTAGCATATAACATGTAAATGGTCGTGGAAAAACCATTAACTCAACTAATCAAAAAATAATTAGGGCTTTGGAAACATTACAAAAAAGATTAACACAGAAAGCCCAACATATTGATGTTAGGCTTCTGGGAGTTGGGATTTTCTGAAGTTTTACCTTTTGCAAAAAAAAAACTGAAAAGCTTCAAAAGGTCCAGTGACCTTTGTCCAATCATCATTGGACTGCATTAGAGATCAAATAAAATTTGAGTGCTTTTTAATTCAAAATATTGCAGCCCTATAAGAAGGAAATGACAATAAATGGCCACAATATATATTTTTCATTTCTAAGAAAGTAAAGGAGGTCCAAAATCAGGCAAGGAGCAACAACCTAAAGTACAGAGAGGAGTATGGCCTATAGGGAAAACTAGATAGGATCGTACCTATCTAGTTCAAAACACTGACAAACCAACAATAGTGTCACCTGTAAATCAAATATCGTTGTATCTTTCTTCTTTCTAACTTTGGTTTGGAGGCTTTCTGTGGAGTGATTTACGGGTGTCGATCTGAAAAACTAGACCAGAAAAGTAAAAGAAAACACTTTGCACAATCCAACATGCAGGTGGTATAGTCAGCTAGAGTGATAAGAAGAGGAGCTTATCTATTGCATGATGCACAGTAGTCTGTGTTTTCTAACAATTGATCTGGCTTAATACAGACAAATTAGTAGAAACTGAACATATCAGTGTAAACATACACTCATATTGCAAATATGTTCACCATAAAAACATATTTTCATTTGGAACTTAGCTGTATAATTGTAAAATGTTGTACTGTAAAATGTATTTTTCAGAGACCGAGTTGGATTAGGGAACCATCGGGATTTGGTTACTCTAAGGCACAACAGACAACCTTGTTAGGTTTAGTAAAAATCATGTTTTTTCTTAAAATAACTACTACTTAAATAACTTCCTTAGTGTCACGGGGTGTCACTCTTGTTGTCATGATTAAAGTTGTGGAACTGTAACAGATTTTTAAAAAAACAATTCAAATTGGATCAACATCAACCTGACACCAACGTCCTCGCTCTATGTTTATGTCACTTTACTTTCTCTTGTTTGAACGTATTGGAACAAACAACCCACAATATGGACCACTTTTCCACCTCAACAGGTAGATGTGACGGTAAAGCTCTGAAATGCATAGTGGAAATGGGAAAAAAAAAATACTGCTAGGTTTGATGAGTTGATGAGGAACGGCTGGAGATGAAGCAGGTGACAGCAGTGCTGGGGAAACGATGGAGGAGACAGTGTCTGAAATGACAGGAGAGTTAGTAGATACAGACAGTGACAGGCAGGGAATGAATGTAGAACTAAATGAACCATGACACTATGTTCTGACTGTAACTCTTTTCATCTTAGTGATAGATGTCACTGAAAGCCCGGGTTACAATAGAATCCACAATCAAGCAGAGATGCAAAGTTAACAAGGTTCAAGGTTCAAAAACGTGACACTTTTTCACAGAATTCCAAAGGGTAATTTTTAATATTTATTGTAAAGTTTTTGTATCATAGATTTTAATAATTAACCCTTCAACAACCGATATACTCTGATGTGTTTCTTTTGTGCTTGTATTCCTATACCACTTCCACTTGGATGAGTCATTTTGTTCAATCCGTATCATCTATTCCTTCCATCCCAGAAGCATGGTGTGACATCAAGTCTATATTCTCTATAGGATGGAGAATATGAAATTTCAAATTTCAGTGAAGGTTTTAAGGTGAATGTTCAAATGCATCATCTCTCTATAGTTTTATTCTATATAGAATCCATCCAACACCTTTGGAATCAAAAGGAACTCAGACCTGGACCTGTTCAGTGATGCTCAGCGGTAACGTGCTGTATGGGTATAAGCATCTTGTTTCCTGTGCTTTGTTCAGTATCCTTAACTTTTGGCTATTTAATATTGTTCAAAGACAGGAGAGCATTTTCCATTTGCATCCCTTCATTCCCCCTGTCTTTCGATTTGAAACCCTCACAACCCTGCTGCTCTAAACCTCTGTCACTGATTAGAATCCCAACGCCTCCCTACAGCAATTATTATTTTTGACAAAACATGTTTCAAGACATTTCTAAATCTTTTCATCATATCCCCACTTCTCACTAATCACATACCTTTTTTTAACACAGTCTTTTCATCATTAACATCTGTCACTGAGGCTTGAGCACTTAATCCCCACTAGACTTTTCACTGCTTTGAGAGGCCAACCCAAATCCATTTGGAAAGAAGCCTTTTCATCACTGAGTCACATTGCAGACATGAGTGTTAAGCATTATTTTGGTCCATTTCATCATTTGATGCCTGTCATTAAAGCTCTTAACAACCATGTTTTAGTGTATTCCCATTGCCTCCTGACAATAGAGCCGCTCTGACAATTCTGTCTGTACTTCAGTGGAGCCCACTCTCTCTGTACTTCTGTAGAGTATTGTGATGATTGAGCTTCTGAGTCGACCTTGATTAACTCCGCATTTTGATCACAGCCTTTTTTTTTTTTACTTTTTACATGAACACTTATGCAACCATCCCAATTTGTGTGTGTGCATGTTGACAGAGATATAACAGACTTATTCAACTTTTTAGGCCTGTGTGTGACTACATTATCACCTCAAACAGAATTATTTTACATTTTACAACCCATAACACAATGTCTTGTCTAATGATTGACAAACTGCCCTTAGTTGAATGTACATACATTATGTTTTTCTAGTAAGTACAGAAATAAAGAAAACATTGGAAATTTGTTAAATGTGTGTCTCTTTTTAACTGTAGATTCATACATTCACCAATTAATTGGGATTGTTTCCTCCAGAAATAAATGGGATTCACTCTGAGTCATTGCAAAGCTTTCAACATGAAGTATTGGTGCAGACGCACAAAATAATGCAGCTCAAAATTAAATGTAAAACAAAGTAGAAAAAGTAGGAAAACTAAGCATTGATGGATACAACCACCTTCCCGGAAATTTAACATATAAATGCACAGAATAAAGAAGTACAGCAACAGCTTGAAAAGCTTGCAATGTAGAACTAGTGCAAAGTGGAATAAATTGAAACAGGATACATTCGTGGGATACAATGGGAAGGCCACCAACATTTTGGGTGCTGACATTCAGAAAGTGGTTTGGTGCAAACTGAAAAGTGGAGGGACGCCACACTTGTTGTTTGTCAGATGTGCAGTAAGAATCACTGCAAATCTCGCTGCAATTCATCTAACAGTTCTTGAGATATCGTAGCCTGGACCAGAGCAGTGAATTGAAGCCACTTATTCGGCTGAAGAGGAAACAAAAAGCTACTTCTGTTCAATGGACCGGATTTCTCCATATTTATAATGGACCTTTTTCCCTGACAGCTTTGTGTGCCATTTGTCAGCTAAGTATGTGTTGTTCTTTCACGTTCCAAATTAGCAGGACATTTTGATGGTGCAGCTATAGAAAATGTATACATTCATTTGTCAGAGGTTTATGCAAACTCTTATTGTGAAAAACATGTATCAGGCAAAAACATAGCGGTAACATGTTTGGACAAATATATAATGTATGACTGACCTTTGTACAGAAACATGCTATGAACACATAAAAAATAAGAGTCTTGTCATGATCCGACACACTTCCTCCCTCTGGACTTTTATTTTGTGGCCACGTCCTGTGCCTAGTCGTGTTCTGTTAACTTTACCCTCATTATCCCTCATTGTTTGCACCTGCTCCCCTCACTATTTAAGTCCAGTCTTCCCCACACTCCCTTGCCAGATTCTTGTCATTGTATTACCCCCAGCCTGCACTCTGTACTCCTGGTTTTTGCTGATTGTTGCAATCCTGACTCCTGTTTTCTGGACTCTGTGAATCCTCAACTTTGTTCTGAGATTTGGTAAATTCCTATTTAGTGGTTTTGTTTATCTGTCTTATTTGTTTAAGTTTATCCCTGTTTGTTAGTTTCCGTAGTCTTCCTGTGTGTTCACCTGTTTTAGTAATTTATGTTTTTTCATCCATATTATATTTTGTTAACCATAATCTTGATAAGTCTAGTTGATTGTGACTGTAATAATAAAATCTTATTATAATTTACTTTAATGTATTTATTAAGGTAATATCTTGCCAACAGACAAGTAGTCACAGCATCCACATTGATATAGTGCTTCTATGCACGCACACACAAAACAAAAAAGCCCTTTACAAGTCTCCAGGGTGGGACCACTGAAGCTATTAGAGGAGGGACACTAGTGGTAGCTCAGCTCAAAAACACACATACCCTTCCCCTCCTGTGGGATTTTTCTTTTTACTTCCTCAATTGTTTCTCTCTCTTTGTAGTAACACACTGGTGCAGTCAACAATTTTCGAAAGCTGAAATTACAAGCTGGAGGTGAGCAAGTGACTCGTCCTTATCCCAATACAGGTGGATGGATAGATGGCCACCCTATTTAAAGGAATGAAAACTTTAGAACCACCTCTACTTATATTGCACTTCAGTAAGATGCCACTACCCACTCTGACCTCAATAATAAACAGTAGAATTCTGACCGTTTCAACATAAAAGACGCCATCAGTGATTTTTGCACTTGCTTCTTTTGGTTCTAGTTTAGGTTGTACATGTAATGCCATAAAACCTCCCTCTGACATCCCTACATTAAAATGTGTCCCTGGTTTTAGCTGAAAAATGCCTCCATGTGACATCAAGTTCAGATTATATCATGGTGTTGCTACTTTAGAGTTTGTCATCATGGGCAATCTGTGTTTCCAGAGCTCCTCCAGATGAGACGATGTCTGAACTCCTAATGATGACATCACCGGGAGGAGTTTTTCCATCTGGAGGAGCTTTTTAGCTTGAAGCAATATTTTTAATACAGTGAAGTCAGAGGAAAGTTTAAAACCATGAAAGTACATTTACACACTAAACTAAAGCCATAGAAAGCAAGTGCGCACACATGCAGTACATACAGTAATGTTAGCTACAGTAGCTAGTTTTGCAAACTATGAAATAGGCAAATTTGATGATTAATGTTAAACACACTTTCACACAATAGCCATGAGTGACACACACACAGTACATTAATATTGGCTTAATTTTTTTACTGAAATTTACAAATGTGTGTGCTTGTTCTTCATGATTACTGGGTGAAAGAGTTTGTGTGATTGTCTTTGTGGTCCACAGAATATATATTCCTGACAGTCAAAGAATCTGCGGTTTCCATGAAATTTCATTGGAATTGAATGTGGGTCATTTCATTTCAGTTTAACTGGTAGGTGGAATGATATCAATAACATGCTTTTCTAAGAAATAGCTGAACTATGAAATTATAACAATTTTTCATTGTGAAGTTATTGCAAGAAAACAACCTCACCAGGTCATTTTTGACCCACTTATGCATCTAAGGGTTAATAAATATTTATACTTTGACATGTGACTCTAACAAGCCTTAAGGTGGTAATAACCATCTGTGTAGTGGAGCAGCCTCTTTAAGAAGCAAAGCCACACTGATCCAGCAACTGTTGAGATAATTATCATTTAAAAACACTTTAAATAAGAAAACAACTTTGCAGCAAATCTAATTTTATATACACAACAAAATTCCCAAATCACAACTGACTGTGGCCTTTCCGTTTGTTTGCATGTTGTTCTCGTGCTTTTGTGGGTTTTCTCCTTCGGTCCAAGGAACATGCATGTTAGATGAGACAACTTGTCTGGGCAAATGTCCTGTGAGAATTGTTCAGATGCATAATTAGGACTATTGTCATTTTTAAAATGCACTACCACTTACAGGAAATTGACACAGGTAGAGGGTAAAAGGAACATGACCCTTCTGACTGACAGTAAGGATAATGACCTTGCAGATGATTATGGCTCTGACCTCGGGTCGTCTCTGAACTCATTAGGGTGTCCTGTTGACCTGAGGGAAGTGTTTTCCGTAGTGGCTAACAGATTGTCCATCGTGTTCCTGGGTCCTGTGTGTAGCACCTTCGATGATGGGCTGCTCTATCCACGGTGTTTGCGTGAAATAGCACAGCCCTGCTCCCAGCAGACACAAATAACTGCAGATTAATTTGCCTGATTGTACAACCTCTTGGCACCTGTCACTTTGGTGTTTGTCACTTCTCTCCCATCACTCTCGATCACTCACATTTCTCTTACCCTATCACATTGCAGAATGTCCTATCTGCAAAGGTTATATCAGTTAAAAAAAACTACCTATAAAGGAAATAATATGATCTTGATACTGTAACTTAAGTTCAAACATATTTTTCATTTTTTTTCTTTTTCATTTTTGCTGATTTAGGGGAAGGAGAACATTGATTAGCTAATGTTCAAAGGAAGATACTTTAAATTCGGAATGACATTGAGTTACTTTAGAAACCAATTATGCATGGAGCCACCTCCTTATTCCTACTACAGTCTGTCTCTCCCTGCGGATTTTTATTTCTTTCCTGTGATGCATAAACAACGAGTCTTGGAGTGTGTTATACAGTTGCCTTTGGTCTGGAAATCGTTTGATTGCAAATTCCTTCCTTTTCTCCCTTTAATTGGATTTCCTTCTCTTGTTTCAGATGGTGTTTGATGTCACCCCCTTCCTTCTCCTCCTCTCCAATGTTTCCATTTGTCTATGGATCAGAGGAGCGGAGGAGGAAGGAGTTCAGGCCAGCAGTTGGTCTCTCAAGGATGGTCTGTTGGGAGCATTGCATTTGAGGTGATTGCATGCACACACACACACACACACACACACACACACACACACACACACACACACACACACACACACACACACACACACACACACACAAAAACACACTAATTGGTTCACCAGTGCATATACAGTATATAAACAGTATAAACAGCATATAAACATGACAAGTTTGGAGATGCAGCGATTTGAAGCATGATGCATTTTCAAGATCTCAAAATCTGTTACACACAATTTTAATTTGCTTTTCCATAAAGTGTCAGTGAAGTGTAGATTTACATGTAAATGTTTGCTTACAGTGCAATGTAATTTATCACAATACAACAGCAATCAATAAAATAACAAATGTGTTTCCCACCAGGATTCAGTTTATCAATGAAAGCAGTGATTGAAACTTGAGATCTATCAGTCAGAGCAATTGCAGGCAGGAATTCATGTGCTGTCTATCACAGCGTGAATGGATAATTGATGTGACATCCATATATCTAACTTATAGCCCTACTGCCCTGCAAAAAGATTGTCTGCCAAGATGAATGATAATCAAAATGGGCCTCAATTGGAAGTAAAAGCAGCGATTCAATATGCATTTTCCAAGTCATTTCTCAAATCTGATAGAAACTGACAGACATAACTATGCTTATCTGTTGCACCAGAATTACACTGTTTTTACTATTTTAATGCATTTGGTTTTCTAACTGACTGTAAAAGAGGGTGCTGGCCTGACCTTTTTATTTCCAGCTTTAACATTAATTGCCAAAAATAATTGTAAAAAGTCCAATTAAATAAAGAGCAGGAACTGCTGAAATGATAAAGTGAAGCTGGATAATGTACTGTAATGTGCTGTAAAACAGATTCTATAAAACAAGCAATTAGTTTTATACTACTGATTTATGTATTATGTATTCATCTTTATTAAAGCTCTGAGGTGAAAAGGACAGTTGCATGCAGGTGTTCTAAAAACAATACGAAGTTAGTTATTTCAGTGTGGCCCACTGTGCAGTGGTGAGTGTGAATCACAGCTCATCGAGGTAATTAGGTGCTATCCTTAGTGCCAAAAGTCAAAGCCCGGTTTCATTATCTCTGATATAAGAAACATCCAATTTTGACAGAGGTGTTTTAAGCTTGGAATATATTCTACACAGCTTGGTAGCTACTTAGCAGGGACCATGATAAACGTACAAGAAAAATGGCCACACAATGAGTTCAAAACACCAGCTGTGTCAATCTCATTCACTTTTGTTGCTGAGATAAAAAGAAAAGGCAACTACTAAGTCAGCAAAACTCAAACTTTAATTGCTGCCCGCAAACACTACAATGGTTGGATGAATACACCACTAAACAATACCCCCCATGCCCCCATAGTGTAATACTTATACTCATTTGCTCTAGAAATGGCAAAAATTTACCACTCACGGTTAAAGATCTAAGCATTGACAGTGGAAGTGTTGTGATACACCACTGTATCATTCCATTTTACATTATCATGCTTTTCTCTTCAAAGAGGCCATGGCTGCTCAGTGGTAGAGCATTGAAATGGGATGCAGAAAGCAGTGGGCTCAAATCCCACCCCACCAGGTGTGGCCCCACCTAACCAGCAAGGGCAGAGGTGCGAGGCCGGGGCACTAACCCTAACCTGCAACACATGCCAAATCACCGCGCGCAGAACTAATTTCAGCCCCTGAAGTGACAAGCCGAAAGCCGTTCATCTATCTTTATATTTTTTATGTCTTTAAAAACAATGTAACCATTTTAAACTAAGTAATTGATGACGTCCTATTAAGCCTTTAAATTGGCCACTGCTTTAAACTACGTTACAAACATTTTCTCCTGCTTCTGTCACATTCAGCTATAGATGTTATGTCATTATTAGAAGTAGGTCCCCTACGGAAGGATAATTAAGGGCTGAAAACTAATGATAATGCCCCATTTAATAGTATAATAATAGTCAAGTTGGCTTTGGTTGTACCCAATAAAAAGGGCTTTAGTTTTTCCAGTTCAACCAAGTTTTAAATTGTTTATATTGTAGTGCACGTCCTTGTCTGTATCGTTGTTTCAAGGTGCTCAAAAGGCCTCCCACTTTACAATCAATTCAAGATCCTTCTCCTCTAAAACCAACCTACCCTTTTACCGCATGCAACTTCTCCACCGTCACTTGTCCTCCAACCTCCATTCATCTGACGCCACCATTCCGGAGCATTGGACAAGAGGTTACAGGACACTGGACAAGAGGTTACAGGACACTTTTACATCAGGAGCACAAAATGTGCAAATCATAAAAATAAGTTTAATTCTCACCTTTTCTAAAATTGCTTATAATTATCAGTTTTATGTGTGTCTTCTGCTAATGCGTTAAAAAACATATTATAAATAAAAGGTATCATGCTTCATATCACCAAAGGGGCAAATATTAAATATAACATTAACAAAAATGAATTGGTCACATATATAACCCTGGCCATAGCTCTATAACTAATACGATAAATCATGGCCTGTATTGGATCCCAGAATACAGGCCTACTTGTGGTTCCTAAAGTTTGCAAAAGTAGAATGGGAGGCAGAGCCTTTAGCTATCAAGCTCCTCTCCTGTGGAACCAGCTTCCAATCCAAATTCGGGGGGCAGACACCCTCTCTACTTTTAAGACTAGGCTTAAAACCTTCCTTTTTGATAAAGCTTATAGTTAAAACTGCTCAACCTGAACTACCTCCTACTTAAGATGCTATAGGTTTAGAGTGTTGGGGGACTCCTGTAAGTGCAATGAGCTCCCCTCCTCTTTTTCTCTATACATTTATTTGTCACCACTGTATGCTATTAATTTTCTGTCCTACCAACCTGTATAATGTTTTGTTGTTGCTTTTCTCTCTTCACTTTCCACTCACCCCAACCGGTCAAGACAGCTGGCCGCCCACCCTGAGCCTGGTTCTGCTGGAGGTTTCTTCCATTAAAGGGAGTTTTTCCTCTCCACGTTTGCCTATGACTTGCTCAAGCGGCATTTGTTGGGTTGCCTCTACATACTTGTGTAATCTGGACTTTATTGTGTAAAGTGCCTTGAGATGACTTTGTTGTAAATTGGAGCTATATAAATAAAGTTGAATTTAAAAAATTGAATTGACTTGAATGGTTGCTCGTTAGTAAGGAGGAATACACTGACTAAAGTATCTTTTCCCTTCACATCCACAAATTTCTGCCATTTCTGCCAAACTGCCATTATCTACATTGACTTGACTTTATCATGAATTTTCTCATCATTTTTATCCAGGTCATCTCTGATTAGTGTGTAATATCTTCAGATTAAAGTCTCAGTTCATTTAGACGGATAGCGAGTACACACACACACGCACACACACACACACACACCTAAACAAAGATGAACACAATTGATATGAGATGTGCACTAAACATTTGAAAACGTATGCAAATCTTACAGCACACACATATTGCATTGATAAACAGACATACAAAATAACACACACACATGGATATACTATATATAATATATATATTGTTGTCTGACACAGGTGGTAATAAGTTATAAAATAATAATAAAATACTGAATCTCACTGGTGTTTATGTGTCATAGCCAGAGGATGAAAACAGGGAGTGTGTGTGTGTGTGTGAGACAGCTCTGACAGTGTAGATTCATAAGCCTTGACACAAAAATAATCCTTTCTCCACCTAAAGGTCCCCAGTCACATTATTATTATGTGGTCCAAATATGGAAATACAGCCGGTACCTCAGAGATAACTTTAGGATAGACTGGACAAAGTTTGTCTTCTTACTCAGTGATGTCCTGCCAATCAAATCTTCAAGAGAGGGTGGAGAGACAGAGAAAGGGAAAATGTGTTAGCTTGGCTTCACATTCTTTGTAGGTGTTCTACCAGTATAAAGGATGATGAGAGAAACTACTGACAAAGTGAATTGTTACAGCAAAGTTATATTGGACTCTGATAGCCTTAAGTGGCAGCCAAAGATGCAAAATGCATCATTCAAAAATGTTAAATCAGCAAAAATGGAAAGTACAGAGTGGAGTATTTTTTTGATATTAAAATCCAAACCTTCCTCATTATGAGAAGAACACATTTATGGCCTGCAGCCAGTTAACTAGACTTAGTAATAAACGGAAAGAGCAAGCCTGGCTAAATGGTAAATAATCTGCTCATATATCACTTCACAATGTTTCACATTCACCCATTTACACATGTCAGCAATGCCATTAGTGTTTGAATCAATTTTAGTTATATAGCACCTTTCAAGACCACAATGTCACAAACTGTCAGGGTCACCAGCTTTACTTCCTTTTTCTGGCTTTTATTTTGTAACCGCTCAACTCTATCTACTGCTCCATTGTGGCTCCATCAATTTATTACTCATCATTAGTCTTAATCGTTTTCACCTGTTCCTCTGGCTATATATACTCAGCTCTCTGCTCAGTTTCCTGCCAGATTGTCTTCTGTTACTACACTGTTTACACTCCACCCATCCAGCAGGATTTTTGGGATTTGGACTTGGATTTTGAATATCTAGATTTGGATGTGAATGATTTTTAACACTTGGATTTCTATATTATGTGTGGGTTTGGATTCATGAGAGCATGAGTTAGATTATTTGATTTTATCGCCAGGACATTTTGAGCGTTGGACTTCTTGGTTTTGAACTAACAAGACTACACTCTACCTTATTACCAGCACTCTTTCAACACTCTGGATATCAGATGGATTTTGTTTTTCGTTTTGAACTGGATTCTGAAACTGATTGGAAGCCAGTGTAATGTGATCAGAATAGCTGTGACATGTGTCTGTTTAGCGTTTTGTTAGAAGCTTAGCTGCAGCATTTTAAATGACTTATAAGTGATCCAATGAAACCCAGTGCAGCAGGTAAAAAGAGAATTAGTTATCCATGCATTTATTGCATCTCGTCCTGCCTATTCTCTAATTCAGTTTCAACACATTTGGCCTGATGTTAGCAATGTTCCTTAGTTGAAAAAAGTGTGTGCAAGCTAAGGGATTTACATGTCAGTCAAGGCACAAAGCCTCGTCTATTCAAACACAAGTTACACACAACAGTTACTAAAGTTATAGAGGTTTGGTTTAAGATGAAGGTTTTTGTTTTTCATTTTTTGCAGCAAAAACAGGTAGAGGGCAAAAAACAGAAAAATGGTCTTATCAGGATGTATGCATCAAAACATTTCTGCCAAACAATTTTTATGGAGCTAAACACGGAAAAACTCAGTCCTGTCAAAAAACGGGTATTTGGGTTTTTACGACCCAAGTGAGGAGACATCAAGCGGAGGTTCAAAGAAAAGGGGTATTTATTATAAAGAAAGAGTGAAGGTGAAACAACTAAAAATCCCTCCATGAGGACGAGCAAGTGCTACAAACACTAAACTGTCACAGTCCCTGTTTTTGCTATGGTATTCTACGCTTTTGGACATTCCCCTTCCATGCCCTGCCTGATCCTTGTGCATTTTGGTCTGAGGTTTGGTTTTTTACTTGTTTCATTCAGTTTCAGTGTTTAGGCTTTGTTTTCTCCACTTGTTAGGTCCAGGTTTTGTGTTTGTCTGTCTTTTCCCTAGTTTCTTAGTTAGTTCCCTTGCTTTCCTGGTATGGTTATGATTTACTTTAGTTTATCCCCTTGCTCCAGCTCGTTTAAGTTCTCAGTCTGCTTAACCTAGTTTATGTTGTTTGCACTACGTGTGTTTTTCCCACCCACCTCATGGAGTGATTTTCTGTTGTTTGCCTTTTTTTAAATAAACTTTAACCATAACTACTTCTCTTGCCTTCTCCTCCTTTTGGGTCCTGCTCCAATAAAATACACACTAGAAAGTGTAACAGTAAACTAATAACATAAATCCAAACACAAACTTAAACTCCAAAAGGGAGGACAAACTAAAGAAAACAGTGTACCAAAAAGAATAACCAAACCTTAGACCAACAAATGGGGAAAAACAAGGCTTGGTAAAAGTACAGGATACTGAAACACGAGAAAAGACAAACTGGCAACCAACGGAGGACAAAGATGGGTTTAAAAGGACAAGGGAACAGGTGAAACAAATCAGGACAAACGAGATAGATAAAGACGCCCAAAAGAGTAACAGGAAGCGACACAGGAGGAGCAACAAAATAAAAGTTAAGGACAGGAATTAAAGCTGTGGACAAACTTGTAAGGCAGTTAACCATGGACCACGGGGTCAGTGGTTCAATCCCCACTCCTGGCTACAAGTCGAAGTGTCCTTGGGCAAGACACTGAACCCCAAGTTGCTCCCGGTGGGTCAGGTGAGCACCTTGCATGGCAGCCACCGCCGTCGGTGTGTGTGTGTGTGTGTGTGTGAATGGGTGAATGGGAAGCAACATTGTAAAGCGCTTTGGATAAAAGCACTATATAAGCGACTATTTACCATTTACCAATAACATTTCTGAACAAGGAGGTGGGTACAATGTCCAGGGAACAAGATGAGCTTTTCATTTCTAAAATCAAATTATTAATCTTTTGTAATGAGATGAGGGGGAGACCTCTCAAGGATCACTGGCTGAGAAGGACAGAGAATATGTGGGAAAGAAGAGGGAGATTACTGAGATTGGTGCTGAGATTAGAAAGAGGCTCCGTGGAATGACTAAAATAACCAGAAGCAATCGAAGTGAGCAGTTTGATTCGTGACTCGCAACATGACTGATGACTGGGTCACCTTTTATGTATCTGTTTATCTGATAATCATAAAGACAAAACAGATCAAACTGTGCATGAAACTGTGCTGAAAACTGCATTATATGTGTCTGCACACATACATCCAACAAACAGTACCTTTGGTTTATGTTCATGCACCCCCATCTCCTTTTTTTTAAAAAGAGCTTGACTTGCGATTAGACATGCAGTGAACTTCCTTTCTTCACTTAAGTATGAAAAATGAACGGAGTTCTGACAGTGATATTCACATGAGGACAGTTTGCACTGTGTGTGGGTGTGTGTACGGACTCACACCACATATTCATCAATGCCTGTGTATACGTGCGCCTTTATTTATCCATGTACGTCTGTTTATGTGTGTAATGTGTTTGTCGGCATCATGAGTGACTATCCTATTAATTAGGAATGATGCCTGAATCGCTGGAGACATGCTGGAAAAAGTCAGAAGCCAAAAGTTCATAAAAGGTAATGCTTCAATTAAAATATTCATTAAGACTACCCCGTTTGTTCAGCCATCCATGACAAATGACTTGCTGCTGTTGGCCGGGCTTCAATTTGTTCCAACATACACACTATCTGAGTCGCCATGAGTCAGAATAGAGGAAAAGTTGAGCAATCTGTCAAAAAAGAAATATGTGCCTGAAATCAGCAAGGGTCCAATATGCATCTAAAGTGTATGTGTCACGTTGTGAAATGTCCTGAAGTGGGTAAATAAATGACTTGATACAGTTGTCACAGCTGCACACATCCTCTGTGTTTTATTAGGTACTTTGTAACTGTCATTTGTTGGGGGGTGACATCAGTTTGTTTGCTCTTCACTGCACTCACAACAAAAGAATGTCTCCTCTGTATCTCCGTTTGCCTTTCACAAAGCTGAAGTTCTAAAAAAAATGAAATTTCAAGGTCTGCATGGGCTGAATAATAGCATGTCTACATGTTTACAGCCAATGGAAAAAGAAGCATTCATTTCCATCTTTGCTAACAAAGCTTGAAATAAATTGGCCTTGACATGCACAACTCAGCCTTTGAGCTTTCGGTAAAAGAACAGGGGATAGCAACCATGTTCGTCACAGGAAAAGAATGTATGGCTGGATTTCCTGGCCATATACCGTATAAACAACTACACAGAACAAGGCAAAAAAGTAAAGCCATGTTGAAGATTCATGAGACTTTCCTCCTGTACTACTAGGTAGGTCATTTGTACAAGCTGTTGGGTGTAGTGGCAGTAATGATCATAACTCTCTGACCTTGTATGTAACCTATAACATATAACAAACATTGCCAGCTAAAGGTTGGATGGGTCAACAAAACTGAAGAGTGGAGTTTAGGTCCTAAATGAAGCAACTGCTTTTTGCGTAACAGTACCTAACACTAACCAAAAAACTAGGAGGTAGTTTCTATGCTTAGTGTGGTTGTTTTGCTGCATGATGAACTTTGCAATGAGGTTTAGTTCCTAAAATTCTAGCACAAGTATTAATTTATAACTCTATCAATAGTAGCAAGCCGTCCTGGTCCAGAGGTCGCAACGCAGAGCCAAATCATCATGCTGCTACCATCATGTTTCACAGATGAAATAAGGTTCTTATGACGGAATGCAGCGTTTAATTGTCTTGGGATTTTTTAAACCAAATTGTTCAACTTTGGTTTCATCTACTTCCCATAGCCTTGTGGTTTATCCACATGGGCTTAAAAAACTGATGGGCAATGAAGTTCTGGGAGAGTGGTGGCTTCCTCATTGCAGCTCTGCCATTTACAACATAGTTGTTCAATGTTCTCCTGATAATATTAGCCACTGCAAGAGAGGCGTTTCCTGGATGTTACCCTAGTGTTTAATATGACCTCCTGCACTATGATTATGCCCTGCTCTTTGTGGGCACTACTCTTCTTGTTGAATGTTCTCCATTTGTTGATTTAAAAAATCAACAAAAAGGGGTTTCAAGTGCCAAGGTAGTAATGGGCTTTTACATCGGTTTATATTAAATTAATCTGCTGGAAATGGGAATTATCCTGTGTTATGGGTATAATTATGCAAAACCACTAGGTAAACAGGGCAACACACACATGACAGCAAATCATGGGGGAGCTCATATGCTGATGATGCAGGTTAACATCCTCCGGAGTATCTGTAATGTGTCACTGTGATAACAAACTGACAAACAACTTAAAAAATGCTAGATGGACAGAAAAAACATATATAATACAGCTTTTAAGTCAGGACAAAATTAACCAAACTACCGGTGTGACATCATTTATTAAACATTATTATTTAAAGCATTTTTATCTTTTCTTAAATGCAGAGTCAATCAATTAAACTCAAACTGATTTTATCACTGATGTTTTTAAAGTTCAGATTGCTACTCCACTTGGACTGTGATTTTATAGACCTCATCCATCTTACGAGTTGAGCATACAAAAGCTAACTTTCCCATTAAAATATTAATTAAATTTAACCCATCTACTCAGTCATCTGTGACAAATTGCTTGGTTAGCACTGGGCTTGCTTTAACTTATTCTACTGCAATTCCCTGACTCATCATGTGTCCAAGGCAGACAGAGACAAAGTCCCAGGTATTTGATTTTATAATTGTGAAAAATGTCCAGTGGTGCTTTCTGTCTTTAGATACGGTGTTGTCAGCTTTTTACATATATATCATTATATCTTTGAATATGGGTTTAGGAAATGCCTGTGAATGATTGTTGGTACTGCAGCTCAATGGTGTATTCTTAGGATTTAAGCTCTGGTTGAATTGGTGACACGTGGTAGTAAATGTGGGTCTGTTTTAATGCTGCATGTACCAGAACAGAGCATGTACATGTGGTGTATCTGTCTATAGTGCAGCCAAAACACTCAGAAACTCTTTTTTCAAACCCTTTTTTCAACACACTGTACATCATGCAGCCTTCCTACCTGGGCATATAAGTCATTGTAGCTTTATAGCTGTTCTGTATATTGACATCAAGTCCCCAATTCAAATCCATCGGCTGGTTGTTGGTCTTTCAGTGTGGAGTTTGCATGTTCTCCTCATGCTTGCATGAGCTTCCTTCAGGTACTCCACTTTCCTCCCACAATCCAAAGACATGCATAGGTTAATTGATGACTCAAAATTGCTCATAGATATGAATGTGAGTGTGAATGGTTGCCTGTCTGTCGGACCTCTAGCCTGTTTCACATATGAACTCCAGTTAACGTTAGGAGAATTCAGCCTCAGACATTTTCCGGATTGGGGTTTCTAGACATGTCACTCAAGGCGGGAGATTGCCAGAGTAAAAATTGTCCACCCATATGAAAATACGGTCGATTTTTATGCGTAATCAGTGGCACAGGAGGCACAGCATGATATAAAACTTAAACTGTGGGAAACAGTGTTTTGTTTACAGGACATCAGAGCCGTGCATTTAATAAAAAAGCTTTACTCACTCAACTACAGCAGCAGTTCAATGATATAAATGTCATCAACATGCCCAATCTCGCATGTAATACTTTGATGATGATTCGAGACAAAGCAGAATTTCACGCACATAATACAGACATTCCACTAGGAGGCTTGAAGCATATAATCTGCATAATGAGGGCAGCGTCCCACTCTGTGAAAAAGTCACTCTCTTCCCTTTTTACTTGGCTCTGTATTCCCTAACATTACCAGTGTTTTAGTTGAGTTATTATTTGCAATGTAATTGCTGAGTTTATCAGTTTTGTTTTGATGGGTTACTTTCTATGTTTGGTATTTGTATTGTTTTAGGACCAGGGTGTGTTGGAAGGAGTCTTCCCTCTATTTCCTTAGGGTGCGGTTTGTACTGGGAAGGTAGAGTGGATCAGAAGATCAAGAAGGTTAGAGGCAGGTTTGAATCAGTAGGCTCTCTCAGCAGTGGGAGGCTGGGTGATACCAAGTTGAAGGAGGTAATATGAAGTTGAGGGTGATAAATACACTCTGTTGAATAGAATATAGTTAGATGTGGTCACAGCCATAGTCTCTCTGTGGTGGTTGCAGTAAAAGTGATATCTAGTGTTCATGCAGTAACCTATGTAGTTTGATGTGACTGAGCTCATCCTATGATTACCTGTACAGGTGGTAGCTTCCACTTAGGTGTCAGCATAATTAGATGGATAGTGGAGTAGAGGACTTTCAACTTGCTGTGAGGCTGTAGTTTTAAAGAAAATGTCTTTTTTGCGTTTGTCCTTTTAATTTAAGTTTGGTTGACTTCCTGGAATTTTGGTTTTGCTTCCGTTTAGTATTCTGTTAATACACCTTTTTTGCACATACTCAGCTATTTCTTAAACATCCCTTTTGATACGTTTTCTAGTGCCAGTTCTACATAATCTCCTGCAACTTCAGTGCATGTCCAAAAGGGGCTTCTCTATGTTGGCCCTGAGATAGACTGGAGACCTGTCCAGGGTGGACCCCACCTTTCACACAATGGCAGTTGGGATCGGCTCCGGCCGTAGACTACCCTGAAGGACATATGTGGTTAAGGTAAAAAAATGAAATGGCAAAATTAGATACTAATATTAAACCCCCCAGGAAGGCTGTGTTTAAAGCCTAGATTTGTGGTTATTAGCAATGCTAGAAAACTTTTGAGATTTTGAATTTCGTGTTTTATTAAAATTTTTTTATATTTTCATCTTCTGGAATGCAACCCAGAATATCTAAATACACACCGGCTCTATAATAGCCTTTGGTGCATAGCCACAGGAAGAAGCAGTGATGGAAGTGCTGCAGCACCCCCTACTGGTGATTAAGCCTCTTGAATAACAATAATATCAAATTTGTTTAACTTTATTCAATTACATTTTATCTTTTAGCTATGTATTAAACTATTAATGCACTCATCTACCTCAGTCATTGTAGACCTCAGATAGATGTTACCGACACCTCCAGGTTTCAGCATGATCCCGTGGCTATGCTTTGGTGTAAGAAAGTGAATCAACAGCAGATCTCACTACAAGGAACACAGCTATACTGAGTGGACAGAAAAGTATACAGAACTGAGTGGCCATGAAGATATGTGGAGTAAAATGAATGATTATCACTTTTATAAAGGTCAACAAAACTCCAACCCTATACATAATTGCTAATAGATGTACTGCATATTGCATATTATACAATAGAACTTGAAAGTCTTGGATTGATCAAGCGGTCAGAGCAGCTACAGGCCTAGCACTGGTCCCATACCTCGTAGAAATTGAGAGGGTTGCATCAGGAAGGGCATCTGGCATAAAAACTGTGCCAAATCAACATGCTGACAAATGATCCACTGTGAAGCCCTTGAACTCACAGAAAAAGCCGATAGGACAAAAAAAAAAGTGGGAGAAGCTGTGAAAATTCCTGCCCATGAGTAGCTCAAACAGTTGCGCATTCAACATTTTCACTAATTTAGAAATAATACAGGAGGGACACAAGTAGCACAGCAGCAGAGATCTTTATTACAATGGTTTTCCCTCTGAAGCGTTTTGTTTTTTTGTCTGCTGTTCTATTGTCACAACCACAGTGTGAGAAGATTAATTACAAGCTGTCAAAGGTGAATTCCTTGAAAAAAAATCTTTTTTTAAAAAAGTGCAAGTGCAAGGTTTGTGTGTGAGCTATTCTACTGAGGACTGTTTGTTTATGTATTTAGCATATGCTTTGTTATGTAGTTTTTTCTAAGGTGCCTGTGTGATATGGAGCTATGGGGTTTGGTTTTTGTGCACCACAGTGCAAAACACAAAAAGATGTAAAGATAAAGATTTTGTGCATGTGTGTGTGTGTAACCTAAAATTGTTTGGCTTTAATTGGGGCAGGAGTAAGGATGGCTTAATAAAAAGATGTATTTTGGGCAAAGTTAAGCAGACAGCTATAGCCTGCAGCAAATTGGCCAACTGTTTTTGACAAGTGATACGTTTTTTTTTAATCCAAGAAGCATAATAATGATTTTAAGGTGGCTTTCTGCACTTGAGATATTCATTTGAAAATGTCTCAACAATTAGCAAATGTTTCTGAGAGGAGGCAGGTCAGAGAGAGTGGGGAAGAGAGGTAGCCAAGACAATTAAAATGATTCCTGACTGCTGCTGTCAAAACTGGGTGTTTTATAACAGCTTATACCTTCACATCTGTAATGGTCATGATTAAGACATGAATAATGCCTACTTGAGTCAGACATTAATGAGATTTGGGACGCTAAAGTTTAGAAATAGAGGTAAAAAGAGTGATAAATAACAAATGTAGGCCCCAACTAGGGAATTGTTGAAATTTATTATGTTAAGAAATAGACAATTTTACATCAAGCTTACAAAAGCTTGAATATCTCCACTTACTTTTCGTTTTGACATAAGGATGAGCAGCATGCAGCTTAACCATTTTAACCATATTAACATCCTGGTTATGATTCCATTATTAAAGCATCACAGTTAAGAAAAAGTGAGTTTCTGAAAAAGTTTATCACCACTTTTGTATTTAGAAAATAAAAATTCAAGGTACAAACAAGTAACAGCAAACAGCACAGAATCATCAACTAGCAGGTGACACTGTCAATCATCATACAGGAAAACTTAGTTGAATCAACAAGTAGTTTTCTTTGAATCTTTATGGTTACCATGGATGATACAATTAGCTCAGAAAATGATAAAAGTTGTCCTTTTAAGATGGGTGTAATGTGTTCTCTCTCCTTCTGATTTTAATGTGAACATTCATTATATATAAAGTGTCCAGTAAATGTAAATCGGTCAGAAAACTATGGTAAACACATAGTTATCTATCTAATTCAATTGACAGACTTTTTCATTCAACAACAAATCTAAATGCTACACAAAATACAATCAAGATAATATTTGGTTGTGTTAGAAGAAGGAAATTTCATTTCTCAAGCTGATATAAAATTCTAATACAATTCCATACAATGTTTTTTTTTGTTGTTGAAAGAAGTCATTTTTAAAGTGCACTTAAAGATTGGACATTGCGCAAAATGTGTCCATACACTATGTGAGACAGAGGATGCCTATAGTTCCCGTATATAAGATGAACAGTCTTAATCAGTCTAATTGAGTGTGACGATAAACCATAAACAGCAGATTATTGAAAAATGGGAACGCCTTAATTGCTAGCAATTAATTTATGTCAAGTTGGAGACTAAACCTCCTTGGGCTGCTCAATATCTTGAGGCAGCTGCATTTAGTTAAGGGTTACTGTCCACTTGGTCCTCATTAATAACCAGGTACATGCTGCTTAATTTTGTAGCACACAAAAGGCAGATTCTATTATTTTGCTCGCATTCATTTATCCATAGCAAAATATCCAAATGTAGTAGTTTGAAGCGGCTGGGGCGACTTCAGCGAGCTTGTCTGCGCATGGTACTTGCGGAACCATGTTTCTGATCTTTTACAAGCCAGTGCATGTGTGTCTATCCCTCAGCAATTACGTGCCACACTGACTCTTTGGATGCTTCTCCAGCTCAGCAGAGTGTAAACCCATAAGCTACAAGACCATACTTCCATCTCCTCATTCCTCTGTCAGTGTAATAACATTATTTAAACTCAAACACACTTTATAGAGGAGACATGAACGAACACACACACACACACATAAGTAAGGGTTTAATGCACACACAATTACCCACCAGGGTTATAGGTAGTGGAGCTATGATTGGCCTGCCAAACCGAAATGCTAAGTGTATGCACACAATTATAAAGTTATGTTTCGGTTTTAACTTTTAAATGCTTCAGTTGAAAGCTGACAATGGTTATGTTTAGGATATAAACTAAAAAGTTTTAGCAGTGTAAGGGTTTGAGGCGTTTTTATGGGCTGTATTTTTCGAAAAAGCCAATTTCCTGGCCCTGGGGTTATGTAAAGGCCATACACTGCACACCTGCAGTGAACTCAGAAATCACATATATATAAAATTCTGTGATAAAAACCAAACCAATGCTTTACCTCTATGCTGAAAACCTTATCATCTTCTTTCTTTCTCTGTTGCCTTTATTGCTGTTTCCTCTTATCTGTACTGAACATATGATGCTTTCATGTGATGTAAAAGAATGGCAATTACTGTTGTTTGTGTGTGAGCCAATTAGGGCTTACATGTGTGGAATGGCATCTGGATGAAGGGGTGTGTGTGATCCCTGTAGCTCTACTTTGTTCTCAGGTAAGGAAGAGAAACACTGGGAGAAATTAAAAAGGGATCATTAGGAGTAGTAGAAAAGTGGGGGGCAAAAAAACACCAGCAAACGCAAAAACTGAAGGCAGACAAACTGGCAAACAATTGTAGAGAAGAGCAGAAATCTTTAACGGTCTTACAAATCTGTGAGAAACTAAAGAGGTGTCATCAGCAGGGAGATACAGGATGTGTTTATGCTCAATTAAAGACTAAATATGAGACAGCCTCAGAATGTATCAGTAAAAGTGGGAAGTCTAATGAGGCATTGTTTCACAGTTGTTGTTTTTTTTTTTTTTTTCACATGTCCAAGTCTGTTAATTAGGTTCAGATAAGAAAAGCAAATTAGGCAAATTAACATACCTGTATCTAGAAATACCAGTCACCGGTGTAGTGTCCAGCTTGTTTTTGCAGGATCCCCTTTTGTAATTATCTGCCTCCACATAGATCACAGCAGCTGTCACACCTCAAGAACTAGTATTTGTGTACTGCAGCACAACCAACTGCAAAACTTTGGCAAGAAAGTGGCTGTGGTTTGGTTTGGGAAACAACAGAAAAGTTCTCAGCTCACCATGTGCACTGTAGTTCCTATTCGTCCCTGTGTATCTACCGCATAGTGGAGTGGTATAATGCTTTTGTTACTGAAATATATGAGTGTCAGTTTTCTGATCTTGCTGCCTTTTAGTGTCACAATTCTCTCAGTGGTAAATAAACCTATCCCTGCTAGTTGTAGGCGTATGATTATCCCCTTTGGTAGCTTCTTTAAAAACACTAGTCTGCATTCACTGGACGGTCCCAACTCCTACATGAATCTCAAAGAGCTATAACCTTTTTAACTTCCACTTGTCAAGACATTTTTTATTCTATTGGCCCCCTTGGATCCAGTCCACCCAGGTTTCAATCAGAGCCTTGGCTAAATTATTTACCTCCAGCACTTTTACCAGTTGCGTTCAGTTTGCTGACATCTCTGTCGTAGATAAACTTCTGGTTTCTCTTGGCTGTCATTGGGACTCTCAGAAAGCTGTAAAAACTGCCAAATCAAATGATCTCTCCAACAGTATTGGAAAGATCAGTATAATTGTCGTAAACCTCAGTTGCTTTTTAGTATAATCAACACTGTTATCAATTCAAGCACTGCGTCTAGCCCTAAGGCATCCACAAGTTGTTCTTGTTAAGTAGTAGAACGATGAGGAAACAACTGTTGAAAAACAGGTTGAACTATAACATACTTGCAGCCATATGGTGTCCATTTAGGCGGCTTTGTAAACCTAGAAGAACAATTCCAGGAAAGTCCGGAGCTTGCTGAAGAAAGCAGCAAAAGAGGAAGAAAACACGAAGAGGCATGAGAGAACACAGGCAATAACATTTCTGGCTCCTCGTGATTCATGATTGTCTTTTTCAGAGAGATTAGTATGTTTAATTGGTTGGCGTTTGGTACTTTGTAATATCAGGTACAACAGGGACTTCTTCTGTGCTGCTCTAGCTCCTGGCTGCAGTCACTTTATTCTTCTATACTTTGCAGTAAAAACTGATGATCAATAAATAAATATTCAACAAAAAGCACAATCTGTTTAAAGCACCCAGTCTGATCAACTGGGTTGGTGACTTGAGTGGAAACATTTCCTGATACCTGAAGGGAGCTGCAATTTGTAGCTGGGGATTTCAGCCTCTTATCTACCCAGCAGTTAAGTGGTACTTGAGATTGGGGGTTAAATTAAAAGGCACTTTATTGGTCGATACGCAAAATCTTTTAATTCCCAAGTTCAGAGGGATGTGAGAGATTACTACACATGCAATTGATCAGCAGAGACCTGCTTGGGACAGCTAAACGGGGCATAGGGAAAATGGTTTAAGATCTGTGAAACGGTGTATTTAATCATCATTTATTAAATCATGTCTGCAGCAACTGACCCGCACTCTGTTTCTACCACCCTCTGACAGTCTGGGATAGTTTGAGTAATAAGGAATTTTTGCCATTACTCAAATGTTTCTCTAAGCTGTGACTGGTTTCACAATTTCAAGGTGCCCTGTCATCTATCATGTGGCATGTGTGAAGTATAATCAGTCAGAAAAGCTGCTACTTCAGCCACATTTTGAGAACATTTTCTGATAACTTCCAATTACTGGAGTCAAATTATGCCTGATACACTGAGCCTGGCATAGTTAGTGCTGATGGCAAATGGGAGATGGGACCGAAACTTCGAAATGAATTTAGATTTATATTTTTGGAGTTTAAATTCACAGTATGGTTCCAAAACATGTGGAACTGTAAAAATTGGGGAGAGATGCATCTACAATGTACGGTGGTTCATTGCATTCACCAAAGGGAGAAAACAAATTGGAAGCCTTATCTCGTAAATACAAGCTCCGAATCTCGTAATTATGACTTATGGAGCTCATAAATATGAAAACATTTCATAACCTGCCTTAGATAATTCAGGTTTTTAGGGTGTCCTCAGTATCAATACTTCCAAAACTCTATAGTAAAACAGAACACTCAATTATATTAAGTAGCTTTTTAAAATTTCAACAAATAGGCTGTAAGCTGAGCCTCGGTTTACACCATGAAGCAAGGTTCATTTTACAGCCAACTGTCTGACTTTTCATATCTATGGCAACACAATACTTCCTGAGTATTTAACATTTAATATGACATTCTCAAATTCTATGCTGAAAATGAAACAGACAGATAGAAATGATATTTAAGATCTTATTCAGTAAGTCTTTGAATCGCCTAAATAAAATTGAGAATAAATGGCTTTGTCGTCTCAAATTGCAACAATTGATTACCACTATAACTTTTCTATACATCTTGGTCTCCGGATATTTAGAAATTATTTTTAACATTAAATGTAAAGTGTTTACTTGTTGGATGTGTTCTCTGAATTATATAGAATTTTATTTTATTTTATTTTATTGCTCTTTTCATTAAGAACTTTGCAAAACTTTTAGTAAATGAAACACAAAAATGTATTTTGTGAATACTGAAGATACACAATTATAAATAATTTATATGATAATTAATAACAAAAATATGAAAATATAAAAAAAACTATTTAAATAAGCAGTATAAATAATTTGCAAAATATTGTAATCTTTCTTTCTTGCTTTTTGTTGGATGGACCAGCTATTTAGGCAAGACGGAAATGAACTAACTAAGGTAGGGCTGCATTTCCAGTATGTTGAGAAGATTAGGCCTAAGTTCCGTTTGTTGATAGTTTAATATCTGCTGTGACAGAATTAAAAATGTCTGTATGTACAGTAGATAAGTAATGCAGACATAATATCATGACAGGACACAGGAAGGAACAAACAATCAAAGGAGTGACCCCAAGGAGCCCCTCATCCCACTCTCAGCCCTCAGTTTGGCAATTACTAAGTGCAAACACAGACGTGTGCATTGGCTGACCTAAATACCACAGTTTTCTCTGTGTCAACTCTGTGATTGGAAGGTCATCTACAGCACAAACATACTGTAAATACCAGACTAGCATTGCATTGTTTTATAAGCGTTTTACTTGCATATCTTTACAGTACAATATATAGCTGGAAAATACATCCCACATGCAAAACAAAAGTAATTTGCTCAGTGAGTTGTGTCATGTTTTCCCTTGTCATTCGAGCTGAATGCTAATAATAGACAAGATCTCTCAATTGTGTCTTATTAGCATTTCATGTGGTCAGGTCAGCAGATTGTATGTGTTTGTTGTTTGTCTGTTAGACTTGTATCTTATTCCCTAAGTGACAACATCTGGAACCTTTTACCAGGATCACAGCCAAGTGGCTTGTGATTCATCACAAACAATAATGTCTCTACAGATCTACTGCAATTGTTAGTGATGGTTGAACTGAGACAGAGAACTATAAAAGTAAGTCTGATTGATTGTTAAAACTTGATGACTGTTAATATTTCAAAAGCTTGATCCCAGAAAACAAACAAACAAAAAAACACAAGTTGCGACTATTTAGGACTATAATGTTGCAACAGGTGACAGAAACTGGAAAATAAATCATAATGACAAACTAGCCAAACAAGGTGAGGAAATAAAGTGTCTCTGTCAGGACAGGCAAAATAGGTTATGATGCAATTTATAAATTTTTTAAATTGTCTTGTCTTACTTGTGCTAAAACAGATGTTTCATCATTCACATGGCTTACTATTGTACAATGAAGCCAATCATGACGATTCACATTTTAAGGTTTTATTATTATGTATATATGATTTGGTTGTGGTGATTAAGCTGACTTAGCCTGTTCCAGTCTGGGTCATTTCAACTTAACTTTATTTATATAGTGACAATCTGCCTTGACTGGTTGAGGTGAGTGAAAGTAAAGGACAGAGAAAATAAAAGAGCAACAAAAGCAACAACCAAACATCGGGCAGGTTGGTAGGACCAGTAGCTGCACACACTGGGAAACATCCAGCTTTAAAGCCGGGGACACCTGCAGAAAGGGACAGAGAGAGGGAGACAGAGAAGTAGAAAGACAACTACGGGAGAAAACACATAGAGTTAATGTCATACAGTGGTGACAAATAAATGTATAGAGAGAAAAGAGAGGAGAAGAGCTCATTGTCCCCAAACAGTCTAAACCTATAGCATCACAACTAAGAGCTAGTTCAGGTTGAGTACACGCTTTATGAAAGAGGAAGGTTTTAAGCCTAGACTTAAAAGTAGACAGGGTGTCTGCTTCCTGAATCTGAACTGGGAGCTGGTTGCACAGGTGAGGAGCTTGACAGCTAAAGGCTCTGCCTCCCATTCTACTTTTGGAAACTCTGGGAACCACAAGTAGGTCTGCATTCTTGGATTGAAGTGGTCTAATCAGACGGTAAATATGAAGGCACTAAATACTTAAATATGATGGAGCAAAACCATTAAGGGCTTTGTATGTAAGGAATGTTTTGAATTCTATTATAGATTTTATGGAAAACCAGTGGAGAGAAGCTAAGGAAGGAGAAATATGATCTCTCCAGTCTTGCTGCAGCATTTTGTATTGACTGAACAAAGTGGACACGTATACCAAATTTGAAAAAATTCTCTCAAGGAGTTTATGTGACAATACAATAATAACAATGCCATAGACAGAAGGTGACTTTGACCTTTGGCCACCAAAATCTAATCAGCTAATCTTAAGTGAACGTTTGTGGTAAATTTTCAGAAATCTTCTAAAAGCGTTCTCTGTTCTCAAGTATGTCTATTTCTATAAATGTGATATCCTTGACCTTTGAAAACCAAAACTGATTCAGTTCATAATTGAGTCCAAGTAGAAACTTTTGACAAATTTGAATACATTTTCTTCAAAGCATTACTGTGAAATCATATTCACAAGACTGGGAGAAACTGATAAGATGGACAGGAGATCTCAGTGACTTTTAAATTACTTTTGACTTTTTCAAAATGTGCATAGCGCTAAGCAACAACCTGAAAACAAAATACCTCCAGCTACTGTCACAGAGGAATAATGAAAAGAAATTGAATCTGGTATCATGCATCTGTCTTCTCAAGTAGTGATGACTGATTACAACATTTTTATAATTACTGTCTTACAATTATGAGTAAAATTTGTCAAGATCCTGACCTCAAAAGTATACTATTACTTAAGTGTGACATTATCATGATGACTTACAACATAATATGTTAATGCAACCGCAAGGGGGCACAAGCCAGTGTCTTCTTGTGCCAGTCCCAAGTCTGGATAAATGCAGAGGGTTGTGTCAGGAAGGGCATCCGACGTAAAACACAAATTAAAAATGCAAATCGTGACAATGACTTCCATACCGGATCGGTCGGGGCCCGGGTTAACAACGACCACCACCGGTGCTGTTGACCTACAGGGTACCATTGGAAATGTGATTACTGTTGGTCGAACAAAGAGAGGAGAAAGGTGTGTTTGTAGATTTCAATGGACATGTAGGTGAAGGTAACAGAGGTGATGAGACTGTGATGGGCAGGTTTGGTCTTCAGGACAGGAACGCAGAAGGACAGATGGTGGTAGACTTTGCTAAGAGGATGGAAATGGCTGTAGTGAACACTTTCTTCCAGAAGAGGCAGGAACATAGGGTGACGTACAAGAGTGGAGGTAGAAGCACTCAGGTGGACAACATCTTGTGTAGACATTGTAATCTGAAAGAGATCAGTGACTGTAAAGTATTGGTAGGGGAGAGTGTAGCCAGACAACACAGGATGGTGGTGTGTAAAATGATGCTGGTGGTGAGGAAGATGAAGAGGACAAAGGCAGAACAGAGAACAAAGTGGTGGAAGTTAAAAAAAAGAAGAACATTGTGTAGTTTTCAGGGAGGAGCTGAGACAGACTCTGGGTGGTCAGGAGATGTTTCCAGATGACTGGACCACTACAGCTAATTTGATCAGGGAGACAGGTAGGAGGGTACTCGTGTGTCATCTGGAAAGAGGAAAGTGGACAAGGAGACTTGGTAGTGGAACAAGGAAGTTCAGGAGTGTATACAGAGAAAGAGGTTAGCTAAGAAGAAGTGGGACACTGAAGAGAGTAGACAGGAGGACAGGGAGATGCATCGTAAGGTGAAGGTAGAGGTGGCAAAGGCCAAACAAAGAGCATATGAGGACTTGTATGTTAGGTTGGACAGTAAAGAGGGAGAGGTGGATTTGTACAGGTTGGTGAGACAAAGAGATAGAGATGGGAAGGATGTGCAGCAGGTTAGTGGGATTAAAGATAAGGATGGAAATGTATTGACAGTGTGATGGGAAGGTGGAAAGAGAACTTTGAAGAGTTGATGAATGAGGAAAATGAAAGGGAACAAAGAGTAGAAAAGGTGACTGGTGTGGAGCAGGAAGTAGCAAAGATTAGTAAGAGTGAAGTGAGGAGGACGTTGAAGAGGATGAAGAGTGGAAAGGCAGTTGGTCCTGATGACAAACCTGTGGAGGTATAGAAGTGTCTAGGAGAGGTGGCAGTAGAGTTTCTGACTAGTTTGTTTAACAAGATCTTGGAGAGTGAGAGGATGCTGAGGACTGGAGGAGAAGTGTACTGGTGCCCATTTTTAAGAACAAGGGAGATGTGCAGAGCTGTGGCAACTACAGAGGAATAAAGCTGATGAGCCAAACAATGAAGTTGTGGGAAAGAGTAGTGGAAGCTCGGCTAAGGGCAGAGGGAGTTGCATTGTGTCTTTGTAGATTTAGAGAAAGCGTATGACAGGATGCAGAGAGAGGAGCTGTGGTATTGTATGAGGACGTCTGGAGTGACAGAGAAGTATGTTAGAGGGGTGCAGGACATGTATGAGAGCTGTAAGACCGAGCTAAGGTGGTTTGGACATGTTCAGAGGAGAGACTGTGAATATATCAGTAGAAGGATTCTGAGGTTGGAGCTGCCAGGCAGGAGGTCTAGAGGAAGAACAAAGAGGAGATTTATGGATGTAGTGAGAGAGGACATGAAGGTAGTTGGTGTGAGAGAAGAGGATGCAGAGGACAGAATTAGATGGAGGAGCATGATTCGCTGTGGAGACCCCTGAAAGGGAACAGCCGAAAGGAAAAGAAGAAGAGTTACAACATAATATGTTGCTATTAGCTATAGCTTTTAGCACACATTGTGAAATAGAAAGAAATCATCCATTTATTGGCATTTTTTTTTGTATTCAGTGCCTTAGTATGTCTGCACCAAGGCAATGTGGGGTCAATTCATAATAAACAATGATGCAAGTGTTCATGGCAATGAAGGAACACGTCACCCAGTGCTATAGTGTGGCTCACTATTGTGTTTAAATGGCTTTTGGACAGCCAAGCATCTGTTTGTCTCTCTTACAGACCTTATTTCACACATTTTAACTGAAGCCTCCTTTTTCACTTTACAGCTGAAGGTATACATGCAGCTCCTCTAACAAGCAAACTCCATTGTTGGTTTTAGGAGTCATAACACTGACACATAAGTGTCACATCTAGTCTAAATTAATAAAACTACACATACAAAAATATACAAAAACTTGACTGAGACTCCCTCATTAAAAAATAAAATGAGTGATGTACAGGCAGTATTTCTGGATGATTGCTAAGATGGCTGACTGATTCACAAGCCCACTGATTGACTGAGTGCTTGAATGGATGACTGGTTAAATAAATTGGCCAGACGATTGCATTACTAGCTGACTGAATGCTTGCACTGAACACACTGCGGAGTGAAGCAGCACACAGTATGAAACCAGACCCTCCTCTGGGGACAAATTAATACTTTATTTTGTTTTAAGTCCTCATTTCCTACTCAGCTTCTTCAGAATGCATATGACATTAATACAAGCTGAAATGTACAGTATTTCAGCCATTGAAACTGCAGAGATGTAGCTGGGTAAATGGTACAATGGGGTGACTGGCTTCCATCCTGACTTGACTGACTTTTTATATTGACCTAATTTCTGTGTGACTGAAGCAGCAGCTAGCTGCATGATTGACTGTCTGAAACTAGAAATTGATTGATATTTGACATTTCAATTTAACTGATGGATGGGATGGATGGATAAATAACACAGCAGATGATTCTCGTAAAAAGGTTTTTAAACATTTCCATGAGTGTTTTATTTGTTAGTTTCTGGTTTAAGTTTATGACAGAATTAAGTCAGAATTCCAATTTTTTTTAACATTAATTAATTTAATAGTTAACTAATTAAATATTCTAGTTTTAATTGTTTTCTTTTTTTTTAATCTCCTTGGGCAACCAATATTGAATGGGTTGCGAACTTTGGACCCAAAGGCAACACTGTGTTAAAAAAAGACATAATATAGTGGAAATCACTGCACCGACTTAAGAACACTTCTGAAAACTATTGTTGAAGGAATGGAAAAATGTTTATGCTTGTGCTGTATGAACAATGATTGAACCATTGCATGCTTTTAACATGACTTGACCTAAGATGAACAGGAAGTCACCTTGCTAGAGTTCAAACTTGAGGCACAGGGCTTGCTCAACGTGACCAGGTCAAGAAAAAAAGACCCTATTACTCAAGTCAACATCGAAGACCGCAATGGAAAGACAAAGCGTCTGCAAATGGCGCAGATAGCTTTAACCACATCCTGTGGAAACTGCAAGGTGTGAGACAGTAGATAGAAACCACACGAGTAGATTCCTAGAAATGATTGAGACATTGCATGCTTCAGCATGACCGGGTCAAGTTATGAAGCACTGAGTGTAAAAATAGGGCAGAGAGCAAGGTAAAAAGAACTGTATAAAAAGAGAAGAGCATTGCCAAAGAAACAGAAGACAGAGAGAGAAAGTTTTTTATTAGTTAGAGACCTAGAGAACAACTCTGCTGAAGACTGTACTGTTGACTGCAACTGCTGAGACTTTTTGATTGCTCACATTCTTCAATACATTTTTGAAAGACTCCACTGCCTGGGACTCATTCAGTCATGGGTACTCGGCATCCATACCCTTTGTGCCCCCTCTTGGGGCTTATAATCTTAACCTCTTCTTCTATTTGTGATTATTACATTTTAGAAAAATGCTTACCCAAAAGGAGATAAGTGTTTCCTCCCTCTATCCACTGGTTGGTAGACGACAAAACTGAATTTTAGAAGTGATTTTAAAATTCAGGAAGGGAAACTACCAGATGAAATAGCGCCTAAATGCGCGTTTGCCTGAGTGATATTAACCAGAGGTGAAATTGAAGAGTCTAAAAGACAGAGTGTTTACGCAGTTAACATATAACATAGAGGTATTCTCCAATAAAAGACATACAAAGGGATGAAAGTCATAACGGGTCAATTCTTACCAGAGAAGCACTTGAGTTAAGGAGACTCGAGCAAGGTTGACCTTGAGAATTTCGGGTGCTTCCACACTATTGTCAGTGAACACAGTTTGTCTTTGCATCCAGAAATCTAAGCTAAAATGTAACCATACAAAGAAACAAGCATTGATAAACACGATCCAACACCTCAGGAAAACTGTCCCGTAGTCTGATGAGTCAAAATTTGGAATTCTTTTTAGAAACCATGAACATTGCATCTTCTATGCTTAATAGGAGAAAGATGATCTGACTTATCATGGCTCAGCCCAGACTTGTTACCCATTAAACAAATTTGGTGCATTATGAAGTGAAAAAGTTGTGAACATCCCCCTTTTAATACAATTCCAAAGAAGTTGGGATGATGTATAAAATGCCAATAAAAACAGAATGCAATGATTTGAAAATCTCATCAACCCATGTTTTATGGAATATAAACAACATATCAGACAATAAGAGATATTTTACCATTTTATGGAAAATATTGCCTCATGTTGAATTGGATCGCAGCAACACATCTTAAAAAAGTTGGAACAGGGTGATGTTTACCATTTTGTAGCATCCCCTCTTCTTTTAACAAATAAAAGGTCTTGGAAGTGAGGAGACCAGTTGCTGGAGTTTAGAAGAGGAATTTCGTCCCATCCTTGTGTGATCCAGTTTTGACCTTTGGCCTTTTCCCTTGCCCACAGAGATTCCTCCTGATTCTCTGAATCTTTTGATGATATATACTGTAGATGGTAGTTGATGGTGGATCTTCAAAGCCTTTGCAATTTTACATTGAGGAAGTTTTTTTTTAAATTGTTCCACAAGTTTTTGCAGTTTGTTGCAGATTGGTGAAACTCTAGGTACAAAAGGAGCATTTCAGAGTGGCAGAGCTTTTTGAATGTAAAGATGGGCAGTCATGTTACTGACCTGTTGCCAGTTGCAATTAACCTAATTAGTTGTCAAATGCTCCTGTTAACACTTTTTTGACATGTGTTGCTGCCATCAAATTCAAAATGAGCTTATCATTGCATTCTGTTTTTATTGATGTTTTACACATCGTCCCGACTTCTTTGGAATTGGGGTTGGACATGTTGCTGGCATTCAATTCAAACTGATACAATTTCAAATTTAGGTTTCAACAACTCAGATTTTGTCTTTGCCAAAAATCAATGGCTTTCAACTTGTTCTGCATGTTGATTAAGCATGAGTTTTAATGTCAGATGCCCTTGCTGCTGCAACCTTCCCATTTCTGGGCATGGGTCTGGGACTAAGGTTGCCCTTGAAGGCTGGGCAGGGCCACACCTGGTGGGGTGGGATTTGAACATGCCGCTCTATCACTGACAAAGACAACATGTGGTGTCGTGGTGGCACAGAGTCAAAAATAGGCTTCAAATCAAAAGACATTATTATGTCTATACGGATCATGTATATACGGATAACAAGTTTAGAAAAAAAAATGCTTAAACCTAGAACCATCTCATTCTAAGTCTGTCAAGATTCCATTAACGTGAGGCAAACTGGTGTTTTGAGGAGTCTAACATTTTGTGCATTGTTCACATAAATCAGTTAGAACCTTAGAGGACACACAGCATTGCATCTTTTTCAAGCAACCTAATTATTTTTATTGTGTCTACACAGCAGAAATCAATGCCACAAAAGGAACTGCATGCAATTCAAACAACAATTTATTGAAACTAAGTTTTGTCTGCAGGCTATAACCTCTAAAACAGAGTGGAGTCCAACTGCAGATTTGGTTTCATTGCTGTTTGTTGAGGGCAATGAATTAAATTGATGTTAACTGTGGATAAGGTGCGACTCATCCAATGTTTATTGGTTGACAGACATTTGCAGTGCTTTATTCAGACACACTTTCTTTATTCACGTTTTTTTTTTTTTTTTAAATAAAAGCATCAGATAGAATTGCAATTTGAAAGAAGCTCCACAAGCTGCTGATTCTGCCATTTGATAATTATTTCACCGTTCCATGTCTTTTCTACCAGATACCACAAAACAATATTGTTCAGCTTCAATGCTTTGCTATTCTATCTGGATTTTGTCAAAAAAACAAAAACACACACGGAAACACACATTTTTGCAGAGTGAGGCACACCAGCGTGCCAACAACTACAAAGGAATGATGAATACTGAGGATCCTTGATACGCTTGCACGCACGTACAAACACAAACCAGGAAATGAAGCATGCTATCAAGATCACCAAGATCAACTGACCAAAAGTCCCATTTAATTGAGACTTTCTTCATTGAATAAAGAAGGAGCAGATACCCTCTACTTGAAGACGTGCTATCACTCACAGAACAGAGTGTTTTGTCTTGCTCTGATGCTCTCACTCTGTGTGTGTGTGTGTGTGTATTTCATGGGAGTCACCATGGGGCAGCCAGATGCTGCTGTAAGAAATGACAGGCACATCCCAGCCCTTGAGACACATAAATACAGGAAGACAGTGGATGAAAAAGAAGGCAAAAAACAAACAAAACACGTAAAGGATACAGAGAGGTTGAGGACAAGACACACACACACACACACACTCAGAGAGGTTTGTAACATAAAGCTGACAGCTGTCTGGTACACAAACTGCTCTAACCTATCCCAAAGGAAAGTGTAATTTATACACCATTTCCTAACCCTCCCGAAGGAAAAGTATCATTTTCCACTGCATAATAAACAGCAGAGTGGAGGACAGACAGCACTTATTGAATAGAAGTCCCATCGCTGCAGGATGAGCTTGAGTCTCGAACGCTCCCTTTCTCTCTCTCTCTATTACACACCAACACGCGCACACACACATTTGCTTACATTTGTGAGGCCTTTCTACATGCAATATTCAAGTGTACGCGGCTTCATTCCGTGAGCCACATGCTCATAAAGACTGTTTGTCCTGACTGGCTTTACTGTATCAAATGTTAACATCGTGCAGCTGATTTAAAGGGGAGCTTGTTGTAGGTGCTGATAGCCAATCAAGATGAAATGTATTGTTAAAAATAGCCAAAGTGTACAACAAATGAGACTCCACTGCATGAAGGATATTATGATGGATTACAGCAGCGATAGTGCTCAAATGAAATGACATCGTACAGCTGAGGCTGATGGGAATTTAATTCATTTTACAGGTATTTGGTCATTAACCAAAGAATTTATGATCTAATGATGACTGGTGTATCTGTGACTTTCCCAGAGTTATTACAAGCAATTTTGAGGATATGAATGTGTGTTCCACCTTTTATACACATTCATCTAAAAGGTCTTGAGCTTTTATACTTGACTGGCAAAGTATTGGGATCATGACATGTTTGAAGTGTGAATCACTGAACAAAATGTCTCTGCTTTTAAAGCAATGTGGTAGTTGAGATGTTACAGTGGATGACAGCGGTGGACTGACTGACATTGCTATTTGCAGAACACTACAAAAAAGGAATTGAGTTTGGACCTAGAACCTAAAAATACCTTAAGCCATTACATTTCTTTGCATTCACTTAACAAATTTGACTATTTGTGATAATCAGTACAGTTCAGTGGGGACCTAGTACCTACAGTACAAATAGGCCAGTAGATTCTCTAAAATCAATGTATTAGTGAAATCTAGGGTACATGTAAGAGTCTATTTGGACCAATATGTGGGCCAGCATGCACACCTTCCAAATCGCAACAAGTTTTGCAGAGCTGCACATTGAGAGAGCTGATTGGTTGTTGCCATTAAGCCAGAAGGTGAGTTCATAACTAGAAGATGAAGAAGAAGAAAGGGTGATGGAGCAGCCAGAGAAACAGCTTGCAGATAAGGTTACACATCTTGCCCCTTTTGCTTTGCTACTCACCCTCCGAGGGATTAGTGCACTGATCTGTTTACAATGGGTTCATCTTCAGGAAATTCTAGTTTGTGACACTGCCCTTTGTGGACAGATTGGGCATCTAGAGTACAACACAAACATATATGTGAACGTCTACAAATTTAACGTGCATACAGCACACAGGAGCATAATTCCAATGTGTTTAACATTTTAGAAATGCCTCTTAAACTCTGTGATAGTGATTGTTATTGAAAAAGAAACAGCAGAAATGGCAGAATTTACCTTGATAAAGTTTTTTCGATCACCATTTTGTTATGAAACTATTTTATTGTAAATTTGCATTAAAACTAACAAAACAATAGTAGTTGAAGCAACTGCTTTCATTGAAAAGAAAAGATTGCTGCCAATAATATGCTAAGATAATATGAGTGTACATGCTTACGAAATGTGAGTAATTGGATGTGTGTGTAGACATTTGTATGATATATCCAGTCCACTCTCCCTCTTGCTGCACTTAACAAAAATGTTCCCTGTGCTGTTCCTTGTCTTTACCCTCCTCTCTACCATTTCTGCTTCTCTACTTGCTGGATCCTTCTCCAGCCACTGAGCTCAATAATCAATCATGTTAATAAAGGCATTTCACTCTAACTGTAAATAAAAAGTCATCAATCAAATTTTCTAACAAAGTTCTATCTGACTGAAAAGAAATTAATTAGGAATTCAGATAAATTATCACTCATTTGTTCGCAAGTTACAAAAAAATCTTTAATTGTGCTATTTGCAAGTTGACTGAGGCACCTTCAGCATGCTGTATCAATTGCATATTTTACTTTGTGCATGCTAATCAGCTTTTCTTCTGCAGCCCCATCTCCTTTCTCAAACACTACTGTAGCTCATTTTGTATGATAATGTTTTGTGGCCATGTGAGAGCAGGTGGCTGTGGAGTTGTGAGCCACCTTCTACTTGATCAAGGACAGGAGGGAAAATGCCATGAGGTGCCAGGAAATAGCCAATATAATTTACATGCATAATGCCTCAATGTAAAGAATGGTAAAAAAGGAGGCAGGATGAGGTGGGGAGGAGACATCCATCCTATATGGGTCACGGGTGGGCTGGAGCCTGTTGTAGCCGTCATCGGCTTCTTCAATCTTACAGAAGGTTTTCTAGGTTGTGATGTGAGAGACAAAATTGTTCATTCATAAACATCTATTAAAAATGTCCATTATTTATCCATCAAAATATCAGATGTTGCAGTTCATAATCCACTTTGAGTACAGCATGACTAAACTTTAAGGGTCATGTTTAGGCTATTAGCATTTTGTCCATCCATCTGTGTTCAAGTTTTACACATGTTCACTTGTACTCATGGACGAACTACTAAGATTTGGTCGTCAAAGATCAAAAATATGTCACCTCACATCATCGTCATTCTTTACGGGGTTAGCAAATGACATTTCCTTTACTAGGACTGCAAAACTTTTGGAGTTAAAATGTACTTCTTTAGACTGATTTGTGACTTATGTGTCCCACTGAAGAAGTTTGTTGTACCTCCTCCTCTTTTTATTTCCTGTTGTATTTCTCTCTTACAGTTTATGATCATGAAAGAAAATGCTAAATTCTGATATGCAGCAGTGACATAAACACAATCTTTTCATATTCAGTAAGGTAAAGAGAAAGAGACTCCAGTTATTTGAAGTACCAAACTTTACCTCAGCAACATGAAGAATATGGATCCTATGGAGAGAAACATTACTATGAAGATAAGGTTTTCTGGGATGCTGATATGCCTTGTACATAGTATTAACATTTATCACTGACTGTGCTACGTAAGAGCTTATAAATGCTAAACTAAACAATGTGTGTGTGTGTGTGTGTGTGTTTATTTAGAAGCAAAGGGCATGATCTTTTAGCTGCTTATTCGCTAAATATTGAACTATCACATAATCCAGTAGTGTTTGAGATGGATGTTCCATCACACAGCAAATATTGTCTTATGTTGGTATTATCCACATTACTCTGTTAATCCCACAGCTACTTATACAGCACACTATGAAATGAACAATGCCCACAATGGCATTCACTCACACACACACACACACACACACACACACACACACACACACACACACACACACACACTGTACAATTAGTCACTATGATATGAAAGCCTTCCGTATCTAATATTAGTACAGATTTAACCACCCACAGCATCTACAGCAAATCTCTGACACAAGTCTGGCACACAATGTCACAGCAGTCTATGCTTATCTCTCTATTACACACACATGCTCTTACATAGGTAATATCAGATTGAAAGTAGATGGAAGAAACGCAAATCAGATGCTCATTCATATACAAACACTTAAATGATGGAGCAGTACAGTCATCCACATGGAAGAGAATGTAGAAGAAGTTAGCTATTAAATATTACTACTCAGCTCAAAGTGAAAAGAGAAGTGTAATTTTTCACTCAGTTGCAGGGGTCAAAAATATACTGAATAAGCAATTTATCAGGTCCAGCTTTTAAAAATCTACTACTGCTGTGTAGTAACAACAAACACTAGTGCAATTGTTTGATGACTGTATACTTGTATTGTTGATTTTCTTTTCATTTATATAGTTTTTTAATAAAACATTTTTCCATACTGTGCAAATTTGTTTGCCCGACATTTGCACGTTTTCCTGCTCTAACATGGAAAATTCCCTCTGTAGGAAATAAAGGTTTATTTTATCTTATCTTACAACATGTTTCAAATATATTCTCCAACCCTAATGCACACAGGTATCATTTGTCCCTACCCATCTATATTAAATTAGAAGCAGCCCTATAGTGGCTGGCAGGCTTCTCCATAAATATGGGGAAATAGCCCCCCTGTGCTGTGGCATCTCTTAGAAGAGCAACATTGATCTTCTTCATCATGGAAAATCATAAACGAATGTTATGACCATGGGACCATTACATACTTAGTTGGGTTTAGGTACAAAGACCACTGGTTTGGATTAGACATAAAAACTAGACGGTTCGGCTTTGCAAAATGCTCATGGTTCACACATGGCACCCGCTCAGCCGTTTACTGTGCAATAGTCTCATTTTGAACAAGTAACAAAAGAGTAGAAGGTTTGTTACCCCCCCTTTAGACGAAGCTACACCCATGAAATACATTTGTTCTTCTAGATTGTGATAACATAGAAGTAAATATTGACAATTCATGTTTTGGACCTGATATTTCTATTTAATATTTGCTTGTCGGTTGGGTGGAAACGAATTTAGGATCTGTGCGCAAAAAGCTAAACCGAAAAACCCCCAAAAAAGAAGAAGAGAAAGGCAGAGATAAACTGCTCCTTAGACTCACCCCAGACACCAGAATGAATCTGCTGAATAATATAAATAAAGCTCAGTGCCTGTTTTGATATCAGGGTTACAAAAATACCTCTTGTAAAGTTCTCCCTGACATGCAGCATTTGTAGAGGAGTCATTTCAGCTCTCTGTGTTAAAATAGCTGAGCTGTGTTGCGATAACACAGCCATTTAATCTGCGCTGAAGAGAGGCCTCTATTGTCGGTGGGTGTTTTTGTTCTTTGTTATTCACTCAGAAAGATGTCAGCACTGACATGAGCCTTTTTCTGCCATGTGAGAGAATGAGATAGAATCTGTTTCTATGACACAAAGAGAAAAATGGGAACCCAAAGACAAAATCGAGAGAGTAAACCAGGGGACTGATCTGAAAAGCTGACATCTGGTTCTTGTCCACAGAACAGCCTAAACCGTCCCAAAGGAAACAGCAAGGTTTACGTGTGCAGTGTGTTTGTATTTTTATGAGAACGTAATGTCAAACCCTTGTTCCACCTTGAATCCTGTTTAATGATGTTACTACTAACTACTTGTAAGCTACACAAGTGTCACACATTATCATGCCCATACACAGATGGCTTTTTGGATAAATCCCCGTGTCCTCTACTGGCACAATTTTATTAAAAGTTTTACTTGATTCCATGTTTTTTACCTGGTTTAAAAATACTATTTGCCAGAAAAACAATGTGTTACCGCTACTGGTAAAAAAAATTAGTATAAAGCCCTCTGCAGTACCAGATGTCATATCTTAAAGGGCAACTTCACTGATTTTCAACTTGCTTTTTCTCTGTTCTATTTTGAGACAAATAGGTCTATAATATTTAAATTGTATTAAACATCCCTCTGCCTCCTTTGTATTAAAATATCTTTCCACTTATAGCTGAAAAGTTATTCCAGAAGGAGGGTTTTAATGCATCATTTTGAAGAGCTTTTCAGCTCTGGTGATGTAAAGTGAAGGACGCTGGGAAGAGCAGGTCGACCCCTGTAGTACCTGATCACCCAAAAGGAAAAACTCCTCCAGATGATGTCACGCGGAGGAGTTTTTCAGCTAGAAGCAGAAATATATTTTAAAACACAGAAAGCTGAGGAAAATGTATTACTACTCATATGCATGTACTTTTCAAAGTATAATCACCGGATGGAAGTTTAAAAATAGTGAAGCCACACTTTAATAATTGGCTTTATCTTTCTAAGTGATGATAATTTCCACATTGCCCACTATATTCAATGCATTCATCGACATGTGGGTCCCGTGTTCTGTCCTGGGGACTTTTTAAAACACTTGGTGGGGTGCTGTGGACCTATCCACAACAGCACACAGGATGCTGCTCTAGCCAAAGAAAGTGGGAGAATGTGAACATGATAATAAACATTTGGCCCAGACTGAAATACCCCAACAACTAATAGATGGATTTTCATGAACATTTGTGTAGACATCTGTTATTTTTTGTTAATAAAACTTCTAGACTGTTATGTTCGCTATCCATGACTTTGCAGGGTTTATAGTTTATCTCCAGCTGTAAGGACTAAGAACACTCGTTTGAGGACAATGTACATTTTTGGACAGAGAAGAGATATGGTCCAAAAGGGGTTGAGATAGGAAAACACCCACCTCAAGAGAGAGTGAGGTTCCAGCCACAATCTGTCTCCTATTTTCCATGGTGCCCTTTCACATATCCACCAGGTAGACCATAACTGTTTACTCATTTTAAGTGTATGAGTGTATTGTCCACCTAAAGAGGCTATTCAGGCCAGGTGAAAAGGGAAACTGCCTTGGAGCATAAGTCAGGATCCCTAACCAACAAGTAGTTAACTTTTAGATCTAAAAAAAGTAGAAAAAGTCCAGATTCCATGACTCAACTTCCACATATCTCACCTAGAGGACAAAGCATCTTCACTCATGCCAATTGATGAATTAGTTCATTATCGATGTTTCAGCAACTACTGGATGGATTGTCATACTTTTATGTAGACATGCAGGAATTCCGTTGTCTTTCCAGTGAATACATTTAAGCTCAAAACATCCAGGATTGCTTCAAATAAGTTTACACACTAGAGTCGATACCCAAAGCAGCAGCTCTGATACAGATGCCAGAGGTTTGTGCATATTTATATCTGTTTGAAGACATGCACTGTAACCCTAAACTTCTCTAGACATTACCCAAAGTAGCTGCAAGTGATAATACAAATGTCCAATTCAGATGGCCTCAACATTACATGGATTTATTCATACAAGCTACCTAGCAACCTAGTACAAAGTTCTGGTAATGGGCAAATGAACCCATGTGTCAATAGAGCAGTAAATTTTCAAAAGAATTTAAAGCGATTTAGTGGCTGTGTTGAGGATATTCCCGTAAAGTGATTGTTTCCAGCAGCACAGTTTTTATGTCATGTCAGTCTCCTGGAGCGCTCCCTCCTCACAGCTAGAAGGTTGCATGTTCGTACCCCCAGCCGGCCCTGGTCTTTCTGTGTGGAGTTTGCATGTCCTCACCGTGGTTGTGCAGGTTTCCTCCGCGTACTCCGGTTTTCCTCCCACAGTCCAAAGAAATGCAGGTTGGGTTAATTGGTGAATCCTTATTGCCCGTGGGTGTGAATGTGAGTGCAAATGCTAGTCTGTCTGTGTATGTCTCTCTGTGTTGGCCTGAGATAGATTGGCGACCTCTCCAGGGTGTAGCTCAGTTGGTAAGGCAGTTGACCATGGACCACAGGGTCAGTGGTTCAATCCCCGCTCCCGGCTACAAGTCGAAGTGTCCTTGGGCAAGACACTGAACCCCAAGTTGCTCCCGGTGGGTCAGGTGAGCACCTTGCATGGCAGCCATCGCCATTGGTGTGTGAGTGTGTGTGTGTGTGTGAATGGGTGAATGGGAAGCTACATTGTAAAGCGCTTTGGATAAAAGCACTATATAAGCCATTTACTATTTACCCCGCCTCTCACCCTATGACAGATGGGATAGGCTCCAGGCCCCCCATGACCCAAATAGGATAAATGGTGACAGAGGGGTTGCCTGGGGTGGCACTCGCCTGATTGGCCACCTCAAGGTTCCACCTCCTGGCAGAGTTACAAGTTGATAGGTACCTGCTGTGGAACTTTGAGGTGGTTTCATATTTTTTTTCCACAACAAAAGTTTTTTACAGTTGCAAAGGATGGATTTCTAGCTCTGTCCATCTGTATATTATGATTTGTTTATGAGTTAAAAATGGGTCAAAAAGTTATGTATTTCAAATTTCTGAGTTTAAACAAACACTGTTAACCTACTCAGCTTCTTCCAAAAAGGGTTTTAAATTTAAGTTTTTGTTTTGTTTTGTGTTTTTTGTCCTTTCGGTTTATTCCGTGAGTTCAAAGTCAGAGTTCATTGTCTGCATGTTGATTTTCCCTTCCCAATTTCTACTGAGCTTGAACCGGCACTGCCCAGCTGGGGAGAGGAATGAGCTGTTAGGGGTTTAGTGTCTTGCCCAGAGACCCATCCAGGTGACTTCTCAGGACTTACTTCCATATTTACCTTTTGTAGGTACTTGGTAGTAGCTGCTTTCCTTGTCATCTCTTCATGGTTACTATTTGCCTGCAGGATCCCAAGGGCCACCAGGTGTGTCCCCGCCCAGTCACCAAGGGATTCATGGTGGTAGAAAGGGCATTTCGTGTAAAAGCTCAATCCAAATCATGTTCCCCACATTTCGCACCCCTGAACCGACAAGCCAAAAGCCATTGATCTTTGATCCCAAGTTACTTGTAGCTATCCTTAACATCTGCTATGTTGCCTCTGGTAGTACAATCCTCACTACCATTCCTCTCCTTGTTACCATCCGAGCTCACTTATTACATGTGTTTGACATACATTTATTTAGTATATAAAAAACATTTATTATATAAAACACATTTATTCATTATATAAATAAATGTATTATGGTTAACTGGGACTTTTCGGCTGTGCCAGTGGTCCTCTTTGTCCTGGGGACCTATTAAAACACTTCATGAAGAATGTGATCATTTAGATGCGTAATTACCTGTAAAATAAATAGCATAATCAATCTTGTTAATTTCAAAACATCTATTATGTTTAAGGGTTAGTGTTGTGTGCCTTGATTGACTGGATGTGTGATTAATGTAATGTGACTGACGGAATGTGAGACAAATTATTTTTGATTGGTTGCATAAGTGGTGTCAGGGTCTGTCTCATTACTGCCCTTTGTCTTAATTGTTGTATCTGCTGTCTACTTATGAACTGATTTCACCTTTTGATGTCTCTCTCTATCCTTCTTCTCTCCTTCATAATAAAAGTAATTCTGATGGAAATTCACTTGCTACTACCTATTCATTTAGCCATCTTGTCCTGCTTTCCTCACATGCCACCAACAAACACAGACCTTACAAAAATAAAATATGAACTTGACATATGGAAATGTTTTATTTGTACACTTAATTTTCAAACACACATTAACAAGTGCAAGGAGTTCATAAGCATAAAGAATTACGTGGTGTTGTCGAAGCTCAGGTAGAATTCTGTTTTTTAAAGAGTTCATCATGAAACACACAAATTTCTTAAAGCTGCATTAATCTTGGACAGTGTTAATTAACAGCATCAATCAACTAATAGCATTGGCGGAGTCACACTTTTTTCATAGGGGTGGCCGGGCCGAGACGATTAATCACTTTGGGGTGGCACAGAAACTGAGGTTTACGGCCAGTTTTTTATTTGTATAGCTGTTTTAAATCTTTAATAGAATCTTTATTGAGGTTTAAGATACAGTTGATGTTTACTATTGCATATGCCTACAAGCAAAATGGATATTACCGATACGAATATGAAAGACCTACACAAACATTGCAAAGAATCATAATAATGTTAATTATAATTATAATGTTAAAGAGCAACTATCTTTTGACCCTAAAACCTGTGACATAGAATTAATATGTTTAAAACAATTTTATTGGTGATAACAATTTTAGGGGGCCTGGTGGTTCAGTGGTAGAGCATTGGGTTGGGATGCAGAAGGCCACGGGTTCACCCAGCCACCAAGGGCAACCTTGGTACTGCGCCCGAGCCCAGATAAAAATGGGAGTGTTGCAGCAGGAAGGGCATCCGGCATAAGAGACAAGCCAAAAGCCATTGATCATTGGCGATAAAGCTTCAACTTTAAAATATTTATGACCAAATAGCAGCAAATAATAAAGCAATTATTAAATAAATATACAAGCCATGTTTGGGGTAGGCTCAGGTTACTGTACTGCATAAATAAGCAGATGTCCAATTCCAATTAACTTGACCCAAGAAACTTGGGTTCTCTGAGTAACCTGGTTATTTAACTGCATGTAAACACAGTCAGTGAGGTTGTTTTAAGTGATCTCAACTCATTTGGTTTGTGTTTTCCAACTGTTAAATTTAGCTCCACTGGTGTTAAGTAGCCAATGTCATTTGGAAAAAAGAAAAATATTGTTTTACTGAAGGTGTCGTGGCAAAAACTCTAAGGCAAGTTTAGGAGGCAAAATGCAGCTCACAGTCTTGATAATAGTGAGATTAATCAGCAAGACAGAGAAACACACACAGCAGAACAGAACTACACTCAAGAATGAGATTGACAATCAATCAGAAGGTTTTACAGGTTATGGTTGTCTTTTAACCACTCAGCTTAGCAGCTGAATTCACACAAAACGACAAAGGAATGACTCAATGAAAAGCAACCTTACAGAACATACATACAGGTGAAAACACAGTGGTCAGGAATCTAATTAGCAAGTCTCTGAGACTACTCATGTCCTATCTGTTCCCTGCTAGCTCTAAAGACAGTGCAGACAGAAGGTCTGCTGAGGTGCGAAAGCAGCCTTCAAAGAATGCATTTGGTCACCATGAACAGGCATTTTGCATTTGTTGGACATTTCTCTCACAGAAGGTACTTTAAGAATTCAAGTGAGTTACAAATATTCAGTTGACTGAATGAAAAACAATTTCAATGCATAATTTACGTTGTTTTAAATAAAGAATCTGTCCCGTCTGAGAAATGGGTTGAAAACAGACAAAATCATTTTTCTCCCACTAATTGAAATCATCTCTGACTTTTCAAAGTATCACCAGAACAACATTAGGTGCCTATAAAACAAATAATAATGATGATGATAATAATAATAATAACAACAACAATAATTACTATACCAAACACGGTGGTTGCCTCATTTAACCTCTAAAGCATGAGATATGAAACTTTACACTAAACTAAACACATAAGTTAGTAACACATAAGCATTAAAATCTTACCTAACAGTTGTAATGCAATGAGTGACAGTTACAAGTCCACATTGTAGAATCTCAGAAAAAGCATGGTACTTTTCTCCTCAAGCAGCAGGTTGCAGTGCATGAAAATGGAGAGAGGTGGGGAATGGGTGCTCAACAGGGCAAGTGGCCCGTTAAAACGCATCCCCAGAGGAACATCCCCAGGGAAGCAACGGCCGGGGAAAATTTTCACACAAGTTAAAAGGGTGCAGGCCAAAGTGTGTTGTTGCCAGGATTTAATCTAGGGCGGCTCTGCTGATGTGGTTACTCATACTGTCTTGGAATTAGGCTGACTGTTGGCTAACATGTTCACCATACCAATGTTATAGAAAGGAACCTGCCCACAGACAAAGTATCACAGACTGCAGACAAGATTGTAGACTGACTGTTTCTAGGGCTCAATGCCTTTTTTAAAAGGTTGTATGTGTCATCTGTAGAGAGTCTAAAGCAACAGTGTATGATAAGTTCTTAAACTAGTGATCCAAAGTTTTCCCATCAATACAAAATCAATTAATTGTCTTGAGTGCATAGGCAATAAATGTCTGTAACCTTTATTTAACCAGGTAAACTATCATTTAGATTAGGAAGACAGAAACCTCTTCTGCAAGGTAGACCTGACCACAATCAAAAGACAAGGCGTTATTGACTTGTTGATATTGAATGAACATTAAGGCGGAAGTCACAGCATTTGTAAGATATTTAATTAAATCTCTCATAACATCCTGATATTTACTGCCATTCTAGCTGATATGAACATGATGTTCATGACACATCATTTGTGCAATGTCTGACTCAGCAACAGCAGCAAATGCAGTTTTCATACACCAGTGACCACTCTGAAATTGTTATGTTAACAATTATATGACAAACTTGATTACAGTATAGGGAACATAATCATTGGCTGGATTATGTTCTAATGCAACATATGTTTTGAGTAAATGAATTTAGTACTAAAAGCGAGCCGATTGAGGGAGGTTAGTGTGGATAGTAGGATAACCAAGCACAGGACTGTCATGCCACAACACCAAGTTGGGTTTACACAACAGATGTACTTTGGTTCAAGTTTGAGAAAACTGGTTTTGTTTAAACGTCAGGGAACACATTGTCTCCGAAGAATCACTATTTAGCCAGACCACAATTTTCATCTAACCTTGACCAAGAGTTGTGAGTTGCTAAACATAACCATGAAAAAGTAATAATAACAAGGCAATAGTCAAACTGGATGTGGTATTGCAAGATTGAATATTTTGAAAAAAAAAAAAGATAATTATCAAAGTATTAGTGACTAACCATTTACAGTAATAATCAAAAGATTCCCATTCAGTAAATGGAAAATGAAAATTGGTTGCAGATGTTTTTTTCTTATTTCAATACATATTTATATGGTTTCAGTCTCCCCTAAATCACAGGCACACACACACACACACACACACACACAGCAGACACAGGTCTGCACAGTGCGTTGCTGCCATGTTGGATTTACCAGGAACAAGCTCAAATCAAGCAGTTCTAAGACAACGTGCAGTAAATTATGTCTAAATATTGATTCTTTTCATGTAATCTAAAATGTCATCATTTATATGATGATCATCCATCATAATATTGACTCCTTCCCAGTAGCAATCTTCTAAAATAACTGTAGGGATCCAATCAGTCCAATGAGAGTGCAGCCATGGTAAAGTGGATTTTGGATCTTGAGATTATGACAAAACATGGTGTATAATTGACTTGTCAGAAAATTTTTGAGTAGGTTTCAGCATCAGCTGCAAGAAGAGGAACATAAAAAAGAAAAACTTGAAAGAAAGACTTTGGTAGCTGTTTGAACTAGATGTATATGAATATTTATGATAGAGCTTTATGATTGGTCCACCAAGATGGAATTTTAAATGGTATATTCGCATTACTGGTTTTAGCAGAAAATGTAATGGAACATGAAATTAAGGTTTAATTTATAATAAAGCCAAATACTGAACATCTGAAGTCATTTACCTGCTAAAATCCTTCAGAGAAGATATGGACAGTCAAATTCAGAGTAGAATTTAAAAAAGGAAAAAAAGTTTATCTGATAGATATGTTTACTAATTACAGAAGTTTTACATGTTTTGTTTGGCTCCACACAGGCGACCAGTGTTCATGTTGTTCATGTGTCCCTCCAGCTTTCCATCCATCTCTCTCTGCATTTGTCCCATTCTTATGAACAATGTACATGTTAATTAAGGATATTTCCTTTATTGAGCTCGTGAGGTGAAACCCAGGGCAAAAAACAAAGAAAGGAAATACTCGAAGCATGTGTTGCTGCTCATAAAGATTATGAGCTGTAGATTGTTACTGTTCCCTGATGATGATCGGTGCTACTAAACGACCGAATCAGCATTTATACCAAGTCAGAACAACACTGTTAATATAACCATGTACATGTACCTGTACTTCTCCATCAGCATCCTCAAAGCAAATACTGCATCTGTTGTACTCTTTCTAGGCATGAAACCATATTGCTGCTCACAAATGTTCACCTCTGCCCGAGCTTCCACTACTCTTTCCCACAACTTCATTGTTTGGCTCATCAGCTTTATTCCTCTGTAGTTGCCACAGCTCTGCTCATCTCCCTTGTTCTTAAAAATGGGCACCAGTACAGTTCTCCTCCAGTCCTCAGCATCCTCTCACTCTCCAAGATCTTGTTAAACAAACTAGTCAGAAACTCTCCTGCCACCTCTCCTAGACACTTCCATACCTCCACAGGTATGTCATCAGGACCAACTGCCTTTCCACTCTTCATCTTCTTCAACGTCCTCCTCACTTCACTCTTACTAATCTTTGCTACTTCCTGCTCCACACTAGTCACCTCTTCTACTCTTCGTTCCCTTTCATTTTCCTCGTTCATCAACTCTTCAAAGTTCTCCTTCCATCTTCCCATCACACTCCTGGCACCTGTCAATACATTTCCATCCTTATCTTTAATCACTCTAACCTGCTGCACATCCTTCCCATCTCTATCTCTTTGTCTGTCCAACCTGTACAAATCCACCTCTCCCTCCTTACTGTCCAACCTAACATACAAGTCCTCATATGCTCTTTGTTTGGCCTTTGCCACCTCTACCTTCACCTTAAGATGTATCTCCCTGTACTCCTGTCTACTCTCTTCAGTCCTCTCAGTGTCCCACTTCTTCTTAGCTAACCTCTTTCTCTGTATACACTCCTGAACTTCCTCGTTCCACCACCAAGTCTCCTTGTCCGCTTTCCTCTTTCCAGATGACACACCGAGTACGCTCCTACCTGTCTCCTTGATCAAATTAGCTGTAGTAGTCCAGTCATCTGGAAGCACCTCCAAACCACCCAGAGTCTGTCTCAGCTCCTCCCTGAAAACTACACAACATTCTTCCTTTTTCAACTTCCACCACTTCGTCCTCTGCTCTGCCTTTGTCCTCTTCATCTTCCTCACCACTAGCATCATTTTACACACCACCATCCTGTGTTTTCAGGCTACACTCTCCCCTACCACTACTTTACAGTCACTGATCTCTTTCAGATTACAGCATCTACACAAGATGTAGTCTACCTGAGTGCTTCTACCTCCGCTCTTGTATGTCACCCTATGTTCCTGCCTCTTCAGGAAGAAAGTGTTCACTACAGCCATTTCCATCCTCTTTGAAAAGTCTACCACCATTTGTCCTTCTGTGTTCCTGTCCTGAAGACCAAACCTGCCCATAACAGTCTCATCACCTCTGTTCCCTTCACCTACATGTCCATTGAAATCTTCACCAATCACCACTCTCTCACCTCTGGAGATGCTCTGCATCACTTCATCTAACTCACTCCAGAATTTCTCCTTCTCTTCTAACTCACATCCTACCTGTGGGGCATAACCACTAACAACATTGAACATCACCACTTCAATTTCCAGCTTCAGACTCATCAACCTGTCTGATACTCTTTTCACCTCTAGAACATTCCTCACCAACTCCTCTTTCAGGATAACTCCTACTCCATTTCTCTTCCCATCTGACCCATGGTAGAACAACTTGAACCCTGCTCCTAAGCTTCTAGCCTTGCTACCTTTCCACCTGGTCTCCTGGACACACAGTATGTCCACCTTTCTTCTTTGCATCATGTCGATCAACTCTCTAGCCTTCCCTGTCATAGTCCCAACATTCAAAGTCCCTACTGTCAGTCCTACATTCTTAGCTTTTTTCTTCTCTCTCTGCCTACGAACACACCTTCCTCCTCTTCTTCTTCGTCTTCGACCAACAGTAGTCCAATTTCCTCCGGTACCCTGTAGGTCAACAGCACCGGTGGCGGTCGTTGTTAACCCGGGCCCCGACCGATCCAGTATGGAAGTCATTGTCACGATTCGCATGTTTGATTTGGCACGTGTTTTATGTCGGATGCCCTTCCTGCCACAACCCTCTGCATTTATCCAGACTTGGGACTGGCACAAGAAGACACTGGCTTGTGCCCCCTTGCAGTTGCATTAGACATTATGTTTTCAACTACTAAAACAAAAAACTTAGCTTTACACCCATTAGCCACAACATTATTACCACCTGGGGTAGTAACGTTGTGGTAGGCATTGGAAAAGTTTTGTCTTGGCCATGCTTGACAGGAGTCAGAAGACACAGTAGTGTGTTGTGCCCATGCTGCCCCCTGTCCACCACAACAAATGTCCATAGATGGTAAATTAATTGCAGGATAGTTTACTTGGATTATATTGAACTGCTTCTGCATACACACTAAAAAGAATTAAGGAATGAATCAATTAGGAGATCTTATTGTCTAATTCTTTTTAGCTAAAGATGCATGTATTTCACTGTGGGGACAGTTCCCTGATGATTCCACAGAAAGGCTCGTTTAAAATCAAAGTGTTTTCTTCTGTAAAACACAAAAAATCTCTTGTAAGAAGTAAATATTCCCTTTGTGTCACTTTAAGTTTGTTTATGAGTGAGCAATAGGCACAATGTTGATCTTTGTGGCCACTGGAGGAAAAACACCTAAGTCTGTGGAATATGACTAAAGCTTTATATCCCTATATAGTTGTTTTTATATTTACATACCAATATATATCAATATAGATTTTTTTTTGTGTGTGATTAAATAAATTACTACTAGAAGACACATTTTTTTATCAGAATATATATATTTATATTTGACAGTTCTATTAGACCTTTTGTAGAAATACTCTATTTAAGAGCGACTTCACCAATTTCAAACTTGCTCTCAATGGCTTTAGTTTAGTGTGTAAATGTAAAATAATGCTTTTAAACTTCCGTCTGACAAACATTTCTCTGCTTCAAGCTGAAAAACTCCAGATGACATCACCCAGAGGAGTTTTTCATCATTAGGAGTTCAGATGATGTCACCTGGGGGAGCTCTGCAGAAGCAGTGTAAGCAACAAGATGACATAATCTGAACTGAAGGTTCCTCCAAGTGATGTCATCTGCGGGCATTTATCAGCGATAAGTAGATAGATATTTTGATATAGGGAAGTCAATGGGAAGTTTAATGCCATTTATGTACACGTACTACAAAAACTAGAATCAAAAGCAGCAAGTTAAAACTCAGTGAAGACGTCCTTTAAACATGTCACAAACACATGTTTGTCATGGAACAGAACCAATAAAAACACACGTAATAGTCAAAGTGTTTGGGTTAATTGAGTCACAGTGTGAAAGCATGGAGTAACACGTAAAATAGCAGTGCATGGGAAAATTGCCAGTAGCCTTTCAGCAGCTGTAGCTGTATGTTTCTAGCTTCCTTCTTCCCTATTATTCTCTTATTATGGGACTTGCTGATAATAGCAAACATCACCCGCCTCATCCTTTAAGTACTAGTGTGTCACAGTTCTGCTCTGAGTCCCTGCATTGTTTAATTTGTGCTTCCTCTCCCCCATTCCCCATTTCCTGCCTTCGTTTCTCTGCTGTGTATGTATGTGCACGCACGCACGCACGCACACAGCTGCCATCACTCCTTTTGATTGATCTGCCCGTGCTGACCTGAATTCAGTCAATGATTAGGTCTCAAGTAGAAAGTCAGCCACTCATTCTTGTCCAGGCTTTCTAGTGTGCACATAACCTCAGTGGTTGCAGTCATGCGCTTGTAAGCCACCCCCCCCCCCAGACTCACTGCTTAGTTTTTTGCTCTGTCTGTTCCTGTATTTACTCCATGATAGGACTCATAAACTGCTTCCACTTTTCTCCTGTTTACTGAAGATACCACAATAGGTTTACCTCACAGTAAGCCACAGTATCCTTCTGAGTAATGATTCTGCTGATTCTTTGGATCCTACCTGTTTACCAATGTGGTTTTTGAGACACCAGTGACTATTTTAAGTGGCAATAATCAAATGCAGGGGGTTTAACAAGAAAAAATGGAAAACAAAAAGCAGGAAGCAGGAGGGCCAAAGCAGAAGAGTTGCACATCCTAATGCAAGTAATCACAGTGCTGTTTGGAATGCATGCATCTCTCTGCACTCAAAGCCTCTGGAGAGACGGCAGATAAAAGGCATATTAAACCATATTGTGTAACGTTGTTACAACTTACTATCTCACAAGTGCCAAATACCTCAAACTGGTTTGTCATCCACAGCCATCTGTCAGGCAGGAAAACAGCCAGTCTAAGCTCTCAGCCAACAAAGTTTCAACCATTGTCAGGTCAGCTCTCATCCACTGTTATACAATCTCGTCCAATACTTTGTCTGTCACAGCCAGCATGCTTAGCTTTCTAAGTGAAAGCCCACATCTTAATTGGACCTAATTTTGCCAAGTAAATGTTATTTAATTTGTCCCAGCACCACTTACACTAAATTGGCCAGTATATTGCAATCAAACTTGTAAGTGCACCAAATCATAGTTTAAAGGGTCTGTGATATTTTTAGATTTTTGTGTTTGGATTGAATGTGTAACCCTGCACAGCTTAATGTTGCAGGGCGTAGATTTTTGCGATGAGGTTTCACATTGCAACTATCTCAGTAACCCTCCGTCCTTCACTTTCTAAGCATGAAAGAGTCTGTGTTTTGGTGCCATTATCTATGACCACGCCAGATAGCAGCATGTTCAGTTATTAAGCTACTAGGTAGCTACATATCAGAAACTGACTTTAACCAAGCTATTCATGTGCAGAGTCAACTTTTTCAGCCAAGGGCTGATCTTAGTAACACAATGTTTTGCGTCCAAATAAACCATTCTAGTCATTCGGGGCAAACATGTAAAATTAGTTTCCAGGTAAAGCACTTAGGCATTTTTACCTATTGACGTGGGGAAAGAGGTTATCTTTGTTATTTGTGCCCATGGCCATGGTCTAACTACAGCTGCTAAACATGTTGCATTTAGGAACTTGTTTGGCTAAATTACCTGTCCACCTGAAAACATGACATTTCACCATAATTATTGTGTTTTGAATTTCTGCTAATACCTGTACATATCACTACATCTTATACAGTGCATCTTTTCAAATCAGACAGGGCAAATTGCAATGGGTCTACCTGCAACATGTCCCCAAAGCAAGAGACACAAAGTGACCACAAATAAATGTAACATGTGCAAAGAAATGCAATTTTTTACCCTTTTACATGTCTGTGCTCTGAGGCCCATTGTCATAATATCTCTGTGTAATACTGTAATTATGTGATACTCAGTGGCATTTCAAAATCATAAGATATGTTATATGTATACCAGACAACAAGGGACATAACATTTGTTCTTGTTTCCATTTTCTGCTAACAACAATTTTACAGAAAGGTTGAAATAGGAATATTGGATTGCGAGTAATAATTACAATATTGTTGCTCTGAGTGTACTAACTGGAAGCAGCAGGATGAGAAGAAGTAAATAAGTAATTACAGTTGTAAATTCCGCCCGATGTGCAGTTAGTGGTAAGGTTTAACACTTGGATGACCATGATGAGGACCCAAGGTGGATTATTTAGCTCTTCATAGAGTTGCAACCTTGACCGTAGTGGTTTAAAATTAACCCTTTAGCCAGTACAGACTCTGATTTTGGACACCACTTGATTCTAACTTGTAAAAATTCTGTATAGGTAAAATCACACTTGTGACGCTTGACTGAACCCCAAAAACCTCAAACACTGCTCGGTTAGTGCTTAATTAGTCCGCTCACTTAGTGTTTCCGGCCTGACATCTTGGTGAACGTATAAGTTGTCACATTTGATTGCAGCGTACAGTACACAACTTGTTTAAGTCCTGCTGTGCTCTAAACCAGGCTGTTTTCGGTTGCTTTGAGCTGTTCTTCTGAGAGTTCAATTTCTTTTCGATGATATTAAAATACTGCCAGATATCCTGGCACGCATAGCTGCAAATCTCAGATCAGAATCTTAGCAGGGGGTGCTGTAGAATCTCCACCAGCAGAGAGCTACTGTGAAAGGCCTGTTCATAAATTCTGAAGTGAAAAGTCTTGTAATATTAAAAGCATTACATAACACATATTTAGGCTTCAGGCAGTTGCTAGCAACATGCAGAGTTCTAACCTAGTTTTGACCTTAGTTATGAAGACTCACTTAGTTTACCAACAATGTTGTCACCACAATGTTTAACTGTGTATTATTACAATGCTGTTTTCTTTTCTTTTTTCTTTCATTTCAAGAGATTTAGGTTTAATAAAACTATGAATTGAGCAAATCTATTCATTACTAAATGAAAACAAGTCTAGATATACTGGTCAAGATTTGGCAATTTTAATTTACTTGCAATTAGTACATTTGGTTCAATTTCTGGACTGAATGTCAATTATATCATGTATGCTTTTATCATCTGACTAGTACTCATTTTCTCACTGCTCTCAGCTCACATTTAGTTTCGTCCAAAAAAACTGGACATAATTCTCATTGTAAATGAAAGCTGAGTGTAATAAAGCAGCTTTTACATAATTCAAATGCTAATAATGCTCTTATCATATGAAAGTACAGCTAGTAAATGAACGATGAAGGTTACTACTGTCTACATACATTACACACACAGTGCAACATGTGACTGATACTTTACTCAATTTTGAGCTTTCTGACAAATACAGCGTAATAAAACATCATCAACACGCATCTTGGTGGTTGCTGGGTAAATCTGTGGATAATTAACTTTTTAACTTAACTATCCATTTCATCGTTGAAATTACAGGGGAGTCAAGGAGAGTTTTGCTGCACTAAAAAAAGTCCTGACCTCCCTCAGAAACAACAAAGTCTCAAGTTCTTGGGTGGGTTTTAAAAACATCAGAAAATGACAAAATAAATCTAATTAATCTAAAATCTAATAAACATCAAATATCCAAACACTGGCAACTATAAATTTGCAACAATATTTTCCTTAGCGATTGTGAGACAGGAGGTCGAGCGGTCGTCCACCAACCCAGCAGTTGTTGGTTCGATCCATGGCTCCTCCAGTCACACGTCGAAGTGTCCTTGAGCAAGACACTGAACCCCAACATAGTTGTTCCTGGTGAGTGTTGGCCAGCTGCATAGCACCTCCCCCATCGGTGTATGAGTGTGTGTGTGATTGTGAGTGTGAATGGGTGAATAAGAAGCAGTGTAAAGCGCTTTGAGTGCCAATAGGTAGAAAAGCGCTATATAAGTGCAGAACATTTACCATTTTACCATTTAGTCAGTGCTTCTGTTTGCTCTCCCTCCCTGACAGGGTTGAGTTGGGTGCTGTGATAACAGCTAAAGTTCTGACAAGAATTGAAGAAAACATTGCAAGACGAAAGCCATTCATAAACTTATCATTTTCATATCACCTTGCAAAAACTGCCAGAATAAGCAGTGATCAGCCTAACACTTAAATTACGTATGCCAATGTGTACATAGTGATAAGCTATATACCAGTTGTGCTTAACACATAACTATGGATGGGAGACCAAAGGAAAAGCTAAAATTATTGCTCCTACGCATGTTTAGGATCGTTTAATTTGAAGTTTAATAAATTACGCCTATTGGTCTTTTGCTCAGTGAACTTTTTTCTTGGCAAGAACTTATTATTTTACGAGTGGGCAACATCAGTGCTCAGTACTGTAAGTTTAACTTTACCTGAACTATCTGGTCCCTCTCTGCCTCCAGGTTCTCCAGGTTACTATGTTGCACAGTTGACACAGAGACTGTGCCCACAACCAGCAGGAACACCAATATGATAAGTGTATGAAACATGCTCCATATGATGTAACCCAGTACATCAAACCAGAAATTTGCTCCTCATAAATGGTGTAATACTGTAAAAATAAATTATTTTAATACTGAGAGTAAGCAGAAATAAAGTTTTTGTCATTTGTTATTTAAAAGCTGTACTGGAAACCACATGTGTGGTGCAGTCATTACTATCAAAATCAATTTTAAGAAAAGCATTGTTTATATACTCTTCAGTCATTGTTCCATGCATCACCTATCGTGCAGAAATTCAGGGAAACACACACTAATATTTTTTTCATTTTACATAAGCTTTAAAAATGATCAATAAATATTATAAAGTATCCTAATACCATCTGTTTTCTCAAATCACAGTTAATGCAATTCAATGATATATTGGACTATTATATTGCTCTGATATTATATGTGGCCAGTAAACAATATTGCTACAATACAAAAAACATTTGAAGAGAGAGAGAGAGAGATGTTATGCTCGAATTTGATGAACAGATGTGTTTCTGTTAGAGGTTAAAAAATAAGTATTGTAAAACTCTCAGTGAATTTAGGAAGATGTTCAATAGTAAAATTTAAAATAACATGACTTTTTGTACAGGGGCAACAAATTGTACACTGAAATGCTGCTTCCTGTTAATTACGTAGAAAACTCCTAGTGTACATATCTTTATTTATTGACTTATTTATCTGGGATATGAAGGTGAATATGACATCATATGCCTAGGCAATTATAAAAGGTTGGGTTTATAAATAAAGTTTGGCTCCAGCCCCCTCCCTTTCTGTCTCGTATGGGAAGACATTAATTATCATATATTAGAACACTGATTACACATATCATTGCATCAATTTACAATGAATATTCATTTAATTATACAAACTCCAACTATTGAATGAATGATCTGAAGTGAAGGGAGATGTTTCTTTTCAGGGAGAGGGAAGAAATGTAAGGTTTATGGACAAAACATGGATAGAAGGTACACCAACCTCATGATCTTGGACTGGAAACAACAAGGGTTGGTACCTGCAGGTCCTTTGAAATGATGAAAAACAGTAGATGAAGAGGTAATGCTGATGTAGGCTTACACGATCCACAAAAGCTTCAAAGACAAAAGCAAAGACAGCGTAAGGTCTTCGCCAGTACCTGATTTAATGTGTTCAGTTTAGCTAGTAGTCTGGGGGTGAAAGCAAGAAGAGAGATCAAAACTTAACAAAAGTTTACAGAATCGAGCAGTAAACTGGAATTTTTTTTCAGAAACATTGTCAGTAGGGAGCCCATGGAAACAAAAGACATGTTGTAACAAGAGTTTAGCAGTTTTTTTAGCAGATAGGTTTGTAGAAAGGGTAAAAATTAGGTATTTTAAAGTATCTGGTCCACAATATCCACAATAACTGTCACTAGTTTGTCTGTTTCAGAGGGTAAAAAAGTCTGGTGAAAGATGAGACCAGGGATGCTGTTGAGCTATGATAAGATGGAGAAGGCCAGAGGGAGCTTGGTGCAAATACTTATTTACATAATGTGGACAAACTGGACAGGTCCTGACAAAATTCGGCAAATTTTGAAATTTTGAAAAACACACAGTTGGGCCATTGGTAAATCCAAACAGCAACACAAGATAGTAATGTCCAGTAGCCAAATAAAAAGGTTTTTCTTTTAGCCCCCTCCTTGATATGGATTTTTCCATGGCTTGTCATTCACGAGCAGACAGAGAGTAGAGATGACCCCATGGATGAGACATTCCAGGGAGGAGATCATTACTTCAGTCGTACAGTATGTGTAGGGGAAAGGATGTGGCTCTGGAGTCTTATACTTTAAATCATTGTCTTCAAGCAGCTTGGAAAAAAAAATGTTGGGGTAGATTTCATTTCTAGGAGGCAGTTGAGACAGTAGAATAAACATGATGGCCCCCACCCCATCCCTGTAACCCAGTTTATTTGGGGTTGATGTTCACATAGCCAAGGATAACTGGAAATACCAGGTACGATAGGACAGTCAATGAATAAAAAGGTAGCGTTCTTGTGACGATTAACTGACAAGACAGTGTAAATGAGTTCAGACCGGTGAGTTACCTGTGGAAGTGGGTGGCTGTCAATGGGCAGGGCTGGGGTGGGTTCACATAATGGCTCTCTCTTGATCTTCAGCCGCTTAACCTACTGGGTGTTCATAGAATTAGCATCTGCACCACAGTCTATGAATACAGACACACAATGATTTAGACATGAAGTAGAAGTTCAAAATTTAATGGCTCAGCTCACGAGTCCCCTCCAGGTCACTGGCGAGTCCCAGTTTTTAACTTATGGTCTTGAAGAAAATGACCACCCTACCCACATTAATAACATAGCTTAAATGTTCCTTTAAGCTTAACCTTGTCCTGCCAATCTCCCTGTCCCACACCGCCTCATGTGTTGAGGCCATTTCTAATGGAGCCAGAGGGGAGTGGTGCATAAGTCATTGTACCTTTCTGACTGGTGAACAACAATGTCTCCTAACAGCTACACAGGCGTAATGTCTCCTAAATAACAATATCAGATAACACAAAGGCAGAGCCAGAGATGATCTCATTAGTGTTACAGGAAAGGGGACTCTTTCAAACAAAGAAGCAAAGATTCCAAACACTAAACTCCAGAGATAGGTGTCCCAACAGTGCGTACACAAACATGGAGTTAATAGTACAGATAAACAGTCTGACAAAGAATCAAGGTAATTGCAACTCTAAACATAAGTTACACTAATCAACAATATGGGAATTTAAGTTTGAAGACTTGTCTAAAGAAAATGTACTACACTGTGGACATGATGATCTGTAACATGACTCTACAGTTTGCAGCAAATATAAATGCAAAAGTAATGAAGGGCAGATTGAGCTGTAATTAAAGATCCATGCGTATGAGCCACATACTTATTGCAACACATAGTACACTGTACACACTTCATTGGCGAGAATTAATATCTCTGCCTTTATTTTTGATGACAGATTTCATTCCCCTGGGCATGTATAATACCAGTCTTGCACCAATCTCACCCCATTTGACAAAATGTTCAGCAAATATTCATGAGGTTTGTTTTCATCGTCTTTGGAAAACATTTTTTTATTTAAATCAATTATTTGCTGTTCTGTGACACATGCAGTGTTTTTATTGTCTAAAAAAAGAATTTGGTGTCTCAGTGGCTGATAAGTCAGTCACAGTCTTTTGTCAAATGTTGGGCTGCATAAATAGTGAATTGTGTTCCCATGCACCCCCAACCACTGCGGATTCTCTACATGCATATGTTCAGTAGCATGATGCTTTGTGAAATTACTCAATCTAGTTTTGTCTTTTGTGTAGAGTTCCTTACCATCTGGAGCTATGTCGCATTACATTTCCATTTACATTTAGTCATTTAGCCAGAGCGACTTACAAGTGAGGTATTAGACACAACCAAGGCCAAAATTATAAAAGCTTTTATATTTATGGGTTCTTTTATATAATTATTGATGCAATTAGCATTAACTTGAATTTATTTTTTGTCTTTGCTGTAATTGCAAAGATTGGGATTTTATTTCAGGGCCTGTATATTCAGTTTCTGTGTTAACTGTATCATAAATACACATACGACCTTACGCGTCAACATGTAATATGAAACAATGTTTAATCGTGTTCCTAATAGTACACAGGGGCATTCGCAGTTTTGTACTTTAGAACTGTAGAACAGAACGGGATGTACTGAAAACTGTGACAAAAGTGAGGTGACAAAGCCTTCGTACATTTCATTAAACAAAGCTCTTTCTTGTATCTTTTCCCAGAGGAGCCCAGAGTATAGTAGGAGATGTGCAGATTTCATCTGGCGAGCAGAGGAGCAGCTTCATTTCTCCCTTTGGGTTTGTGTTGACGGGGCTTTCGACAGACTGCCGGGATTATGAGGCAACGGCAGAAGGAGACAGCCGTACTTCAAGCCGTACTTCAAGTGGAATCAGGAGTATCCTGTAGCTGTGTGTGTTCTCGCTGTCAACGATCAATCTGCAAATACACAATCCTCTGAGTGGGTTTTGTGAAGGCAGTCCCTTACCTCCAAACCCTTTACATTGAGAAAAGAAGCACTGATTTGCCAGTTTCTGAACATTCTGTCTTGTCCAGCTTTCTTCTCTCCCCCTCCTTTCTTTATCTTCCTCATACTTTTGTCTCTTCTAATTTGCAGGGAATCTGAGGAGCATACCAAAACAGTTTCTGACAAAGCACCTTGTTTTCTTGTTTCCTTCTCCTTTGTGCTGTCAGTTTCTTCTTGCGGTGTTTTCTGCTTTCATTCCTCTGCTTTAATCTGCATTGTTGCAGTGATAGCTTGTGCCATGTTGCATCAATTTCTGCTGCTCCCATTCTGCACTCGCTCTTCTCTCCCGTCATTGTTCTTAAACTCATAGTGCCACCAAGTGGTGAGGAAGAAAAGGGAGGCCTATGAATGCGGACGATTTAAAGAATTACCATATGAGAATATATGCGACCTTATAGAAGTAGACTTTTTTTTTTTTTATGTAAAGCAAATGGATATTTTTTTTATTAAAATGTAAAGGTTTCCATCACAAGAGCTGCACTTATATGATAATTCCACTTAGATAACTTTAATTCTTGCAAACATGGCCAACAGCAATACAAAAAAGTGAAGACAAGCTGAGAGGCTTAGTAAGAAATCAAGCCTCTATGTTTCCAGGTAAACAAACCTTCACCTACTGCAACCTCTGCCTCTCCTTTAAACTCCCAGGTTAGATAACATTATTAAAAGTTTTTAAAGGTCATTAGAGGATTAACCTGCCGGGCTGCTCTGGCAAAAATGAGCTGCGGGTGCCCATTGATCACACCGTTTGCAGGCTTCTCGCAGCAGGTCGTGGATACTGTGTGGATCTGCACGCTTCCTGCAAATAGACTGCACACATCTTAAGATTTTAATCACTTATTTACTTACAAGCTGGAGTTTATACTATACTTTTAATTCAGTGCTTGCTCCCACATTCCCAGTTTTAGTACCACATGTATTTGGCTCTCATCGCCTGGCTGAGCACTTGTCTGCAGCCCCATCACCACGCTCTTGTTACATACGCAGTGCACACTGAGTGGTTCTTTATAGGAGGACATGCTTTTTTGTGCTTTAGTCCAAAACCGGCCAATATTAACATCAATGTCTTTGTAATGCTAGAACAGAAAACTACAGAAGAAAAAAACAACCCTGTGCAATGGCAACTTACAGCAACTAGTTTTATTTTTACCTAAGAAAGGCAAAACCATTCCACTTGGCTTTACTTCCTTTTCTCTTCAGTTTCAGCATTTCCCTATGCTTGTTGTAGATTAGTCCGCAGCAGCCACAACTGTGCTGAAGAAAAAAGCAATTCCTACGCTAACTCCTGTGCATATACTGTTGATTGTCATGAGACATCACATGTGGGTCAGCAAAGCGGCCAAGGTTGGAGTAGTAAACATTTATTACGTGGAAAAAACCCCAAACCTACCTATTTTTCTGTTTGTTCTGCAGGAATATGACCTAAAATGCCTGAATTTACAATATTATTACCACTACACAAGCTTATTTAATCCGTCACCTTGAGTATTTTCAGCACCCGCATTAACGTTGGATGCAACAATGTCACTGTTTGTTGTATCCATGTTGTTATTCCATGACTTTCATTTATCTTCTACCAAGCATTGTACGCAGTGCAAAGCATCTTGCTTCCATTTTCATGCAGAACACTGGGGAATTGCTTTGCATACTCTCTAGCAGTACTTTCTGCAGATATATGATATATTTCTTATTGCCTCTTGTGTTCTCAATGGATCTACCATTTGCCTGTGTGTTCATGTTAGTTTTTCGAAAGTAACACCACGTAGCATTAGCAAGCTGTCACCGGCCGCTCTGGTGTAACGTGTGCAAGAGTAGAGTGTAGGTCAACTTTTAAGAAAGGCTGCAATGATTGGACAAAAGCTCGTCCAGGGCCGCAACACAAGGATCGCAACAATTAGAATTCTTTGTTGCAATTACAACATTTGAAGTTCCTGAACAGACTGACAAAAAAAACAACTGAATTTTATTTTTAGTATTCAGATTACCTAAAATCGTAATAGCTACTTTAAGCTACTGAGGTCCAGCCGTCATCAAGTTCATCATTGCTATGTACGGTTCGGATCTGACTCTGCTGTCCCTCTGGTTTGTGAGTAACCGCTTCCTATTGACTCTCTGTTGCTTCATCCGGTCATTTACCTAATAAATGACCGGATGAAGAATTATGAGTACTTTTATCTGCCCGTGAGGAATCGACATTATCACGAGTCCTTGTAACCACATGATTGTAAGAAAATTTGTCACGTCATGTCTACGCTTTAATCGTTTTTACCAAGGCATGTGATTATCTGCCTACAACTTTATATGTAGTTCAGACGAGGTCCATCATGTGTTCAAGTATTCCATGGTTACCTGTATGAAGGACTTCACCAAGTAAATATACACTGTAAGGATTTTCATGTGTATCATTGATGGCCAAGTCTATTCATTATCAAGTATCAAGGACTTCACCAAGTAAATATCTGTTTTCGTGTGTATTAATGTTAGGAACCAAGTTTATGTCGTCTAAGAGAATTATGGAACCGAGAGCTAAGAGACTATTGCACCAGTGCACTTTGTCCCTAAAAGGGATTTGGGGTTCTATTCACTATCAGGGACCGGAGATTTGCCACGGCGACATTCCACGCACTCATTAACAGGCCTGCCTCTGTGTTACGGATCCAGACCACGATATCTTCCCCAGTGGACTTTCCCCCACCTACCTTTTTATTTAAGTTACTCATCATCTCTGCATCTAAGGATCTACCTACACTACCATCACCATATTCCTCTCTTCCCCATAAGACCCCTGAATCACCTCCAGATTCCGCTCGTCTCTCCACTCACTCTAGTAAGTCTAGTTTCATGTTTAGACTCCATATGCCAAGATACTAATCTGTGACCTATCTCATAGACTGGAGTTCAGCACCACCTAGTGAGTCGGAGGCCTTACTACATCTCCATCCTGCCAAGTACTATATTTTATAATAAACTTTATTTAAACTGAGCAGTTGTGTCAAGTTTTATAAACCTGGGAGCTGTATCCCAAGTTTGAAGTCAAAATAACAACAGTACAGAAGAATTCAGTGGGTCAAAAAGGTTTCCACATCACATGGGGTAAAGGTGCAATTTCCTCCACATGGTACTGAGAGCATCCTCACCTTCACATTAAATGTGGATAAGGCAGTGCAGCTGCTCAATTAGAGGTTGACCTGAGTTAACTGCATCCAAAATCTGAGCTCCCCTGCAGTGCTGAAATGTGTATGAGGCACATTTTTCTGTTCGAGCACCTGGCTGTCCTAGCTGTACATCTTACTGCCTTAAAAACACTTATCCTGAGGCCTTACATCCTAAACACCACAGCATTGTAATGTTTTTCTTTATTACACATTTATAGTGCTGATCGCATCCCTTTGGGAATGCATTTTTTTTTATATATTTAAGTTTCATGCCCACATTTTATTGATGGTTAAATGGCAACAACAAATCTACTTAAATCATAACCGAAAGCTTGTGCCTCAAACATAATGTGCTAAGCGTCTGATGGCAAAAGGCAAAAATAAATATGTTTCCTAACAAACAATGGTTTATGTCAGTGCTGACATGATCATTGACATAATCACTGAATTATTACATTGTTTGGTTTTTGGCTCTTACTAGTTTATGATTAAAACCCTTCCCATCCACCAAAAAGTAAAGGGTGAAAAAAATCAGATAGTTTGTGTTGCCATAAATTCTCTCGCCTTAACCTACCTTTCAACTGAGCTAACAATCTTAGATCTGTTTCTAACGCATGCTTTTAAACTGACAATACACTGCCTTTTTCTGTGGATAATTCCCATGCAGTCTGAAACCTGGATTATTTATTCATTTGTGCCATAGTCCTCTGTCATTGTCTAAAAGAAATGTAAAACATTTCTTTACTTCCATAATGCCTTTTTATGTGTGGCAAAATTAAATTTTAATTTTGCAAAATTAAATTTTAATTTGCCACACATGCTCTAAATGAGTATATTTAAAAAATAGATATTGTGCATAAACAGTTGACCCTTGCTTACTTCACACCGCTGTAAAATGTTGTTGTGAAATTGGTGGATAATATTTGGTTAAAATAATATAGTAAAATGTTTTAAACAAATTATTCCAAGTTTAATACACATGGTGGAACATATTTTGACAGTCTTTGCACTTCCACTTGACTCTCAGGCTTTTATATAAGATGGTACCTGATTTGTACTTTAATCTTAAGCACAGACTTTATTCCAAAACGTATATGTGCACCTGTAAGGTTGCTATTAATCCATTGTTCCAGCCATGGCATTTTAGTACATCAATATTCAACAAGTCCATGTTGCAATAAAGTGTATTTTTGCTTGTACCTTGAAATAAACAGTTTGAAATATTTTGTTTGAAGCTGTTTAGTATGAGATAGAGACAAATGGCTTCATGTTTCCTTCCATTTCAGCTAGTTTTTTAATGGTCAAGAAATTCACTGGGAATTTTAAGTGGGTGCAAAAAGTTAATGGTGGGAGACATTTGGTGTCAGTCTGCTATTTAAGAATGTAATGTAGTCATTAGCATTTACATTTAGAGTGGAAACAAAGAACACCCCAGTTACTTGATGTGACATTCTCAAACTTTTAATAGCTCTGTCACTTTATCACAATCAGCACTAATCAGCACTAACAATCACTGAATATTGTTTACTTGATATATAAAAATATCTCAACCATGACCAAACTTTTGAGACAAAAAGCTCAAAAAACATAACTACACATGTCCAGCAGTGCCTTCAAACTTTACTGACAAACATGCAGCTGTGCTGTGGTGGACAAAGCAAATTGATTTAGGTTGCTTTTTTCAATCAGAGGAATCTAAATTCTCTTAGTAATGAGAACAATTAAGACAAATCAGATGGCAATTAAAACAATTACAACTAACGATTAGCACTAATGATTGCTAACACAGAGCTGGTGAACAGTGATACCACTGCAGCAGCTGCAGTGGGGGAGGGTGCGGAAGATAAAATACCAGGGAATGCCATTAATCCAATAACCTCAACGAAATTTCTTTTACTGCTGATCATAAAAACACACCGAATATTACAGTTCATTTATAAATACAGTATGACAAATTTTGCCACATGAGTGAGTGTAGTGTAATATCCTCTTCCCCGGTGTTAAACTGGCTAAAACCATTAATCCTTTTACAGTCACCAATCACCATCACCAAACTTAAACGGTTTTGTTTTAGCTTCATTGGTGCTGAAGATTTTTCCTGGGAAAAGTTCCAGGACAGTTTCACACAGAGAGCACAAAAAGTCTTTTCTTTGTTCCTGGGGTTATTTTTAGGTCTAAGATAAGGGCACCACTAGCTGGAGAAGTTCCAGAGAAGAAAACAAAGTAGGCCACTTTCAGATTATTCATTCATGTTATGTTCACATGAACATGCTACTAACTGCTTTCTAAACGACTGGTCATCCATGAAACCACACAAATAATGTTCCATTTCAGTAAACTTGTCTTATGTTGGACAGCTTAAGAGGTGTATATAAGTTTGGCCCTGGAACTTCCAGGCTATAGTAAGCTCAAATGTTTCTTTACACTTTTCTATCCACATGGTTATGGTGTTCCATGTATTCCCTGCCTGAATCTTTTTACATTAAACAGAAGGAATGTGTGACTATCAGAGCCACTATCCAGGATGAAACATTCTCAGGATGCTGGATTGAGGGTGAAGCCCTCAGTGTATTATAAGGAGCTTCCTCTTCTTGATGTCAGCACACTCTATTTCTTCTTTTGACTATTTTTTTGTGCCAACAAGGTATCTGATGACCAGCAGGGTGTAGGTGTTGATAGCCCAGACTTTGTTCTTCCCATTTAGCTTCTCAGGTCTTGGCTTTATCTCTGTAGGTCTATGGCAGTTGTTGCTTTCCTTGTGACCTCTTCATGGTTCCCATTTGCCTGCAGGTTCCCAAGGCACTTGAAGGTACATCTGTCATGCCCCCTAAGTCCTGACTACCTTCCCTCTTTTTGTTACCATCTGGCCACATTCATCCAGTCCAAATTACATTCCAGTTTCTTGAGAGTTGTTTTCCACAGTCCCATTAAGTTCTTGGTGAATGATCTTAGAGTCATGTTGATGTTGTATGGTTCCAAGCCAGGATCCATGTATGAAGCATCAAAGAGGGCTTTCTTGTAGTCATACCAGAAGGTGCACAGGTTGGTATGTCTGGTCTTGCGATTTAGAGTGACTGCTCTATCTATTAGTAGCTTGCACTTTGCTCCTCTTGTGGTACTACCAACTCCTTTCTGGGCGTCGCTCACGTTTTGAGCCATGTACCTGCTCATCTTAGCCGCTATGATGGGTTACTGGGGCTGTCAACTTGTCCACAGTGTATAGAGTACACAGTATTAGGAGTATTCACGCAGAAGTGTAGAACCCAATTTCCATAAAAGGTGTGACATTGTGTAAAATAAAAAGAAATAATCATCTCAGTATTGAAATACAGTACTATGATAAATAAATAAAATATATATGAAATACTTTCTATTCTGGGGTTTGTATTTAAAAGTACTTTAGCCTGTTAAAACAGGTTGTTCAAAAAATCTTGTGCGTGTGTGTGCATTTGTGTAGGTGAATGTGCTTAAGAATATCTATGATGAAAGTTAATATACTTGGTGCGTTGAAAGCCAAAAAAAGATTGTTCTGCTGTTAAGGGTAAAACAGTTGGACGATGATTCACACAGTGAGATGGCGTGAGAGCAGACACATCATAGTGACTGATGATTAACAACCTCCCATTCAAGATGTTTCCAAGGTTTTGCAGAACAGCAGGCTTGTCAATGTGAATTACTTTAGTCACTGCAGTATCTGGGAAAAATACTGTCACAGTGCCCCTGAGCAAGACACTTGATCTCCAACTGCTCAGTGGCTGACAGACTTGTGAGGTTGTATACTGATGTCAGTAAGTGAGTGTGCCTTTGAAAAGTGGCTGTAAATGGGTTTTTGAAAAGAGTGCAATCACTGGCCTTTGTTTTGCCTTCAAGAGAAAGAGGTTGCTAGATCTAACAAACCTGATCAAATGGATAAACTAGAAAATGTTTTTTTATGTCATGAACTGCAATGTACAGCTTTAAACAACTTCAGAAACTACCGAGATTAAAGTTTCCTTCCTGTTGCTTTGGAGACTCCTTTGATCACACGGAACAGTACTTTTTTTCACAAAACAGAAATGTTTGCAGAATTCACACCAATCTATATAGATCCTACAAAGACACACACACACACACACACACATATCTGAAACACTGGTAACATTTGAAACACTTTGAATCTGCTTCAAAGCTTTTAACCTATATGTTAATATGTTTTCTCTTCAGCAGTGTTAAACATGGAGGAGCTTGAACAAACCCCACCTATAACTTTTGAAAGGTCTAAAAAGTACCTTCTGCTGTGGACACTTTTGCAGGTACAGCTTTTGGGGGTTATTATAGACCAGTAGTCATACAGCTGTGGGGTGGCTCAGGGACGCTGTTTATTCAGTGTCACCAGAACGGAGGCAAGCATGTTGATTTTCAACTTGGGAAGTTTTATGCCTTACAATAAGTTACATTCTTCCAAAAGTATTGGAACGGTGAGGCCAATGCATTTGTTTTTGATGGGTGCTGAAGACATCTGGATTTCAGATCAAAAATACAGATTGGTACTCAAAGCGCTTTACACTGCTTCTTATTCACCCATTCACACTCACAATCACACACACTCAAACACTGATGGGGGAGCTGCTATGCAGCTGGCCAACACTCACCGGGAGCAACTAAGTTGGGGTTCAGTGTCTTGCTCAAGGACACTTTGACAAGTGACCCGAGGAGCCAGGAATCGAACTAACAACTGGGAGGATTGGTGACCACGCTACCTCCTGTACAGTCACCAAAATACTGCAGAATTTTAGTTTTTTTTAATCTTCTGTCCCTTCAGCAGGTATAAAATGCATAATCATTAAGTTGAGGTCTGATGATTGATTTTAGAATTTAGACTGTCAAGTTAATCTATTCTGCTGCAACCATCATGGGTTATATCATCAATAAAGACTGAGCCTGTTCCAGAAGCAGACATGCAGCCCAAGAAACATGTCTTCCAACCTTTGTGCCCATATTCTGTGCTGGTTGTTCATACCCGCTCAAATGGATTAATGAACCCCTTTTAGTAACCCAGCAACAAAACAATAAATATGCTTGCTTACAGTGCAGTCAAAATGGCAGGCAAAATATTTTTTTGCTCCAAACAATTAAAAACAGAATTAAAATGTGTAAATACAGTGGTTTGACAAAAAAGCATGAAGGTTGGATTAGATTAGGGTTAGTAAGAAGTAAGTTTGGTTTGAAAATTTGTTATTCCTTGATGTCACATGAAGCACATCATGTGACACCTGACTAGTTACAACAAAAACAGTAACAACAGTTTCACAATAGACTAGAAACCTCCACTGTGAATGTTTTGTGTTTTGTGACCCATCAACCACCCAAACCTCTGCTGATAAACTCTTAAAGGGTTTAAATACTATGTGATGGTCTTAAGTCCGCTAGATGTCACCAAACAGTAATAGGTGTTTTTTGGTCATTATTGGTAGCTGGTATAAACCACCTGCATGGTTGTATGTAACACAGGGATAGTTTCACCAAAGCATTTACACTACCCTTAGTTGAATTCTCGGATGAGCTTGTATGGTTTGGCAGATCTTTTCTTCCACCACACTTTGGTCTTTCCCTTACTTTAGTTGAGGTTAATGTTAGTCTTGACAGTCCACAAGTCTTTGTTCCAGAAATCTAAAAACAAGAATAATAATTTTCAATTAAAACAACTTTATTGATCCCATAGAGAAATTGTGTTGTCTCATTACAGCTGGTCTCTGCATGAAAGTAGTAAAAAAGGAAAAAGCTTCCACCAAACCAACTACAAGTACAAACTACTGATCAATAAGTTAAAAAAAAACCCAGCTAGAGGCATAAAAATAAATAAAATAAAAACAATTATTTGTTTTACTATTTACTATTTGTCTATTTTGACTCTTTAATCTACTGTATTTACTCCCCCTCGTTTTTACAGAAGGGGGATGAGTCGAACAGTTTTATGGCCAGTGGGAGAAAGGATCTCCTGTGTTGTTCTGTGCAACACTTGACTGTGATCAGTCTCTGGCTGAAAGTGCTCCTCTGTGCAGCCAGCACACAGTGGAGTGGGTGGGAGGGATTGTCCAGGATTGAGAGGAGTTTGGACAATATTCTCCTCTCAGCCACAACATGCAGAGGGTCCAGCTCTCCCCCAGAACAGAACCAGCCCTCCTTATTAGTTTGTCCAGTCTATTACTGTCTGCCACCTTCATACTGCTGCCCCAGCAAACCGCTGGCTACCACGGACTAATAAGGACCTTAGTCTCCTTAGAAAATACAGCCTGCTCTGTGTTTTCCTGTATATTGATGCTGCATTAACCAACCAGTCCAGTTTATTGTCCAGTTGGACACCCAAGTATCTGTACTTAGAAATAACTTCCACCCCCTCTCCCCGTCTAGAGAGATGATTGACAGGAGTCCCGGACTTCCTGAAGTTAAACACCAGTTCCTTTGTCTTACTAATGTTGATGACTGTGCTCACACCAGTTACCAAAACTGTCCACCACTGATCGATACTCCGTGATATCTCCATCCTGGATACATCCAACAACCGCAGAGTCATCAGAAAACTTCTCAAGGCGGCAGAACTCTGAGTTGTACCTGAAGTCAGAGGTATAAAGGGTGAAGAGAAAGGGAGATAGAACGGTCTCTTGGGGAGAACCTGTGCTGTGGGTCATAGTGTCAGACAAAGTGTCAGTCATAGTGTCAGTTCTGCAGACAGATGTACTGTAGTCGGTCAGTGAGGTAGTCCAAAATCCAGGCAACCATGGGGGTGTCAACGAGTATGTTCTTTAATTTCTCTCCAAGCAGGACAGGTTGGATTGTGTTAAAAGCACTGGAAAAGTCAAAGAACATGAGATCTAACAGACTCCCAGGCTCATCCAGGCGGGTGTAGATGTGGTGTAGCAGGTGGAGGAGAGCATCCTCCATCCCCAGCTGAGACTAATAAGCAAACTGGAGGGGGTCCAGAGATAGTTTCACCAGGGGCCGGAGGAAGTCCAGGACCAGTGTCTCCAACACTTTCATGATGTGGGAGGTTAGGGCCACAGGTCTGTGGTCCATTTCAAGTGTCAATTCAAAAGTGTGTGAAAAGTCTGAATGCTTATAAATAAAACTGAAAACTTTCTTCTCATCTTCATGTTTAAACGAAATTTCCCCAGTGGACAGTAAAAACAAATGAAACATAAAAATGTTGTCATTCCCCAAATGTTCATCCATTTTGGGTCTGCATGACCACTGCTGTATTGCAGTTTGTAAAAATGTAAATTGTTCAAAACCTTTTCAGTTGAACCTCACAATTGATTATATATATATATATATATATATATATATATATATATATATATATATATATATATATATATATATATATACAGTAGCTAGATAGATAGATATACACAGCATGGAGGTAAACATTTAATTTTTAGTAAGTTAAATATCAATAAATATTGGGCAGGTTCTGAAGTAAATTCCCAAATAAGCTATTAATGATATATGTTTTACATCGGCACAAATATGTCAACTAAATGCTATTTGTTATTTGTATTAGTGTTTACAGTCTACGTATAGTTTTCAGTTGCATGGCTTGTGGAGCCCTGAGGGGAAAAGAAAGAAAACATCGAAAACCCCATAGAATTGCATAACAGTGATTTTACATCTGTTTCTAAGCAATGGTAATGATGGTGATAATTAGATCACATCTTGCAAAGGAAAATGATATGAGTGACTTCAGCACCTGCCGCAGTATTTCAGTCACTATAAGGAGTAAAATCCCTTTTAGAGCTATTCTATATATATGAATCCTTACCCTAGTTGTCTGTACCTCTGTGAGCTCTCTCTGTGACCTTGCGGCTAATGCTGCTGTTTTGGTGTTGAAGGAGAAGAAATTCTTCTTGTCAATACAAAGGTGAGTTCAAATTACCTTTAGCTATAGTGTGTCATGATCTATGATCTCGGGCAGTAGTTACAAAGCAATATTTTTTTTGATCAGGTTAACAACATATCTTTTGTTATAAATCTAATAAAAAGCTTTTTAAATTTTGTAATAGTTTTCAATGTCAGGTTATTGTGTTGTAGATACAATGCACTTGTATAGCAGGGTTAGAATTGTGTTCACCTGTTGGTCTCATACAAAAGCTTTTGCCAGCTGCTGTAAATGCACTGATGAAGCCTGTTATGTAGAACAAAAGTAAGAAAGAAAAAAAAAAAACACGGTGGGCAGTGGATGAAAGTAGTAAGGGTGTGACATCATGTGAAAACTATGAAATGGACAAACCATTCCAAACAGTTTAAACAAATAGGAAATGTAAAATAGATGACTGGAAAAACAGCAAATGAGGGGTTTGTCACTGGCTGGGAGTATAAATATCACAACCACAATGTATTCTGAACTTTTGCAATAGAGCCATATATTTATGAGGGATTTTGGCTGACTGAACATAAGTAGAATTACTACCAAGGGCATCGTGGCCTGCAAGCGGATTGTGTTTATGCATCAAATGACCACTGGTAATGAAAAGCAAAATAAAAATGATGCATTGTAAAGGACGGACCAAAGAAAGTATAAAGCACATAGTTTTTTTTTTAGAATATATGAGCAAGTTTTGCGGGTTTTATGGGTATCTTACATTATTTTTTATATTATGTGTTTGTGTTGGGTATCAATAGTGAGAGATCAATCTGGGAGACATACAGTAAAAAGGTGTGAATTTTATGAAGGTTATTTCTAAAATGTCATTGTTTGAAATTATCTCCACATCACAGTTTGCATTTGTTGCTAATATATAATGGATGGTGTTATCCAGCCACTTATTCCCTCAACCATTATCCCAATTACCACTGCACTTTACGCCACCATTACAGTCATTGTAATTATTACATAGTGGGCTAGGATGAGAATTTTATAGTTCCCTTTGTATCCTATAACCATTAGACTGTCAAGGCTAATTTCTGATGGCTCATCCCAACATGAATCTATCCTGCATCTGCCTGTTTTTAGTGCCGCAATCTTTTACTGACATCTAAAAGTTTGAATTCCCTTCGTTGTTTCCAGACAAGTATTGAGAAGCAAAGGGTGGAATGAACAAGAACATGTTTTACTTGGATCAGTGCCGTACTGATAGAATCACAGGTAGTGCAATATGTTTTTGTACACTTTTCTCTGCATGGCCCTAATCTGCAGACAGTGACCTTCATCCAGACCAGCTAGTTTAATTGGCAATGTTTCAAACTGAAATGCAGGACACCACACTATGAGTGAATGGTTTTGCACACAGTGCACTTACAGAGAAAGAGCCCGGAGCCCGTGGCCCCTTTCCTATTTACTGAATTGCCTTTGAATGGAGACTGTATCGCTGATAAATTGTGGGGATGGTAACCCCCTGTGATCTACCCTTCTTCATCCATGATTGTTTTCTCTTGCACTTTGCTGGAGGGTTTTGGTTTAGCTTTCAAATGTTCCAAAAGTGTTATATTGAATTCAATTCAGGGGTTTTTTGCTTTACTAGTAAAAAATGTCTCTCCGTCTGAACTTGGTGTAATCATGCAGAAACAGCGGGACTATAACAGGTATAGTTGAGATGACATTTAGAGATCAGCTCATTTCCACCTCCATGTTTAATTTTTCTTGTTTATGCGATTAGTTTAAAATGGGTTAGAAGGATGTTGGAGTGCATGGATGGTTCAGAAAGCAGCAGAAGTTCCTACAGGAGAAGATTTGATCCATAACCACATGTTATGTTGTAACCACAACAACAAAGGTCTTGTGACATTAAATATTAATTTAAAGCTAAACCACAATCATTTTACTAAATCTAACCTTACTGTTTTCAGCATTATCAAGATATGATGGTTCTATAATCATAACCACATGTTTATAGTTGTTGCTCTAGCCAGTTACCATTGGAAGAGCCATATCAAGAGCAATTGACATTTGTATGAGACAAACAATATAATATAATGTAAAAAGGCAGGTGCTTGCTTTACAAAGTACTGCACTGTAAGTTCAAATTATTTATCCTAGTTGATGTGATGTAAAACATAGTGCAAAGGAGCTCTAAGGAAGAGATTTCTCTCAAAATCAATTTGACTGAGTTACTGAGTTATGGCCCCCGGGTGAGAGGCTAATTGAGAGTTGTGTCCCCACCGCTGAACCCACTGACAAAGACTCATCCCTAGGGAGTGCTCGTGACCCTCCTCCCTAGGGTTACAAGCATCATACTCCACCTTCGAATGGGACAGGCATCAGTTTTGGTGTCTTAGATTCGGGGCGATACGACAGGATAAACTTGAACCTGGAAAAGAATAGGAACCAACAAGCCTGCCAAGCATTGAGGCATCTAGCAGTACCAATGTATTCCAGGTTTCTGTGATCAGTCCAGATGAGAACCAGCTGCTCAGCCCCATCATGCCAGTTCCTCCATTCTTTGAACAACACTCTGAGAGCCAGGAGCTCTCTCCAATGGCGTAGTTCTTCTTACTCCCAAATGTTGGGACAACACCACTCCCAGTCCAGTAGCGGAGGCTTTGACCTCTACGATGAATTGCCTCTCGGTGTCCAGGAGTGTAAGGATAGGAGCGGTGGTGAATAATGTTTTGAGGCGGTTAAATGCTCTCTCTGCCTCCCCTTTCCACATGAAGAAGGTCTTGATGGAGGTGAGGCCATGCAGATCAGCTGCTACCTTACTGTAGCCCCTAATGAAATGGCTGTAGAAGTTAGCAAAGCCCCAAAAACCTCTGCAACTGTTTCCGGTCTCTTGGGACTGGTCCCTGCCTTTAACTTTCTATTGTCCATATAAATCTTCCCCAGGACAATGACAGGTCCCAGATAGGTGGTCAGTGTTGTGTGGAACTCACACTTCTCAGCTTTAACAAATAACTGATGTTCCAGGAGGCGTAGCAAAACTGTTCTAACATGTTGACCGTGTTCCTCCAAGTTACAAGAATAAATGAGAATATCATCCAAATACACAAAGAAACTTAACCTATTGATCATATCCCGGAGGACATCATTAACCAAGGCCTGAAAAACGGCAGGAGCATTAGTGAGGACCAAAGGCATAACTAAGTATTCGTAGTGTGTGTTGGGGGTGTTGAAAGCCCCCTTCCTTAATATGAACAAGGTGGTAGGCCTTACGCAAATCAAGCTTAGTAAAAATTGTAGCACCCTGCAGCAACTCAAAGACTGATGACATAAGGGGAAGAGGATATTTAATCTTAATAGTAATGTTGTTAACTCGCCGGTAGTCTATACATGGCCTAAGCCCCCCGTGTTTCTTCCCACCAAAAAAAAACCTGCCCCTGCTGGAGAGGAGGAAAGATGAATAATGCCTGCCTTGAGTCAAAGTCATGATAGTCAGATTCTAGACAGGTCAAAGGGTTCCTTAGGTTTGCTTTTAACATTATTAGGACAAGACTCAACAGCACGTAAGCAGTTTGCCAGGCAGAAGGGAGTCCAGCCCATAATTTTGCAGGAGGGACAACTAATGTGTGGATTGCAAATACATAGCCAAGGGAACCCTAATAAGAGGGTGTTTGGGCAATTATATAGGAATAACGAGCGCAGTTTGTTATAGTTGCCAGATACCGTTACTTTAACAGGCCTAGTAACAAACTGAATGTGGTGAGTGACACAATTATCAAGCACTTTTACCTGAAGCCTGGCTAAGAAGTTATTGAGTTTCATGTTTGACTATATGCAATATGGCCATGGAAAGGGATCTGTAAAGTTTCCAAAGACAATGAATATTATTAGAGACACCGTTTGAAGAAGTTCACAAGTTTAAAGTTATGAACCGTTTAAAATGGGGCACAACGTTAAAACTACTTTATATAGTGCACCCAGTACGACTTCACCACCCACCATGACCTCAACACCAAAGACATAGTAGAATTATCACCTTTATTACAGTTTCAACTTGAAACTTTTTATATTTATATTTAAATTTTAAGAGTAGAATCCAAAGCAGAGCTACTGTATTAGATTGGTGTAGATTTTACAGGTGTACCTAATGAAGTGACCAGTCAGTGTATTTTATTTATATATTTGTAGCTGTTTTCAAAACCTATCATAGTGTTTTTGAAGGTGATATTACAATGATTCAGCAAGTATTTTGTTATGTGTTTTTGTGGGAGTACTCTTTCATATAAAGACTTCCTGTGTGTATTTCTCTTTAATATATTACTTTATTCAAATCATATTCCCCACATACTGTAAAAATCATTGCTACAGCAACCAGGTGATCCATTTCACCCGAGGTACCTTAGTGCCAAGAAAGAATTTTAAGTTGATTAAGACATCCTGTTACCATAAGGCCAAGTGGCCAACCACAATATTAAACTTCTCCTTCCTACACAAAAATGTCCTTGAGGAAAAAAGCTGCTGTAATCCTCAGGCATTAGCACACTTTTCATTCAAAGTGAGTACAACTAATTCCCCGTGTAAAGGACTCGCGATAACATGTGCGCCTGTAATTTATATTCTGGGCATGGAGGAGGATTAGGAGTCACGCTATCATTTAAAATAGCTGAGGGGGCACATAGATCTGCACATCACTTGTCAGCCTACAAACAGACACACACACACGCTTACAGGAGAGATAACATGGTGTATAACAAGTGTAGCAGTGGGGAGCAAGGCATGCATCAACTTTCATTATTCTAGGGAAAGGTCTGTCGTGTTAAATGGCAAAATAATGGGGGAGAGATGAAGAGAGGGGAGTGGTGAGGAAGCAAGAGCTACACTGTAACTGAGGGAGCACAGATTGAGGTGTTGAAGTGTGGAAAATATTAGTTGTAAGGGAAAAGAAAGAAACCTCAATTTCAAATCCAATGCAACTGCAACAACGAAATGTTTTTTGCATTTGTTGTGTCACATTTTATGACACAAACAATTGTCTTGTAAAAATTCAGCCTTCAAACTTAGATGCATCACCCAGCTGTCCCTGGTGCGGAATTATTGCTCAGCTGCTTCTGTCTGGTTTGCTACACTACTTACTTTTTTATTACAAAATACGGGCTTATCTTTTCTTTTAAAGTAGATTATCATATGTTGGTTATATTTCAGTTCCAGTGGTCTCTAGACCATATTCACACAGCAGGTGGGGGATTTATAAGAAGGATACTGTTGAATGGCTGTGTGCAGGCTGAATTCTATAGAGACAAAAGTAGTTAAAAGTACACCAACTTAAAACTAATGACAAAGTACAAATTTACTTAAAAAAGTACTCCACTACAAGTACCAGTACCACTGCAAGGTTTTTACCCAAGTAACTACATGCTTTAAATGTTACCAAAGAAAAAGCACTACATTAAGGAAAGAGAGATGACAATAAAATAAAACGTTACTTAAGATAAGTTGTGTTTAATCTTTAATATATAACCATGTATTACTTCCTAAAACAGTATCTGCCAAAAGTAACTAGTAACTAGAACTGTAATTTATTGGACATAAAGTAAAATATTTTCCCCTAATTGAAGAGGAGTAAAGGTCACTTACTGGACACATTTATTAAAACCTTAAAGTAAAATGCACAGGTTACAATCAGTAAAATACACATAGACAAAAATGGCGGCTTGGATGAAAAGATTAAAAGTGTTCTGCCATGATCCTTCTGATGAACTTCCCACACTGAGCGTGATGTTATAGGAATATGATCATCATTTGAATACAGTCTATTGTAAACAGATGATCAGAATCACACACTATTTTCAACTGGATGAGTGTAAGAGCACTGGCTGTTAGTTTAAATGGCTTAAATTTACATTAACCTGACGTGGAAAGATGTAAAATGACATTTTTATGCAACATTAAACCTTTCGGAGAGAAGATCAAGGTGGTTGATAGCACCCCAATGCATGGCAACAGAACCAGCTGATCTTTATGCAACAGCATTAATCATTTAACAAATTGCTGTTTTTCAAATAAAAGGATTGATGGTTATAGTGAGGCGAAAAAAACTGTAGTAAATCTGAAGTTCCACTCTGTTCAAGTGTTTTAAAGGACAGTGAGCTGCAGGACTCAATGTATTGATTTAAGTCTCAGTCTCTATGCAGCCGCATTTCCAGCTAAAGGAAAGAAACAACAACAAAATAAAGATGCACCCATTGCACACTCGCCTGCTGACAGGCAGCAACTATCTGCTAAACTAAGTGATGCCTTTAAAGCCTAGACTATATAACACAGTTTACGTTTGCGCTTAAAAAAATGTAATTTTATTTTTTCTTTGAAATTTGGATGATGTGATACAAAAGTCCACCAGAGATATTCCTATGATAGTTATGTGAGTGAGAAGAGAGAGACGAATGGCCACAGCATCCTTATAATAAAAAAAACCTACACAAAACAAAAAAGGTTTAAAACAATCAACTTATCAGTATTGTTGAAACTTGGATTTACACTTCCCACATCTACGCAACGCTGCTGTTGATAAGCAATGTTGATTTCTAGTGATATCTCATTATTTCTTGAATGTTTTCTTTTAGTTCAGCTTTGCGATTTGGCTCTTTTATTCTCCTACACCCCTGTCTCAATATTTCCCCTCCATGTGTCTGTCTCTGCGTGACTGAGAGATCCCATTAGGTGAGAACAATTTCCTAATCAGGGCAGCCGTTTGATTAATTAGCCAACTGTCGCTGTGAAGAGAAAAGGAGCAGTTCACACAGAGAGACTATCATCTCCCCATCAGCTCTGAGTAGAAGGAGATTAAGATGACGCTTTCAATAAAGACGAGAGGTTATACGAGTAAAAATGACTTTTTAATGCATCCGTGTGGACAGCTTACACCTCTACAATGTTTTTCTAATTGTGCATGTTTGGAGAGTTTGTCTTTATGCAGACACTGACATGAAATTTTGAGCTCTTCATCTCCCACTTCTCAGAAGCTGCCACAACTTTACGTCAACCCCTGACAACTTAAGTTCCACCCTTTGGCTCGCCATAAATTTAAATTGACTTAACTTAGTGTCACTGAAGTACACTGAGCGCCCTCCAGAGATTTTCATTCTTCTGCTGTCCAACTTATTTATCATGACAGAGACGTTGCTGCCTGTCTGCCTTCTAAGAGGACATTGTAAATTAATGACTGGTGTCGTAAATGTGCCACGGAAAGTCACACGTGGTAATCTTTTGGTTCCAATCGCTACAAGGGGGGAAATGCTGAAATGTGAACTAAAGTGTGAGGATTGGTGTGAGGCAAGTAAACAGAACATTTCTCTTATGTCTACAGTGACTCATTCTGACTGAATCAGGCTTGATGTACTAAATGTTTAGTTAGTAAGAACGTACATCCACTAGATTCAAAGCACATTTGTGTTGGGGAGGTTAGTTTACTAGGCCACTTGAGGCTTTTAAATATTTAGAAATCTGAATAATGCAAAAGCTGTTGAATTGACATTTAAAATACACTGGGAAATAGTTATGTGTGTGTGTGTGTGTGTGTGTGTGTGTGTGTGTGTGTGTGTCTCTCCTGTGTTTCAGGCCTGAAATGTCAATGTGAGGTGATAATATCAAAGGGAACACCACCTACATTAAATATGAACCATATTAAACGAATGAGCAAATAAATGTCAACTCTGTTTAAAGCATGAAGGCAAAGATCTATACACTTGTTTAATGCTTTTCAAACAAAATAATACTGCAAGTCCTGTGAAGTAAAAGAAATGGATGGAAAGCACACTTTAGACTAACAAATGCATATAAAGGAGCCCTGTATTTTGATTAATACTGAACCTTGCCATTGACTGACAGCTGCACCCCAAGTAGCCTAATGGATAAAAAAACCCACTTCTTGAAAACAGAGATTGTGGGATGATTGACAGGTGAGTGGTTCAGTAGAAGGTGGGGAGATGAAAATGCTCTTTGTTGGGTCTAAGCTGTTTTGCAACATCATAGTGTCTTGCAAGTTTTGAAAACCCACTCCATACTTTTTCATCTCCCCTCTTGCCTCGCTCCTCTGACTCAAGCTGAGTTTCTACCATCATATCTACAGAGTTAATTGATGGGGAGTCTACTTCAATAGTAGTTCTTCTCTAGAGTAGAATATATCCAATATTTTCCACTTAACAGAACATTTAGCACTTCATCAAGCCGGTCACACACACACACACACACACACACACACACACATTGCTGATAAAATGAATAATACTCATTGATTCCATCCATCTATGTCTATGTATTCAACAGCTTGGATTAATATTTTAATATTTAATGCTATACTTTGTGCCTACTTGACACTTTCAGTAGCCTTAAAATGGTCAAACTGTGGAGGAGAGGTAAAAACCTTTATAAAATCTTTCACACAAAACACCAATAATATCAAAATAAAATCTAATTTATGCGTCAAATTATCCACAATCTATACACAATCCATGGAAAACAGTTTAAATAGCATACACTGATAAACAGCAAGGATGAAAGAGAACTGAATAAAGTGTGTGGTCCTTCTAAGGAAAAATCCAAGGTGGGAAGTCCTGATGAATCCTTCCTAAATTTTGCCAGGCTTGGGGCCACTGCTCAGAAGTGCGCTGGCTTATGCAGCCGCAATGGCTTTTGACACACTTGTTGTCTAGGACATAGAGATTTTCATAGAGGGACACCAGGAATCCCAAAGGTCATGACCTTTATGTCACTCTATCTAAAAAGTCAGTGAGTAATTTGAAGTGTTATAAAGGTTTTTTAAATGTACATTATCTCTAAAATAACAATCTTACGCTTGAAAGACTCCTAAAATGAGACCCCCTGGGTTTTCACCAAGGTTTGTAAATGTACACAGCATTTGGGATTTGTAAGCCTAGTTTACCAGGAATATAAAGTGTCTCCATGGGATACCAGAAGAAGCATTGTGAATCCAGTTATCTGAAAGTTCTCCATTGGTCGTCAAGTGCTTATGAACGTGAAAAGTTTTTTTGTTTTGATTTGTTTTGTTTCTGTCCCATGGGGATTTATGGGACCTTGGCTGGTGTGAGTAAGTCTGGTGACTTCTGACATCAGTGACTAACAGAGGTCACACTGCCACTTGGAAGACATTCTGACTTTTGGGTGCTACTACTTTGGCCCGGCCTCTAGTTTTTGCCAACAAAATTTCAGAGGACACCTCCGGCTGTGCTGTCAATGTGGTGCACGCAGAAACACAAGACTTTGCATGTTCTCCCCATGCTTGCGTGGGTTTCAGACCTTCCTTGTCTTCGTTGTCATTGTTAAAATCCATGTCAACACTCTGCCTGTGTCTTTGACTGCATATCCTCCAATCAGAGTTTGCTCTTTTAAGCAGATTTGTGATTAAACGTTTGGGAGTAATTTAGGAAAAATTGCTCCCTCGCTTCTTTTCCCTGAATCCATGTACACAAACATCTCTCATTTAGAACAAAGGGAGGAAATTGTTCTCCTGCTGGTGTGTGTCTGTGTGCAATTCTGGTGTTTGCACTATTGGTTTTAGGCAAAGTGCTTTCAGTTTGTATGTTTATGTGTGATGGGATTAGTCACTCGGCAGAATGTGTATGTGACTGTGTGTGTGTGTGTGTGGTGTATTTAAAGTGTGTGTTCTGGTAATAAAAGACAAAGTGATGCTTTCTGATGTTACTGTAGTACTTGAATAGCTAGCCTGCTAGCTATAGCACTAATGACACGGTGGATAGCTGAAGTTTAGCATCAGTAGCCATTCGCGCACACACACACACACACACACACACATGCACATATGCACATATGCACATATGCATACACCGTATAGATAACCAAACCACTTGCCTTAATCTGACAGGCTTTGTCACAAACACAAATTACAACAGTGATACAAGTACACACTGTTATTCTAATGAAGTCTGGAATAAGTTTTCAAATGCCTGGGGTTCAGTAAATACACAATTAAACTGATGGAGTGTCAGAAGCAGCATTTATCAAACTGAGGAACCACACAGTCCTCGTTCCCCAGTATGCGTTTAAAAGTGATGTGACACCACTTTGAGAAAACTGCCACCAGCGCTGGAGGACACTTTTCGACAAAGGCCTGTCACTTCAGTGCTTACATGTCAGACATGCTTTTTAATTATTTAACATTTTATGTAAGAATATGAAGATCAAAAGCGAGTTTGAATTCATGTTTGAGTGGAAAGCAAAGACGTGAAGATGTGAAGAATACACTGGTGGGATTTTAATTTAATTAAATAGCCTACATCACAAACATCTCCCCTGCTGTTATTAAAACAAGTACTACAATATATTTGCTAAATTCAAAAGTGCCTCTTCACCCTCAGGAAAGTGGAAAATGTAAAGAATTATTCATGTTCATTCCAAAAGGGACCTTATTAAGCATGTTTCAATTGCTTTTTGAACGGGAGGTTTGTGTCGTCCCTGAAGATGTGTAGTGGAAAACTCTCGATAAAGTAGTGCTTCATGAAGGTCTGCGTTCAAGCCAATAAACTCATGTGCAGTGTGACCACAAGCAGTTATTAAAAACCAAATTAATAAATAGGATCTAAGTTTTAAAGGATGTGTCCAGTTTAATTGACTTTTGACTTGTTTTTATAGTTTTAGATACATTAGCTAAATGATAGCAATAGTGTACTTTCCAACTTATTGCAGACATCTGGAATATTGCAACATTGTCCTAATACCTGAAAATGATACTACTTAGATAGTTTAGACTCCTCCAGAACAGAAAAGCCAAGAATTGTAAAACCTCAATGATAACATAAAAGATGGTATTAATAAATCAAGGCGGTAAGTGGTATTATCTCCGGGATCCTATCCATCCATTCACCTTCCTCAACCTCATATCCTGTTCAGAGTCATGTGGCGGCTGGAGCCCATCCCAGCTGTAATAGGGCGAGAGGCGGGGTGCAAAAAAAGGGAGCATATAACTTAGCCAAGTCAGAGCCCAGACCTCATCCCAATGGATTCACAATGTGTCCAAGCTAAAGCAGTTCTGAAGATTTGTGAAAATTCCTGAAAATCAGGTCTGAAAATCATAATCTTCCCAAGTGAAAACCAGGAAATACCACCCTTTTTTTTTTTTTACCACTATCCTGTCAGTTAAAAAACTGCCCTTTGAAAGCACTACATACATAAAGTTGTACTGACTTACTAAACAGAATTAATCAAAACCACCAAATAAAACGACATTCTCTCATGTTGCATCCTTTGGCTCTCTCAGTTTTCTTCAATGTTTAACAAGCTAACTGCTTTGTGCTGTTTATCGATTTAACATTACAAGAGTTCAAAGTGTAATTTCTAACTGACATTAGGGGCCAACAGTGCATGCCTCTGTAACTTTTAATGTCTCATTGCTCATTGTCTCATTACTTAAGTAAGTCTGTTTTTTTATGACTAGACAGAACAAACAGAATAATAAAGTTATAGACTCTTTGCAGGCATCATGGTTGACAAGCCTGGATAAACACATCCAAATCAATGTGTGAAACAGGGTCTTCTCTGAAAGCCATTGTTGCTCACAGACAAATAGAATAAGTTATTAGGATGTGGACGAAAAGGGAAATGCATGGCTTATGGGGTCAAACAAGATATTAAAAAAGTTTATATGACTGACTGGTTTAGGACAAACTGACCATAATGTCCACGTCGTCCTGCCATATTTGGTTCCACCAGAGTTCAGTTATATTGTCAGATCTTACAGCCTACTGGTGAATTCAGGCAATTCATCAAGCATTGTGAACCCCTCAAACATTTTGCCCAGAAGTTCAATTAGTTATATCTGCCTGGCACAACATGTCCATGTTCCATAATCTGTCAAGAACGTGTGAGGGAGTTGAGATCTGATGACCATGAAGCTCACGATTCACATAATTTAGTTATTCATCAAAACACAGACTCAGCCTTTGGTATTTAGGTTTTCCCATCATTTTTCAACCTTTCGCAGAATAAAACCAATTACAGTACGCGTTAATGCAATGCAGTCTGTAGCAACTCTGGGTTACGGAGAGGAATGTGTAATACCAGAGGCTAGACATGAGGTGTGAACATGTGGAGCTCTTGAAATGAAATATACCCATCTTTTGAGAATTACTTTAACAGATTCCATTAAGAAAATCTGAAAACATAATCAGTTCTAGGAACAGCTTAAATGCTGCACAGAACTCCCAAAAGCAACACTGCCAACAATGTTCTATACAGTGCAGCATACAGCCCAAGTAAAACATTACAGTTTGCAATATATTGTAATTACAAGGCTGGTCATTGCACTGCAGTAACTAATGAGTTGCTCAGTCCAAATGGAGTTTAGGGGGTGTATTACACGAAGGTGGGCGGCTGTCTGATGCGACTGTGTCTATTCTACGTGTTTGGAGTTTGTTTTTGTGGTTTTCATCTGTCACTGTCTCTTCCTTCTCTGTCTCATTTGTCTGCATTGATGTCTGCAGGTTTTCTTTGTGTCTATTTCTCTGTCTCTTTAGTTGCATCTTTATTTTCTCTCTGTCTCTGTTCTGCTCTTTGTGTGTCTTTCATTAATGACGGCAACTTTCTCACCTCGGCTTCTGGAAATTACAGCCCCTTTTGTGCTCTAATATTAGCATGACATCTGGACTTATCTTTAACTAGCTGGCTCTGTAGTGCAGTACATGGACATCACATTTGTCCTTCTAGCCTCTGGTGGAAGCTACAGAGCAATCTACACAAACAGACTCAGGAAACACCACCACCACCGCCGCCACTGCCAGAACATACCAAGTTAAAAACATTTCCTTTGTAATTTAACATTCAGGTACATATTAAGTTATTTAAGGTCTAAATCTTACAAAATAAATGTGAAATGTCAAATTACAATTTGCAACATAACATTTTTATCCATTCTTTTCAATATGCTAAGATCTGCATCTGCGTTCATCCCAGAACAAATCTTTGTTTTGACAGAGTGGAAAGTGCTGAAAGCTCCGACCTCTATCTTAAATTAGTTCCCTCTGACATCCAAAGTGCGGGGGAAAGAGGGAGAGAGAGTCTTTCTCCCGATCTTTATCCTTGCTAACGCTTGAAATTTTTGCCTTCTGTGATCTGCGTGAAAGAAAGGAGGAGAAAAATACAAGGAGTGAAAAAAAGACATAGCATGGAATAAAGAGAACTAATAAAGACTTGAAATCACCAGTTGTTTGGGCCTAAGGATCTTTAAATCCTTAGACCTCTTGCCAACCGATGAGACATACAACTTTCACACACACACAAACTCAAGCAAGGCAAACATACACAGGGGGAGAAAGAGAGAGAGACAATAGGTGAGGCTGTGGGTCTCAGCAGGTAGGACAGGGAGTCCAGCTGAGCTTTGACAGTCATTAGAAGCACATTTATACCTGTTTGAGAAAGTCACTGAGTGGGTAAATGTTGCTGTAGCTGAGCCAGCAGCTCTCCGACTACAGGCTCTCCTACTGTGTGGAAAGGACCATATAGTGGTAGTTCTGCTGTAAAGTCAAAGTTACAGATTGTCAGCTCAAAATATTCAGTTAGTCTGTGTGTTGTATTTACTAGCACAGGGGAGGCAACAATATCTGATCTGAAGGCATCCAAAGGTGTCTTTCCCCCAACCCTGTCTTCTAACAATTGCAATACCAATGCTTTGCAATGAACTGCAACTGCATTTAGTAGAGAACATCATGTAGCCCAGTGATAAATTTAAATATTTAAAATATATTAATAAGTGATTTAAATAGATAAATAAACAAAGTTTGTTAGATAAATAATTATTTACAAATGCACAGATGAATAGGTAAAACTGGGTCAAATTGTATATTTTGTTATATTGGTTGTAAAATGTTTCTGATATAAAATGTTGAATTCATGGGTTAAAATGTTTTGTTGTATGTGGTATCTATTTGAGGTGATAATGTAGGATTTTATTTTGTTAACGGAAGTGAAGGCGAACATGCGCTGAGAACGTGATCAGTAGAGAGAGCGAGAGGATGTTAACGAGCTAAAGAGTTGATTGGAAGGGAAAAAGTTTGAAGCTGTACGCTAGTAACCTGTGGTAACAGTTTTAGATTGTCTGCTCGATAATCTGCAAGTGTATAGTTTTTTCTGATGGACTAAGTATTTCAACGAGACATACGAAGTGTTTGTCAGGAGAGGACCTGCTCATCAATCCGATGAGGAGTAGTAACAGCGTCGACCGAGGGAGGCAGCTAGCTAACCAAGCTAACCCTGCTACACGTGTCGTGTTGAACTGTTGCTGATTTGGAGGACAGAGACACCTTTGGACAGGCTCTACAGACGTCTGACTCGGAGACAATGACAGAAGGAGTCGCAGGATTGGTTGGATATATTGCTCACCTGGGAAAAAGGTATCACATTTTATTTTGTTTGTTGCTCTAGTTGGAGTGAAGCGGCCACTGAGTTTTTGGTCACAACGCCCCCGAGCACCGACTCAGGCCTGCAACTATTTTTTGGTTTTATTAATTAATTGCGTTTTTGATAAAAGGACAGTTAAACATCTGTAACTCAGGTTAAACAGCCTTGAAGGGTAAATGTATTTTTTGTTTTGATACTGTGCCATATATTTGAGAATATATTTTATTTGGGAATAAGGAATGCAAACATTTTAAGTTATTATATATATTTATATACCTTTTTATTTTTACTTTTCAATTAAATAGGGATTTAAGTTTAAACTATAACTGTTTGTGATGTTATTGCTTCAATAATTTCAGATAGTTCTAAAAAGGTTTCTTAAAGGGGAGTCAACTAGTGTATTTGAAGTTAGTAATAATCTGTTTTTACATGTGAAACTCAAGACTATAAAAAATATTAAAGTAATCAAAAATTGTGTTTAGAGCTAAGTAAAAGAACTCAGGGCCCCTTGTACACCTAAAAGAGAGTAGGTGGGCTACAATCACCACTGAATGGATCATGTTCTGAAATCAGTCAGTCATTCCAGAACACAACCTCTAATTAACCTTAAGTAAGTGCTGTGTGAAATTTTACAGATACAGTATGTTTACTGTCAATTGCAACCTGCCAGTTATTTAATTTAACAACATGTCATCATTATATTATAGGAAACATAACTTAGTTGTAACCGCCTCCCTACAAAAATGCAGCTCATATATATAGAAATGTAATGTTTTGGAGACTTAGCTGCTAGATCAGTCTAGCTAAATTAGCTAATGTATTTTACAGAGGTCCCTGACTGCATATTTGGCTATTGATTATTGATGTTCACATCTATTAATATTCTGATCCCCTTCAGTGTGGCATTTGGAAAACAGATAGTCAGCCACTCTGCAGCTCTTCTTTTCAATCTGTTTCTGCACTTATCAACCACAACAGCAAACCCACTGACAAGTGAAGTGAATAACATTGATTATCTCCTCACAGTGGCAACTGTCAGAGGGTGGAATATATTGGTGGAAGCTGGTGTGTTTGAAGCAGGTGAAATGGGTAAAGTGGAAGACATATACATAAAGGACACCCTAGTTTGAGCATCTCTAAAACTGCCGATCTTGTGAGGAGTACTGTCGTGGCAAAATTCAACAATTACTAGTAACAGACACCTTGAGTGTAGTCACTAAAGAAGCTTCCACATCAGAGTCTCAAGCCTCCATCCAGTGCAGTTCTAAGGTCTTAACATGTCAAACATGAATTTATATCCTCCTGTTGCTGGGTAGAATACTCTTTACCCCCCCAGGCTGCTGAATCCAGCTTTTCCCTTTTATGGTAACTTTTACGACATATGTTTAGCACATAGGAATTAGGTGTAACCTAGAGAAGACTCTGTGTGGGCCGTCAACCATATAGCTGACCTTCTGCACTTCTCAGGACAATAACATATATATCAAACCAAGTGTCACAACATCCCCATAAAACATCCTGCACAAGCACAATGAGCACATTTCTAGATTAAACATAAGCATTAAAAGTATCCATACTTCATTTTCCATCACAAGTACCTATCAAAAGTGGTCAATGGAAGGACAAGTGATAAACTGTAGAAAGGGTCATTGGTGAAATCTGGGAGTGAAGGGTGCTCTGTCTGGTCTGATCCCTCTGGAGAAAAATTGTAGCTACTGACTAGTCAGACTAACCATGCTGACCCTTGTGTACTCTGAGAACTTTTCTGTTGGGAAACTTAGGGTTCTGCCATTTGTGTGGTGAATTTTACTTTGACATGAACCACATGCCTACACATTTGCTGCAGTCTGTGTTTCCGGGTTTATCCTGGGGCTGTGATTGCTTCCCCCGCTGCATGTGGAGCGTACCTGCAAAAAGAAGTGAAGTTCCAAAAACTGGACACCCTCCTAAAGTGTCTGCCACTCAAATGGAATGCATGCTCCATTTTAAACAAATCCTTTTTGCTAAATGATATCGCCCAAGCCAAGGAACTAGAATGTGTCCCCCTTATTGAGCTGTGCCCGAAGGATTACACTTTCATGAGCCAAGAATTTCAGGCCCCAGTGAAGGTCTTTCTGCCAGACAACACATTACAGATTGAAGAACTTTGAATGTGTTTTAAAAATCAGTAATATTGTTAATCCTGCATCACCTGCTGTCCCATGTTTTTTCAGTCTATGATCAAATAACTTTCATTTCTTTCTTTCATTCTTTATAACATAAATAAGATATTGGCAAATTATCACTTCCTCTATGTTCCTACATATTTTCTGCCCTTCTCGGCCAACAATCCCTGATAGTTTGTCCTCAATCTCATTTGAAGCCATGCATAATCAAGCTCCTGCCTACATTACATCAGAGCTACTGCAGCCATACATCACCAATAGAAATCTCAGGCCGTCTAATCAGGGCTTGTTAGTTGTTTTTAAGCACTTTGATACCTTCTTCTATTTGTAAGTGCTATATAATTCAAATAATAATTTACAGTACCTGTACGCTGTTTTCATCCTTGCGATATATTGTCTGTGAGAAGTTTCACTTTTCATTTCTGGGAACAGTAAATGGTATTTTCCCGTTAGCTTGTCAAAGCATGGGACATGTCATGGTAGAGGGTGCTGACACAGGCCATGACAGAATAGACCACAGTGTGAACTGTTAGTTTAAATTACACACACACACACACACACACACACACACACACACACATATATATATATATATATATATATATATATATATATATATATATATATATATATATATATATATATATAAAGAATACAAGTTATAAAGGGCAGTACAAGTCAAATTATAAAAGACACACAACTCCATATCCTTGTGTCATTTTGGAAAAAAACAGGGTAAAAAGGCCAGGTTACTCGCATTTATCAGTCCCACTGATAAGAAAGTACAGTTGTTAGCAAATGCTCCAAGGAGTTCACCAACAGAGGTATCACAGCCTGCAGAGCACAGACAATGAAACACCTGCAGTGTAAATTACCTCCAGACACAAACCGCAGAAAAAGCCAGACACTGGAAAACAAGGTTCCCTAGGGAAGGTGTGATTCCTTATCAGCATGAGATGATAATATGAATGTGCCCTAACCTGGGGTAAGTAGTGAGTGAGCTTCTAGAACATCTCAGCTGTAAAACTCATATTAATGGGACGGAGCAGGAAGAGCTACTAGCAGCCTGTCATAATATGAGACATTTATTGTGGCAGGCATTTATTCCATCACTCAGGCAGTGGCTGTCATTCACTGTCATTTCCCCTATTAGTAAGTCATCATTTTTTGACAGCAATAATATTATTCTGTAATATTAAAATCACTGTGTCCTGCTATTATGAGGTATTCCAGTTTTAGCAATAACTTTGTTGTTGTTCTTACAGGCTAATAAAAAAATACTACTTATTGTAGATATTGTTGTAAATCTGGGAGAAAGAGAATGAGTCAATGCCAAATCGGAGTAAAAGGAGTAAAATTTATTTCGTAATCAGATCATAAAGTTAGTATTTTCAGGCCTGCTGCTGTGGCTGCTAATGCTACCAAGCTGGTACCATGGGATAGTACTACAATAATCAGCCATTATTGTCTATTGTTCGTTTTTTGTTGGTCTTTTTTCTTTCTAATACTATCTCCCTAAACATTTAACCTTACTGCTTAATGGTGCATACACAAATATGGCTACAATATATTTCCAGTTCTGGGGGTTTGCCTCCTTTTCTGAAAGTTATAATATTCAGTTAGTATTCATAAATGAATTAATGTATTTGAATCTTTTATACAGAGGATTTATTGTATAGTGGTTTTGGATCTTGTAAAAATGGAGGTCTTCTAGGCACTCCTAGATGTTTAGAGACCTCGAGGTAGACTCATAAGAGGCTTGAGAGATTACATATCTCATCTGGTCTGGGAACTCTTTTGAATCATACCATAACCTATAAACAATACTAAAACTGCTACCACCACAACCCAACTCTGGATAAGTGCACCATGATGGATAAATAGATTGACATATGGCTGGATGTTGTTGAAAGTGTTTAAAGTGGTGACTTTCAGTCAGGATTTAGAGTTCATCATAGTACAGAAAGAGCACTGGTAAAAGTCACCAACAATCTTCTCATGGCCTCAGATAATGAACTAGACTCTATACTTGTTCTGTTAGATCTTAGTGCTGCATTTGATACCATTGATCATAACATTTTATTACAGAGACTGGAACATGAAATTGGGATTAAAGGAACTGCACTAGGTTGGTTTAAATCTTATCTGTCTGATAGATTTCAATTTGTTCATGTTAATGATGAATCCTCCATGCACACAAAGGTTAGCTATGGAGCTCCACAAGGCTCTGTGTTAGGACCAATACTTTTTACTTTATATATGTCTCCTTTAGGCAATATAATTAGAAAACACTCCATAAATTTCCACTGTTATGCTGATGATACCCAGCTATATTTATCTATGGAACCAGATGAAAATAATCAGTTAATAAAGCTTCAAGCATGCCTACAAGACATAAAGGCCTGGATGTCCCACAATCTTTTACTTTTAAACTCAGACAAAACTGAAGTCATAGTATTTGGGCCCAAAAATCTCAGAGATATGATGTCCAACCATATTGTTACTCTAGATGGCATAAGTCTGGCCTCCAGTACTTACTTATTTCACCTTCACTAGCTTCTCTCCATTGGCTTCCCATTAAATTTAGAATATAATTTAAAACCCTGCTTCTTACATATAAAGCTCTGAATGGTCAGGCTCCATCATATATAGAAGATTTTCATAGCACCATATCATCCCAGTAGACCACTTCGCTCTCAGAATGCAGGCCTGCTTGTGGTTCCCAGAATTTCCAAAGGTAGAATGGGAGGCAGAGCCTTTAGCTATCAAGCTCCTCTCTTGTGGAACCAGCTCCCAGTTCAGATTCGGGAAGCAGACACACTCTCTACTTTTAAGTCTAGGCTTAAAACCTTCCTCTTTAATAAAGCATATAGTTAGTTATAGTTATGCTGCCATAGGCTTAGACTGCTGGGGGACCCACCCCCCAATGCACTGAGCTCCTTTCCTCGTCTTGACCATCTCTCCTCTCCTCTCACCCCGCAATTGTCACCACTGTATGTCATTAACTCTGTGTGTTCTCTCCCATAGTTGTCTTTGTCCTCCTCTGTCCCCCTCTCTCTGTCCCTTTCTGCAGGTGTCCCCCGGCTTTGAAGCTGTGTGTCTTCCAGCGTGCAGCTACTGGTCCTACCAATCCACCCGATGTTTTGTTGTTGCTTTTTGTTGCTCTGTTCTTTTCTCTCTCCCCTTTCTACTCACCCCAACCGGTCGAGGCAGATGGCCGTCCACCCTGAGCCTGGTTCTGCTGGAGGTTTCTTCCGTTAAAGGGAGTTTTTCCTCTCCACTGTTGCCTATGGCTTGCTCCAGGGGGAATTGTTGGGTTCTCTCTATACATCTTTATAATCTTGACTTTATTCTGTAAAGTGCCCTGAGATGACTTTGTTGTGAATTGGCGCTATATAAATAAAGTTGAATTGAATTGAAAAAAGGTACCAGATCAACTGTAAGATCAGTTTAGAGACTGTACTTCCGATATGAAGAGAATAGGTTCCACAAAGGTCAGCACTGTCAAGACAGTTTGCAGTTAGTCAATAGCAAATATTTACATGTCAAAATTTTGAACTCTAATCATGTTCTGGGCAGATTTACATGTCTGCAAATATGTTCTTGGTATTCCCACTAATGTGAAATGTTTCTTTAGTGTATCGAAAAGAAACCATGTGGGTGAGACAGAGAGAGCAAAACAGGATTTTGAAACCCAACATGAAAGACAGAGTGATGGGGACAGGAACGAAATATTAACAACAAAGCTGGAAAGAGAAAAGGAGAACAAAACAAAACTGAATGCTACAGTTACAGTGTGCGCTTCAACTAGCAGGAACAAGGACATAAAGGAACAAAAAGCTGGATGATGAAGTAATAAGTAATAAGACAGAAAATAACACAACAAACGCTGAGAAGGAGAACAAAGACTTTCACTGAAAGGGTGACTTCACCAATTTTCCATTTGCTTTCTATGACTTTAGTTCAGGGTCTAAATGTACATCAATGCTTGCAAACTTTCCTCTGACTTCCCTATATTATGATATTTATCTGCTTCTAGGTGAACCCCAGATGAATCAAGGAAGGCATCCTTTAAACCTAACTTGTCTTAGTGCAGAAGTCAGAATTCATTGCCTCGATGAAAGGCTTGGGAGCTATGGCATGTCATTAAAAACAAAACATAACTGTGGAAATAAACGAAAATGGTGCAAAAATATGGTTACTTAAAATACAGTGCTAAGCAGAGGAATTGAGCACATATACATTCCAATGAAAGTTGCATTTAACCCATCCCTCTGGACGGAGTGGTGGGCAGCAGCAGGGGGTTCACGCTCAGACTTCTGCATCCCATCCTGCTGCACTACCCATGGGCTACCAAGACTAGATATGGGGTGAACCAGAATTATTTTCCGCTTTTATGTTTTCATACATAATTCTGGTCGCTTTTAGTTTATAGGTTTTGGCTTTTTGATCAAGTTGAGTTATGTATAGGATATTTTTCACTGTTTTGACTTTTTTCATGTTTAGTCAAAACACACTTGCAGCAAGACTGGTTCAGGGATTTAATGAAACAGATGTAACCTTTTCAAAATAAAAGTACTGTTTACATGATACAAGGTCTTGTTAGGTATACTGTACAACTTCAATATCAGCCAGTTATTTTCTTGATGAACTGATTAAAAAGTTCCTTTTAGAATTTGTGAAATGTGGACAGTCTAAGGTAACATATTTAAATGTCTTATGCCGAAGTATCCAAAAATCTGTTCAGTTTACAATGATATCAACAGAAAACCTGAAAAGCTAAAGCTAGAAAAATAATAGTTCAAATAATAGTTCTAATAAAAGCTCTAAATATAATTGCTAACTTGTCTGTTGGATAACAAATTGAATAACTAATTAATAACTTGTCATTGGCTGATAAAAGCATAGTCAGCCTACAGGAACAGTAGCACCTGGCATCATAATGCAGAGAAAATATTCTGGAGGTTAATTCAAACAAGATGGTGGGGGAGGTCACAGATTACCCATAGTAATACACATCGCTACTTATCAATGTAGCTGTGACAACGGTGGTGTCATAACCCATTTTTCAATGTATCACTATCACCACTGATATTCATTTACAATGGGGAAGTCATCTGTGTGTAGTTTAGCATTTGCCATGAAGGCAGCTCATCAGAGGGTGTACTTCATCAGAATGTTGTGCAAGATGGATGTCACCCCTAAAGTCTGCATCCAGTTCTATGAGTCATTGATCGTGGGGTATAGCACACTCCTCAACAACTCAACCAATATCCCTCCACCTCCAAAACAATTCACCATGACCCCCTACATTCCTAAACAGTAAAACTGTGACTGTACAATTCACACTATGGACCGAGCTGTGCAGACTCTGACAAAAAGCAACAGCCTTTTACCACCTGGACAATAAAGGGAGTGAAGGAGAGGAAATGAAGCAGACACACACCCAATAGTGTGTTAACCCTTACATACTATTGGGGTCAAATTTGACCAGTTGTGACATTTGCAGCAATAAAAATACCCTATATGGCAATTTTTTAAGCCTGAAATTTGAAAATGTTGTACTTTTGTAGAGGTGCTACAATCTTTTACTACATTGAAGCTGTTCTGGGTCAGAGAGAACAACATTTCAGGATTTTTTTCCCAGGTATTTACGTCTGGATCTGATACACAATTTAGAAGATAGCACCTTTGGTTTGAACCCATCCATTTTTCATGTAAGCAAAAGTATTGGAAGACAACAAAAATAGATTATAGTGAAAAAGACTCACAAATCCTATATTTGCAATAACTGCATCAAGCCTGTGACCCATTGACATCACCAAACTTTGGTCTCATATTTGTCTATGGATGTCAAACCCAAATGCTTTTACTCTACACCAAAAATGCAGGAATTGGCCTCACTGTTCCAATTTTTTTGGAAGGGAGTTTGTATTCAAAAAAAACAATGTCTTCAGCGGGTTCTCACTTCCACCTGCAGTTGCAGGGAGAATGGCAGCAGAAAATGTCATTGACTCCAGGACCCACAATACTAGCTACTTCCCATTCTGTCAGCATTCCAGCTCTTCCTCTGACTGACCTACATGCCTACATGGGGCTTCTAATAATGGCTGGGATGTGCAGGTCCCGAGGTGAGGCTGCTTCTAGTCTGTGGAATGGTGACACTGGAAAACCAATATTCTGTCCCACCGTGTCTCTGGAAATATTCGGTACCATATTGGTGGTGCTCAGATTGGATAATCATGACACAAGACCTGTGCGACATCACTGACAACAGTTGTCTCATACATGCAAAAGAAAAGCAAGAATGTCATCCTTATGAGCCCATTACATATGGCTGCAGAGGTCAGCACTTGGGGGGGACAGAAATCAGCCAAAATCCTTGACTACAGTGCCAACAAAGGAGGAGTGGACAACCTTGACAAAGTAGCATGTACCTACAGCTGCAAGAGGAGAACCTCCCGCTGGCCTCTTGCGTTATTCCACAATCTCATTGACATATCCACCTATGATATGATAAAAATGATATTGATATGTAGAGAGCAGAACCCTGCATGAGGGCAAGCAAGAGAAACTGGAGGTTCATTTTAGAGGAGCTTGAATGATTGTTGTATGTATGTTCTATCATGTTGTAATGATCGTCCCTCCAGAATAAAATTAATATAATGTTTTTGCCCATTTTATTTTCAAAAAATGATATTGAAATCATTTGCCTGTTATGTTTTCATGTCTTAGGTAAATTGGGACCTCACATTGTGTGATAGCAGACATTTTTCTCCAAAAACAACAAAATGCACTCTCCATCCTCTGTGAAACATTAAGTGTTATTCATCCACTTATTAATGTCAGATAGGCTATTTATACATTTTAAAAAGATCTGTAGTTCATTTGGTGTAGACACTTATTATGAGGGTATTCACTGGGACAGACTGTGACAGCATGGAATATAAATGGTATGTAAAGATTAACCCTGCAAATAAATTCATTTGTGTTGCCTTATTCAGAACTGCACTACCTCACCTGTATTGCCTTTATTACTCTTATTTTTTATTTGATTTTTTTTTTCTATTTTTATTTTACTTTACTGTATGACATTTATTGTGGACGGCAAAGTAAGAATTTCATTGTGCAGGGAAACATGCTTTCTGTCTGTGCATATGACAATAAACACTTTGAATTGAATTGAATTGAGTGAATCCAAAGCAATTCACCTAATCAGTGAAACTTATATCTGTTTCAGCACATGGAAACTGGTTGTGTGTGCACAATAATGGGTTTTACAGTTTAATGACACAGTGTTTGGAGGGCAGGTTATGTGTATTGTGTCTGGATTTCTTTCTTTTCCTCTTTTCCACCCCTCTCAATAGGAAATAAAGAACTGATGTAACGACTGGTGGTGGATTGTTACATGACAAGCATGTTGTAAATGATGTCTTACTGTTGCAGTACCTACTGAAGAAGGTAACAATAATGACTAACAATCGGATTATTCTATCTATTTATATGAGTTCACGCTACACACTCCAGCATGCTCTGCACAGACTTTCAGGTAGTCATGCATGTAAAGTTACAACAGATTCGAATACACAAAAATAGTGTCTCCAAAAGATTGCATGCAAGACATTCTGGATTGTGGAGATCACAACACACACAGTTACTTTTCCTCCATTTTTATCCTGTTAACTACTCAGTTATTTTAGTTAAAGTTAATTTTAACATTAGTAATAAAAAAAATCTAAATAAATAAACAGAATTTAGTAGAATTTAGTAAAAAGTATTGAGTGAAAAATTTGAATTAATCACTGCTATTTTTTTTTGCACCTCACTCCCTTTTTTTAAGAGTACAGGAATCTGTACAACTTACTTTTCAAATTCTTTATTATGTTACCACTGAATTCCCCCTCAGGTTCTTTACATGGGATTTGTTGGTCAGAAATAGACTTTCTCTGTTGATACCATTAAAACACACAAATGTTCATCAGCTACAGAAGTGGTTTTGTATCTATATTCTACATTTATCATATTCTCCAAGTCTTGTCTTAAATGTCCCATTAATTATCTACTTCCTTTACTCAAATGACTCCGATCGGCAGCTAATTAACATTTGAGAAACGGGTCCATCTGGTCTGTTAGATAATCAGCATCAAAGGTTGTAACACAGGGGAGGTGTCTCCATATGTTGCTGCTGTTCAGAGTGGATACTTAAAAGGCACAGAGCCAAAGAAAATGTTGTTCATTACTAAAAAGGTCCATTTAATGATATTTACATTTTGTTAATAGTAATTGTCCATTATGTGACACGACATTATTACACACCTGAGAAAACAGAGTCATTCATTGGAAAAGTGTTGCATATAGCTTCCCAGTCTGTCACAGTTGAGTCATAATTTCTGCATTTCTGAGTTGGATGAAGAGATTTGAGCTTAAAGAGTCTCACGGCTTTTTTTTTTTTTTTTGGGTTGATAGGGTTAATTGCTTTATCTTAAATTGCTTTTAGTCCATATTACCCTGTACCATAAGAGTATAATCGGGATGAGGAAATACTGCAGACGTTGGACACATGTCTGGATTTTACCCACTGAAAAGAGCTCCCACTGATCCACAGAGCCCCACATATTTGAGAAAATGTAGTCTGTACTCATCCAACCACGACCTCTGAGTGGTTCTGCCAAGAAACATTTTCACACCTCACACATTTGCGCTTTACACCTTAGTGACAGTCTAATAGGCTTCACTGTTGGGAAGACTCAAACTTTAATTGGTTGCACTTGACCTCTGGTGACTCAAAGTATGTAAAAATAGTTCTCTTATTGGACCATCATATGCAGGGCATTAGAAGAAGTGATGTGATTGGTTGTACTGACACTCAGCCCAATTAATGTCCTTATCGGGTCAATTCTTGTAATTGACAAATTAATCTCAACTCAAGACTCTCTTTTGTTCGTGCCCTTAACTATATCACGCTGTCTTTTTTAGGTGATGGGTTTCAAGCATAACCCCGTACCTTCCAGTATCTCTACTACTACTGATCCACTTTGGCTTAAAAGTTGAACGGTGAGTCCAATGTACATTTCTATGATGCCATATTATTAAAACTGCCTATTTCAGAGCCAACATTTTGCAGCTTCTGCACTAGTTTATATTCAGTTTGCTAAGTTAATGCCTGACTTTTGTTTTTCTTTCTTAAGTTGTGTATTGTACCTTTATTTTCTTGATAATCTGCTCAGTATCAATGCTCCCCTCCAATGCCTCCTGGGCACATTCATTCAAAATGAACAACAAGAAGATTAAATACAAATGAAGCATTTGTTTACATTATCTATTCATATTGTTCCCTCAGTTTTTTTTTTTTTTTTGTCCTTTCAGCTTGTCCAGTACATTCAGAGTCGCCAGAGCTGATCATTTGTTCGCATGTTGATTTGGTTTTACGCCAGATGCCCTTCCCAAAGCAACCCTCCCCAATTTCTACTGGGCTCAGAACCGCCACTGCACAGCTGTGAAAGGGTAAATGGGCTCTTGGGGGTTCGGTGACTTGACCAGGGACACTTCGACATGTAGTTGGGAAGAGCGGGGCGCAAACCTCCGAACCTATGGTCGGGAGGCGGCCACTCTACCAACTGCGCCACTGCCACCACCTTCATATTGTTCCCTCTGTAATCCTCTTTAAACAATTCCTGCCAAAGTGCAAAGATTCAGTGTTGCCCGTTAGCAAAGTAAAAAGGAAATACTCTGCTTTTAGATGTGAACATCGTCCCTCACAAACAAAACAGTGGATAGATGGTTAAGAGAACAGGTATTAATCGCACAGCCAATTTCTGTTTAACCATCATCATTAACTACATTTAAAATAGTAAACATGACAGCAAAGTTTACATTAAGCAAGTCATTAAAACTTATTTTAAGGCAAATTGTATTTTTATTTAAAAACCCTACCAAGGCTTTTTGTGCCTCATTGTAACCAAATAATAATGGTAAATAGGTGTTTTATAATTGTTTTTATGACGATGGAGGTCATTGCTTTGAAGTGTTATTTTATAAGATGCTCCAACTGTTCATATGAGCATGTATAGGACAAATGACCTATACATGTATATGATCATTTAGGTCAGATGTGTTTTTGCTAATTACATTTCAATGATCTTGTTTTACTTTTTTCAATTAGAACAGAAAATACTTTTTTTGTGACACAGTATATTGTTCAAAGAACAGTAATTTTCAAGGGCTTAATGCATGACTGGAAGGAACCTTTAGATGTCAAAGCTAATGGCGCATGTGTTTTTTCAAGATAGCTGTGTATACACACAGCATGGCTTTAGCTCGAGTGACAGTTTATTAACTCTACAGGCGCTATTGAAATGTCACTTTTCCTTTAACACAACATAAAAATCCGACAACTAATAGATAATGGACTTTTATTTGTACGTTGAGTGGATTGCTATGGCATCTAAAAGACATCTCTCCTTTCCTCTGTTTTTATGGCATTACTCAGACAGCTTGGTTAAAGGTACAGTGTGCAATATTTAATTTTAAAAAAAATGGAAATAAGCTCTAATGTTAATGTGGAGAGGTGCCGTATAAGCTTCCTGTGACACAAACTAAACAGCTCTAGCAGCAGGGCGTAGTTATTCACTTGAAAAAGTGTTTGGCTTGGCCTACAGAGCAGTCACAGAGGAGCATCTGTTTTTGCTTTATTAATTACGTTTATAGAATTCTTGTTTATTGTAATTTGATACAGTTGGATGCATATATATGTATACCCTTATTCCCTTATTCATCAGAAATAATTTTTATAATCAAAAGTAACGACACTGGTCACAGTGTGTAATAAAAAGTAAAATAATAAAAGATACATAGGTGCAAAAGTTTGCATCCCCCTTGATAAATTGAAAAAAACAAGAAATATGATTTGCTCTTTCGACATTTTAAAATAAGGGGGTGCAAACCTTAGCACTCAACTGTCATTACCTGAAGGCTGTTTAGAGCATAGCAGAGTCTAAAGAGTGAAATTTAATCTCAGTGTAAATACAACTGTTCTGTGAAGGTCTCAGAGGTTTGTTAGAGAACATTAGTGAACAAACAGCATCATGAAGTCCAAGGAACACACCAGACAGGTCAGGGACAAAGTTGTGGAGAAGCAGGGTTAGGTTATAAAAAAATATCCCAAGCTTTGAACATCTCATGGAGCATTGATCAATTTATCATCTGAAAATGGAAAGAGTGTGGCACGCCTGCAAACCTACCAAGACATGGCCGTCCACCCAAACTGACAGGCCAGACAAGGAGAGCATTCATCAGTGAAGCAGCCAAGAGGCCCATGGTAACTCTGGAGGAGCTGCAAAGATCCACAGGTCAGGTGGTAGAATCTGTCCACAGGACAACTATTAGTCACACACTCCACAAATCTGGCCTTTATGGAAGAGTGGCAAGAAGAAAGCCATTGTTGAGAGAAAGTCAGATGCTCTGATGAGATGAGACCAAAGCTTTTGGCTTAAACTAAACTTTTTAAGCCAATGCAAAACATTATGTGTAGCTGAAACTTAACACTGGACTTCACCCTGAACACATTATTCCCACTGTGAAACATGGTGGTGGCAGCGTCATGTTGTGGGGATGCTTTTCCTCAGCTGGGACAGGGAAGCTGGTCAGGGTTAATGGGAAGATGGATGGAGCCAAATACAGGACAATCTTAGAAGAAAACCTATGAGAGTCTGCAAAAAACTTGAAACTGGGGAGGAGGTTCACCTTCCATCAGGACAATGACGTTAAACATACAGTTAGAGCTACAATGGAAGGGTTTCGTTAAAAGCATATTCATGTATTAGAATGACCCAGTCAAAGCCCAGACCTAAATCCAATTGAGAATCTGTGGCAAGACTTGAAAGTTGCTGTTCACAGATGCTCTCCATCCAATCTGACTGATCTTGAGCTATTTTACAAAGAAGAATGGGCAAAGATTTCACTCTCCAGATGTGCAAAACTGGTAGAGACATACCCCCAAGACTTGCAGCTGTAATTCCAGCAAAAGGTGGTTGTGCAAAGTATTGACTCAGGGGGGCTGAATACAAATGCATGTCAAACTTTTCCGATAGTTATTTGTAAAACATTTTGAAAACCATTTATCATTTTAAAATAGTAAAAATAAAGACATAGTCTAGTCTCAAAGATTAAATCAGAGGTTTTCCCTTATTCATAAAACATTTTGGACATACATGCTTTTTACAGGACAGAGAGTATTTGCCACATATAAAAGTATTCACGAGCCAGAATTGAATAGAGTCACATAAGTGATTTCTTGTTTTAATCCTTTTAATACATCCAGTAAAGGGAAGACACGCACTTTCAATTCATTACAGTGTCAGAGTGCAGGGTAAATAAATATATGAGAGCATTAGGTTAATGATTCGACCGTTTGTAGCTACGTGATTAATTATAGGTGAACGCAAAGTCATCGGAGAAATTATAAGATGCAGCTCATCACACACGGGTGCACGCAAACACACAGAAGCAGACACACTTCTTGACAACAAGCAAAAACATCAGAACCTGTGGAGACGTTCCAATGTCTATGTGCTTTTTATTTTGACGGTATCAACGTTAATGACAATGCAAACACACAGTTGGCCTGCTGATGTTAAAGTGGTGTTACTTTTATAGTTCAGTATTATTCTTATATATTCTTACTTTGTTACACGCATTCGATGAATGGCCGACAAAAGTTAAACTATGTACAGCACTGACCGTGTGCGAAGTTTGCAACGGCAAACAAACAGGTCTAATGAAAAAAGGGAAACCAGAGAGGAAGAGGAGTTATGATTCTGGGAGTGAAAAGAAGAGGAAGAGGAGAAAATATGCAAGACAGTGGTAACTGGAGAAGTTACTCCAGTTAGCGTTAGCTAAATGCTGCTAGAGTAGCTGTACCTATGGTGAAAAGTTGAATAATGGAACTCCCACTGGTATTACATTGTTTCTATTGTCCACTTTGACATTTAACATTAGTTAAGTTAGCAGAGCAGTCCAGCTTTGCTGGAGTCACCAGAAAGTCAACCAGTTAGCTTAGCTAGCAGACTGCAAAATATCAGCTAACTGGGACAATACTTTTTCTGTGGTAAACTGATAAACGCTGTGTCCAACAAAGCTAACTGTCAAGCTATGAATGCTATAAAAATGCTAAAGAAATTTGGACAAGTGTACTATAAATCACTACGGTGTATTACTGTGAGTTATTATGTGCAGTGCGGTGTGGTTTGTATTTTACTGTATTTTACATATCTTATGCATAGCGGTTTTATGATGCATACATTTTTTGTCCTGCCAAATACAAATCGAACCTTCTGATTCTGAGAAGGTGCCCTATTTTTTTTTTTTTTCTTTTTGCTCAGAATAATAATGAATACCTGGAATACATCTCTTGTAAAAAAAAAAAAAAAGGGGGAAAAAAAGGCTTTTTGTGGATGTGCAGCACCTCTTACATTACTAATAAGTCTTCCAGTTATTCAGTATGTTGTTTGATATTGCCCTTCAGCGTGACACACTGTCTACCGTAAGCATTTTCTCATCTAATGCCCCTATGAGCAGGATCATTTGTCACTGCCATTGAAAAACCAATACAAATCACCTTTTTTTTTTTAAGGATGAAACGTCTCTTTGCTGACACCTTTTTAATGTGTGTGTCTGTGTCTATATATAGATATATTGTAAGAAAGTGTTTGGTTGGGGTCACCTGGGTTAAGAGATATCAGTGTTGATTGTTTGTACAAATCGAATTAAAGTCTCAAGTGTCAAAGTCTGATGTTTTGTTGACTCAAAAGTGCTTAGAGTAGAGGTTCACACAAAATAAGGGTCAGTTTAATGGCCACTTAGTGCTGGTGTTTCTCGCAACTTCTCTTCCATTTTTCTTTGCCTTCCTGTCTTCTTTCTGTCAAAAAAAAAAAAAGGGAAAACAGGAGCATGGAGCTTTTACTGTGGGTAATGGGTAGATGCTTTTGTGAGGTTTAAGATCTTTGGAAAGGCCCCGGATTAGTCTTCCCACCATATACTTATGTTGGAAACACAAAGCAGTTCTCCAGACTGGATTGTTTCTCCTCTGCACATCCATTCCCTGCAACATTGCAATAAGATAAATCTTGGGTGACTGGATCGTAACCATGTGTATCAGTATACGAGGGACGTAACCTTTTCCATCCTGGAAAGATGATTGGATTGTAAATAATTGGCTGCAATGAACTTTCTAGAAAACAAGCAAATGTTTATTAAGGATGTAAATGGAGAAAAAACAACATTCCCAATCATTTGCATTTGGTGAGGGCATGAGAAATCTCATTTTCACACTGACTGAAGTTGCACTTTAATGTCCACTATAAATGTAATTCAACTATTTCAATGTGTCATGATGTTTTCATTCAAACCAAACATCACGGCTCATTTCCCCGATTAACTCGAGTCTTGATAGCACACGGTTGCAGACCACTGAGCTAAATCATATCTACGCACAACGGCATGTTATTACCAGATGTAATGGAAGTATTTCAATTCTCACGGTTTTGGAGTTTCACCAAGTGACCAATTGTGATTCCGTACAATGACTCCATTAGGAGCCACTGAGGCATTCATGGGGTCATTGTCTGACAATGTCTAAAGAAAACGTGTACAACACAATGAAGCCCTTGAATGACAAATGAGTAGTTACAGCGTGAGGTACAAGCTGCTAATCGATCGGTGGACGGGGTTACACTTTACATGCTGCCGGCACAATCAGCTCTGCTCCCTTGTCCCTGACTAAGTTGACTCGAGTGTGCGACACTGGTGGCATTTTTCTGACACATTTCCATTGAGTCACAACTCTGGTTTTAACGCCACAACAGTGCCTAAAGTCGTTTATTGTATTTTTCATAGTCATGACTCTTAGCCATGATTTTTGTGCACTGAGGTATTGTACTGATTTTAGAATAGAGGCGAAGGCATCACTGGTCTCAGGCTTGTAATGAAGTATTGTGTTTGAATCAGCAGAGAGAATGTCTGATTTAGGGATGGTGTGAATGGCGTTTAGCACTAGTAAACCAATTGAAACCTATTGATTCTGTCTTGTTTCATGCTATTCAATGTCTGTTCTGTGTTGAATCATCAGATGTTAAACATCATGGGTCACAAAGGCAAACTGAGCAAAATTTCGAATTTTGTATTTATTGAAGCAAAAGTTTATCCAACATCTAAATCACAAATGTAAAATAGTAAAATCCTAAACATAAAAAAAATTCCAAAAGTTTAATTTTATTTTGTTTCCAGCAATTTTGAACTGGACTTACTTTTGAATTTTGTCTTGCATAAATCAGCCATGATCCCATTTCTACTCCATGTCTTTCACATAGTAAATCCATGAAAATGTATCTTTATTGAGAAACGAGATGGTGTAGTTGCTTGCGTGTTTTCCTTGGATCTTTTGCGGCTTCCAGGATGAGCTGTTACTATGCTTTTGGACTTTTCTGAGTCTTTCCCAATTGTAGACAGTGTCTGTCACTGTGGACACTGTTGGGGCTGTAGAGACAGCTTTTGACTGATGGATTTCTTTTTTTTAATTATTACGTTTTTTTTTTTTTGAATGTAGTAACCAAGGAGGAAAATACTTTTTCCCACAGGTTGAGTTAGTATTACATCACCATTTTGCTTCAGTAAACACAGGTATCACTTTGCCAGTAAAACAGGCAGCCTTGCTGAATCATTAATGATAGCATTAATAGGTTCAGAACATTAAAACAGAGAGGTAAGTGTGTTTTGAACACCTGCTCAGCAGAGATTACACTGCACTAGCTGTGCCAGAGGGGGACAAAAAAAAAAAAGAGTTTCATCATTAAAAAACACCGATGCTAAGCGTGACACACCTATCGCTGAGTGAATGTGCACTGATGTATTTCATAAAATGAAAAGGTTGCTGTTTTGTGAAAAAGGCGAGTGATGCACATCAACAACGTTTCCAAAACGCTTTCTATGTGGCTTGACCTTTAAACACCAATTGTGTTTAAAAGCACAGATGTACAGGCTTTTTGAACTAGATGTAGAATGATTCAGTGTAGTTCCACAGCACACACACACTTATTTATGCCAAACTAAAAAAAGCTCCACATCAGTGAAGCTCTCACGCTGGATTTTTCTTTTACTTTCACTTGTTGCTGCTTTGTATAGGCAGCCAAACTGCAGTTCTTATAGAAAAAAATACCCAAAGTATTAACCTGAACAGAAAATGTGCATCTGTGACTGGTGTAGGAGAAGAACAAAACAATCTTATAGTTCAGCTGGAAGAGGACAGAAAGCCTGCACATTTTAGGTCTTACTGAAATGAAGCCTCTTGTGAGCATCTCTGGGCACTAATTCATTTCATAAAATGCTGATACCTGTTAGGTAATCCGTAGAGTGGTGGTCAAATCTGGGTACATTTTTCAGTGACTGGACTACAATTGGACACAATTTGCAAAGTTCGGTTAAATTTGTTTAATTTTAGAAATCTTATGATCCTTCCTGGATGGTCTGCTCAGCTAAAATCTGAAAACCTCCCGCTAGCTATGATATTTCAACTGAACCACAGACTTTAAAATGGAGAGAGTACAGCTTTTATTGGCAGCCCCCTAATGTTTGTAAGGCATTAGTGTTAGCATTAGAACCATTCAATGTTGTTATGAAACAGTTAAGACTTCTATTAAAGTAGCTTTTTGTAAAATGGGAGTTTTTAAAGCCACAACTCTCAGCCCTGAGCTACTGGAGGCAGAGACCTGGGTATAGATCAATAGTTCAGCCCAGTGCAGATACTGTATATTACTGACATCTTGTGCTGTGGGGCAATAAAAATAACTCTTATTGGCCCTTTAACTATCCTGTAGAAAGATTCCCCGGGTGTAACGGAAAATCATCTGATAGCTGCAACTTTATGTTCCCTATTTTGCAGTAACTGAATCATGTGTCACCATAATAGAATCCAGCTTCGTGGTTGGCAGACTGTAGCACACATTGGCCAGAATGTGGGGCTGTGTGTTCTGCTGATTGTTGTGAGGATGGCAGCTCGACCAAATGGTGATTAGTGGTGATTAGCACCAAACACCTGCACCGTTTAACTACTGATTTTATTCAACATTAAACATCTAAATATCTATTGGTTGTAATTTAGTATGTTTACTGATGTAGGATAATAAAGGCAGTAGGATGTAATGGAGGGAAACCTGCTCTTTATACCAAAGTACATACAAGGGCACTGTAAAGGCTGTGACATGTTTCTTTAAGTTGAACTCACATTTCATGGAGCTTGTAGATAAATACACAAATTTGAAAACTACGTTGGATCATTATTGTGGTGGTTGAGTGGGAAATGAAATATTCCAGTGTTGTTTCTGTACCATTATGCATTAAATGATGACTGATGAGGAGATTTGTGTGAACAAACCACTGACATACTGTTTTATCAGACCTGCAGCAACACTATGCAACTTCTCTGCTAATAATATAACACCAGTCTGAATGAATGAGGGACAGCACAGTGGTGGAGTGGTTAGCGCTGCTGCCTCACAGTGAGTAGGTCAGCAGTTTGACGTAAGCCTCAAACTAGTTTAGTTTGGAGTTGGCTTGTTTTTCTTAAGCTGGTTTCCTCTGGTTACTCCGGTTTCCTCCCACAGTTCAAAGACACACAGGTTAGGTTGATTGGCTGTAGGTGTGAATGTGAGTTTGAATGGTTGTCTGTCTGTGTATGTCTGTCTGTGTTGGCCCTAAAACAAACTGGAGACCTGTCCAGGGTGGACCCCGCCTCTCACCCAATGACAGCAGGGATCATAGTGTGTCAGTGTGACAGTAACTCACCTAAATCATCACTGGTACAGCCAACTGGTTTTAAAGGTCAAGAAATTATTTAAATGAACTGCAGTGAAAGTGTTTCATGTCATTGTTGTACAAATACACTTGGTTTAGATTAGGCAAACACTATGTTTTGGCTACATAAAGCAAAACTTAATATTGACTTATAATAACTTAATTTCAAAAGCAAAATGTTTATTGTCTAAACCTAAACCACATTTGTAGCATGACCGTTCTGTACATTCTGTGTCCACACTCATTGTGACTCTGCTATGTACTGTTTATACTAAACGTAGTGCTTCATGCATTTATAGAAAAAAAAAGAAATATTGCCTTGAAACACGATCCAGCCAACACAATATGTCCCTTACAAGCAATTAAATTAGGAGTCCAAGATCACGCCGATATGATCAAGTCACAAAAATCTAAAATCTAAAGTTTTCAAAAATGATGGCAAACTCCTAAGGTTTAAAGCAAGAAAATAAAGGGTAGGAAAAGCAAATGACACCTAATAAAATAAAAACGAGTATATACAATATAAAAATCAACTGTCTACAAACAGTAGAAACTTGAAAACATTAAGTAGACATTCACAGCAACATATAAAACAACTAATAACATAGTAGCCACATAATATGTAATACAATACACCATTTTAATTGGAGAAATGGGATTTGTGTGGGGAGGAAAGTATCTGTGTAGATGTGCTGTGCTAGTGGTATGTTATGGTTCCAATGAAATTCTAAGAAGTGCTTCAACGTCTGATTTATATTCCATGAATGTTCGACCTTTCTACAGGCCATTTATCTTCATTTCACTGATTCATTTGTAATTTGTCACTTACCAGCTTAGTGGAGTCCACTTCCATTATTTGATTTGTGCAGCGTCATATTTTATATTTACTTACATTTCTTTTATTTAAACATATGTACATTTATACCCTTGATCCTGTAGCAGAGCAGGCAGAGGGGGCAAACAGTGCAGCCACCCTGGGCCCAGCATTTCAAAGGGGCCAACTCCGGTCCCGATCTGTCTGACTAAACATGCTTTTCTGTTGTTTATTTGACTTGTTTAAACTTTGCATGTGTCTTGAGTGAGGAAGCGATGGGTCTCAACCGCTGCTTATGGGTTCTTGTTATGCAGCAAACAACCCTCAACCCTCTTCGTATTGTCATTGATTCCATGCACTTAGTATCCTCTTAATAGGGCCCCTGATGCAAAATCCCCTCTGTCTGCTGTATTTCGGTTTCCTTTGTTAGTTTTTGTACCAAGTATACAACAAAGTCCAGATTAGAGGGGACTCAACTTCAATCCCTTTCTACCCTGTCTAAAAAAATACATTCCCATACAACTAAGCTGCAAATGCGATTACATTTTTGTATCAAATGTAAAAAGTTATTCATTATGTTCCGATGCAACGTATTTTGGGAATGACACAAACAGTAATTCTATTAAGGGAAAGGGAGCTGCCAGGAGGGGGTTTGGGAGGGGTGTCGGTTGTACAAAGCATTGGACTGACAAGCCACAGACCCAAGTTCAGTTCCTGAGTCCTGTGTCTGGTTCGGTTCAGACAACAAACCACTGATTTTTGAATTAAAGAAAGATTGTGAATGTGTTTAAAAGTGATAAAAAATGTTCCTGTATTACAACAGTCCTTAATCTTCCTCTGACCCTAACCAGCTGCTGCACCTACATAAACACAACCACAAAATACTTCATAATACTGTATTGACACAAACTGGACATTGTACTGCAGGATTGTATATTATGGTAGAAAATGTAAAAACGGGTATTTTAATGCAAGAGTGGATATTTTGGCAGACAAAAATACATTGTAACATGTTATTGATATTAACATATTCGCCATTTATGTTACATATCAAGATATTGTCATTCATTTCAACCACATTAAATTTCTTGAACATAACTTGCAGTTTAGTGGGAACTTAATTTTTAGGAGTCATGGTTGCTTTTATTTTCTTTTGCATGTGTGTATGTACATCTTTTGATATAACGTGAGCTCTATATTAAAAAAGAAAGTTGTCACTTTTAAATTATATTGCATAATTATATTGTTGGCTAAAATGGGAGGAACGTAGCTACAGGTCAGGAAACTAAAAAAACTGAGGAAGAAATTGTGGCCTTGTACTCTGCCTACAAACTTCTCAGCACAACATTGGTACCAACATTCCTATTTTGTATTATATTTACCAGTCACCAGTGGAAATGTATAGAGCTAAGTTTCACCCACCTTCCCTAGACAGAAGGAGGCCAGACTCAAATCTCACCTTACAAAGATAAGAACATTGTGGCTGAAAGTCTGGAGAGGATGAGGGAGAGGAGGATGGTACTACATCAAGTCACCTATAGTTCAGGAATATATTCCAGTTTAGCCTGTTGGACACTTTTGATTTTTTTTAAATACTGGACATTTCACATAGTTTTTTTTTTCTGAATTGGATTCAAACTTCACAGGCTTGTAAGAGATGCCGTCTGGACGTTTTCAAAAATAGTCTTTATGGCTGTGTGTGTGTGGTTATTGTATTAATGACAGCTCGCACACACCTTGTATTTTATTACCTCGTGGGCCTATGTGGTAGGATTCAATGGCTATGATTGTTTTGGACATCCAGGATGTCAAACTGTTCATTTGCCTTTTGTCTGTGCCGACCTGCCGTCGTAGTTTACTGCGCCCTACTTTTAAATCCTTTATCAATGTCAAGTTTGAGTAAATTATTAGTAAAAAACATGGCACCAATTATGATTCTGCTAAATCATATTAGTAACTGTGCTGTTTAAACTTCAGACATCCACTGTTTGATGATAAATCTGTATGACCAAGTTATGAGTTACTGCCTTTTTGGCCTTCTGTCCCTGTTCTATTTCACCCTTGTTCTGTTTTTCATCTCCATACATTTATTGTATATGCTGTATATGTGCCCACTACACATCCTCACCCCCTCTGCGATGAGCTTAAACCCAAATCTCTTCAGTGTACAGCTGAACAAAATTAGCCTTGCAGTTCCGTTATTTTTGGAAGGGATCATATCTAAATAACCCAGTGATGCTCCTTAAATGTACAGTAAACATGGCTTTAACTGATATTCTGATGACTACTGTTGTCGAACAGATGGTCCCACTGCTGAAACCATAATATATAGAAGTTATTATTGAATGCTGCTTAAGGAAATGGATGTAATATATAGCTACAGTCACAGCTGGGCGTGCTGTTTAAACAGGATGGGGAGAGAGTGCATACAAATGCTTTGTAGACAGCACACAGTATACTGTATGCTGCTAAGTGTTGCACTGACTGTTTACTTAATACAATATAGACACTGGAAATGGCTAAGAGCCCAGCTGGACATGATGAATGGCATCAGGAGACTGCAGCAGGAAGACAGAGAGAGAAAGAGACAGAGAGAGAGAGAGAGCATTATCAAACACACACCATCTAATAGCTCCTGCATACACATACTGCACTACTTCATATGAAGCATTGTTGCAGCCGGCTAGTAAGTAAGATCCAAGTATTCATGGCCATACAGTGTACAGTCACAAACTACTGCAGACAGGTTGTTGTACTTTATGTAAATAAGGGACAGAAAAAAACAAAAAAAGTTGAAACACAAAAATAGAAAATAATAGATAAAAGAGAGAAACAGTAGGGAGGAAGGAAAAGGATACAGCGAGAATGAAAGATAGAAAAATAAGTAAAGAGAGAGAGAAACACACACACATAGGTTAGACTGCAATGCTGCAGAATGTATTAGAGATGGTTTAATAACTATACCGGCTGCTCAGGAGACATTAGTAAAGCTTTACTGCCCCTCTGTGGTCAAGTATGTCCACTCCTTCACAATAAAAGCTGGAAAGTCATTTTGGAACACATAGTCAAGTGCTTGATTGTTTCAAGTTTTTGCTACTTTCTCTACTGCAGACTAGCATTTCATTGATGGATTACTAAACTGAGCGATCATGGTACCACTGAACCAGACGACTCAATCAGACGACTACAAAGAAACAAGAAACAAGAAACACGAAGAGGCAAAATGACTATAAAGACACACATGACCAGAAAAACTAAATGAACAAAAGGACTACAAACTCATAGACCAAAAATTACCACAGGGAGACATAAACTGACCACAAAGAAACAACTAGAGAGAGAGAATCTAATCAATTAAATACATACAAACCAAAACAGGAGGCTAAAAAAAGACACTAAATGCTTAAAAACAGATGGAAAAATACTGAATTGCTAAGAACAAAAGCCAAATGAGTAACATATAAAAAAACCTGATAACTACGGCAAAATAACTAAAACCACATGCAGAGATAAACAATGCTATAAACAATATGAATAAAAGATGGAATATGGAAAATGAGTAATAACAGATGGAAAATGACTGCAATCGGAAAACTGAACTATTAATTGATGCAAAAGTAGCACTGCAGTAGCATCTGTTGTGGTCCTGAGTCTATAAAGGGGACATGTGGGCGTTTTAAATGCTTGTGCCCAGGGCTCCAGTGTGCTAATGCTGAAGGTCGGCTACACAAATCTCCTTTTTCTTTTTCCTATTGAATTGTTCCTCAATCCTCACTTGACCTTGAAGTTGCTCCGGACCTCCATCTCAAAGACTGTCCAAAATCTCTTTTTGCCTGAAGAACGAGGAAGGATCTCTGAGGACCCAAGAGCAGGATAGGACTATCACTCACTGTAGTCTTTTCACGTTCCAAATCTATTAGTGATGGATGCCGCTGCTCATTGCATTGAAACCCTATCACGACACCACTGCAATACAGTGTAAATACAGACTGTAGTGACCAATGTTCTGTTATGGAAAAATGTGGAGAGAAAGTAAAAAAACAACAATATTGCAATATTGCAATTAGGATCCAATATTGGAAAGGGCATCTGATTTTCCAAAAAGCATGTTTCCTTAATACCTCTTTTCTCACATCTTTTCCTTCAATCTTTCCTTGTATCTTTAGAGCAACTAACGTAGAAAATGCAAGTGAGGGAAAGATGAATGCAATATGCAAATATGTCAAAGTGTCTCTGGGCAAGACACTCACGGGATAATCCAAAAGGACAAAATAAATAAATTAATTAAAAAAGTAAGAACCTGATACTCTGAATTGTACTGAATTAAAAGAAAATCCTCTTGGACTTTAGGGGCGACTGTGGTGCAGGAAAGTAGAGCGGTTGTCCACAAATCCACCGCAGTTGTTGGTTCAAACCCTGGCTCCTCTGCTCACATGTCGAAGTGTCCTTGAGCAAGACACTGAACCCCAACTTAGTTGCTCCTGGTGAGTGTTGGCCAGCTGCATAGCAGCTCCCCCATCGGTGTGTGTGTAATTGTAATTGTGAGTGTGAATGGGTGAATAAAAAGCAGTGTAAAGCGCTTTGAGTGCTAATAGGTAGAAAAGTGCTATATAAGTGCAGAACATTTACTTTAAACATTATGAAATGAAACTATAGAAACTTATAATTGTGACTTTATTAAGCTTGTAACATTAGTTTATAAATATATTGAACACTCCAAAATAAGGACACATGGCCACCCTGTTTAAAATGAATTATTTGGCCAAAAAATTACAGCGCATCCAGAAAGTAAGTAAATTCTAAAAACAATACCCTATAATGACAATATGAAAGAAGTTTGTTTGAAATCTTTACAAATTTCTTAGAAGTAAAAAGTCAAAATCTCACATTAACATTAGTATTCATGGCCTTTTGCTATGACACCCAAAACTTGAGCTCTGGTTCTTCCTGATTCCACTGATCCTCCTTGAGATGTTTCTACAACTTGATTGGAGTCCACCTGTGGGGTGGAAAAGCATACACCTGTCTATATGAGGTCCCACAGTTAACAGTGCATGTCAGAGCACAAACCAAACCATGAAGTCCAATGAATTGTCAGTAGACCTGAGAGACAGGATTGTATCGAGGCACAGATTCCTGCAGCATCCTTAAGCATCCATCATCCTTAAATGGAAGAAGTTTGGAACCACCAACTCTTCCTAGACTGGTGCAGCCAGCCAAACTGAGCGATCGAGAGAGAAGGGCCTTAGTCAGGGAGGTGACCAAGCTCTTTCAGAGCTCCAGCGGCAGGAACTGGAAGACTAGTCAGGATCAAGGTAAAGATGAAAGCAGCAATCTACAGAGACATCCTTGATGAAAACCTGTTCCAGAGCGCTCTGGAAAGTCAGACTGGGGTGACGGTTCATCTTTGAACAGGACAACGACCCTAAGCACACAGCCAAGATAACAAAGGAGTGGCTATGGGACAACTCCCTGAATGTCCATGAGTGGCCAAGCCAAAGCCCAGAGTTGAACCCGATTGGACATCTCTGGAGAGATCTGAAAATGGCACGCAGTACACCAGTGCTCCCCATCCAACCTGATGGAGCTTGAGAGATACTGCAAAGAAGAATTGAAGAAACTGCCCTAAAATAGGTGTGCCAAGCTTATAGCTTCAAAAAGACTTGAGGCTGGAATTAGTATGTTAATCCTACTGGATCTATCTGTATCCTTTGAAACTGTGAACCTTCAGAACCTCTTGTCTACCCTCTAGGACTTGGGCATCTCTGGATCAGCTCTAGCCTGGCTTCAGTCTTACCTATCGGGATGAACCTTCAAGGCATCTTTGTTTTTAACTCTCGCAGCTTCTTTACCAGTGCAACGTAGGGTTCAGTTCTTGGTCCTCTTCTTTTTTCCGTCTATACTACATGCCTGGGTTCTTTAATCCGCTCACATGGTTTTTCCTATCACTGCTATGATGTTGACACACAGCTCTTCCTGTCCTTTCAACCAGATGTCTCTACTGTCTCATCACGCATTTCTGCCTGTCTCTCCGACATCTCTGCCTGGATGAGAGAGAGACTTCTTTAGCTCAAACTCTCCAAGACCAAAGTTCTTCTCTTCCCAGCAAGACCTTCGACACAATGCAACATCTGCATCAACATTGGATCTACAGTGATTGTCCCCACTAAGTCCGCCAGAAATCTGGGGGTGTTCATGAACGATCTGCCAATGAATGGCGTCTGGTGGGCCAGGTACCACATAAAGTAAAACTCTATAGCTCAGTGCTCCCACAAATCTCATGAAATGTCTGATAGGACTTTACTTTGATGTTTTCTCCTTGACTCAGATTCTTGCTGCCTTCTATCTCACTTGTAAGTCACTTGCTAATGCTAAAGTTGCTTAACAAAGTACTAAGCAAAGGTGGTGAATACTAATGAAGTACATTTCATTATTTTTATTTTGAATAAATAATAAGATTTCAAACAACTTTCACGTTGTCATTATGGGCTATTGTTTGTAGAATTTTGCGGAAAATAATAAATTCAATTCATTATCAAATAAAGCTGTAACATAACAAAATGTTGAAAAAGTTAAGCACAGTGAATAATTTCTGAATGCACTGTATAAGAACTTCTTCCTTTAATATACTTCAGTATAACTCCACTACCCACTTTGACCTTAATATTAAACACATAGTAGAATTATTACCTTTCTGAAAGTTTGAACCTAAAAACTGAGAAAATAGAATTCCTGCCACTTCTGTGCCAATTTGAGAAGATGATTGGTCCAAAATCACACAACCATATACTCATTCACTAACAGAAACATTTCTGACTGGCTGTTTTATGTGTCTGTGTGTGCCTTCATCAAGAACTCAATGGGGATGTGGAAAACAACCTTAGAAGCCAGATTCAAGCCAAATGCACAAGTCAACATTAAGTGCGGTATTTACCAAGGAGACGCTCTGTCACTGCTCTGCATAGGGTCACTGACCACTTTAGCCAGACCACCAAGAGTGATGTAGCATACACAAAAGGCTGCAGAGACAGACTCCTTTCTAAGGTAACAAACAAATTGATCTTTAAGTGGGCATCCTCTCTCTGTTCTCCTGTGACATGTAAATCCACACTAAACACTGACTTTGTAAATGATCAACACTCCACGACAAGAGGACCACAATGTGATTCTTTAAGAAGATCCGACTCAGGGTTATCCCAGGATAAGCTTCATTAAACCTAAACAATACTTTTTGTAAAAGTGATTTTATGATGTTTGATCTAAGTCTGGTTGAAATCCGATGGAAATATGCAAAGATATTATTTTGTTGGAAAAATTGTATGATGAATTAATCTATGATGGCACCACAATGCCATCGAATGGTAATAATGCTCATCAAGTCCATGACTAATCCAATTTTGGTTCCAGTTTAGAGTTTTTGAATGCATTGTAATATTTGATTTTATATCACCTAATGCATGCTCGGTTTGTATTTGTTAATTTCTTTCACACACAATTTTGACACACAGAATATGTATTTTTACATACATTTTTACATTTAAAAAAAAAAATGGCATTTTCTCCAAAAAGGCAAGTACGAATATACAAGCCCATTGTCTTTAAAGTATCAGGTAAGTCATCTGAACATCAGTTCACACTCACAATTGAGGTGATTCTTGGAGAAGAAAGACCTTAGTTATGGGTCTATCAAGCTTTTTAGTCTTCATCTTGATCTGAACCTGGCGGACTAGACCATGCTCATCTTTTTTTTGCCAATCACCCATGAGTTTCGGGTTGCTGACTCATCAGCAATCAAGAACAAATTTCTGGCTTGCATGTGTCCATTTCTGCAGCCTTTGGAACTCATGCAGATATTCCTTAGTCCAACATTTCCAAAAGAGGTCTGCCACATATTGGACTTGTTTACATCAGTGGCAGGCATAGAGATCCTCTTTCTGGAAAATTCCTCGAGTCATAGATGGTTGGGTTTTTAGGAGGAGGAGGCGGTGATTTGGCATTAATGCCTCCAAGTCCATTGGATCGTTGGAAGGTGTTGGCCAACTGTTTATGATGGCTTCAGTTAATAAGGTCCCCTGATAAGAAGTCCTGTAGTTGAATACCAGACAAAGTTTGTTTTTAAGCTGATACACGTCAAGGTTCTTACCTATAACTTCCACTGCATTTCCATTTGTGATCGTATTGTTATTAAAGCCAATATGAAAGACTCTTGAGAAACTTTCTCTGCAGGTTTGCAGCAAGTTGTTCTGCCATGGCACAATTGTCCAGCATTTTAATGTCCATGTCCTTTAATGGAAGATTAATACAGTAGTGTCCGTTTACCATTTCTAGCAGATTGTGACACTCTCTCCATAAACAGACCATCTGCCTTAGATATCTCCTGCTTCTCCTCTTGGCCACACTCATGAAAGTCATATTTGAACTGCTGACTCCACAGGTTCTCCAGCTTAGCTACAGGTATACAACTGACATAACCTGTGCTACTCCATTTTTGGTTCTGTTGCAACTACCTTCTTTCAGTGGTCCATTGACTGTCCATCCCAGCATTGTCCTTGATGACTAGGGATGACCTCCTGTGGTTCCATTGCCTTTGCAACATTAGTTCAAAATTAACAGTCCTATTTCTGCCCCGATGAGAGGTATTTGTACTCCTTTAAGATGCGGCATCTTACCTACATCTTCTTGTCGTGGAATGTTGTCTTTACTCACTGGAATACCTCTCTGCGAAAAAACTTTTAGCTCTATGAAGTTATCTGCTTCCAGGTGTCTTACCTCCAACTCTGATACCATGTTACTTGTCACAACCTTGTTTTCCCCCGTAGTTGTAAGGAGAAAGTGAACCTGTTTCCCATGTAGATTCAGCTCATCGAGAAGTTCATCTGTGCAAAACGTGACTGTGCTGCTAGGATCCAAGAATGTATACGAAGTAATTACTTTGTTCCTGTCAGAGTTCCTTAACAGGGTTTTCTTTGTGTTTTATGTGGAGCAAAGTGGGATGTGTCATTGAGCAAACCTGACAGTTTAATTTCTCTTGACAGAATTTACTCATGTGCCCTGGTTTCAGACATATGCCTTTGCTCCTGAGTAAGTCTATCTTATTCTTATGCCTTAAGCTTAACTTCTTATTCCTCTAGAGCAGGGGTCCCCAACCATTTTCCCCATTTGATTGGATATACATGTAAGTTCATTACCTGAGTGACCACTCAAATTTGACTAAAGTTTTCAAATTCATGTAGGATTCATTGAACCTTTGGCGAGCTACTCGGAAAATGGTTGAGAGCTACTGGTAGATCGCGAGCAACGTGTTGCAGACCCCTGCTCTAGAGAGTGTTTTTGCTTTAATGCTTCAGCCCTAGCTAATATAGCTACCCTTTGTAGTTCAGCCTTAAGGCATACTGATGAAGCTGAAGTCCACAGTTTGGCTCATACACGTATTAATTTATCTAATGTCATGATGTGGCCTTCACATTCACTTCCTGTCCTGGACTTTTATTTTGTACCCCTTTTCTCCACTTCCTGTTCCCAGTTCAGTTCTCCACCTTTACCACTCGTCAATGTTCACAATTGTTTTCACCTGTTCCCCTGCCTTTTAAAACCCAGCTCTCGCCTTGGTTCTTAGTCAGGTCATTGTCTTTGTGTTGTCTCTACTACTCATGCAAAACCCTGTCTCCCTTTTAAAAAAAAAAAAAAAACAAACACACACCCACCCACCCCCACCTGTCTCATAGTTTTTGGACTCTTGGCTTCTTTCATGTTGTTTTTCATTACCTGCATCTTGGTCTGAAGTTTTGTGTGGTTTATGGTATTGTTGTCTTCAGTAAGTATCCGGTCTTTCTCCCTAGTGTTCACTTTTGGGCTATGTCTATTTAGTTTCCCTAGTTATTTTTTCCTAGTGTTCATTTTGGGCTTTTATAGTTTGTTTCACACTCTTGTTCAGTGTAATTGTTACGTGCTATGTTTTTTCATGAAAAAAAAAAACAAAAAAAAAACGGTTTGTCAGTCGACTCCCTCTCGCCGTCTCTTTACTAGGGTTCGTCTTAATACAAACCCTGATCCCTAACCTTTCAAGACACCGTGTGACTATTTGTTCTACTTTGGGTTTTTCCTACAGAGAAAACTCTCCTTGGATTTTACACTGTGGTTGCCCTGCAAGATGAAGGATGCTCCTCGACTTGTTGAGTCCAACAGTGTTTTGAAACCCTCTGCCAGCTAGTCCTGGAAATCCTCAGTAGACCCTCAGCGACTCTCAAGTAGGCCAAACCAAGCTCCATGTTAAACCTAGAGCTTATTTCCTAAGTTTCCTCTTAAATTCTTATTAACTTTTAACCTTTTTCAGCAGTATTTTTACTAGGATTAATCCTGTTTTCATTCACCTTCCACCCAATTCTGTCTTATATTTTCTGTCTTGAACACCATTATCAATTTCCCAATTATATTTATATTTTGCTAATTATTTGCTATTTACGTGTCTATAGCTTAGTAGAGATTAGATCTAGAAATATTACATGGATGACAAGCTGTAGGCCAGGAGTGATTTGAACAAGACTTCAAATAATTCACACCGCTAGGATCAACAGGCAGGACACTAAAAATGTCATCTGGTTAGGTGTTGCGGGATGGTAGTCAGAACTCAGGGGATTTCCCACCCAACTGAATCTGAAATGCAACCCTTAAGATGGAAGAAAAGTCAGAATTTTCAGCTCTAATTTAAGGGATTTGACAAATGTGGCATTAACCATTCAGGACTTACAAGTAGTATATAGGGTGTGAATAAGCGGGTGCATGTGATGAATAGTGTCGTGACTATTGGGGCCGGAGGGTATCTTATCAGGGTGTCCCCTACACCACCTCACGGTTCATTTGTGTATATCATATCCGTCTTTAGTGCCGCAACCGATTGTCCCTCTACCCCACCCCACCTCACTCCAAAAGTGCAAGTGGGGGTATCCTTGTTAGATGGACCACTGGAACACTAGGTCCCCCCTATCATGTAGTGATGTCATGATGGTTGATAGGTGTATGTCACCTGTGTGTATGTTTCTATATCATACCTCGATGGGAAAACCTCCCTTTTTAAATGCATGTATGGTTTTAAAAAGTAGCAGGTCGTCCTCCTAGCTATTGCTGTTGCTGATATTTTTTTCTATCTCCTTGCAATATCAAAAGCCTTTGGAAAAATGACATATTACAGTGTTTTTATAATCTATTTACAATTTAATATTTAAGCATATATTTTAAAAAAAAGCTGTATTGATCTTTCTCTAACAAATTAAACTATATTAAGAAAAGTAAAAAATGTTATGGATTTTTGCTAAAGGCCCCCTTCAACCCCTTCAGCTGCACTCAGGATGAGTCGTAATCACACGCTAGTGCCTCAGTTGCTTCTACTCTACTTATTTAGAGCATGATTGTTTATTTTTTCTTACACTTATACTTATTTATTTATTATTTTTTTTTATTACTAGCTGAAAAAGTTAGAGACTGGTTGCCCCACGTGTCACAGACATACCATTACATGCATTCAGGAATGTCATAGTACATAGACAAGGCTCTGAAAATGGTGTGTGTGTGTGTGTGTGTGTGTGTGTATATATATATATATATATATGTGTGTGTGTATATATATATATGTGTGTATATATATATATATAAAATAAATAATATTCTTTTATCAGACTACTAATGCTGTTTCATGAGGAGGGTAGTTGGTAATCGGATAATTGTCTTTTTTTTAAAAACAGAAAGCCTTCAACATTGGAGGATATTTCCCAGTGCTAAAAGGAGTAGACACGACGGAGGGGACACTAGCAGATTCTGTACCGTTGTTTTCTTTGGGAACCCTCCAGAAAGACTTATAACCAACAAACTTTAACAATCTATACGCTGTTCACAATCCCGGCATTCGACTATCTAGGACCGGACCTCTTTGACTACACCGATCTCCAAAAGTGGACACCAGATTGTGAGTACCAGCTGGAAGAGATTGGCGATTCATTGACACCTATTGATAATGATGAGGCAGGTCTTCAGACAGGGAAGTTAGGGTGTAGGGATACAAAGTGTAAAGTGGAGGTTTGCAGATGAGTCTGTTCAGACAATCATAGAGGTTATGATGATGATGTGGCTATTGTAAGTCCATACATACACACTGTGCTTAAAGCTGTTTTTACGCTGTCGAGATCCCTGGCACAATTTTAACGATCGTATTCACACGCAAATGGTCAGTTCATTCAGAGGCAGACAGAAATAAATAAAACATTACAGATTCTATACACAAACACTAGATGCATTAGTGACCTTACACGTGACCACAAGACACATCTTTACATATCATCACTGATACATGGGGGTTTAAGGAAGTTAAAAAAATGGCACCGCCAAGGAAGGGGAAATAAAGTTTCAACCACCGGCTGATGCCATCACACGTGCCTGCTCTGTCAGCAACGATGAAGATACTCTTGCTAGCGTACCAGAGTTGCACAGAGAGGCTGAGTTAAAAATGCCTACTAGGCCGCCTGGTATCGACTCTGACATTGCTGGGGTGGTGGAGTTGCTGTTCAATCAGAGCGGGGTTTTTCAAGATTTGCTGACTTTTTTTTTTTTTTTTTTGCATGTTTATTCCACGGAGAGTGTCAGATGTGTCAGAGTCAGATGGGTGAATTGGTAAGACAGTATGAAACAGCACTAGATGGCATGGTTAGAGGGTGATCATAGTGTTGATGTGTTAGACAGTCACATGCTTGAGTTTTGTGTCATGCAAAACCCCACCCTGTCAGGAGGGTCTGGGGGGGACTATGACTTTTGATGGTCCTAGCATGCAGACAGGTAACCAGATAAACATTAGAGAGAGACCAACATTTAATTCTGTGGAGTTGATCAGCATGTGGAATTGCGTGATATTGATTTAAGCAACCTGCAGGATGAACCAAACAGGATTAGAAACATGTTAACAGATGTTATAAACAGCACGTTGCAAATGTCACCAACAGATAGTTGTCTAAATGTAGTGTTGAATGGTCCTTCACTGGCGAGTGATGTTCAAACTGCTTTACGCGCCAGCGCTCAATACAATGCAGACATGTTTCTGGAACACATTGCCCAGGTGATGCAGAGTAATGACACGACGCTGACTGACGATGAGTTGAAATTTGTTGTTACTGTAGCTCATAATGAAAGCAGAGGTGGGCATCTAAAGTTAGGAAACATCCCATATGATGACATAATTAGGAAGAAAACAGGTTTTCTCTTAACACCCAGAGATCCTATCGTTGAACACAACTTGTGCTTCTCACATTGTCTGGCATAGGTCGTTCCTTCTATTTCCCACTCCCCCAGAAAGATTGGCAATTGCAAAAAAGATACATTTCAATATGGGGTTTGACAGCACACATATGCAAAATCTAGCAGATATTTCAAAGTTTATAATTTAATTGTGTTTACCTTTTGCAAGTTTATGACTAAACCCTAGTGATTCAGGCGTTTTGGATAATTTCCCACTAGGGAAAACGAACACTGTGGGCTCATATCCAGATATCAGTTTTATGGCTACGACAGGATGAATGGGAGTGAAAAAAGCTTCCTGGAGTGGTACAGTTCTGTCAGTGAGATTTTTGACTTTCAAAAAGAGTTTTGGGCGTGAATGATGTGGATATGCTGCATTAGTCATGTCTTAACTATCGTGACACTTTTATCAAGTGTACAGAACTGGATCCATTTAACTTCACCACACTGGCATCCAGCTGCATGGAGGGTGTTAAAGACACACTTTCTCCCCAAAGACACGTAGCTCTGACATATGGCGGTGCCTACACAAACACGCATAAAACATATTAGAGTGTGTCCATACAGTGGTTGGAGTATGTGGGGCACGTGGAGAAAAAAAGAGGTCAGGCTAACTGTAACCTATGGTGAACAACAGTTCAGCCCCTACTTTGTGGATGGTTGGACAGTGAGAGACAGTTGTCAGGTGTGTGGGTGTCATTTAGCTTCGAAGGCTATGTAGTGATAAGCATTGAGGTTTGGCACTTTCCTCAGCAGGCAGACACCCTGTTTAGGGAATATGTCCAGACTTTTCTTAAGTGTAAACAAGAGGCCTCGGGTTACCCGGGGCATGTGAATGATGATACGGTGAGACAAAAATGCATTGATATTCATGGGGTCTAGTCTTATGCCTTCTTTCTCAAAATGGTCAAAGTGAACAAAGCTGTAATAACCTGCTCCTTAACTCCCTCTGGGCTCAGTTTAGCGTGAGAAGTGATTTGGCCAATTGTGAATTAATATCTGAGCCCTCTCAATTCACGCAGCTAATGTTCAGCGACCACTATGATGTGCGTCAGTTTTGCTTCATCTCAAAAGAAGTGGCATTGGTTCAGTGGCGTCATGCTGACGAGCGGGCTTCTAAAACTAATGATGTCAATGTCTCCATAGCAGCCATAACCACTGCACATGCGAGGCTCATGTTATATGACCTTATCGTAAAATTGCAGTAGCGTGTTGTATTGTGACACTAACGGCGTAGTTTTTACATCTAAAGGTGACTGGATCCCACCCCTGCGTCCTGGGTGACCTAACTAATGAGACTAATGATGTTGATGTGTGTGGACTGCCTGAGGAAGAATTTATCGGTTTGTTTCAGGGGGTTCTAAGCGTTACCCATATGTCACCAAATGTGGGTAGATGCAGGTGAGATGCAAGGGAATCACTCTAAATGCCAAAAATGCAACAGTTGTCACACCAGTCTTAAGTCCTTTGTACCCAATGGGGTTTCAGATGATCATCTGACCACTGAATCTGAAAATAATGTTCGGAATAAAAAGGCCTTTACTCTAAAAAATTCTACACTTACCTGTTGCGTCCAGGTTGTTTACACTAAGCGGACAGTGCTGCCTGATTATTCAACCCTCGTTTATGGCTACTGATCAGCTAGAAACATTCGACCCTAGGTGGGAACATCAGTTTAGCATGGTCGTAAGCGGCCCTTCAAACTGTGGAAATACTTTTTTTTTTTGGTCAAGAGTATTATTGAAAATGTTTCACACCTCATTTCAGAGGAATGCTCATAGACTTTAAAGCTAAGACACCTGATGATCTACAACTCAGAATAGTCTTACTATCAGACCATCAAGTAGTGAAATCTAATTCTTTTGGAGGCTTTATACAAAGCACCTCCTGGGGTCAGATTGGCCATAGTGAACAATGCAGACACATACCACTCATCGCCAGTCACATTACACGTAGCTGAGTGTCTTTTACTTTAAAGTAATGGCGCACGCCCAGAAAATGTATTTGATCCCACAGCACCAGCTGGATGCTTTTTAGACCCTGTATTTTGAGTCTGGTGATGCTGTTTTAGACAGTTGGTGGAAAATAAAATGGATAAAGCTATGGCCAATATTTTGAGCCTGCCTGACAATGATTTGTATGAAAAGGCCAAAAAGTACACAGGTGTTTTACAACCGTACTTCTCACTGGTGAAACAGGGTGAACATGAAAAAGGTATGATCAGCAACTGTATTTCCTAATGTCACTCAGGTCTATGATGCTGATGTAACGTTGGAGGACATTCTAAAACACATGCCCATTAAACATTAGAGACAGCACATATTAGACACCATGGCTAAAATAAATAAATAAATAAATATTTTTTTGTATGTTGTAATTCAATGTCTTAGGTCAAACAAAATGTTGAACAATTTCTAATGTGTTATTTCTCATCAAATGTTTATATACAGCTTTTGATATTTCTTTTATCTAATACATGCATTTTGTGTCCATTCTGATATTAAAAACTAATTGTGTTATAACACTCTGTATAAGTATGCAATGTATGAAGAGTCATTCTTTACACATTATGTTTTTGTTACTTTATTGATGTTGTATTTATTGAAGATAATAAACTAACATGGCAGTAAACAAGACTGAATATACATACTAAACTCTAAACACAGCAAGTGATGCTATGAAACAATCAGTCACAGGAGAGGTTTTGCCAAAGCTATCAAAAATTACCATCCACTTTTAGTAAAATAGACTCCTAGCCAATGTTCTCCGGGCATATGAGAAGGGTGACTGTTAACCAACAGGGCAGGTAGTCTGCTTAATTTCTTATTGTTTAAGTGGTTGCATGGACAGACACCCAAGAAATCTGTTTCGTTGCTGGTTATCCTTTTAAGATACTCATCAGCTCTTTTTTTTTTAGTATACATGATCTCTAATAAAAGTCCATCAAAATCTTCTTCTTGCATTGGTGTGTTGCAGGGCCCAGCTGTGGGCCAGTCTCAAGCCGGGAGACACTGCTACTTTTTGATGAATAAACTGGCGGACACCATCCTGACATTGAACAGAGTGTCTGTAGACGTCATCAGACAGAATTCATTTTTTTGAACGTATAAATTTTATATTTATATCAACTTTGTTCAATAATGGTTTCTCCTGAAACAACAGATCGGGGCTTTTAACTCCACTATACGGCTCTCTCGGGTGTAATCAGTCCTTAAGGCAAGGCCCTCATTGTCACCATCTATTGATGAATTGTCCATGTTGTTAGCTGTATCCATGCAAAACAGAGCTGTACTGAATTGCGTGTGTAGAGTATCTCAGGGTTAGTGATTTTGACATGGGTGTACAGGTATGAATTATTTAAGTCTAGATAATCTACTCCGCTTGATGAAATGTAGAATTCCAGAGGTCCATGGGAAGTGATCGCAGAGAGTGGTGGAATTTCGACATAAGTGGCTTTGTCAATACTGGTCTGTGCGTAGGGTTTGGCAAAAAGGTCTAGCTTACTCTTTACACTCTTGTGACTGGCTGTGAATCAGAGCCATTGTTTCTTTCAGAAGATATCGGTGCTTGTCAGGCTGCACTAAGTGTTGGTCCTTCCTCTTTTCGACAAGTCTTCTTCTTAGCAATCCTCGCTGTTTTACACAATTTTTTTTTTTTTTTTTGACTGCCTTTGGTCTCTGTGACGCCACGCCTAGATCCCACAGGAGGCCTTTTTATTGGTCTTTTACAGTACACAGCTAGTCCGTTTCCCTCCTGCTTCTGCGTGCTTCTCCCAATATTAAACACCACATCACCCACAATACCCAAAGCTGCTTTTTTCAGATGAGGAGCGGCAAGACTGAACCCCTGTCTGAGTAAAGGCATAGTCATTCTGAAGAGACACCAGAAAACCCCTTCGAGTCCATTACCGTATTGTGTACTACTGCCAATAAATCCGGGTAACTCGCCACCTGCCTGATTTAGATAATAAGCCGTGTATCTCCCGTCGTCGTGTGTATGGATTATACATCGTATCAACTCCTTAACCCTACAGCGTGTGGTTTACAAATATTGTTTTAAAGGTCTAAAGTTGAGTTTATTGATTACTTTACCGCATGTAAATGGTATATTTTGATTCTGATTGTTTTTTTTTTTTAAAGAAATTTCTATGTCATCTATGACTGATTTGGAGAGAGGTGTCTAGTGGGGCTTATCATAACTCAGAGTGGGCATCCTACGCTCGTCGTTGCATATGTTTATACTCCTTAGGAGTGGGAGATGGCTGTGCCCTACTAGCTGATAATCCGCAATGTCGCTGTAAATAAATGTATTATATTCACCACAGTGGATATCTGCAGGGTAAGGAGCTATATGGATCTTTTTCTCTTCTGTATCTACAGGGATAACAACTCCCGGTTTAAATCCCAATATTTGCGCTAGTTTTCCCTTGAATATGAACGTTAGACCGTTAGCCCCCATACACACTATTTGTAATTTTGTTATACTGCAATGCCACCTTCGCTGTAGACGCTGTAGATTCTCAAAAACGCAGGCATTAAATTCTTTTTCTATTTTAGTGATGGTAAAATCCCAAAAGTAATGTTCTACACCTCTCTTGTTTCGGTGTTATAAATATTTATAACCACATCCTTGTCTTCCAGACCCGAGGAAACTGCACCTCGATAAGCCCCGCCTCGTGGGGTTCCTTAAGAACTATGGGTCTAGCAAGTTTTGCTCTGTAATTCCATATTTTATTGTTTGGGTATATATGTGATGATGAGTTGCTTGGGCGCGTGATGTAAAATCCATTTTTATCCATGATGGTTAAACAAAGATCTGCTCCTCAAAGCTGCAAGCTATGTCATGCTCGCTTGGACTGACGTATATCCTGCTGTTAAGCACTTAAATGGAGATCAATTATATCCTTTTTAGGTATTAGAGTTAAAAATTTCAGGCCATCCTAACCACTTTACCAAAACATAATTTTCACGTCCCACTTTTTTTCTATCCAAAATTTTTTCAATTGTGAAGACCTAATCTTTATCGACAATCACCCGCTGTAACTCTTTTTCATAAAATGTCCCCTGCAATATTTCACCAACACAGTCCACTAATTTGTACGCCGGTGGCTCTCGAGCTACACATGCAGATATAGTGAAATGTTCATCGCTGAATGTCTGTTCATATCATTTCCTGAAAACACTGCGCAGTTTTGATATCCTTAGTGTCTACCACATTGTTCTTTAAACTGACAATACTCAGGGGCTTTGTTTTGTAAAGGGTTTTAAAGACCACATAGACTCTGGGAAGCCAGGCTGGCTCAGGTCAGTACACACTGATGTACAGAAAAGTCTCAATCTTTTACTAACTACACATGCATGATGAACAATCATCTCCGTCAAAACAGTGTCCTACACTAAGCTCAACATCCCCATCCCATTTGTATTTAATATTATAAACTTACCAATGCCATCCCTGATGTTCTAGCTTTAACTCCATGGGCGCGTACGCTTCTCAATGCATCTATTTTTACGCGTTGCACAGCACTCCATTGCAGCATCTAAAACAGGTTCAATCGTAGACAGATCTCCGTGAGACATACCTGCAGATCCGTATGTCATAATGTGGTAAAATGTCCAAAAGGAGATAGAAAAAAGTAGCAGCAATAGATAGGATAATAACCTGGGTCGTTTTTTAAATGCAACCACAGCAGGAGCAGCAGTAGCAATAGCTACGATAATGACCGGCTACTTTTTAAAATTATATACGCGCTTAAAGGAGGTTTTCCCGTCGAGGTAAGACATAGAAACCTTTGATTGTAGGGTTCCCCAGCGCACTGATCGTGATTGGCAGGTGACATACACCTATCAACCATCACGTGAGCAACTACATTCATGGGGGGGCTAGGGCTGGTCCATCTAACGATCATCTGATAAGAATACCCCCACCTGCACTTTTGGAGTGGGGTGGGGTAGCAGGACAATCAATCGCGACACTAAAGACGCATACGATATACACATGTGAACCGTGAGGTCGGGTGGGGTAGGGGGTCACCCTCCGGCCCTAACGGTCACATGCAGGCACGTGCATATCCACCCCCTATATGCGACTATTACAGCCGTTTAATAAATACACGTACAGTTTTGGCTCACAAATGGGTATTACTGTTCTAAAGTAAAGAGCTATACCATGATCTGAGAGTTCAGCAAAGACAAGTAATTCATTAAACTTTAACAAATCTTTAATTTCTCCTTTCACATGTGCAAAGGTTTGCTTTTGTAGGTTAAAACAACAAACTTTGAGGCTGGCGGATCATATCAACTGTTACTAATAAATGTTAATTAAGTAAGGAATTTCATGGCAGGCCTAGCAAAACTGCTCGGTTTCTGGTTCAAGTGCTTTGTGAAGCAGGTCTATGGGAAAAATCTCCACTCTAACACTTCTTTACAACGTGTGTATTAAGCAGCTTCGTATTTGGTTCAAGAAGATTGTGAAAGCAGGATGTGTCAAATTTACAATAGTCTACAGCTGCTTTTGTAACGTGTAAAATATGTGATTAATAATGAGCTAATAATGCTAATATAATGCTAATATAATACTCAGACAACAATGCTTTTCTCTTATCCCATTTAAAAATGTCTATTCCCACATCTTGAAAACAGTTTTCATCATGGGAATTTCTTAAATCCCATAATTTCATGCAGTGTCAGCACGGTAGTGGTTCTCTGAAATACAGAGAATAATGATGCTAAACCACTTTAAAACACATGATGGCACTGTTGCCTTATGGTTAAAATGCCAGTAACACACTGCAGCAAGACTGAACAAGATGTAATACACATGTCCCAGGTTGTCCATCATATCCTGAATCCTGAACCATAGCCATTGTTTCTCTTTCTGTACATCGGAGGAATGTACAGAAAGATGCTTTAGTCTGAATTTCTGACATTTTTTGGGACTCTACTACAATGTTTTCCTTTACACTCTGGTTCTGACTTTGGCACCTAACCTTGGCCTTTCCCCTTATCAAGTGCATAGACAGGCATGTATGCATTGCTCCAGACAGATGGTGCAATGCATACATATGGTACCAAAGTTGATACATGAATAGCAAACACAGATTTCTTATGGGAAAAGGCGATGCCTGCAATTGCTTTAGCTTTCCCTCATCACACACAGTGTTGGGTGATATTTCTTATAGGAGATGATAGGAATGTCACGTGTCAAATAGGTACAAGTCATGCCATGCTGCCAACTTTCATGCTCTTTGCTTAAATTCTACTGTAGCTTTTGCTTTTTGTCCCCTTGTTATTTCTTGTCCATTTTTGTTTTGTTTTTTCACAAGCATATGACACCATAAATACATACTTACAACTGTATTTTTTATTTTTTTTTTTTAATTCAAACAGAATTTACAATCCCCCAGACATAGAGACCGAGACACTGTAACCCACTAAATTCCCCTGGAGACTGTGTCACAACAGCAACTTTGCTGGTTCTTTTCATACAAAACTGTACAAGATGGGTTAGAGCAGGGGTTGGCAGTTTTTCAAGTCTGTCTTAAATGACAGTCAGGGCCCCAATGAACAGTGTATGAACAGCAGAAAGAATTGAAAATTGTATTTTCAACAGTTCCTGAACAGAAAAGAAAACCAACAGTGAATTTCCTCTAGTCATGTTTAGTCTGTCAATCTGAAAACTGGATTAGCTTGTTAGGCCCCCATCACTTACACTGTAAGAACTTAATGAAATAGTGTTAACAATTCAAGAAATATAAATAAAAGTTTACAATTTTGATAAACCTGACTGATTTACTTCAGATATACTTTATTGATCTTCAATTATTTTTTGCTCACCAGTGCTATAAATTAACTTTCCATGGATGTGTTTCACTATATGAAATCGAATCCTAGTTGATAACCTAAGATTTTTCCACATTCTGCATACGATAATCAACTTTTCTTTGGGACATGTCAAAGTCACAGTGCTCAGGGGTCTTTGGGATTTATCAGTGCCAACAGGCCTAAACTTCTAATAGAAGTGTACAATACACTTGAGATTCCCGTGGAAATAGAGACACAAGTTGGTTGGATTGATGTGCCTTGGGGTTCCAGATCTTTGTCAGGTACTTAATAATTAGATAAGTGCTTATTGTAAACTTTTTTCAATCCCCTGTAAACCCTCTTATTGTTGTGATGACAAATCTTTGCTGAAGGCGAAGAGGAACAAACACTGAACTATTGTGGAAAGCAAGCAGGAAAAGATGCAAAGCAATAAAAGGCAAACCTGGGGACAACCTCCTGTTTGCTGGTGAAAGCATCGCTAACTTGACAATACACTTCCCACGGGACCCACACAGCTCTAGATTGTCTTTACTAATAAAACCCTCAATTTTTTGTTGCTTAACAATCTTATGCTGTCGCTCTTCGAGTTGTCAAAGTCAGTTGCCTTTAGGGTCTTTACATGTATCATCATCAGTAACTTAAATTGTGTTACTGCTGTCACAATAATTAATAATCTGTAATAATGCTTAGTTCTGCCAATAAACAAATGGAGGGTGTATAACAATAGTTCATGATTTGTTGCAAAGAACATTACTCTGTGGGAGGCCTGTTCAAATTTTCCTAATGTTTCAGATGTTATCACCCCATTAAATTGCTGTTATCAGTTTGGCATTTGGACGAATAATGAGAGTTCGTAATAACACCGCAGCCAGACAAAGTGGATGCATTGCAACATTTTATTGACACATTTAGTATAATCGTTAAAAAACATATATTTGTGTTTGCAGTGTAGTTTGTATAGAAAACGGTCAGATGGTTTACTGTTATAATTTCTCAGTGCCAGCTTACTAACGGAGCAACGTGGCATCCCACAGATCAAGAATGAGTCATGTGCCATGTCATGAGTCTGATTAGTGTAGCACCCCAACTCCTGTTTCTAGCCAGTCAGCAGGTGCTCCTATCAAGTCCTCACCTCTGCTATTTGCTTATGTGTATTGCTTATGTTGTATACTTGCACCCCTATAATTTTTTCCTAAAACAGAAATACAAAAATGAATGTTGTTACAAACCGTTTAGGATCTTGTTTCCCATTTTAAGTCAGGGTTGTAAACACTGCTATACAGGACATGACATGATCACATTGCATTTAGATTTAACTCCTGTAGAAGGAAAAATTGGGTCTGTTGTACCAAAAGCAGGACATCAGGCCAGTTGTAAATAAATTTTGTTGCTTGTTTTGAACAAATGTACTATTTTTACTTACCCAACAATCTTTATTTATTGCCTATACCTAATACACATTTGTTTGTGCCTAAAGCCAACGAAATTGCTTTGAAATGCAGTCTTTTCCATATTTAGTAGGTGAAACTGTGTTATGTCAGCAGTCATTTTTGTGCCACTTGGTGCAATTTCATTACAATGGCGCTATTGCACCAAATGCTTCTGTTAGTTGTGTAAGAGGGTGGAAGAAAAAGATGTACCTGGGCATTTAGGGACTTGTTGCACTAATAAGACCGGGAATTACAACCCTCCCCAGTAGAATACCAAGTAGCCTTTGCAGTAAAATGTCAGTTGTTAACAAAAGATCATAAACATACACCCATCAGGCATTACATTCAGAACACCTGTGCAATTTGATGCTGGAGTGCTTTATAAGAAGAGGTGGTTCTAAATTTTTGGCCTATTTAAAACATTAGAACTAGTTCTTCTTATTATGCACTAGAGTAAAACTCCACTACCCACTTTGACCTCAGTATTAAAAACCTAGTAGCATTATCACCTTTGACAGTTTCAACCTAAAAATTGAGAAATTATAATCTTGTGATGGTAGAATTCATGGCCGAGATTAGATTGCACAGCTGGTTCTAATGTTGTGCCTGATTGATGTATGTGATTTTCATAGCGTTGAATGTACATACACCCATATATTCATTTGTGGTAAAACATTCTATTTTGAAATGCTTCCCCAGTAACGGGTTTTATCAGCAGCTGTCCTGCCTCCAAGAGCCAAATTCATTACTACCTTAATCCAGCTGTGTGTTCATTACAGACACTAATTATACTCTCTCAAACTAAACCCTTAATATTACAACCTTTACTTTCAGCTTGTGGTGGTCCCCAAACCCCCCACCACTATCCGCTTCCTCAAAAATGCAAGGGCACACACAATGCATTTCCTAAGAGTGTGGCTCTTAAGCATTCAAATTAAGCCTCATTCAAACAAATAAACTCACAGACTTGACTCATTACACAGAGCCAAATTGGTTGTCTCACAGGATTGTGGTTTTTACTCTGCTTAAACATTTGTTATTTAATCTCGAACACCAAATTCCAGGTTTAAATTGGTTATTTTGTAAAGTTTCAATGCTGGTATTCACCTTGAGGGGAAATGGATGAACTACTATTGAAAAATTTCATTGAACTCCTCTAATTGAGGGGGCATCCATTTGGAAGTGTTTTAATCATTGGAAAAAACCCCAAAACTTCTCAGAAACAGCTCAACACCAATATTGTGTTTAGCAGCAATATCATTCAGATTACGCTCAAAATGGGGCCATTCTTGCCCTTTTCTTTTCTCCGTTCGACCGTTCCTTTCGATGCTTCACATGACAGCAGAAAACCCATGCCAAAAAAGCAGTGGTTAGGAGACAGAGGGCGAGGCAAAAGAGTGGATTACACACAACTGACAAACTGACCTCCATTTTAATAATGATGGTAAAACAATAATAATGTAGAATCAATGCCACGACCCATCAGGGAAATTGATGGTCTTTTCAAGTGTGATGAAGTGCACATTGTGTGATTGGAGCCAGAGGAGGATTCAAGGCACTAAATATTTTTGCTTTACAAACTGATTTATTAAAGCCAGGACATTAAAAAGAGGTGACATGATTTATTACCAACAGCTGTATGAGGACATTGCACCATTATACATCCCTGTTCACTGCACTAAACAAAAGCTTTTCAGCCTTTAAAGGATAATTACACTTTATTCACTTTTATTGTTATGAATTACAGCAGTGCAACCACAAGGAGGCACAAGCCAATGTCGTTCTGTGCATGTCCCAAGTCTGGATAAATGCAGAGGGTTGTGTCAGGAAGGTTACCGATGTAAAACACATGCCAACCTAAACATGCAAATCATGACATCCACACCGAATCTGACTTCCATACCTGGATCGGTTGGGGCCCGGGTTAACGACTGCCACTGGTGCTGTTGACCTACAGGGTGCTGGTGGAAATTGGACTACTGTTGGTCGAAGGAGAGGACGAAGGTGTGTTCGTAGGCAGAGAGAGAAGAGGAAAGCTAAGAATGTAGGACTGACAGTAGGGACTGAATGTTGGGACTATGACAGGGAAGGATAGAGAGTTGATCGACATGATGCAGAGAAGGAAGGTGGATATACTGTGTGTCCAGGAGACCAGGTGGAAAGGTAGCAAGGCTAGAAGCTTAGGAGCAGGGTTCAAGTTGTTCTACCATGGGTCAGATAAGAAGAGAAATGGAGTAGGAGTTATCCTGAAAGAGGAGTTGGTGAGGAATGTTCTAGAGCTGAAAAGAGTATCAGACAGGTTGATGAGTCTGAAGCTGGAAATTGAAGATGTGATGTTCAGTGTTGTTAGTGGTTATGCCCCACAGGTAGGATGTGAGTTAGAAGAGAAGGAGAAATTCTGGAGTGAGTTAGATGAAGTGATGCAGAGCATCCCCAGAGGTGAGAGAGTTGTCATTGGTGCAGATTTCAATGGACATGTAGGTGAAGGGAACAGAGGTGATGAGACTGTTATGGGCAGGTTTGGTCTTCAGGACAGGAACACAGAAGGACAGATGGTGGTAGACTTTGCAAAGAGGATGGAAATGGCTGTAGTGAACACTTTCTTCCTGAAGAGGCAGGAACATAGGGTGACGTACAAGAGCGGAGGTAGAAGCACTCAGGTGGACGACATCTTGTGTAGACGTAATCTGAAAGAGACCACTGACTGTAAAGTATTGGTAGGGGAGAGTGTAGCCTGAAAACACAGGATGGTGGTGTGTAAAATGACTCTGGTGGTGAGGATGATGAAGAGGACAAAGGCAGAGCAGAGGACGAAGTGGTGGAAGTTGAAAAAGGAAGAATGTTGTGTAGTTTTCAGGGAGGAGCTGAGACAGACAGTGGGTGGTTTGGAGGTGCTTCCAGATGACTGGACCACTACAGCTAATGTGATCAGGGAGACAGGTAGGAGGGTACTCGGTGTGTCATCTGGAAATAGGAAAGTGGACAAGGAGACTTGGTGGTGGAACGAGGAAGTTCAGGAGTGTATACAGAGAAAGAGGTTAGCTAAGAAGAAGTGGGACACTGAGAGGACTGAAGAGAGTAGACAGGAGTACAGGGAGATGCAGCGTAAGGTGAAGGTAGAGGTGGCAAAGGCCAAACAAAGAGCATATGACGACTTGTATGTTAGGTTGGACACTAAAGACGGAGAGGTGGATTTGTACAGGTTGACCAGACAAAGAGATAGAGATGGGAAGATTCACTGATTCCTTGACAAATTTGTGGTACAAACAGCCTATACAATTTTTCAGGACAGGTTTCTCCTTCAATATCTCAAGTCACTCTACAGAATAAAGTCAAATGCTATAAAATTGTTTTGAGAGAACTTAACAATTCCCCCTTGGTAGGACCCAGGTTGGTAGGACCAGTGGCTGCACACACTGGGAAACCAATAGCTTCAAAGCCGGTGACACCTGCTGAAAGGGACAGAGAGAAGGAGACAGAAGTAGAAAGACAACTATGGGAGACGACACAGAGAGTTAAGGTCAGACAGTAGTGACAACTGTGGGGTGAAAGGAGAGAAGAGAGAGAGAAGAGGAGGAAAGGAGCTCAGTGCATTGGGGGGTGGGTCCCCCAGCAGTCTAAGCCTATAGCAGCATAACTATAACTAACTATATGCTTTATTAAAAAGGAAGGTTTTAAGCCTAGACTTAAAAGTAGAGAGGGTGTCTGCTTCCCGAATCTGAACTGGGAGCTGGTTCCACAAGAGAGGAGCTTGATAGCTAAAGGCTCTACCTCCCATTCTACCTTTGGAAATTCTAGGAACCACAAGTAGGCCTGCATTCTGAGATCAAAGTGGTCTACTGGGATGATATGCTGCTATGAGGTCTTCTATATATGATGGAGCCTGACCATTCAGAGCTTTATATGTAAGAAACAGGGTTTTAAATTCTAGATTTAATTGGAATCCAATGGAGAGAAGCTAGTGAAGGTGAAATATAAGATCTCTCTTGCTAGTTCCAGTCAGCACTCTTGCTGCAGCATTTTGGATTAATTGCAGGCTCTTTAGGGAGTTACTGGGGCATCCTGAAAGTAGGGAATTACAGTAGTCCAGTAGTCTAGTTTTTCAGCATCACTTTGAGACAGGACGCTCCTAATTTTGGCAATGTTCCGTAGGTGGAAGAAGTCCTAACACAGAGCCTTGTGGAACTCCATAGCTAACCTTTCCATGTTCCAGTCTCTGTAATAAAATGTTGTGATCAATGGTATCAAATGCAGCATTAAGATCTAACAGAACTAGTATAGAGATGAGTCCATTATCTGAGGCCATGAGAAGATTGTTGGTGACTTTTACCAGTGCTGTTTCTGTACTATGATGAACTCTAAATCCTGACTGAAAGTCTTCATACAAATTATTCCTGTAAAGTTGGTCACATAATTGTTTTGCAACACTTTTTCAGTTATTTTAGAAATAAAGGGGAGATTAGATATTGGTCTGTAATTGGCTAAAACACCTGGGTCAAGACAGGGTTTTTTAAGTAGTGGTTTAATTACAGCTACCTTATAGGCCTGTGGTACATAGCCTGTTTCTAAAGATAGATTGATGATATCTAATATGAACGTATCTATTAAGGGTAAAGCTTCCTTGAGCAGCTTAGTTGGAATAGGGTCTAGCAGACAGGTTGTTGGTTTAGATGAGGTAATAATTGAAGTTAGCTCAGAGAGATCTATGGGTAAAAAGCAGTCTAACAGGGATTGGGGCCTTATTGATGACTCTACCACTGTGAAGATCTATCTGTAAATTTTGGGGGAGGATCTGGTGAATTCTTTCTCTAATAGCTACAATTTTATTCATAAAGAAAGTCATGAAGTCATTGCTGCTCAAAGTTAAGGGAAAACTAGGCTCAACAGAACTATGGCTCTTAGTCAACCTGGCTACAGTGCTAAACAGAAACTGGGGGTTGTTCTTGTTTTCTTCTATTAATGATGAATAATATGCTGTTCTGGCATCACAGAGCTTTTTTGTACATTTTTAAACTATTTTTCCAGGCTAAATGAGATTCTTCTAAATTTCTGGAACGCTACTTCCTTTCTAACTTTTGTGTTGCTTGTTTTAAGTTGCGTGTTTGTGAACTATACCATGGAGATCACCTCTTCTGGTTTACTGCCTTCTTTTTCAGAGGGGCAACACTATCAAGTATTGAACGTAGTGAGGCTGTAGAATTCTCAACAAGATAATCTACTTGTGCAGGAGTAACATTAAGGTGGCTACTTTCCATTGTATTAACATATGGTGAAGCAAATGATGAAAAAATTATTTCTTTAAATTTGTTGACAGTTTTTTCACTTAAGCATCTGCTATAGTGGAATTTTTCCCTAACTGCTATATAGTCCGTTATTGTAAATTCAAATGTTATTAGAAAATGGTCAGACAGAAGAGAGTTGTGAGGAAATATTGTTAAATTATCTGCTTCAATTCCATACGTAAGGACAAGGTCTAACGTGTGACTAAAACAGTGAGTGGGTTTATTTACATTTTGGGAAAAACCAATTGAATCTAATAATGAATTAAACGCAGTGCTCAGACAGTTACTGTCAGCATCTACATGAATGTTAAAGTCACCCACTATAATGACTTTATCTGTACTAAGCACTAAATCAGATAGAAAATCAGAAAATTCTATCAAAAACTCTACATGATACATGATAACAAATAATAGTGGTTTTTGAGTTTTCCAGTTTGGGTGTGAAAGGCTAAGAGTAAGACTCTCAAATGAGTTATAACTATGTTTAGGTCTAGGAATTATTGATAAGCTAGAATGGAAGATTGCTGCAACTCCTCCACCTCGGCCTGTGCTTCTAGGAACATGATAATTAATATGACTTGGGGGGGTTGACTCATTTAAACTGACATATTCTTCCTGCTGCAACCAAGTTTCAGTGAGACAAAATAAATCGAATTGATGATCGCTTATTAAGTCATTTACTAATTTTAGAAGAGAGAGATCTGATATTTATTAATCCACATTTAATAGTTTTGGGGTTTTGCTCTGTAAGTGGAGTAGTCTTAACTTTTATTAGGTTATTATGATTAACTCCTCTTGTTGTCGTTTTTGGTTCATGTAATTTAGGTCGGGGAACAGACACAGTCTCTATAGGTATGTGGGGGGGTGACAGTTGTAAGGACACTGCAGAGAGACGTGTAGGACTGGATCTCTGCATCCTAGGCTCAACTCTGGATTGTCATACTTTTTTTTTTGTTTGTCTAATAAAAGCAGCCATATTTCTGGATAAGAAAGCTGCACCATCTAAAGTAGGATGGATGCCATCTCTCCTAATCAGCCTAGGTTTTCCCCAAAAACGTTTCCAATTGTCTATGTAGCCCACATCGTTTGCTGGACACCACCTAGACAGCCAGCGGTTGAATGACGACATGCGGGTGTACATGTCGTCCCTGGTCAGATTTGGCAGGGGACCAGAGAAAATTACGGAGTCCAACATTGTTTTGGCAAAGTTACACACCGATCCAACATTCATTTTAGTGACCTCCGATTTACGTAATCGGGCATCATTAACTCCCACGTGAATAATAATATTACTGTATTTACGTTTATCTTTAGCCAGGAGTTTCAAATATGATTCAACGTCGCCCGCTCTGGCCCCAGGAAGACATTTGACTATGGCCACTGGAGCGTCTAACTTCACGTTTCTAACTATGGAGCTGCCAATGACCAGAGTTGGTTTCTCAGGAGGTGAGTCGCTGAGTGGGGAAAATTGATTTGAAACGTGAACCGACTGGTGGTGTCTGTTTAGCATTAGATGTCTTACGAACCATCACCCAGCCGAACTGGCTTCCCGGCTGCTCGGGAACTGCCGGGGGACATCTAACATGGGCTACGCTAGGTTGGCCCGGACCAGCTACCTGGGTCTGGCTACCGGGGTCTGACTACCTGAATTGTTTTTCGTGCTGCGGAGCCGCGCTTCCAATTCGTGAGCCTCGCCTCCAAAGCTGCAAAAACCTTACACTTGTTACATAAACCATTATCACTAAAGGAGGCAGAGGAAAAACTGAACATGGGACACACCGAGCAAGTGAGAGAAGAAGAGACAGAGGGAGACAGAGAAGCCATTGCTAACGGATAACTGCTAAGCTAACAAAGCTAAAACAGGAAAAGTGTGGAATTAAAATGTGGAATTAGTAAACATTAGCTAGTTATGTTTTACAAGAGCAAATGTTTGTGTAATACAAGCGTAGGTCAGGACTCAAGTATTAATTGTTGTGTGAAGAAATCACTTATTTAAGTAAAATAAAAGCTGCAATTAATCCGTAAACAGTCCTTTGGTAGAAACCCAAGAGTGTGCAGAAACGGGAAGTGATGCAATACGCTTACCGCATGAGACATACACAAGGCTACTGTCAGATAAACTACCAAACAATTTTTATTCGTTTTAAACGTATTTACTAAATGTCTGTCTCTATGATCTTTTGGTGATTAGTCTAGAACTTTACAGGATGGAAAAAAAACTGATTTTGGCCCTTTTAAACACCAGGTGGGATTCACCTTGGACAGGTCTCCAGTCTATTTTAGGGCCAACAGACAGAGGCATACACAGACAAACATTCCATTCACACTCACATTCACACCTACGGGTAATTTAGTCACCAATTAACTTAACGTGCACGTCTTTGGACTGATGGAGAAAAACCCGAGTACCCAGAGGAAACTCAAAAGTACGGGGAGAACATGCAAACTCCACACAGGACGGCCACAGTTTGTAGGCAGAGTTGGCAGTGCTCACCACGCCTAACTGCAAACTCGTTATAATTAATTGGAAACAGCAGGGGGAAAAAAAAATGTGTTTATGACTCATGCTTAAATAAAAACCTAGTGACCGCTTTTCAAGGTGCTGGAATAACCCTGAGCATCATTTCACTTGCTGACTGCCTGTGTGCTGTGCAGAAAAATGTTTAGTTCTACCATAGACAGGCACTGTACATTTATTAGTCAGAGTGAGATGGTGTCAAGTGTGCTGCTGCAAAATGTGAGTCTTAACTCACTATGTTGACTTTGTGAAACATTCTCTTTGACTGTGTTGTCTAGTTTTGGCCTTTGAGACAAGATATATGGAGTTGACAGTGTTTACTTTAGCATAATACTTTGATAGAATGTTTTTAACAAAGTTTGGCAGGATTTTTCATTGGTTGGAAATGAAGACCGAATAAGAGTTATGAACATATTGTGGGTAAGGGTCCTTCATTTAGTCTTTACTTTAGTCTTTGACCAAGCCAACACTACACAGAGATCAAAATCATAATAATCCCCTTGAACCAAATATTCATATGCTTAGTTTGTACATATGGATCTCTTTCATACATGATTTATCTGTGCTAAAGTTCTTTCTAGCCCCTGGGGTCTACGTCTGGTACATTTATAATGAAAAACAAACAAACAGATGAGTATGGGTAGTTCACTCTGTTGATATAACCTGCATTAGAATCACAGCAGGATCCTTGAAAATAGAAACTGTCTACGCCTGACTGCTACTGCTGCGAAAGATAGTACACAGACGGTGCCTCAGGCTCCGTATTTAGTCATCTGCATAATTCAGCTGCGAAAGTGCAGGTCAGAATTAGTGAATCTCACCAACCTATGTGATGGGAAGTTAAAGCTGTTATGGGGCTTCAAAGCATTTCTCACTTGTATCTGTGTCTCCTCTGGTTTCCTTGTCTTTTTCCCTGCATCCTAACACTTCTCTTTACCTTTCACCTTCTCTATGTACTTTCTTTGAACATCTATGACCCTGTTAGCAGTCTGATTTAGCTGGACATTTGGTAGTTGCATTGTTCTATTACACACACACACACACACACACACAGACACACACATGCACAAGCCTAAACATACGTAACAGATGGTGAGGCTAATTGGCTGCTCTCTCAGCTTGGTTGCCCCTGTGCGTATGTGTTGCTTTGTTGTGTGTGTGTGTGTGTGTGTGTGTGTGTGTGTGTGTGTGTGTGTGTGTGTGTGTGCTCCTAAAAACCTGTGTTTAGGTTAATCATAGGATGTGCATGTGCTTCTGGGTGTAAAGATAGCGAATGAAACATTTTGCTCTGTTCCACTTGATGTCCGTAGAGATACAGGAAGTGCTATGTGTGTATGTTACAAAAATCAGGTAGAGTGCAGGCTTGTTGTACACCGTATGTTTGCCAGACGGATGCTGTGCTGGTATCATTTAACAACATGTGCGCACAGACACATACGGTGAGAATGTCCATACACACAAATGAAGAATCACATTGCAGAAGGTAACACTTTCCACACACACACACTTTAGGCTTCTGATATAGACACGTGTCCTGTAACTAAACACAATCCCTGCTGAGCCAACAGGAGATGATGGCACCCTGCCGAACTACATTTGTCTATCATAGTCATACTGAAGGATGATGGCTGTATGAATAATGTATCCTCTCCCCCTGGATAGTGACATGACATTATTAGCCATAGAGCACATTAGTAGCATAATTAACCTTGTTATTTGAATTGAAATTATGATGTAGAAGTATAATAATGTCAAAACACCAGTTATAGTATAATTATCTGTTACCAGGATAATATTTTAGGCTCGGATAGGTGCAGACTCAAATAGCTTATTTTGCCGCAGCTTTTGCATGTTGCAATGTTTGTTCTTTTGCAATGAAATTACCAAATAAACTTGTTGCTGTGAGAACAGTGTTCTGAGTTAGAATACAACACCAAAGTTAACACTAACCATGTTTATTTAGTTTAGATATTTTAGCACTTCTCACAGTAATTTCTCTGGTCTGTAACGATGTTGTAGCCATACTTCAGGTGTTTCACCATAGAAACGTGCTCCTCCATTCTTCTTCCACAAATACCCTGCATAATCTTTAGCAGTAGAATCTTTCCACATGCAACAATAACAGTGGCTCTCTGAGGCCTGTGAGTTGTACAGAATACACTAACCTGGAAATCTGATTTCTTCTGCTCCTGTCATAAGTGCAACTAGTATTTGCCTTTGTGTGTGCAATTTACTTTAAGCAAGTTAAATATCAGGAAGCTCTCCTCAACAGCTCTGGTGCAGATATGTGAGGTGTTGAGGTGCCTACACACAGTGTAGATCAAATGTATGGAGAACCTACAGTTTTTCGACATAATTACAAGGTCTTCCTGCATGACTTGATAGAAGTTGAACGTATTATGACACAGGCTCATGGTGAACTGTAACCAAGAACAGGCAGAAAGTAAATTATACGCCATATTGGTAAGTAACTTTATTTGTGTTGCTGCAGTGGTGCATGGTACATGTAATGAAGGTCAAAGAAAAAAAAAAAAGATCGTACTCGAAGCATCTCCTATTCTGCCCACTGTATGGGACTACTATTACTAATGACGCTTCCAGGTGTTTTTTGCATTTTGTCCAGTGCATGCTGGTATACGCTTCAGTACAAAACCCACTTCAGTGAGAAACTGATTCTGACTGAACGTGCTGGGGTGAGCTGCACTCAATTAATAATTGAGTGCAACCTAATAAACAAAAGTAAATATAATAAAGCAGCAGCATAAAACATTACAAATCAGCAGAATGATGGAAATGACACCCTTGGTTAAGACATTCTCATATACTGAAATTGAAGAATGTAGTGAACACAGACTTCGACTGCTTTGATGATACTCAGCCACTGTATCGCTCTTGGTGCCACAAAACTCTGATCAATCCTTAGGAGCAGCAAGGCATTACATCTCGTCTGTAGGTGATAGTCTGAGGCTGTGTCAGTTTAAAAAAAGCCATTCTTTCCAGCACTGTTGGTGAAGCATAAGGATTTTACATAAGAAACACATTTGGTTAAGTCCACAGAGGTCTTAAAGAGGCCATAATATGCATAATGCCAGTTCATATTTTTGATTTGGAGGCTCTGCTGAAATACGATGGATTTGTATTATTTATTATGCAGTACCTTTGCATAAGAAGGTTTGTCTGAAATGCTTAGGGTGGAAGGGGGCTTTGAAAGACCAGAGTTAAGCCTAAGTGCACACTGTTCTGAGTGGCAAGCTTGCAGAAACCTGCCAGTAGCCTAAAACATCTAGAGCGCTTACATGAACTTAAGTAACCAGGTTACAGGCGGCGTTTTCTGGAAAGTGGATTTAATTATGTAGGTGGAAAAGCTGGTTTGCACAGATAGATTTCTGATTTGTCTGCTATGTTTGCCATTGATTGCCTTAATTACAAATTCTATATAAATAGGACTTAAGATAGAGAATGAAGTACATACAGTACATGAAACCAGTGTACGGTTTGCTTTGCTTGCACATGCTTGGTCAGCGCTCTTGGACTCTCAATGGGACGGCTGCGGTCTTAACCACACACTTCAAGGTCCTGGAGTTGTGCAGCTCCTGCAGCAGTGGCTGATTGCAGCCAGTTACCCTCTCAGCCAAGCCAATGACTTGCTGCTCTTACCCTTGGTGGTGGAGGCAGCGTAGCAAACACTGATGGAGTAGCGCTAGACTCAGTGATGCTGTGTACGTCTAGAATGCCATGAGTACATCTGTCTTTCTGCATATTTCCCTCTGCCTTCCCCTTTCCTCTTTTTTTTTGTTCCAGCTGCTGTAATTTTCTTCTGTCTTCTATGGATGACATGCTGTGTTCTCCCTCTTTGATTATCCTACATCTCGGCAATAAAGCTAACACAGGCCTCAGTACAGTGTTATTGTAATGCTGTGGTTTTAAGAAATGGAACGTTTTTCAACTCCATACCCATTAGTGAGGTTTACTGACAATACAGTAAGTGGGCTGCCTGAAATGAAAACACCTCATTATTTTCTTTTGTGTCTTTGCTCTTCCAGAGGGTCAAAAGCTTTGTTATTAACAGGATCACTTTCATTTTCCCCCCACCACTGTTCTACACTGGCCTTGTGTCACTTGTATATCAAAGTTTGCTTTGAAATGTTTTGGTTCGTACTGTATATCTGTGTTCTCGCGCAGTGGTCAAAGGGAAACCACCAGAACCATTTCACTCACTTGACAGAATGAGCTGTTGCATAAAGAGGCATTGTAGGATTAAACATTATTTTTATTTTTATATTTAAATTATTTTTATTTTAATAAAACTCCTTAATCAAATATAAATCTTAACACCTGCATAATATGGTCTCCTTCTCATCTTCTCCTCATTCCAGAGGAATCAAAAACCACTGCTATGTTCAGTCCCTTAGTGTTACATGCTGATGCTTAGGTACCTGATTGTGTCAGTGATCAATGCTCATGTTCAAAGTTGTTTCCCTAACCCTATAACAGTTTTTGGATATGACATTGTTCCCATGGCATCCAATAGTAACGCCAAGGTTTACCCTTTGACACCTTAGGAGGCATCAATATCTGATGCTATGGGATGAGAACATGTTTTCATTTGCCATTATTTATTTATTTTTTTTAATCACTTACAAAAACCCTTTTTCTCATATTCTTCACCTTCTGAACATTTGTTTGCAGTATACAATGTGTTACGAAACAAGTTGACAGTTCTCTAATTTAAAAGCCCAGTTTGACCAATGTGTAGCCCCCAAAATGTGCTTGTTTTTTTATCCAAAGGGGTTGATAAGGTTACTACTTAATTATCTACTCACACTCTCTCTCACACACACACACACACACACACACACACACACACACACACACGATGACGGTGGCTACCGTGCATAGTACAAAAACTTACGCTTCGGTGCCTTGCCTAAAAACACTTTGACATGTAGCCAGGATTTGACCCTGTTGCTCTTGGACGACTGTTCTGCCAACTGAGCCACAGCCACCCGTCTGTTTGAGAAAGAAATGAAAAGAACATTGATGAGGTTAACGTGAATAGTCAGAATGTGGTTACTGAATGGTTTTCGAAGCGATACGTTAGCTATACTTAGTTAGTCTAGTACTTATTTGGGGGAGTACTTGCGCATTTACTTTGGAATTTAATTCATGAACAACATCTGGTCTATGGTGCATTTTGTGATGCCACGAGACTCCAGACATCAAATTCCCTATCAATTAGCTATGCATTTCTGAATCTGAAAATCAAAATACTTTCACCTACTTCAACCTCATTTAAGACCAACATACACAGTACTTTACTATGGTCAGAGGGCCATTTGTCACGGGAATGACTTCCAGTTGGCACAATATCACCTGGTCTCTAAACATAATTAAAGCATAGGCCAGGAGAAAATCAAACTCATATCACTGAAGCCAAACATGCATGAGAGAGAAAAGATTATCCTCGACAGTAATTCCCAACAAGTGATACAAATTTGGTGAGACAGCAGATTGTGTAAGTATTTGAAATAATAACTACCTGCATTTTGTTATGCCTCGTTATCATATTGTTTGTGTGCATGTTCTGGTGGACGTGTGGAGATAAGAAACATGTGAACAAAATGGCAATAACAAAAGTTTGATTTTATTCTAATTGTGTTTAGGTGCTCACAGCACTTGACTGGGAAAGACCATGGTCTGGCCCAATCTTTGTGAAGCTTGAATTTCAAAAAGATGAACTGGATGATGTTCTAATGCAACATTTTCACAGTGATTTTTTTGCATATAGGAACTTAAGAAGACAGGGTTACAACAGGAGGTGGGTTTCTCTTCCATATATGCTTATATTTACTCAGGATTTATAAAACAACCAAAACGGTTATAGTTGTAGTTCTTGAAGGAGTAACTGGACACCCTGAAAATCTTTTCTATCTCCCTCTCTTTTAACAGCGCAAAGAGCCATAAATGCACATCTTGCTCTATCTTAGATGCCTGCACAGATCTAGTGAGTTCCAGATTGACCCCACTCCCACTGATTCCACCTCTATTTTACAGCGCTGTAGTCCATCTTCACCACTGGCCTCCCTGACTTAACTATACAGAAAGCTGTTTATTGCTAGCAGACATGTCTGACATAGGATTTGTGATGTGTTTTGCTGACACATGTCTTGGCCTCTTCCTCAGCTCAACAATGAGGTTTTGAAGGTGTATATTGAACAGGGGCCCCAAACCATCATCAACATGCCCTCGCGTACTTCAGATAGAAAATATTAAACCTAGAGTGATGTAGTCACGCTAGCAGTTTTCACCCATGACTCATCACTAAGCTTCTTCTCTGACACAGTTTCATTAAATATACAGCACTTTTTAGAGTTTTTAATTTTTCACATATATAATCAGCAAGTCCCATCTTTGGTACCAGTTATTTTTGGAGAGCATTCCCACACATCCAAAGCCCAACAATATAAAAAAAAAAAACCAGCAACACCAAAGAAAAAGAGTGAAGAAACTGCAGCAGAGCCCCACTGGTCACACTTATAGTATAGCACTAGATTCCCTACATCATCATTGATGCAGTCCTATGCATATTTTTAAAGGTAAATGGGAGAAAGCTGCAGAAAAACTTGATACACAGTGTACAGGTTCTTTTATTAAGTCATGAAATCATTAATGTACAATTACCATACTGATATTATACAGGCCCTGACCTTTTCATTTAATTCTTGGAAAAAAACTAATAATTTCTTACAGTGGCAAAGTATTGGTTTCATGTATTTGCTCATATTATTAATTGGCATGTCTCAGGACCAGCTGGAGGAGAATATATATCCCACAGAGGATTTACTAAATCATTGCACAATATATGCCAAACACTAATGCGGGCAGTTTTAAAATGTGATTGACTAGGATTATCTGAACTAGGCTTATGCAGTAATAAGTCAACAGAGTTAAGTCTACTTTACCAATGTTTAGTTATAACTATATAAATATCATATGGAGATATAATAACAATCTTGGACTTTTTTGTTCTAATCTATTTCAGGCTGTGGTGGGCCTTAATGCAGCCCCAGCAGTACCATAGAGACAGAATGACAAAATGTGTGTGCAAAAGAGAGCAGCCCCACTTGAGTTAAAGGCATCCTTGCTTGTTCAAGTATTCTCAGTGTGAGCAATTTACTTTTCCCAAATGGGCAAAAGGCATCCTTGTGTGTACAAGTACTCACAGAAAGACTTCAGTTAACAGTCTAGTGCGCTTCCTCGGGCTGTGTGGTCTTGTTTCAACTTCTTTTTTTTTTTTTTTTTTTTTTTTGTACATCCAGTGGGCTGGTTGAGTCTGGATCTTTTGAATTTAATTCGACTGATTTACTCATGCAGTCAGCTGCGTATCGGTTTATCAATTTCAAACCCGATTTTGAAAAAGTTAATCTTTGGTACATAAGTCAAGGAAGAAGATGTGGTATCATTCAGATTTAGAATAAAGTGTGTAACTAAAAATAACACGATTCAATCTGGTATTTTAAGAAGTGAACATCAGAATGATTGAATGGTTTCTGTTCCATTTACAAATACATTTTTTAACTTTGTAAAGGCATCATAAGTTAGAGTTGAGACAGCATGAGCTATAGGCTTTATCAAAAAGGAAAATTGGTTTGAAATTAGAGAGGGGGTCTGCTTCCCAATTCCAAAATACAAGGAAAATGCAAAACAGCTATTACTAACAAGGAATAGGAATTGTGTTCACCTCAACCAAAATGCATTAGCAACAGGTTTAATGTGTGAGTTAAAGGAAATATGCTGATCTATAATAACTCCAACGTTCCCCACAGTAGTAGGGCCAAAGCATTGCAATCTAAAGTAACTTTATGGCAAGACAGCATATTTCTGAGATTTTTAGGCCTGAATTGAGAAGTGGGAAATTAGAAGACATCAGGGTTTATGTCTTTTAATCATGCTTGAAGTTTAACTAATTGTTTGTCTCATCTAGTTTTATAAATAAATAAAGCTGAGTGTCATTTCCATGGCAATGTAAATGTATGTATTTCCTAATAATGTTGCCTAAAGTCATAAATAGAATGGAAAGTATTGGTCCTATAACAGAGCCCTGTGGAACTCCATTATTAACTTTTGTGTGCATAAAAAATTCATCCTTAATATGAACAAATTTGAATCTGGTAGATAAAATTTAAATCGACCTAGTGCAGTTCTTTTAATCCCAATGACATGTTCCAGTTTCTGTAATAAAATATTGTGGTCAGTGGTGTCAAATACAGTACTAAGATCTAACACAACAAGTATACAGAGAATTCCAGAAGATCATTAGTCATTTTCACCTGTGCCGTGACTGGAAATCTTTAAACAAGTTATTCCTGTGCAGGTGGTCAAATATTTGCCTTGCTGCTGCTTTTTCAAGAATAATTAGAAATAAAGGAGCGGATTGCGTATTGATCTGTAATTGCCTTTGGTACCAGGTATACAGCCTTATAAGTCGTGGTTTGATTAGAGCAGCTATATAAGCCTTTGGTAGATATCCTGTTAATAAAGATAGACTAACAAAATTATAGACATGAAGAAATAAGCATGGTTAGTGGTAATGTAATGCAAATCTCAATGTAGAGGTATTTGTTCCTCTGTGCATGACAAACTGACGTCTATTCTCACTGGAACAAGTTGTCTTTGATTTTTTTTTTGCTTTAAGATGAAATGTAACAAAAATATTTGCCATTTTCGTTTCATTGCAAAGGGACACACAGAAACATCACAATACCTAATGGGCCTAAAATCTGGCATTGCTAGCTGCAAAAATCTTCTGTGTAGAGTTACTCTTCAGTTAGACTTTGCCATATGCTATAGCTGTATCTGGCTGTAACACTCTTACTTAGGCAGTTAGAACTCTTGATGGTAACATGAATGAATGGGATACAGAAGCTGAATAACAACTTAGGACTCACTAAGTGCAATTCTACTATATATGTACTATTTATAAGGTATAATACAATTAAATAAAGGTGTAGCCCTGGTCTACAAGTATGTTCCACTTTTAGCATTCAGAGAAATTTTCTTCACAGTCTTGTGGCTGTCCAAAAGAACAGTTAGGACTGAAAGCGTGAACCCTGATTAAATCGTACCTAACTTTACATCACATTCTGTTGTGTTTTATGTTATGATGTTCCATTTTGTTCCATTACCTCATTGATGTCCATCCCTGAAGACACTGGGCCATGGAAGCAGCTTTGTGTGACTCACCAAAAGCTTGATAGTGCTTGATGTGTAAACGCATTCCTCCACCGCCACCTTTTAATGGGTTATATTTTTGTCCCAACTAACCCCAGCAGAGGTGATGCTCTGCAAAAGTCACACACTTCAGAGTGCAATAAAAGCTGAGACCAATTCCGGTCATATCCTTTATTGGTCTCCCATTGCTCAGACCTATGAGATTGGAAAGACTGCTGCCGAGGTCCAACTGATCTGTTTTCCCTTCAGCATCTAGGTCTGATCCTTTATTTTTAGTTCTTTCTTCCTGCCTTATTTTTATTTATTTTTCTTTGTTTAAAGAATGAAATATTACATTGCAGCCTCGAGTCATTTACCTTTATGTAGTACCCATGCTTGGCTTGTTTGCTTGGGTTTGTAGTTGTACTTCTTAATGACTTTGCACAGACCAGACACTGTAATCGGTGCTTATTTCTTACAGATCTTCACATTTTTCCCAATCACATGCTCCGTTTGTCTTCTAACACAAAACATTACAGTCTGCATGAATCATCCTTTGGTTTAAAGGGATGTACATTTTTGATAGACATTTCATACTGTAGCTAGATGGACGTGTTTTGACAGTCTTGTATACACATGGCTATTTAAATTTCTGTCACTGTACTTTGCCACAATACTCCCAGCTCCATGGTTCAGTAAACATGTCAATACAATCTACCTAAACATTTAATTTTCTTAGAATTGCTCACAAATAAACAATTATTGTTGCTTGGAATTTTGCTAGGGGGGCCTGGTGCCTCAGTGGCAGAGCAATGGGTTGGGAAACAAAAGGCCGCTGGTTCAAATGCCACCCCACCAGGTGTGGCCCTGCCCAGCCACCAAGGACGACCCCAGTGCTGGTACGCAAGTCCAGACAAAACACGGCGTAAAAACCCATGCCAAATCAACGTACAGAACAGCTTCTGCTGCAGCAAGCCCTGGTGGGACAAGCCAACAGCTACTGATCTTTGTTGCTTGGAACTTTGCTGGTTCTAATGCTCCATCATACACGTTGATATGATTAGAGTTGTCAACTAGATACCGTAGTTTTTAAAATGGGCTGTTTTCTGGGCCAGGTAGGCAAACTTCATAGGAGACGTGTATGATTACTTAAAAATGTGTGGCTTTTAGTCAAAAGCACCACAACCTCATTACCAGGCTATTCTGTTTATAGATTTTTTTTCTCCTTTCGGCTCATCCACCAAGTTCAGGTTCACTACAACGGATCATTTGTTTGCATGTTGATTTGGCACATTTTTCCTACACAGGATGCATTTTATCAGGCTTAGGACCGGCACTGGGTTTTGGTTCAGTTTTGGGCAGTTTTGGGGTTCAGTGTGGTTAGGAAGAGCAGGACACGAACCTCCAACCCTATACTTTATGGCTAATTCTACATATCATTCAACTGGTGGTGTTTATGGGAGACAAGTGGGGAAGTTGCTAAGTTAACAAATTGGCATTATTTAGCATTGTGTCGCTTTACTTTTTCAATTTGCAACATGTTTTTTCACATATTGTGCACTAGTTTCGACTTTTAAATTGAGTTGAAGCTAATGTGCCTTTATAAACCTGCAGACCATTAAAAACTTCAGTTTGTTTTCATCCTACGTATGTATGATTCCTAGGAGTGATTGTGACACAAACGTGTCAAACGATGAAGTCAAAACTTTATTTTGTTTTAAAATGCATCACTGTATTTGTAGCCAATTCAATGTAAATGGGAAAAAAGCCAAGGCCAAACAACCCTGTTCTCTGGAACATAGTGTCCATATAATTACAGTGTAATCCCTCATATGTCCATAAAATGTCTATTCTTAAAGGGCATCCAGTTTGTCTGATTAATTTACCATTATATATAGTTTTTATATATTTTTGTGGTTATTTGTAGTATTTAAATCCTGGCAGCTGTTGTTTGAAGTTGGAGAAAGTTTATGGTCCGGTTTATTAGAGAAATTGTAACCAACAAACACACATTGATTTACTTTTTAAATATACCCACAATCTTTCTCAGACGACATGCTTTTTATTGCCCGCACCTCAGCCTTCACTGGTTCCTGGAGTCGATCTGCACCCTCCTTGCAACTTGCTTTCTGTTTAGTAAATGCAGTATTTCCTTCAATCAAATCACACATTACATGATAATCATCCAGTTGCAGAGAAAAGTAAAAAGTAAAGTAGAAGTCAACGTTGCCAACAGAGTGATGTGAAGATATCGGACGAACATCGGAGACGGAGCTCTGACGCACATAGATAAACCAAGGCAATGAAAAATTATAAATGTGTCACTTTTATTGAACTTACAGGACATGTGCAGGACATGTTTGTCCAGGACCTTGATTACTCATCATGCGTCCTCTAAATTATAGTTCACAACTTATAACTTGCAGAAACTTTCTGTGGTTTCAACAGCAGTTTTTGACGAGTTCGGGTCACAAAGTGCGTCAGAGGAAAGATATATACTTCCTATGTGAAAGGGGGGAAAAAATATGTCCCATGGTGACTTGTGTCACTCAGGTGTGTCTTGGTGTCAGTGTACACGGAACATAAAAAGGACGTGTTTCTGTTCTGGGAGACAGGCAAGCGACAGACATCAAAATCACTTTTAGTGTGCACTGCTTTTTGGTTTGTGCTTTTAAGTTCTTAGAGGAAAAAGAAGCCAAAGAACCCCGTGCACTTTTGATCACTTGAACTCCCTTTAGTGTTTCTGTTTTTAGACCCTTCCTCAGGTAAAACTCAGACATTGTTCTGTAGTTCTTCAAAGGTTTTGATCCTACACATATGTCAGTAAGCCTATCAAGCCCTTTTCCATGAGAGGTAACAAAGAAAAGAAACAAACATTTGTCTTTCTGCCATCTTTAGACCTGGTATGGCTCTTGGTTCTAAATGGCTCCATTTGGAGCCAAAAGTCAACTGATGGCTTCCTTCTTTCTGGGTGAACACTCAAGCAACTATGGTCACAGTTTATCTGTGTACTTGACAAAGAGGAGCCATCATGTAACCAATCTTAAATGCAGATAATCTTTCTTTGTCTTTTCACCAAAAGCTACGTTTTAATGAGCTGCAGATGAAATGGAAAGTTATTTCTTGCTTCAGAGCAACGACAACTCAGGGATGACTCACTCGCTGTTTGTCTCATAAACATTTTGTTGATACAAGCACCGACTGAGTTCTCAACACCAACTGTCATCTGCCGGCTGGATTTTAAAAAGTAATTTCCTGCCTTTTATTATGATGAGAAGCGAGACTGAAGCTACTAAAACAGGCCAACAAGAGAGTAGTGAGTCACAAACAAGGGGCATGAATTAATGACAGTAAAATGCAAGTTCCATTACCACGGGGAAACTTGATGCACTGTATTTCTTCCTCGGTTCTCTCCAGGGGGCAGTCGGAGCAGGAGCTATTTACCATTTCTTTTCTTTTTCCTTTCACTGTGTATTAATCACACTCTCTATTGCCATGTTCCTCTTTCTCTCTCTCTCCATCCCCATATTAAAAGCTTTTAGCCTTTTATCTCTCTTTCTTAATTGCCTCATACCGCTCCCTCCATCTCTCTCCTTCCTACTCCCGAGAGTGCTGTGGCGCCAGAGGACTGAGACTACAAACACGCACCCATTGATGTTCTACTTTAGCACAACCCTATATGCCACTCACCTGATTTTGTTTCTCGGCCGTGTAAATTAGCAAACACTCTGTGAGAGCTGAAAAGCTTTTAATGCCGTGTAAGTTGTCATGATGGAAGGGTGTTTTTTTTTTTTTTTTTACTTGCACTCCTTGTTTTTTTTTGGTGAGGGGGTAGACTACACAGTGCAAATGAACATTGTGTAACAGTGCTGTGTGACTGTTCCTGTAGGAATGTTGTTCTTTTTTTTAAGTCCTGGCAAGGATTCTGTGTCTTTGTCTAGAACCTTTCAGTTAGGTTGATTCTAGTAATTAAGGGTTTTGAAGCTAGATTGTTCTGTTAAAGCAGGGCTATAGAGCTTGAGCCCAGTCTTGAGGTTTTAACATAGGACATGATCTTGGATTTGTCTTGTTGTCTTTCTCCCCCTTGTTTTCTGTTGTGCATATGTCTTAAGCTCAACCATTGACTTCAACTGAATTCTGTTGATTTGCTGAAAATAGAATAGAATATGATGTCAGTAAGTTGTCAGTTTCGTTTACATGTACAGTATATATACATTTTTGAAATCTTTTTGAAATACACGTCCTTATTCAGTTTCAGAGGCATCAAAAGTTACATCACTTTTTGAAGTCATTTGCTAAAGCTCTGAGCGTTAGTCACCAACACAATTGGGTACTCTATGCATCATGTAACGCAGAAGGGAACAAAGCGACGCTTTTTGACGCCTCAGAAATGAGAATGGGCTGGATATACACAGAGCACCAATGTACCATATTCAGTCCATCGGTAAATCACATTACTTTAGGGTGGACCTTCTTGTCATGTTTGTACCTTTATGATAAGTTTAACTGCTTTGATTGTGTGCGTTTTTTTGCATCTGTATTTTTTTTTTTCTTTAGTGTGATCAGTTTTTTTTTAAGAAGATGCATGTTGTAAACATACTGTACAACACACCAGTGAAAGTGCAGTGATAGTGGCCTCAAGCACAAAACACGGTGTAAGCCACCATAACTTCTAAATACTTGAATATACCCCTTAGCAGTTGGACTAGTAGAACAAACGGTGCTTGTGACACTAAGAAATACTGTTTTTAATTCAAGGAAAAAAAGGTGTAACGGTAAGGTCATCTGAAGAAGCACAATGTGAAAAATGTGACAAAAAAACCTGATGTGTTTATAACAGCCTTGATGCTTCACAGTGACTTATTTTGTAGAACATTATATATATATATATATAAAATATAATATAAAAAAAAAGACTGGTATTTTCCTTTCCATTTTTTTTTACTCCAGCAGGTATAATTTACTAAGTAGGTGTTAATTTTCATGCATATTTTCTTTTGAATTGCATTTACTCTATAGGAGGCAAACGGATATCCACCTTACAAATCCTAAGCCAAAGGAGTGTGAGCTCTCATGTGTTTTCGAGCTCTCTGCTTCTATCTCTGTGGGAACAGAGCGTAATAGAGAAAATCTGTCCCATGTCTCTTTGTTGTTACTGGCTGCACTCGCATCACCGACTAACAGGTAACACACAGGTACACTTGCACACACACACACACACACACACACAGAAGTGCAAACCACTGCTGTAGAGATCAGAGGATCCAGCTGGTGTTGGTTGATGAGACTGGTCAGAGGTTAATCATTGCAAAGCAGATGAAAAGGTGACGGAAGGGAATGGAAGTGTGGCAGGAAGTAAAAGGAATGGGGGACAAAAAGGAGCAGAGGAACAACAGACAGCTAAACAGAGAGATAAAAGGTGAAAACAATCAAGCCAAATAGCACAGGAGGTGCTTAAAAAAAAACGAAATAAACTGAGGCAGGGTTGAGACAGAGATGGTACAAAGAAAGATCTCCATAGTAGGAGTTTTGTTAGATATATAACATTGGCTTGGACTGAAAGTTTTAACATGGAGTGTGTGTGTGTGTTTCTCTAAGGTGCAACATTTACAAATCTGAAAAAAGATAATGGTTGTTGAATGGCCTGATAACACCCCAAGCTTGCGTTTTGGTGCCATTCCATAACCATTATCATTTTTCAGCACCATACCTATCGGCCAGTTTGCACCTGCTCCGTATGCTAAAAGGCTCAGTAGGTCATTACCATACAGTGTTATGCCCTGCAATGTTGTTCGGTGTAGTAACAAAAAATACATGTGGTTAGGTATAGAGACCAAAATGCAAACATTAGAGGTAGATTGTGATTTTTGTTAAAATTCAGAAAGGAGAGTCACTTGTTTATATCCAGATCATAAATCCTGTTTCGACTTTCTTGACTTTAAATTACATCACCGAGCGCCACTCTGGCACCTGGTGCCTCTGTCATATTTATTATACCCACTAGATGTCACTAATTAACCACATGTCACGAATAATAAAAATGCTGTTGAGTGGTAGGTGACCTACTAAAGAATAACTGGATATGAAAATGACCGATAACTCACCATTCATTCAGCTTCATTTATTCCCTACTATTTAGCATCTACAGAGAAAGTACAATACAGTCTCTAATAGTGTTTGTTACTTTGCACTCAACACTTGGAAGGTCACGCAAACAAATCCAAATCTGACCATAATCATTATTTAGTTGTACACTATCAATGGCAACGATGCTTGAGTTTGAATTATGTTGTAAGTGCTTTTTCCCCCCCAGTGTAAAAGAGAAATTTGGTCAGGAAATCAACTGTAACAGGTTACCTGCATTGCCCGTGGGGAGACAGAGCCTCAAACACTAAAATCTGGGACCAAAGTGACCATGTCAAACATCACTGTACCTGAAAGCCTGCAATGACTTTGTGCAGTCTGCAGGATGGTCACATGATGATACACCTCTGTAGTTATCTTTATGTAGACCCCAGAACACATTTGGCTCTGTAAGGCAAAGAAGAGGTCATTCAGCTTTGGATGTTACTGCACCTTTTAATGGCTATTATCAGTGAGGAGCAGCATGGATATTGGCCAGACTTGTATTGTTTTTGCTACATAAATAAATGACTTATTTATATACACACAGCATTTGTCTCAGTTACTATTAAATGTGCATTCTAGTAGTTTTTCATAGCTGAAGAAACAAGTCAACTGCACATTAACTGTAACCTGAGCATTCACAACTGAATGTCGGGCAGAGATGGGATTTTGCAGAAACAGACTCGATGCGACCTCCTGGCTGTTGTTTAGGACGTATGGGGTCCCAAGTTTTTTGAATGTGTCCCTATTAGTCACTTTGGATACAGTCATTTGCCAAACGACTAAATGTAAGATATAAAAACAATTAACAATGTTACCCAGGTGACATTGTGTACTACAAATAGTAGTGTGTGTTGCATCTATGTCCCCATCTCCAAGAAATAGCAGTGCACATCATCTGTAACATTTCTAATCGGATTGTCTCCCACACTGAGAGGGAGACAGAAAAAAATGTGGCTTGGCTGGTCATCAAAATAAGGTTGATGATGGACTTAATATTAATCATAATAGTGGATTTAGTATTTGAACAAAACTCTACCTTAAAAACAAGAGTAAATGCTTTTTAATGCTGTGCTAACAGGCTAGGACACATCAGTGTGCTTTCATCTAACAGCTAGCAAATGTATTTTTCATCACTGCCATAACAATTGTACAATAGCAAAAAATAAATTAAGCTCTTTACTTAAGATGTCAGATGCCAATACAAATCACTCCAACTGAGCTAAACAGACACACTTTGCATCTAAGCGACTCCGATATGGCTACTTCTGCATGCATGCTGAGCCGTCTGCATTTCATCAAGCAGTGGGTAGAGTATGAAATGTTTTCAGGCTGCCCAGGGTATTGATTCTTGCTCAGAGGATCTGGTCAGCACTTCAAGCTGTCTGGACATTCATCTCTTTCTCTCAAGGCCATCCTCTCCACATGCATGTGTGCACACGTTCGCGTTCGTTTTCTCTCAAACTAAGAATTAATGGTATTCCACCATCGCGTTTCCAGTCGATGCTGATTTGATTTGTGAATTCATTACAGGTGGTGTCTCTGAGAACTTCAGGATGTGTATAGGTGTATATTTTATTTATGCATTCATTCTGGGTTTCCAGTATTAAAATACATGCGTGCGAGTGTGGGTACACACTCTGACTACTCTGCACTCTGTACACACTTCCTTAAATTCACTGATATGTGGATTCAATTTTTCACACAAGTTCCATTCAGATCACATCTAGGTTGCATCACATTTATCTTTAAGCTGCACATGGATATTAATCTCGGATGGATATGGCATTGTGATGTTTGCATTTAATCACACGCTTGCGCTCTTCGATCAGCAATGAAATCTTGCTGGAATTTTTACATTTATTATTGATTGCTTATCCTGAGCTGTCAAAGAAAGAAATACATATACCATAGCTGACCTTCCTGCTGCATTTTGCCTTCTAGTTTTACTTGATTAAACGTTAGGAGCAAACTGTACAGAATTGTTATGAAATTAATGATCTCTGCATAGAAAATGTTCCTCCATGCTCTCGAAGATGAGGTATAATCCACCTTCTGCCTGCTTCCTCACACTGAACTCTGTATCTTCTCGTCTGATTTAGCTCAAATTTAATGTGTGTTGCCAGCCGATGCTAAAAGTTTAAAGACATTCTGTTTACCAAAAGAGGTTATAAAGGTGAAATGATATCATGATCCTGAAAAAATAAAAAACATATGAAAACTGGCCAGTGCTTGGCTCATAGGTAACCATATTATATATAGCCATATTTTATGCCTCTTGCTACGTTTTATCAAGTCTGCAGCGAAGCTAAATACTAAAAAAACAAAAACAAAAAAAAACAGTTGCATTTCATCCATCTAAGTAACAGATCTGCATTATAAATTTTATTTAGCTGCAATTAGCTGTGACAATACAACAGCCAGCACTAGTATTTGTAGGAAACATAATTAGTGGTTGGATTATGTTTCAATGCAACCTTTTTTTGTTAGTGTGGTTGATTTTAAAATGCTGAAGTGCTGCATTTAGTGTTGCCAACTCCTCAGTATGAAAAGTAGCTATTGGCTCTCCCAGAAGCCTCACTTGTAAGTCACTCTGGATAAAAGCCTCTGCCAAATGACTAAATGTAAATGTAAAAGTCGCTACAAGTCTCTAAATGGTGTCATCACATAATTGGTGATGTGCATGTTATTGTAATGGATGCTGTAGGATAGAGGGATGACACTGCGGGAGACAAAAAGTGAGTAAAAAACACTGACTTTTTAATTGTTTCTTGGTTTTTTTTATGTCACAATTCCATCCCTCCTCCTTTATCTAGGCTTGCGACCGGTGTAAGAGATTGAAAAGTTATTTGGTTGTTGTGGTTTTTTGTGCAGTGATTTATTTTAGACAAAGAACATTTTACATTTCGGGATCCGCTTTGCGCATGCCTGATTCATTTCATTTGCAGCCTGGACATGGCAGAGGGGGTGAATCAGTGTAAATCATCACTGAGATAGTCATGAAGTGCCAGCAAACGCCTACAGGTTCAGGTCAGACACCCAGAGTAGACTGGCTGATGTGATCGAGCAAGAACGGAACTAAAAAGCTATATGTGACATTGTTTAGCAAATGCATTACATGAAAATTATTGTAAAAAGAAAAAAAAACAAGGGTCAAGTGAAAAAAGCCGAAAGAATGGAGAAAGATGCAGAAAGATGGCGTTTGGAAAATAACCTTTTGAAAGATGTGATCCAGTTAAGTGGTTTCCACTGGTGTCTTTGAAAGTACAACAAAATGTCAGTCAGGATTTAGACTTGGGGGCTTTTAGAACATACCACAAACCCCTGGGTGTCCTTGCCTTTGATAACTACATACAAACACAATGCTTGTTAAAATTTAAAAAGCAGTTGGTATAAAGCAGGTTTATGGATATCACACAAACCTCTGAAGGTATTGAATCCACAAGTTTTTGTCATGGTCATGGTCGTCCCTGTCCCTCTATGTGCCCTATCATTCTCTGCCCCTCTCTCTCTCTCTTTCTTTACCCTTGCTCTCTCCTCTCCATTTCCCAGCCACTCACAGGTGTCCTGATTTACCTGATTGTGCTTCTCCACTTCTGCACTCAGCCAACTGCTTCTTGTCCACTCATTAAGGTCTCTATTTAAGCACCCAGAAACGTTCATTCCCTGTCAGACCTTTGTTACCATCTCCCCATGGCGCATGGTTTTGGTTTGCCAGTTTGGGCTCTGTTTTCTAAAACTTTAGTCTGAGATTTAGTTATTTTTGTATCTTGTGGTTTGATTGCTCCCTGTATATGTGCACTCACCCATTTTTTTTGTTTGGTAGTTAATTGTTTATCCCTTTGTTGGCCTCAGAATGTGCCCACCTTAAGTCTTAGTCTGATATTATTGTCTACTCTCTGCTCTTTCCCTGCATTTTTCACACTCTGTTTTGTGTTTAATACCTGCCCTGGTAGTTCTCTGTACACATGCAATTGGTTTCTTGGGTTTCCTCCACGCTGTCGCATCTAGTTTTGCTAGTATTTACTCACACAGATCCCATAGTTTCCACACGTTCTGGTTTATGTTAGATCCCTCACGTTTACTCTTTTGGCTTGAGTTTAGTGTAAATCTTCAGATCAATGGACTTTATTATTTTGTCCAATCCCAATGTGCTTTTTCTGTCCTTGGTGTATTTCTTCTCAGAAATGGCTCTTTTTCATCAAACCTCCCCTTGTCTTGTCCTGTCCCTACAAACTCCCATGGAGTAATGGATCTATTTCTTTGTCTACTTAATTTGATATAACGTAGGCCAATTTAGGGGTTTTGTTTTCCTGACTTACATTTTTATTAAAGTGTGTGTATAGACAGATATACAATTTTTAAAACCATATGTCCATGATTGTTCGGACTTTGAAGCGCTCTCCTAAACATGACCGGACCTTAACCAATAACAGACCTTAACCGACTTAATATAAAAACAAAAATAGCCAAATAATAACAAAACTTAGTTCTGTTGCAATTCAATTTTCTACCAAAATGCATTTGGTTGCAGTTAAGTTACATAGAAATGTATTTTAGAGGATAAAGAGTAGGAATGAAACTGAACAGGTTGACCATGGAGGAAAAAAATAAATGAATATGGCCAGCAGGAGGGATCGACAGATGTAGGGATAGTGATACAGATGGAACGATTGTAGGAGGGCCAGTGGGGAGGATAAATATAAAATAAGGAAATGGATGGATAGCAATTGAGCTACAGGCAAACTGAGATATAAATGAACAGATAAAGAGAGAAATGTACAAGAGAGTTTAGATCAGGTCATGATATACAGTCTGTGTTTTGTGTCCATTACTCTGTTATCCTGTTCTTCCACCTGTTCAGCCATGATCCTAAGACCCACCCCCTCCATTTTTTTTCTTTCTTGAATTACATAAAATAACACCATCAATGATGAGGGAAACACTGATATATATATACTCTCTAGAGCACTTGCGAAACTTTTTATTTCAAAAATATTTATACAATATAGTAATCCACACCCTTTCTGACTTGGATGCGTCAGTCAAGGGTCTGGTCCCTGTCCTTCTGTATCTGGATTAAAGTGGATCAAACGGCTTCATGTTGCTCTCTCAAACATACTTTTGTTGAACTTCCCACCCTAGTCTCACCCCACATACAGTGGATTTACTCTTTTTTTTTTTTTTTCCCCCAGGCCTACACTTGGAAGGTAGTGAGCGAAGTCTTTTATCCTAAACACTGATTCTTACTGTGGGGAAAAGAAACAGCAGGTGCAGGTGCAGAATAATGCAGGTTATGGTCTAACAAAAAGTATACTGTTTCCTCCCCCTAACAAAGAATGAAGAAACAAGGTATTTGTGTGGTTAAACTGAGCAATCTTTCTCCAAAAAAAAAAAGCAATATACAATTTTACACAACATCCCAACTTTTATGGTATTCTGCAAGATCTTTTTAACCACTTTGAACATATTATTCTAAGTTGTATTTGTGTCGTCTCCATGACAAAACAGCAAATCTAACATATTGCTCATCGATGAATCACTACAAAGAAACATAGGTAAATTTGTGGCAGCCAGAGGGAACAGAGCCTATACTACAAAATGAAAAAACTGACAAAACAAGACTCAAGTGGATGGATGAATGCATGGAGACATGACTTGAAGGAGAACCAGATTACATTAGATAGACACAGATCTTGGGTTGACAACGACTCTATTTCTAAAGAAGGGACACCGCAGATGCATAAACGGATGAATAGATGTTGGGGGAGATAGCTGCAGAGGCATGTCCCTACCCTTGGCTTGCTTGTAAATCTAATCTGTGACAAGCCCTGTCCATCTGGCAGCAGTGACAGCCAGGCTCAGTGAATAATAAACAGACTCAAACTTTTTAGAAGAGGAGAGACGGAGAGAAAAACTGAGGCCACAAAGAGGGAGATGATTTCAGCTGGTCTTTTGGGACTGAATGAGGAGGATCAAAAAGACCAGGAGGTTAGAGAGGGGCCAGGATAGAGGGGAGTACTGGCTTAAAACATAGTGTCAACACATGTCAGAGATTGATAGAGAGGGAAAGAGGCAAGCAGGTAAAAAAAAAAGAGGGCTACAGGGGAATAAGGGGGTTGTTGGGGTTATTGAGCTGCTGCCAAGATGGAACGAGAGGAGCTGAAGTGGCAGTCTTGTAGAAAGCCCCACTGATGACTACTGCTCATGAATGATGGATACTCAAGTGTATGAACACAATACACAATATACTGTTCCATACGTTTTATGGTAGGAGTTTAAATGCAACACTTAACCTTTTGCCGTAAATCAACTTCTCACTTTGCAGAATATTTCAAGCAACATTTCAAAAGTTGAGCTGACTGTTTAAACCAAACTAAAGCAAACTATAGCACAAGTGGATGGCAGACATGCTTAGACGTTACTTCAAAATTCTACAACAGTGCGGATGAACATGAGCTGCACTTCAGTAAATGTGAATTAACTGCAGCAGCCCTGTGTTTGGTATTGACCAACCTTTCTTGATTACAATATCAGCAATAATTATCCCTCTTAAATGTGTCAGCACCTTTTGTACACAGGCTTATAATTTGCCCATTTTTCTAATTAGCATTTAATTACACCATCATATCAACAAACATTTTTATACTGTCAGCTATAAAATAAACAAGCCAATTAACATCAGAAACCCAAATAGAACAGAATCTGCAGGCTGCTTTCTGTTTCTGATCATGCTAACTCTAGAATCTCTCTGATGCTCTTGACTCACTCGGGAAAGATGAGTTTATATTTTCCAAATTAAATATTAACTGACATTAATTTCATATCTGCTGCCAAGCACAAAGCAGTTTAAAGTTAATTAAACCCGCTCAGAATACAGTTCAAATGTGTCAGAGTGGCATTTACTTTTAATCCCAATAAGTCTCAAACTTGCTAATGGGCTTTTTTTGTTTTTCCTCTTATCATTTTATCTTTGCATTTTAGTACAAAAGTTCTCTTTTTGTTGTGGATTTTCACCTTGACTGAGTAATAACATTCTCATAAACTGAAACAATTAATGAATAATTTTCCTTAATAGGAACCTTGTCTTATCCTACATTAATGTTCAAAGGTCATTTGTATGAAACAAGTGGATTAATTTCTAATTAGCCTCTGTTCATTAGACTTAAGCGATAATGGGGCGAAGGGTAACGCACTAATAGGAGTAATATGCTAATTGAAGGTAAACTCATTTTCTCTCTCAGCAAGGGGTTTGATGAGCCCTGGAGGGGAATGAAAGGCATAGGGCACTGAGTGATTGCAAACCTTGAGCGACTATATATATAGATAGATAGATAGATAGATAGATTTGGGCAGTCTGTCCTTCTTCTAAGTTATCTTCTGCATTGCCATCACATCTGTTAATAAGTATTAAAGTCTGGCCTTTAGTTAGGCCAGTGTCAAAGAAATGTCCTAAAGCCACTCCAGTGTTATTTTTTTGGCTGTTTTGCTTTAGTTCATTGTTGCACTGAAAGGTGAACCAACAGTCCATTTCCTGGTTACTGTGACCTTGAGTATCCTGAGATAACCAGTCAACGGTGTGGGTTAACTGCCAAAACTGCTATTTAATAAAAACAAAACAATTTTTTAAACCCTAAAATTAAAGGAAAAAAAAATGCAGTCATACTAAGGCCAGGAGACAAACTACCCACCGGCAGGGGGCTGGGAGTATGCTAAATGGGAAGTCACAACACAACACAACAAACCAAAATCATATTAAATGAAGAGACAATTAAACCATAGAAACACTAACAATGAGTGAACTCCCAATATACTAACCATACCACATAGCTGGAGCCCCCAACCCACTGCAGGACTAGAAACAAAAGAAGGATTAAAACTCAACCAAATCCAAAAACAACCTAACAAATTAAAACCATAATATACAACATTACTTTACAACAATACTAAAATAAACGTTGCTCAGTGCTCTGCCTTACACCAGGTGATGACACTGCTTCAACTTGTTAACTAAAGCCACAAACAGAGGCATCGCAACTGTACCAGCAGAATGAGCAGCTTCCCACCCCTGCCTCACATTTCTCTCTTAATCAGTTTGCTGTTTCTCTCATTAGCTGCTCCTCTCTTGCCACCACCCCTGCCCGAGTCTAGTGTCTACCTGCCACATTAGATACAATTCATAACAGTTTTCCATTTCTCTTTGTCTGCAATCACCCTTCTTTTAGTTCTCACCAATTGTTTGGCTCTGCTGCTGAGATGCACCCTGGAGCTGCCATCACCATGCCTCACTGTAGAGACAGTATTAGTAGGTGACGAGTAGTTCCTGGTGTTTGCCAGGCACAGCACTTATCATTGTGCATAACAAGCTTGATTTGTTCTCCATAGACCATAGAATATTTTTTTCCTCATTCTCTTAGTCCTTTTAATGTTTGACAAACAGCAGATGAGCTTTTGTTACCATCTAACCACTGTACCATAAAGGCCCAGTGGATGAAGTATTGCAGTCCTTCTGCCAGTATACTTACTTATTTGTTGGGTTACTAATCACTTCATTGACCAAAGTCTTGTCTGGTTATTCACTGGCAGCTCTAGAAAGATTGTGAAAGTGAACAATCATTGAGGCAACTGTCCTCCTGGCAAAATTCAAAGCTTTAGAAATGGTTTGATAAACCTGACTCACCACCACCACCACCACCAATCATGTTATTGTGGAGGTTTACAGAGTTCCTTGGAATTCATGGTGTACTTTAAATCCTGACTTGCAGTGTGAAATCTGGGATGATATACACCCATGTGCGTGGCTTTTTTAAATTTGTCCCATCATTCAACTTCACAGACACCCTTAATAGAAAAGAGAGCCAATAGAATGCACCTAATCACAATTTGGACAGCTAGGGCACAGGACTTGAAAATTTTAGTAAATGAGAGCTACATGGGTCAGGAGGTAGACATGTGCCAGGACAAGCCAGGAAAACTTCACTGCTCTAAGTTTCCTTGAGCAAGACACTGAACCCATTCTTAGCTGCTCCTGTTGAGTGCAGGCAAACTCATTGTGTGAATGGGTGAATGAGAAGCATTGTAAAGTGCTTTGGGTACCAATAAGGTAGAAAAGTATGGGGTACCCCCCCATAGGGCATTATTCAGAATTATAATCTGTCAGACACACATCAAAAGCTCTAATAGACACTTGTGAAATTCATTCACGTTATACTGAAACCTGTCTCACACACGCACACACATACTAGAGGACAAGACAATTTAAGTTAAAGGACTTCCTGTTTACCTGTCTATGTTAAACAAGTCATAAGTAGTAGTCATTTATAGAAATGACTTGGTTTTTCTAAAATTAAGAAAATTAAAGTTAATTTATAAATGTTTACAAGTACTTTAATAGCAAACTGACAATGCTTTTATGTAGTTGCAAGTATTTGTTTTTATTAACGTTATTCTCAGTTTTATTTCTTTTCATTGTTTTGCAGCTCTAAAGAAGGACTTGGAGAGTCATTGCTTACTGCATGAGCCACCACCAAACTTTGTTCTCACCAGTAGTATTTTCCCTTCTGGTTTATGGTAACCATGATGGGTCCCCTTGGACACCATTTAATTATGCAGACCTCTAGTGTCTCTAGTGTGTTGTTGTTTTTTTTCTTTTCTTTTCTTTTTTCTTTCTTTTTGACTACTATTAATAGTGACCTGAATTGTACCCATTGACCAAAATGGTCAAGAACAAGTGATTTAGGAAGCTTAATTACATTGATTTCCACAGATTCTGTGAAGGACTGAAAAGACTTGTGGTTTTGGACAAAGTCCAAAGGTATCCAGACAGCTTTCCCCTGTTCTGCTATGAGCCAAGCACACTGACTGCTGACCAGATGGATGATCTTTTCAGCATTCAGCTGTCTCCCCTTTGATTCCTTACTTTTGAGAAGTAAAATACTCAATTGGACAATAAACGAATACATTAAAAAAAAAAATTTACATAATTTTTTATTATTTGGACCAACTACTACTTGTAATATGTTTCGGTTTCTGTATAAGAAGAAAGCCCATCAAAACTACAGAAGATACTGACCTTTGTAACTGGAGCCTCTGTGGTACCAGCCATGGGCTTTTCACCACCACCCTCTGTTGAGTTCATTCTTAAAGGAGATGATGAGTTAAACTGCATCAAGTTACCACTACATGTGTCATGCCAACTGTTCAAGGAGATGTTTGACTTTGCATTAAGAAACACGTTGGTTTTTCTGTCTCTCACTTAATTCTCAGTTTGTTTTTACAAGACATATTTTGTATTCATAAGGTTTCTTAAATGTTTAAGATATATTTTACAAAGTTGGGCATAGATGTATGTCAGTGTCTTATTTTACCATCTTTTGTCTGCCTCTGTCAGTCTTGGTCTGGCTGTACTTCGCTCCTCCTCCACTCTGTTGATCTCTTTATGTGTCTGTACTTCTCTGTCTCTCACCTTCTCTTTTTGTCTCAGTCTTTGTGAAAAAGAAAAATTACCAACTGTCATTTGTGAACAAATGTTTAATATGTTCAATTTTATGAAATGATGTTTAAAATGAATCAAGTGGAAAAAACAAACTGCACTATTCACTGCAAAAAGTTCAGAAGTGACAAAAACACATGTATTTCACAATTTCCATCATTTTCAAGTGGATTCACTTGTTGGATAATGTTCATTGTGGTGTCATTAATGTCTGTAATTACAACATTATTGTTTGACTGAAGTTCCAGTAATGGCCCTTCTTCATCAATGCCATAGTTATTAACATCAAAACTTGATTTATAACTGAAAGAATTCTGACGCATACACCTTTATGCCACAGCTGAAGAGGTGTCTGCCCACCTTGTTTGGAGAGCTCATGGTTGTTGTATTGGTTGAATTCTGTTAGTGTCTGCTCAACTCATGGTAAATAATAATAATTAAACATGATGCAGACAAAAAAGATGTAGTTAATTCAGTGAATCTAAGGTGCCCTGTTAAAAAAGATTATAAAGTGTCTTGATACAACTCTGTTAAGTTCTGCCATAGTCTTTCAGTTCTTTGGTTGTGCACCTAAATGCCTGTAATAACGCTGTTCAGTCCCCTTCTTTCCAAATCAGCAAGATTAATATTTTCCATATCGTGATCCCACCTGTCCTTTACGCACAAACCAAAGATCTCTACTCCCTCTACAAATAATGACTTATCTAACAACTTGAGATTCTGTTGTTAGATAAGCATCTTTAAAATATAATAGTCTGATTGGAGCAATCAATACAGCCATGAAAAATCATTAGCCACCTCACCAGCTTATGGTTGCCATCAAAATGCCTGTTTGGAGATGAGAATCAAATCATTTTATTATACGTATTTTTACACATAAACTGCATTACAGAGCACTAGTAAAAAAAAAAAAACATCCTTATTTCCTCTCACCTCAAAATATAAAGATAGAACTTGGAAAAACAAAGCAGATCATTTTATTGGATTATTTTTTTTCCAGTTACATATATAAGCACATTTTGTGTGTGTGTGTGTAAAAGCTTTTCAGTGTTGTATATGAAAGCATTTTACTTGTATGTGTGGTTTTCAGTATAGTGTATGAATGATTTTGATTTCATATGTGTCTGTGAGAGGATCATTTTGAGTAATAAGCGTTATATAAGTGCAGAGCATTTTCCATTAGTCTGAATGTTTTTTAGGGTATTCTTCAAAAAAAGAGTTGATCCCTCAGTGAATCTACCCTGAATAAATCATTTTGGTCTTGTTTGCATGTAAATTAATAGGCAAAAAAGCTTTTTTATTTAAAATTTACAACACAATGTGTTGTACAAAAAGTGAATCAGAAGCAACTTCATCTATGGAAAAGACTATGGCTAAAGTACAGAAGACACATTGTTTGCTATTGTCTGTTGCAGTAGTGCATATCCTTCAGCATTTAAAAGCTTCCAAACCATTAATCAATAGCAGTATAACTCTAAGCATGTTCAATTGTATACACTCAGTTGGCAGTTTATTAGGTACACTTAGTCGCAGCTAACTGAACTGTACTGTATCATAAATGTGTCCCCTGCTGCAATTTACATGCCAACCCTTGATGGATTACAACATCTGACTCACAGTAGATTGATGGCTGCCCATTTATCAGTGTACTGCTGCAGCAATCTGTTTGGGATTTAATTTACATTGGAGTGTTGTTGTTCTACTGCAAGTAGGATGTTGCAGCTGGACCTCAAGCACATGGGAACAGTTGGCTTCAACTTGGGGAACTTGGCATAGAATGTATGAATGTCACTTACCTTGAACATAGTGACAGGTGGAGGCTATTGCAAAAATGAGAAAACTGCAAGCAAAGTTTGTCGGGACTCAAAGGTTAATGAAAGTGACAGCATTTTATTTATCAAACGCAGAGATTGAATTGAGCAAGAGAGCAAGGCAAATAGTTATGAGTCAGGATAACTTCAATAAAGATCAGTGCTGCAATAAAACTCAAGTGGCTCAGAACATCAGTAGCTAAAGAGACGGAAGAAATACAGTGAGCTTTTAGAAAATTTGTCATGGGTCAGGCTATGTTCTGTTAACTTGATGGAAGAAACAGTGAGTAGAGTGCATTTGGCCAGAGTCCAGGTTATTCTACAAATAAATCAATGGAGAGGAAGTATATGGGGAGTGCCACAAGGTGATGGTTCAGTCGCAAATTACTTAAAATTAAACGTAATGAAAAATGAATTTCTGCATTCGGCGGCAACATGTTATGCATCCATGTGTTTATAATTTACTCTTCAGTATTGAGTGGCTCAGTATCAAGTTCAGTTTCAGTGCTAATATTACATTTTCGATGAAGAATAAACCTTATCGGGCTAATATTTTAAGAGGTAAAGTGTGTAAAGAGAGCGCAGGGGAGAACCAACTGAGGAAGAAAATGATGCTGATAAAGAGGAGTGAAAGTGGAGGCATTAAAAAGGGCAATGTGTGTTATAAAGGCAGAGAATGGAGCATCTGACGCGCTCCTCATTTACTGTCATGTAAGTGCAGAATGTTACAAAGGTTAATATCAACTATGTGAGTGACACTTGGTGATCAATATCACATTTACTGTGATGGAAACTGAAACTTCTATAAAAGACTGTGAGCTTCTGTGCATCAGGGCAATACAGGAGGATGCACAAGAACACAGGCTCACATTCATGTATTATTTAGACAGAATTGACATTTGTACTGACAACATTGTGTAATTTACTAATATACAGCCTTTGTTGAAGAGTTTATTAATTTAACACCACCTGAAACCAGTGTCTGTTCAGTAGTTTAAAAGAAGATTCCATCAGCTTGCTAGCATTTGGCTCCAAATTAGAGTGGCACAAAGTCAACACATGTCAATATGATGCAATGCAGGACGAATTACAAAAAAAAAGACAAGCAGCCATTTATGTTATGTATGCTTTGCATTAAAATGCACTTGAAAATCCTATTGAATGGCATTGCCAACAGTATAAGTCTGCAAACTAATGCACAGCTGATAATGAATAATGTAACACAAGATCGTTGGTGACAAATGCATATTTAAGATACTGATGATTATCTTGCATTCCTTAAAATCACATTAATGCTATATTGGAATTTGTTGCAAGTAGGGAGAAGGGAAATGCACTGTGCTTCTGTTATTTCTAGTTAGCACTGAGACAAATTTGTGATGCATTTTATTTTATCCTCCATTGCTTGCAAAGCCATAAAGAAAACATTGGGTTTCACATTACGTCCATTATATACTCATTTATGCCTGCTTGCAATGTTTTAACGATACCATTAAAAGCTATTGTGTTTCCTATCAGTCCCCCTGTGTTTATACTGTTTTGATTAATTCTGCAATTCATCCCTACTTCATATTTAATCATAATTCACTTTCTGTTCACATCACCATCACTGATTGTCTTTTCTCGATTTTTATTCTAATATACTGCAGGCACTGCGACTTTTGTGTATTGTCTATGCAGGAAAAATGCTCAGTAAGTTAAAGGATTTTCCCTCAGTTTTCATTGTCATGGTGCAAAAAGACCAAACAAGAAATAAATAAATAAATGACACTACAAATAAGTTGTTAGCTAAGCAACCACTACCCTTTCTCACTACTTATTGAAGTTAGTAATGCAGTATAAGTATAAATGTATTCTTCCAATTTCTCTAGGTACAATATATTAAAGCTCAAATGCTGCTAGTTTGGCTGTAAAATAGGTTCAATCATACAAATTAGCCTCAACAAGGGATATTCTACTGATTCAGCATTAAAAATAAGATAAGATCAATTAATTGTCTCCGGAAGGAGAAATAGTTGTGAATCACAATTATTGGAACACAATGGTGGAATACACAGAAATAATAAATAAAAAACGATGGTGTTAAAACATATTTAAATTAAACAAAATAAAATCTTTGCATCAAATGAGTTTAAGTTAAGGTGAGAAAAAGTATTGGAACATGTGACTGACAGGTGTTTCTTGCTACCCGGGTGTTACCTGTGAGATTGATGGTTTAAACAGTGAATTGAACTAAATAGCTACTCTTAGTTTTTGCCTTGCATTTTACTTATGAACACAGTATTTGCTGTTTTTTTTTGGGGTCCTTTCGGCTTATCCCATGAGTTCAGGGTTGGCACAGCGGATCATTGTGTGCATGTTGATTTGGCACAGTTTTTTTTTTTTTTTTTTACGCCGGATGCCCTTCCTGATGCAACCCTCCCCAGTTTCTACCGTACTTGGACCAGCACTGCACAGCTGGGGAGGGGAAACTGCTGTTGGTTTTTTAAGTCTTACATTTGTGGTAACAAAGCAACACAATCAGTAAACCACTTTTTGTAGCTGTCTGTTCTTCACAGTGACATGTCTAGAGTGGCAAAGCAGGCACAAGCCCCACATGCAAACTGACATTTAAGGACATTTCTACATCCAACCATAGTCCATTGTGAGAGAGGACAGGAGGCTGCTGCAGATGCACTCACTGCAGATGCAGATCCACAATAGTTGAGATTTACAAAACACAACCAAGTATGTGTGCAACTTTATTAAGCTGATGAAAAGAATTTGCTGCACATATCTGTTTATGTACAAATTTTTATGCATTTTATTACCTTTGACACGTAATGATAAATATTAAAATAAATGATGTTGTTTTTTTAGTAATTACACAAGGGGCACATTGAGGTTTTTATGTGCATACATTTGTGAAATAGCCATCTTCACTGTGATAAAACCCTTTAAGTACTATCAAAGCCATTGACAATAGTTGTTGAATTATTAAAGAATGAGGTGTTTTCACAGGGACAAGTTGCTGTATCACACTTTAGCTAGTTTTATGTGTTGTAGCAGAGGTGACTCTCACTTAAAACTGTTTATTGTTGGTTGAAATACTGTGACCGAGCATCTTGCTTGATTTTAAAGTGGCATAACAGTCTTCTGAAAGATAGAGATTCTGCAAATTGAAGAACGAGGTCAGTCCATCTGTAGACTGAATGCCTCTTTCCTTTAGATACATATTAGAAAACAGTGCTGTTTTTATAGGCCTTCTGTGGACATGGATGCGCAGTAATTTAGTGCTTCTTTTTTTTTTTTTGTGGACTAAAGCACTTATTAAACAAGACTTTTTAGCGTTTAGATTGATGAGATGTGAATTAATGACTCTGTTAGCTTTTAGAATTCTCCTCCATTAACTGTACTGGGACTCTCACTTTCAAATGTTCTGTATCATGGTCATGGGTGTAGAATGAACAATATTGACAAAGCATGTAATAAATGTGTATTGTAATATTTAAGCATGTACTCCCACTCTCTCTTCCTGACAGAACAGGTGACACACACTGTGTTTAAGCTTACCATCACCATCATTTGGTAATTAGCTCTAACAGTTATGATTCAGTGAAGCTGGCAATTCAAATTAAAAGCAGTGCATTAGCAGTCAGCGCTAACATAATTAGCTACACTTTGAAGGCAGCTAATCACAGAGCAGGAACCCCTGGGCAACCCTGCCAACACACAGAGGTTAGCAACACTGAACTGATTAAAAATCTGTCTTGTATGCACAAGGAAGGATTTCCATCGGACAACAGACCCAATGTCAAACTGCCGCGTCGTTGGGCAGGTGATTCGGAAAAGAGGATTAAGTATTCTGTATTGGGAAAAACTCACTTTGTTTAAGCTGCACTGATCATGTGAAAGGTGTCACACTTTGGGGAAAACAGGGAAGAGAATTATCACCTGAATCAGCTCGAGTGTGTGGTAGTTTTTGACCCACGTCCTTAGGTTCCAGCCACAACAGCTAAATATACAATCTATGCAACTACACATTTTCTTGTGAGAAAAAATAAATCCCAACTAGATTACACTTTTGGTGGGACGTTCCACGGAAAGGCCGCCGCAGACAAAATGTTCAGATGTAGCTATAAACGTGTCGGTGTCAGCTTACACTGAGTTGAGAGCTGTATGCCCAGAGGGCTATTACTACTCAGAAACTGAAGTAAAGACAAAAAAAAAAAAAAGAAAACACTAGTAAAGTGATAATTATTGAGTGAATTTAGTGTCAGATCAGCTTTTTTTTTCTGCTCTATTATCTTTACCAACTTGGAAGAAGATAATGTACAGTAACATTATTTCAAAGAGCTTGTCTTCTAAAAAGGACATTTTTAGGGAACATTTTTATTTTTGAATGAATGAAAAGCAACATTTACATACATTATTCCTCTGCCACCAAAAAGCAGCTAGAGTCAGACATTTCCCTCAACGGTTGGTGAAGACTAAACTAAGCTTATAGTATAGACAATATTAAAACACATCTTATGGCTGAATGATTTAAATCCTTAGGTGTAATAAAGAGATAATAAAAAAAAGGTTGCAGAAGCACTATCAATTACATCAGGTATGGATTTTAAAGAATAATATCCACCTCTAATCTGCGACCACTCTTGTTGCAGGTATCAACTATGTCCTGTCCCTTGGTGTTTCAGTGGAGTTTTAAAAGGAACACAGATGCTTGGAAAAAGGTTACAGCTTTTTTCATATTGTTAAGTGGCTGCAATCTTTCCACTTTTCCTCTCCTCTTCTGTACGTATTGCTGTGGTGGTAGGCAGAAAGGTTGATTAAACAATCTGGTACCTGTTTCAGTTTTAGATGAGCTTTCTTCTTCTACGCCTTTTAAAACTGGTTGGTTAACTCTCCCTCTTTTAAAACCACAAGCAGGATTCTCTATCCCCTATGAATTCTTGACCTTTGTTCTCCCAGCTTTTTGCTGTTTTGCACCAGTAAGTTACTGGCTCCTGCTAACATGATTGGTGGAGATTCTAACATTTTGAAGGTGGCTAACATCGCAGACAAGAAGCCCTGAGCTAATCTCCCAGTGGCTGTGGATCAAAACACAGAGGTGATTGAATACGCCATATCTGGAAGAAGAAGGGATGGGGTGGTGGTGATCCAATCAGTCAGCGGGTGGTCTCTTTGATCAGACATTGGCTCAGGCCAGGGGAAATTGGGCCAACAAAATGCTGGATTGAAAGAAAAGAATTGCAGGATGAGATGTGTTTTAATATTTTACATTATTTTGTAATGTGCAAATATTAAGGAGGGTTATTAATTATGTATATGTATTATTTCACTGTCCTCTGAAACCAATTTCATGTTAGATCTTTTTCTGAGAAATGACTCCTTGAGCAGGCTGCCTTTTACCTCATAATTTATCATTTCTAAACAATAAGTTAGATGCCTCAAATGATCAAGAACTACAAATATGCAAGAATGAAATCTTGCTGGATATCCTTAGAAGAGATATTAGACCTACTATTTTTACAATACGTTACATTATTAAGAAGAACCTTTTATACAAAACTACAGAAAAAGAATATTTAACCAGAGGACAAGCAACTTTTTGCTTCTTTGTGTGCGATCACTTCTAGATATGATATATAAATGATATATGAGGGGAAATTAGTGTCAGGTGTTCCCTTAAGACATTGTTAATGTAATGAACATCCACTTGCTTTTAACAATTGCTTTAGAAAATGTGGATAGACAGACTAAGAAAATGGCAGAAAACTCTTATCTTCTCATATCGATTGTTACTCTAAAACGAGGCCCTGATCAGCGATGGCCCAGGATCAATTCCAGGCCTGCAAAAATACGTTGTTATTCATTTAGCCATGATCAAAACCATAATGGAACCATTTTGACCTAATTAACTTTAAACATCTATTGTCTCTGTTTATTTGGAGTCAGGTTGCAGTGGCAGCAGGTCCAACAAGGTAGTACAGACGTCTCTCTCCTTAGCAATGTTTCTAGCTCCCCAGTTGGGGTTTCATGGCAGTTTCAGAAATAATGGAAATACATTATCTGGCCTACCAGTTGAAGATGCCCAAGAGAGAGCATATCCACCTAGTACAAAGCTTGATCAATGCTTTACGTTTGTGTGACTATTTAAATTCAGTGTGTGTTAATGTGTGTGAGGTGAGCAGCCGTCATTTTATGTGCCGAACTCACACATACAATAAAGACATCTCCAGTCCCCATTGAGACTATACTGCTGAATAACACTTGGCTAAGGTGTCAGTCAAATTTGTGGTATTGACACTGAGGACCCAGAGAGAGTACACAGAGTCCCTTCTTACCATGGTGGGACAGGGAGAAAGACAGACACAAAGACTGATTAACTGTCAATATGGTGTGCTCAAGTCGGCTGGCGTCTGAGTGAGTGACACCCGTCTAGAGTTCACATCAGCAGCAGACCAAAAGACAGTACGGTCTCAAGCTTGTGGTGAAGAAAAGGATAACCGAAAGTAGACTCAGAATGTGATTCTTTTAGGCTGATTTCATTCATTTCTCACAGGATTTCTACAAACCTTTTTTTTAAAACAATATCAATTTCTTGATTGGTAGTGGAAGGATCTGGCATCCAGTAAAATTCTTGATCTAGGCCTTTAAACAAAAACGAAAAAAGATCATCTTGAACATAATTTCAGAGAGTTTATTTTTCCTTCTCTGAGGAACAACTCACTGAGACACGTGCCCATGCACCTGCTAATTAAGCTAATTGGTATTTCTCTAGCACAACACACTGGAAGGGCAGGTAACATCACCCTACTGTTTCCACTGCTGCAGCTGACTTCAAATTAGCATTGTAGTAAATTTGTAGAGCGTGAGTCTTATTATGTAGCTTCAATTGTTTTGTGTTTTTATCCAAAAAGTCTGTTTAACACAAATTAATGCAGAGAACATTGCATTTAAGGCATGTAAGGAGCCGAGTCACCAGACGATACAATCTCCAGAGCACTATTTACAGTTATTTGGCTCCTCTTCTTATTGGAAGTAAAGAAATCTATCATGTGAAAGCTAAGACAGGTCCTGTTCAGCTCATGACAAAATAGCCAAGACACTTCTCCCGGTTCCCCCTTTAACAACCGACTTTCATTTCCAGCTTAATTTCTCTCACAGCAAGTTCTTGACTCGAAGCATCTTTCTGAGGGAATAAATCAGGGCTCGACACTAGTCCCGGGCTGTTACAGGTGTCTGCACAGATCAGGTCAGAACTTCCACCTGGAGGTCCTCATAAAGTGAAATCAAATGTCATGTCGGTCAATGAGGAAATGATGCTGAAAGGTAAACAGGTGAAGCACTAATAGAGAGAGAGATTGATTTATGTGAACCGTGCTGTGTGAATCAGAAAAGCCATTTTGTGAGGAATAGATAGGTTAGATGATATATTACAGTTTTGTTACTATAAAAATCTGGACTCATTTATCAAAATATGCATAGAGCAAGTTCTAAATGTGTGCAATGCATGAACAAGAAAATGGTTATTTATCTATTAAACATGCACCTCAAACGCCTCAAAGATGCTAAGTATAAACACAGCCTCTGTCCAAGAGGAATGCAGAATTAGGAGCTAGGACTTTCAGGGCGCCAAGTCTAATTTCTCAGGTGATCCTGCATTATTCAAAGCTGCTAAATGTGATGAGACCATGGTGTGCAGATCCTCATGCACTGCTTGCTGTGCAAACACATCAACTGAAAGGAAAGCAATGCTTCCTGTCAGCACATGCAGTAATATCAAACTGTGCTCCAACAATAGAGCAGCTGAGAAACCAAGTAACAAACAACACAAAAAAAAAAAAAACAACCCAACATTCATCCAGTCTCCTTTGACATTTCCACAGTTTTATCTAACACTATCAAACGTATGATGGTGACGGCTGATTAAAGATGAATTTAGTCTGTCAAATTTGATTGCTTAACAACAGAAATAAATGATACACTAAATAACTGTTTACTAAAATGATACTAAAAGAGTTCATTGTGAATCCAGAGTTATTCTGTAACATTAGTCATAGTGGTAGAAATTCCTTTTTAATTTTACAGATAAAAACAGAAATGCAGGAACAATAGTTTACAATATAATCTTACTTACATGCTTTATAAGAGATGATTGAAGTCAACTATACCCTTTATGATGGGAGCATATTGGTCCACCTAATCTGAAGCCACATTTTTCAAACTATAATCAGTAACTCTGTAGCCTCACAAAAAGAGCAAAGATGATACATTTTAATGATTTTGTGGATGTATGTGCCAAAAGACACAGCAAGAGGTGAATTTAGCTGTTCTAAGAAGAATGCTGACAATTCATAATTTAAGAATGTTTTACATTTATTTTGAAAGAATTGGGATTTGGTTGGTTTTGAAAACAACCTGTTATATATATTTTTTATAAATGGATTAATACATTTTTTTCCGTTTGTTTAGTTCAGCCAAGATGTGGAAACAGCTACTGAAAATCCATCTGTATTGAAAATACAAGCTAAATGGAATCTGAGTGACCACAATTGGGACTGATTTGGTGGGTTTCCCCCATGAAAATATTCTGTATTCTGGGGGCACCACTGTTGTCATGCATCTGAGAGTGTATGGATACTACACTACAATGCTGCTAGATGGAACAAAAATACTGCAGACCCTAGGCAGGAAAGCAAATAGTACAAATACATACCTGGTCAGTGTTTGAGAACAATTATCCAATTCACCTTGAAATCTCCAGTAATACAAATTTGTGGTACAGTTGCATGTTTATCCCAGAGACACTGCAGGATGGATTTGAGGTTGAGATTCAGAATGGTAACTATGTAGGAGCTCTGGCAATACCCAGTGTGAAAAATGATGATGGAGCTGTTAAACACGCACACAGATTCACACACCCGTATGCACACACACAGGCTAATGCTGATCCAGGACGCAGCTACCAAGTCAAAGTAATTGGAGAGTCGTGCGAGGTAACGCGAATGAAAAGATTGAGCCAGCAGAGCCCAAAGGTAAGAAAAAAGGAATTCATTCATTGTTGAGGCTTAAGAGTGATGAACAACAACTGCAGAGGAAGGAGGTCAGAGAAGAAATACTCATGGAATAAAGGACAGAAGACCAGCTGTGTTGTAAAAGAACAAAGGGTACTGTGGAAACTCGAGTTCAGTTCCATTCAGTTCCAGCCAATCAATGAGTTCAAAGATAATTGGTAGAGTTAAACAAAAATCTCAACACCAACTGAAAAACTAATCAAGAACCAGTTCTTTTCAAAGTGCAGTGTGTAAGATTGAGGCCAAAAAGAGGCAAAACAATAAATATTGGTGTGGTCTTCAATGAAGGACAAATGTTTTCACAGAGATGATGAAGTCATTTCAAGATAAGTACATCAAAGAATAATTTAGTCGGTGGTTTAATCCCCAGCTCTTCGTCAAAGTGTCCTTATACGAGTCACTGAATCCTAGGTTGCTCTCAGTGGGTCAGGCCAATACCTTTACATGAAAGTTCAGTCACCACGGGTGTGTAAGTGTGCTTATGGATACATAAGTGATCATCCACCCACACGTTGGTCCCTCACACACTTTACAGTAGTAGCACTAATATGTCAAACGCAAGTAGTGCAGCAGAAATGGCAGTAAAGGGCAAATCTACACAATTGGTCTTTTCACTGCAGCGGCACAAAACCACAAATTCTTTACTTCCCAAGGTAGCCCTGTAGGACACACACACACACACACACACACACACACACACACACACACACAGCTGCCATGGTGGCAGTGAGGGTAGAAGTAGTTATTTCTCTTCAAGCAAGATGGAGACAGGTTCATTTACTAATCCCCCCCACCACCTTCAGCACCTCAGGGCCTGCCCCACAAGAGTTTCTGTCTCACACACACACACACAAAGATACCTCTATATTTCATTCCATCCCTTTATCTCATTCTGTTCTTTTCCTCCCTATAAGCCTTTCTTGTGTGTTCCATCACATATCCCTTTCCATTTTCCGTCCAACTCCTGTCTTTTGTTTAACAAGGTTTCTCTTTGTCCTTGTCCTTCAATTCACCAAAAGAAGGAGGATTTTAAAAGTGAAACAAAACTAAAGAGTGAATATAATGCAAACAATATGTTTATTATGAACACATGTTCACTTTTAAACAACAAAGAAGACATGAGGAGGAGGTTGGAAAGGATGGTTGGGGTCAGAGAGGACTTGGATCCAGGACACTAGCCCTTTTTTTGTATTTAAGTTAAGTGGTTAGTTTTTAATATTTAGTCCATAGTTTGGATTAAAGTTATTTAAGTTTGCTAAACACACATACAACAAACGTAAGATATAAAAACCAGTAGCTCCACTAATAGAGCAATGTTCTCTCATGTGGCTGTGGCTCAGGTGGTAAAACAGGACACCCGCTAAACACAGCGTGTCCTGAGTTTCCTCATGGGGATCAATAAAAAAATATTATAAGTAGTCAAAATTAAATAGGAAGTTAATTAACGTTGTAATGTAGCATTTAGCATAAAGCACTCACTACCCGAGTACAGATTTATAGATCCACCAGGTTGCCCATAAACTCTTAGAGGGATCCTTATTAAGTTCCAAATTATCACCAGGGGCAGTGTGTTTTCCAAGACTACAGATGCACTGTATGAGTCCAGCAACAATTCCCGACTAAAATGGGCCTTTCCTAAAGAAAATGCATGTGATTGCTGAAAGCCAGCTGCTACAGCTGCTCGCAGCCTTCGCCGCTGTGCAATTGGAAGCCCTGAACAATTTAAAGTGAGAAGTACGCTGCTATTGCTACCTGCTGCCATCTCCCCTGTCTGATAGTCAGCAGTAAACACTTTTGAAGCGGAAAAACATTAAATGAAAAATAAATATTCAATTGCAGTTGCAGTTGGTGGCTACAGAGTGAATCCTGCACATATGACCAGAGTTTCATGAAAGTAGCTTTCAGTAATCACACTCATTATAATTATTACTGGAAACAACAAGAGTATCACACTAATAACTGGTGGTGTGGCAGCCGCCAACATGTAGCATATGAAGAAAATACATCATGATGCATGTTACTGCACAGCTGTGTGCAGAGTGGCAACTTACACATACCATTCAATACAACAACCTATCATTGGCCACACGGTGGCGCTATATAGGCCACACTGTAATATGCAGAGAATTTTAATATGGGGGAGCTGTACACAAAGTTTCATAATGTTACCATCTGTAGTTTTTGAGATATTGCTGTGTAAAGATGACTCCCATATTCACACTAATAATAAATAATGGAAACAACACAAGTTAGATATTTCTGCAATCACACTAATATTAAAAACAATAATAGTTTTAAAAAATTATTAAAATAATAATAATGATATTAATATATAATATAATTTATTAAATACAAAAAGAAGAATAATGATAATAATAATATTCTTCTTCTTCTTTTTCTTTGGGCTGTTCTCTTTCAGGAGTCGCCACAGCGAATCATGTGCCTCCATCTAACTCTGTCCTCTGCATCCTCTTCTCTCACACCAACTAACTTCATGTCCTCCCTCACTACATCCATAAATCTCCTCTTTGATCTTCCTCTAGACCTCCTGCCTGGCAGCTCCAACCTCAGCATCCTTCTACCGATATATTGACAGTTTCTCCTCTGAACATGTCAAACCACCTCAATCTGTCCTCTCTGACTTTATCTCCAAACATCTAACATGATCTGTCCCTCTGATGTCCTCATTCCTGATCCTGTCCATCCTCGTCACTCCCAAAGAGAACCTCAACATCTTAAGCTCTGCTACCTCCAGCTCTGCCTCCTGTCTTTTCTTCAGTGCCACTGTCTCTAAGCTGAACATCATCTCTGGTCTCACCACCGTCTTGAACACCTTTCCTTTCATTCTCGCTGAGACTCTTTTATCACACAACACACCTGACACTTTTCTCCACCTGTTCCAACCTGCCTGAACTCACCTCTTCACCTCTTTTCCACACTCACCGTTGCTCTGAACCATTGACCCTAAGTACTTAAAGTCCTGCACCTTCTTCACCTCTGCTCCCTGTAACCTCACTGTTCCACCTGGGTCCCTCTCATTGACACACATGTATTCTGTCTTGCTGCGGCTAAGCTTCATTCCTCTGTTTTCCAGAGCAGACCTCCACCTCTCTAGATTTTCCTCCACCTGCTCTCTGCTCTCACTACAAATCACAATGTCATCTGCAAACCTCATAGTCCACGGAGATTCCTGTCTAACCTCATCTGTCAGCCTGTCCATCACCAGAAACAAGAAGGGGCTCAGAGCCGATCCTTGATGCAGACCCACCTCCACCTTGAACTCCTCTGTCACACCTACAGCACCTCACCACTGTCTTACAGCTCTCATACATGTCCTGCACCACTCTAACATACTTCTCTGTCACTCCAGACGTCCTCATACAATACCACAGCTCCTCTCTCTGCACCCTGTCATACACTTTCTCTAAATCTACAAAGACACAATGCAACTCCCTCTGACCTTCTCTGTATTTCTCCATCAGCATCCTCAAAGCAAATACTGCATCTGTTGTCTCTTTCTAGGCATGAAACCATATTGCTGCTCACAAATGTTCACCTCTGCCCGAGCTTCCACTACTCTTTCCCACAACTTCATTGTTTGGCTCATCAGCTTTATTCTTCTGTAGTTGCCACAGCTCTGCTCATCTCCCTTGTTCTTAAAAATGGGCACCAGTACACTTCTCCTCCAGTCCTCAGCATCCTCTCACTCCAAGATCTTGTTAAACAAACTAGTCAGAAACTCTACTGCCACCTCTCCTAGACACTTCCATACCTCCACAGGTTTGTCATCAGGACCAACTGCCTTTCCACTCTTCATCCTCTTCAACGTCCTCCTCACTTCACTCTTACTAATCTTTGCTACTTCCTGCTCCACACCAGTCACCTCTTCTACTCTTCGTTTTCTTTCATTTTCCTCATTCATCAACTCTTCAAAGTTCCATCTTCCCATCACACTCCTGGCAGCTGTCAATACATTTCCATCCTTATCTTTAATCACACTAACCTGCTGCACATCCTTCCCATCTCTATCTCTTTGTCTGTCCAACCTGTACAAATCCACCCCTCCCTCCTTACTGTCCAACCTAACATACAAGTCCTCATATGCTCTTTGTTTGGCCTTTGCCACCTCTACCTTCACCTTATGCTGCATCTCCCTGTACTCCTGTCTACTCTCTTCAGTCCTCTCAGTGTCCCACTTCTTCTTAGCTAACCTCTTTCTCTGTATACACTCTTGAACTTCCTCATCGCACCACCAAATCTCCTTGTCCACTTTCCTCTCTCCAGATGACACACGAGTACCCTCCTACCTGTCACCCTGATCACATCAGCTGTAGTGGTCCAGTCATCTGAGAGCACCCCCAGACAACCCAGAGTCTGTCTCAGCTACTCAAAAAACTACACAACATTCTTCCTTTTTCAACTTCCACCACTTCGTCCTCTGCTCTGCCTTTGTCCTCTTCATCTTCCTCACCACCAGAGTCATTTTACACACCACCATCCTGTGTTGTCTGGCTACACTCTCCCCTACCAATACTTTACAGTCACTGATCTCTTTCAGATTACAACGTCTACACAAGATGTTGTCCACCTGAGTCCTTCTACCTCTGCTCTTATACGTCACCCTATGTTCCTGCCTCTTCTGGAAGAAAGTGTTCACTAGAGCCATTTCCATCCTCTTTGCAAAGTCTACCACCATCTGTCCTTCTGCATTCCTGTCCTGAAGACCAAACCTGCCCATCGCATTCTCATCACCTCTGTTCCCTTCACCTACATGTCCATTGAAATCTTCACCAATCACCACTCTCTCACCTCTGGGGATGCTCTGCATCACTTCATCTAACTCACTCCAGAATTTCTCCTTCTCTTCTAACTCACATCCTACCTGTGGGGCATAACCACTAACAACACTGAACATCACTCTTCAATTTCCAGCTTCAGACTCATCAACCTGTCTGATACTCTTTTCACCTCTAGAACATTCCTCACAAACTCCTCTTTCAGGATAACTCCTACTCCATTTCTCTTCCTATCTGACCCATGGTAGAACAACTTGAACTCTGCTCCTAAGCTTCTAGCTTTGCTACCTTTCCACCTGGTCTCCTGGACACACAGTATGGCCACCCTCCTTATCTGCATCATGTCAATCAACTCTCTAGCCTTCCTTGTCATAGTCCCAGTTTCAAAGTCCCTACTGTCAGTCCTACATTCTTAGATTTCCTCTTCTCTCTCTGCCTACGAACACACCTTCCTCCTCTCCTTCTTCGTCTTCAACCAACAGTAGTCCAATTTCCACCGGTACCCTGTAGGTCAACAGCACCGGTGGCGGTCATTGTTAACCTGGGCCCCAACCGATCCCGTATGGAAGTCATTGTCACGATTCACATGTTTAATTTGGCATGTGTTTTACATCGGATGCCCTTCCTGACACAACCCTCTGCATTTATCCAGACTTGGGACTGCACAAGAAGACACTGGCTTGTGCCCCCTTGCGGTTGCATTAAGAATAAGGATAATAATAAACACTGTAAACAACAAGAGTGTGATCCCTAATAAATACAACCGGAATCCCTCTCCCACCGCATGGTATTGGCTCATGATGACTCTGCCCTACTCATCATTTATGTTTTCCCATCAGTAAAATGTGCATAAGGCCATGGTTACTCAGGTGATACTAAAATGTGTTGTGAAAACACTCCGGACTCCGAAAGTGTCATAGCCACCACAGTCGACAATGGCACTGTTGTAACTTTATGTGCTGTTGCCATTGTCACCCGCTACATCTGCAACAAAAAACAACAAACCTGGTACCCAAAAAAAAGTTGAGCTGGTGCCGTGCATTTAAAAATCAATACTAGAGTTTTGGTAGGTAGCCAAGCTGCTCTTTTGTACTGGATGTCAATTTCTTTTCCTCACTTTGCTTTAAATTTCTCTCTTTGTTTGTACTGCTTTTTATAGCTGTTAGTCACAGACATTAATGTGGTGACATTTTAGAAGCATTTTTCTGTTTAGAGTCTAAATAAAATCCTTTGTAAATATCATTCTTTGTCATACAAATAGACAACATTAGTGGAAAAGTAAGTATTAGTTTGTATAAAGATTTTAATGCCAATTTGTATAAGGCCATTAACAATGTGAATGTGTTATATTCATGTGTTTCATTCTGATTGACCAGTAGGACAAGCTTTGCTCAAAATGCTTTAGAAGCAAATATCTCTGTATTGTCGCTGTTCAATGAGCCTAAAGCTCTTCACATTAAGATACGTTATGGTGCATAAACATATATAAAAATACATACAAAAAAATGTTGCACACTGTAACTTTAAGGTCAACTCCAGGTGTTTCTTGTCAAATGAAGATTTTGGCTTTAACATATCATCTTTGTCTCCTAAAGCAACTTCCATCACAACAAAGTGAGTCTAATTACTTTCTGGAGCAACTGTATTAATACAATCACCATGCTTTAAAAAAACAACATCAGCTGAAAGCATTGTTGCATTTCCATGCCCTTGTTCCCTCACATTCCTCTCATCTCTATCTCCTGTTTGTCTTGTCCTTTCTCTCTGTCAGCTGATGTTTATCTCATTATTGCTGTGGGCCTCTGGGTTTGTGTGATCAACAGGTTATTCCTACAGGGCTGGGCTATCAGCTGAGTCCTTTACTGTGGGGAAAAAAGCAACCTCATAAAGTATCAACCTCATTTCTTAAAAGGCTAGCGTGTGTGTGTGTGTGTGTGTTTTCTATGCTTGTGCTACTTTACTTCCTTACTTGTCATACATTAAGACAACCGTGTAAACATTTACTCATCAGTTGCAAGGAAAAAGAGCAGATTTGTCTTTTAAAAGTGGTATCTGCAGTTTTGCAAATTTAAAGCCACCATCATATATTAATTAATCCTGTTTATTTAATTAAATATTATTACCATTGTTATGGATTATTTAAGTACTGTGTGTGTTTCAGCTTCAAGATTTGATGCCCTTTACTCCTAACTGGGTTGGTGCACTTCAGGAAAAACTCATGCATTTACCCATTTCAAGATACTTGAAAATGAGGGTTGTTATCTGCTTCCAGGTGGACTGTGGTGTCATTTCTTATGGGAATCCCGTCTAACTCTACCACAAGGAGGGACCTTAAGGAGGATTGGCTTTGTCAATGGTGACTCATTTAGACTCATTCAGGGTGCCTGGAAGTGGGCCTTAGAATTTTGCTGCCTTGTACCTCACTTGTAAGTCTGCTTTTCTGATTGGATTTGCTTTGATGTTTTCTCCTCGACTTAGAATTTTGCTGCTAAAATGACTAAATGTAACAGCTGTGTTAACCTTAGTGGGGTGGAAATCATCCACACTACCCTTTATTTATGTAAATAATGTTCACCAGATATCAGAAGCACTGTTTTAGCAAAATCCAATACAATTGCAATGGTAAAGCAAGCCAAGAAAATACTTCACAAGAAATACCATTTCATGTTTTTACTGAGGTTAAAGCGCTAAAACTGTTGAATGAAATTAATGTTCAAACACAATTAGTTTTAGCTTGATGTACATAATAAACTGACGAACTAATTCTGCAGTTCCCCTTTGGAAAAACAGTAGTATTACAGTACAGGATGGCCCTTCACCCCTGCCACAAAACACACACACACACACACACACACAGGTTCATTTAAGCACAAAACATCTGTTGTCAGATGCCCCGTTCTTTACCAGAGAAGTCTTCTTCAGGAAGCCATGCTCTGTGAGCTCTGTATCTACCACAAAGCTTGTACAACTCATGTTGAGCCTTTGCTGACCTGGATTTCTGCTGACTGAGCAGTCTTGGGCACATCCTTGATCTGTACTGCAAAGTGAAAGATGATTTTTGCACTGACAAAATCCTCCAGTTTTGTTTCTTCCAAGATACAACATGTCCTGCTTGACCCGAGGTTGAGCTGCCTGAAACAGGTTTACCTTTATGTCCTCTCTATTGTGGCAGTTTTCATGACACTTCCTACTTTGTGAGAAGCAGTAAACCATACAAAGCAGGGTCTTTCCAAGGCTGTAATGTGATTTCTGTGATGCCCTCACAACAAAAAACTGACAATGTATTTTTTTGTAATAGAAAAGAATGAAATAACTGATATTAGTGCAAAGAGTGAATTGCAAAGTGTTTAGACCATTGATTCTGATGACTGGGCTGGTCTCCATTGACAAACTCATGTTTCTGGTTTAACAGTCCTTTACTTTCTATGTCCTCCATTCCCCACAGGATGTCTCTGTGCTGATCATATTCTGATGTGGTTTACGCCTTAATCCTCATTGGATTAAGACGTAAACCACATCAGATATTCAGTGCTGGTTGAGAATAAGCTCAGGACGTTTTTCATGTCATTCTCTCTAATTATGAAGTCACAGCATCACAGCCTCCACTGACTGATCGCATTTTTTAAATGTTAATTCCAGTTTCTCACAGCTTAAGTCTTGTTTTTGTAAGTTTTGCCATCATTCCATACATTTTACATATCAAGTTTCAGTTTTTACCACTGTACCACACCTTAAATCAGATATTAATAACTTTCACTAACACAATAAGAGCTGGAAGGTTGTCGACTGAACCAAAATATGGGCTGATGAGAACTGTGACCAGACCGCTGAATGGCATAATAACTTCCCAATCGGGAAGTTACACAAATTACCTTCCCAATTGTGGAAGTTAATGTGTACAGAGTACACACATTATTGACAAGAGACATATACAGATGCAAAATAGGAGCTGAAAGAGAATCTGCTTGGTAGGCGAAGCATTACAAATAATGGCTTTTCACATTCACGTTAAAATAATGAGCATACATGCAAACTTTGCATGGTGTCTTTTCATTATTTGTGTAAAAAGCGTGGTGCTCAACACATCCTCTTTACTCTACTGCACTAATTCTGCGTACCTTAACAAAAGAAGGTCCCTCCTGCCAATTAAAAGCACATTAGCCTAATCACCCAGTAAAAACTACTCATCCATTATGGCTCACTTTGTGAATTTTATCGGCACATTTCACCAGAGTAATGGCACCGCTCCACTGCAAGGGTCCCGAAAGTCATTAGCGATTCTGCGTGAGTTTTAAAGGAGATGGCTGAAAATGTGTTGACAAATCAAATCACACACATTGATAACTGGGCATTACAAGCTACTAAATAGGAGGTGCTTGACAAATTGGGGTACGCGTTTAGAATGAAAGGTAAAGCTCAGATATCAAGTTTACAGTAAATGTCTTCATCCATCAAATATGTGACTTTTGCTCTTCCTCTTTTTATCTGTTTTGTTTACAAGTTTTGTCTTAGAATGCATTGTACGTCTGTGTGCATGTGAGTCATTGCAGCCTAATCCTCAGGACTTTGCAGTGCACACACAGTTCCACATTTGCAAGACAGATTTTATTATTTGGAATAAAAATAGAACCATGCATGAAGTGTAATGTAATTCTGGGTTTTTGTCCTATTTCCTTGCTCCTTCATTCAATTTCAAATCCAAACATCTAATGATCTGCTGTATAATCTACTAGAGCAGCCTTTTAACTATTTTGAGATCTGTGCTGTGTTAGGATACAGAATACAGCTTGTGTTAAATTATGACTTTGCTGCTGCAATAAATATACAATTGTACTGTTATTAAGACTGTGGCTGCCTTCAATACTGTAAACCACCAAATCCTGCTGTCTGCACTCTCTGACCTGGGCATCTCTTGTAAGGACTAGGCCTGGCTCAGGTCTTACCTTCAAGGTTGCTTGACAGTAGCACATTTCTAGCTCTCAATACCTTTCTACCGGTGTGCCACAGGGCTCAGTTCTCGGCCCCCCTCTCATCTCTATCAACACCACATCCCTGGGATCTATTATCCTTATGGATTTTCCGATTATTGCTATGTTGATGACACACAACTCTTCCGGGCCTTTCCACCAGAAGACTTCACTGTCTCATCAGCCATTTCTTACTGTCTTTCTGACTTCTCTGCTGTATTTATTGCCATTGCAAAAGACATAAATATGTAAAAGAAATCAGTCCATTCATTGTCTGTAACCGTTTAGCTTTTTCAGGTTCACAGGGGGCTGGAGTCTGTCCCAGCTGTCACAGGGCAAGAAGCGGGGTACACCCTGAACAGTTCTCCAGCCTATCTCAGGGCAAACCCAGAGACATTTACAGACAGACAACCATTCAAACTCACCAGTTAACCTAACATGCACGACTTTGGGCTGTAGGAGGAATCACATGCCGAACAGAACATCAAGAATCATAAAACCATCAGTGACCAAATTTCAAACAACATAAAAAAACATGGAAATGAGGGGAAATCAACAAATTTTTCCCCTTATTTTAATCATAATCATAATCATATGGACTGTAGGGGCAGGTCATTGCCAATATTTACTGAGGACAGTCAGTTTCAATATTTGAACAAATTTGTTCTCATTACCTGTGGAGTGAAATGCCATCTCATAGATCATTTCTCCCTGATGCTACAAATTATGTTCTACAGCCCCTCTAGGCTGCATCCTCTCAATTCTGTGTGCATTCTTATGTTGAAGTGATGCTGTTATAATGTCATCTATTGCCCATAGGCGCCATCCTCAAAAGTAGTATGTTGACAGTGTTACTACTACTACTCTCCTTTCTTTGATGATATTTGTCATCCTTCTTATGATGACAAATATCTCAGACCAGCAAAATTATATATAATATTATTAATATTGAGAAATTTGTAGATATCACATCAAAAAAACTAAACTGAACTAGTCAAAGCAACATTGATTTTAAGTATAAAACCTAACAAAATGTTAGAATTAATGAATTATTTTGTATACTGAAAACTAAGAATCAAGTTTGAAAAGTAATAGGTGGTGTCCTCCTATTAATGTGTGTAATAGTTTCAGGTGAGGTAATGATCAGGTAATGATCAACCAAACCAACATTACTAATTTTCACTGGAAATTTTCAGAAAAAAAGTCCATCTTCTGTGCTGCCTTTATCTTGCACTGCAGTGGTTAAATTACTATGACTTTTATGGACTGAGCTTTTCTTTGGTTCTGTTTTTTTTTTTTTTTTAGCTGTGCTTTAGTTCACACTAAAGTGCTTTTAAACTAACTTTATAGATTTGCTTTCTAAATTTTACACAACCATTATTAATAGTGTTCTTTTCCATTATCAACTGCTGACATTATCTCCTGAATATCTGAGAGCAGACTAAATCAGAAATAATGCATTCAGTACACCACCCACCACTCAGAGACCAGCTGAAAACATCTAGGCTCTCCAAGAATAACACAGAACATTGATAAGACACAATGTTAGATAAATGTAGAAACACCCATAAAAAGTGGCCACACATCACTGCATGAGCAAATGTTTATTAGCCTTTGGAAAATAGAGGGCTTTGATCTAAGGAGAAAAATTAATTGTCTCTGAGCAGAGCACAAAAGGGGCAGCCTCTGATTGTTCCCCAGTGAGTCATACATCACATGATAAAGATAAATAGGTGATTATGGTGCTGTGTAATAACTCAGGAGATCCTAATTACCATGTTGATAGCATGGTATTTGATCATTGCACATATTTCATTATTCACTCAGCTGGTCAGTGAACAATTGAACAAACAGTGGATTCTGATTGCAATAATAACACACCACTCGACCAAATGTTTGAACATTTGCATGGATGGTTCACCATATGTCTAACCCAAGCCTGCTTCAACAGTCTAAACACTCTGAGAGCTGATGTTAACTGAGGAGGTGGTTCATAATTATTTTAGGGAGCCAGCATCACATTATTATTATTATTATTATTAGGTAGGATTTGGTACTTTTGCCCTTATGACACTATGATGTAATCCAAGGTTTCTCAACAATCTTTTCTGCTGTAATGTGCGTGCATCCAAATTTTAATTTGGCAGATAGATGGCATAGAGCACAACACCCAACACTAGTAATTGCAATTGAGAACCGGTTTCAGTTAACTTTTTTTCCCAAATTTTCAAATTTTCTCTTTATTTTCCCATTCATGGCTTTTATTTTGAAGTGCATCAGCCCTCTTTCCCACTACTCTTTTTGGTTCCCTATTCACCTTGTTAGTCTTGATAAGTTTCACCTGTTCTCCCCCTAGTTCCTCAGCACTCTGCTATCACTCGCCTGTTTACACTCTCCCTGTGTTCATGGACAGTGGGTCATTTGTTCATTCTGAAGAAATCTGTTTGTTGGACTCTGATTCCCCTCATTGGTCTGAGGTTTGGTCTTCTGTTTCCTGTTTAGTGTTTGTTTATCCCTGTCTGTTAGATTCTGTTGTAGCATTGGGGTTTGGATCTGTCACTGTTGGTCTGTTTGAACACTTTGCTTAGTAATTGTATTCATTCTCTCCCAGTCTATTAATCAATGTAAGTTTGTTTAGTTATATGGTTTACTGTTTCTCATCAAGTTGATTTGTACATGCTCACACCCTTTAGTTAATCCTTTCTTCTTGTTTGCTCCGTCACTTGTTAGTCCGTGCATTTTCCCATTCTCCGTCTGGAGTGAATTTCTGTTTGTTTGCTTTTGTTAATAAATCCTTTACTTTAATTCTTCCTCTCGCCATTACTTCCTTTTGGCTCCTCTATAAAAAAACTAATTCTAACATTCTCTACTCAAGCTCCAAGTTTTAACCTTAGTGTGTAGTTACAATGTCCTTTTAAAGTTATAAGCCATTTTCAGAATTTGCCCAGGACCACAATCTTTCCTTAAATATAGAGTTTTCCTACGGACTCGTGCGGGGAGAGTATTTTGTTACTTCCTTTGTTTCTGCGCACTCTTGGGTTTCTACCAAAGGACTGTTTACTGATTAATTGCAACTCTCATTTTACTCAAATAAGTGATTTCTCCACACACCAATTAATACTTGAGTCATGACATATGCTTCTATTACTTTGGAGGTGAGGCTCACGGAATGGAAGTGCGGCTCCGCACCATGAAAAATAATCCAGCTAGTCAGGCCCCGGTAGCTGGTGTGGACCGATCTAGCATAGTCCCTGTTAGCAGTTCCCGAGCAGCCGGGAAGCCAGTCCAGCTGGGTGACGGTTCGTAAGACATCTAATGCTAAACAGACACCACCAGTCAGTTCACGTTTGAAATCGATTTTCCCCACTCAGTAACACTCCTGCTATAGTCAGAAACATGAAGTCAGAGACTCCAGCGGCCGTAGTCAAATGTCTTCCTGGGGCCAGAGCGGGTGACGTTGAATCATATTTGAAACTCCTGGCTAAAGATAAACATAAATACAGTAAGATTATTATTCACACTATACTCACACACTATACTCACACATTATTCACTACTTTAGATGGTGCAGCTTTCTTATCCAGAAATATGGCTGGTTTTATTAGACAACCAAAAGTATGACAATCCAGAGTTGAGCCTAGGATGCAGAGATCCAGTCCTACACGCCTCTCTGCAGTATCCTTACAACCGTCACCCCCCCACAACTCCCACATAGAGACTGTCTGTCCTCAGCCAACTAAATTACATAAACCAAAAACGACAACAAGAGGAGTTAATTATGATAACCTAATAAAAGTTAAGACTACTCCTCTTACAGGACAAAACCACAAAACTATTAAAATATTAGAATTAGAATTAGAATTTCCAAAGGTAGAATGGGAGGTAGAGCCTTTAGCTATCAAGCTCCTCTCTTGTGGAACCAGCTCCCAGTTCAGATTCAGGAAGCAGACACCCTCTCTACTTTTAAGTTTAGGCTCAAAACCTTCCTCTTTAATAAAGCATATAGTTGGTTATAGTTATGCTGCTATACGCTTAGACTGCTGGGGGACCCACCCCCCAATGCACTGAGCTCCAACCTGCCAGATGTTTTGTTGTTGCTTTTTGTTGCTCTTTTCTTTTCCTCTCCACTGTTGTGTAGGGCTTGCTCCAGGGGGAATTGTTGGGTTCTCTCTATATATCTTGATAGTCTTGACTTTATTCTGTAAAGTGCCTTGAGATGACTTTGTTGTGAATTGGCCCTATATAAATAAAGTTGAGTTGAATTGAAATGTAACCAGATACTGTGAAAGTCTAAACAAACTGTAAAATGAATTAAATTCGGTGTAGTGAAAGTTCACACTTCATAAAAGCTACCTCAAAGTTCAAATTCTAGTTCAAGAGTCCACAAATATCAACTTGTCACACTCTCTTTCTGTGGACTTCACCTGAGTTTCAACTCTTTCTGTTGCTGTGTGTCGGTGTTAGTAAGTCAGACTGCGACCCAAAAGCAGAATCAACACATACACAGGCAGAGGCAGCGAAATAAAAGAAGGTTTTATATAATGACCAGGAGATGGCAAAGAGAAAAGCAAGGTGGCTGGTCAAAACTAAAAATGTTTTACTACGAGGGATACTCTGGTGACAAGGAAGGTGCAGAGGATGCAGCTGCCTTGCCCCTAAAGGGGAGTAACCACACGAGGGATTTGTGAGCATATTCTGCCCAAGGTAACTGAGAAGTCCAGGTGCTGGGGTCCTTAGAACACAAGGCTAGTAGTGTGGTCTCAAGGTCCTGGTTAAATCTGTTTACCTGGCCATTGGTCTGAGGGTGGAAACCTGAGGTCAGACTGACAGACTCCCAAAATTTTCCAGACCTCCCTCCAAAGGTAGCCACAAACTTATTACTTATATGATTAGGCCCAATGCAATGTGGGACCAATCCCGGGATGGTACAGGTAGAGGCTGTAGGAAATCTGCAAGGCGGGGTCCCATTTGCATCTTTACACAGGCGAAGGTAGGATGGGCTTTCACAAAGGTCCTAACATGGTGGGATACTGTGGGCCACCAGAACCGCTGTGCCACCAGAAATGCAGTATTTGTAGCTCTGGGGTGGCAAGCAGTGCATAGCTCTTCAAGAGCCAGTTGTAGGGCTGGTCAGGTGATAACGATCATGCTTTGGCTTTGCTGAAGGTGGCACTGAGGTCATGATTCTCAGCTGGAACACTACTGAGGTCCGAGGGAGCTGGAGGAGACTTGGAGAAGAAAGTACGTACAGTGGCATCATAGCCCATACTACAGCCCATACTGTTTAATAAACAAACTGGTCCTCACCTGGAGCCTACATAGAGTTGAAAACATAAAAGGAGGCAGGCGAGTACAGAGAAAAAAAAGTCTGGGTGGTCAAAACTAAAAACGCCTCACTAAGAAGGATACTAATACTAAATAAACAACAAGACAAGAAAAATTAACAGAGCGAAAAGAGCCAGGCTACGCCAGAGTCCAAACACTTTGGCCCTAAGTACTTGCAGTGTTAAAGAGATATTTCAGGGGAGCAGGACAGGACACAAAAACCGAACTGCAGACTGATGATCACGACCCAAGAGCAGACAAGGGAACATCCAAGACACACTGACATAGAGCATTCATTCACGCAGTCCACACTCATCAGCCTCAAGTGCAGAAAGCTGTGCATCCCTCCACAGCGCTGCTCTGGGGTGTGCTTTTGGCTTTAAACACAACTGACCTCTGTTTTTTACAATCCCTGAATGCATCACTTTACTGACACATTTAGTTAATTTACATGGACAAGGTTAGTCGGCTTTCTCAGGAACGCTGATTTCCTAACCGTCATGTAAACAGAAAAGCTGGTTTCGAAATACGGGGTAGGGAATTAGAAAACCTGGTGTCCCATGGTAGATTTCTGTCAGAGAACATCGATTTCTTTGCCATGTATACGCGTAACCAGTTTTGTAATCAGCTTTCTCCAACTGTGCATGTTTGTACAAAAGGCTGCAGACAGGAATAAAAGGGGAGATCATTAACAGGGCGATGCCCCCTCATTTTTAAAACAAAGTCTCCCTGAAGTCCCATAGAAAATGTAACTAACACAAACTGCATTGTAGAAGTATAAATAGGTAACTTTCCCCAGAGATTTTTCACTTTAAGAGAGTTCCTGTTGTAAATGAGCAAGAATTCAGTTCCATTTATTCTTATCATTCACGGTTATCTGTTTGTATCTCTTAAATTATCCGATGCTTTCTATACACTCTGTGAGGATAGTGGTGATGATAACCCCTGCCAGATTGTACAGCAGTAATTCTCCCTAGTGCACAATGTTACCAAGGGTTGTTATACATATGCTGAACCTTAAAAACATTACACTTTCTGATGCACATCTACAGTATCTGATAAACTATGTTTAAGACATTTGAAATTAGATTCTGATACACTCCTAATTAATTAGGTCTATAGGCCATAACCATGAAATGTCCCACGTGATACTTTACTGTCTGTCCCTCACTGTATGCCAATTTCAGCTCGGTGTAATGTCCTGTCATAAAGCAAAAGCTGATTTCATTGCTGTCATTGTGCTATATTAGGCTTCCAGTCAAGTCCCTCACCCCCACCCTCTTCATCCTTTGCCTCTCTCTCTGCATTGCAGTAGTAGCAGTAGCAGCAAGTCAGGCTGGTCGTTATAATGAATCCATTTAGGGCTGGAGTGATTAGGTCTGTCTTCACATCTGTCAAACTCATTTTGTCAATGAATAATCCCCATATTAGAGAGTGTGTGTGTGTGTGTGTGTGTGTGTGTGTCAGAATGTGTGTGAGTTTACTCTCTGCAGCCTGTGTTAGAGTTTCAGTTTCATCTCTTCACCTGACTTTCAACCTTTTCTGCATTATAAAGTCAGGCTTTGTTGGTTTTTATTTTCCCTGACTTGAAAATTCATAACTTCTGGTTGGATAATTGCAACAGTGTTACTCAATGCTAAATCAAAGAAAGCTAAAGGTCCTCAGGCAATTTTAAAGATATTTTATGTCTAATAGGATTTAGGCTCAGTTCTTAAATGAAGGCTAGTTTAAATAAATGTATGACCCTGTTCGTGTAATATTACACATTTTAGCACTAAGTAGTCTAATTAGTAGAAGCGTTTAATTTTATTGTAGCAAAACCTAAATCCTCTAGCAGTGTTACTTTTCAAGGATAAAAGTAAAGCTTTGACAGCCCATATATGCTCATGTAGCCTAGTTCAGGGTTTAAGGATTTTTAAAAGGATACAGGCACCAACAGGGCAAAAAGTTTATTTGGCCAACTTCCAATTAATGCAGGAAAGGAGCGAAAAGTGTGTCTTGATGGTTTACAGTAGAAAGACGTACTGTCAGCAACTGAACAGTTACAGTGTAGTAAAAGTTATACATGCAATAGGCTGAACTATTAATAGATCATTTGTAAGTGTTTTGACTCACCTTAACTGAACCAAGATCATTTTAATAACCTTTGTGGTTTGCATACTACTACAGGCCTGTATTAATTGCTTCTACATTAAAAAATCTGTTCATTATTTTAAATGAATGCGCATTTTGAATTAGGTGCATAACTGCATTTGCAGTTTACAGTCGGCCGTCGACAGCCAGTGAGCGTCTGATGGCCTAGTTTTTGTCTAGTTTTGGCACAAGTGGGACCCCTGTCAGCGGCTTTTAGCCAATCTAGCAGCTGTGAAACAGATCCCTCTGATTGGCGATTCATCTTAATGAATCATTTGCTGCACGACATCCAGACTGCTAAGGCTGGGGACACAGCTGAAGACTAGCCAAGAGTTTCAAAGACTGGACAGTTCACTGGACTTTCGGCCAACAGTTTGACAGTCTGGCAGAGGCACACAGCAGATGACTTAGTAAACTGTGGGTAACACACTTAATGATTGGTTGGGAATGACTGACATTTCGCGAGATAAACACGTGGAAATCCGACATATTCTCACAGGTACTAGCCCTTAAAAGTAAGTGGGTCAAAAATTACGCGGTGAGGTCGTTTTCTTGCAATATCTCTGTAATGAAAAGTTATCTTTTCATAGTTTAAAAAACATGTTATTGATATCATGTCACTTACATTTTTAACCTTTCATGGAAACCTCAGATTCTTTGACTGTCAGGAATATATATTCTGTGGACCAAACAGACTGTCACACATATTCTTTCACACAGTAATCATGAAGCACAAGCACACACATTTCTGAGGTAAAAAAAAGAAGCTAACATTAATGTATGTATTGCATGTGTGTGCGCATTTCTTTATAAAGCTACATGTTGATCAATGGTTTGCTTGTCATTTCAAACTTTCAAGTAACAATGATCATAACGTCAACAGTCAATGAGGGAGATGCAATGATCACAGCCAGAAACTTTTGTCACATCTCTGTACAGTGATGAGACAAGAAGGCAAGAAAAGTTGTTATACACACACACACACACACACACACACACACACAGGAGAGAGTACTACAAATTGCAAGGCAGTGGTCCACAGTGTCAGTGGTTTGATTCCCGGACCCTCCTGGCTAGGTGTCAAAGTGTCCTTGGTCAAGCACCTTGCATGACAGCCACCGCCATTAGGATGTAAATGGGAATCTACATTTACCATTGAAAAGCTGTATACACACACACACACACACACACACAAAATGGATAATTTTCAAAATTACAAAATGTTTTTAAAATAAAAAAATAAAAATAAAAGTAACTCTCGTGTGGACAAAAATATAATACAAATGATTATTTTTAACCAGAATGACAAAAGTGGCATAAAACCACATGGGGTCATTTTTTATCCACTTATAGAAGAGTGAAGGGTCTCGTCACTTTTTGTCTTCTGTTGTCCTTCTATGTGAAAATTCTTTAACCCTTAGATGCACAAGATCCTTTATGGAGCAGTGAGGACAATGGAGATTATAGAGCCTAGACAAGGAACTTGAGGTAAAATAACTTTCGAAACAAAGCCAAATTCAGGTGATGCTGCAGTTACTATTGGTGTCCCTTGGTTGTGATGTCCTTGATCACCAATATTCTTCATACATATTGTATCTGTATAAATAAAAATTGGAATGGCCGAGACTGAAAGCTTGAATTTTTACACAGCTCACACTGACTGATTTTTATCTGCCAACTGCACTGACTAAGCTGGACTGGCACCAATCTAGGTCCAACTGGTCGTCACTAACAGTCGTTTCTAAACTGATCATACTAATGATCATTTTTAGGATGGAATAATCTGCATTGGCGGTTAATGAAACTTTATTCATGTATTGTCTTTTTGTTTCTAGTCATACTAATGATCATTTTACTGCAGATTGTCTTTAGTAACCAACCGATTGTTTGGGTTGTAAAATTTCAGAAAATATTGGGAAATGGTCTAATATACGTTCATAAACTTTTTGCCCTGTTGGTGCCTGTATCCTTTTCACAAATTGTCTAAACAGTTATCAAGATTGTTCCCAATTTTAGGTACATGCGACCCTAACTGATCCTGCCTGTACCTGTAACTCACATACACAAAGACAATTAAAATGACCACATTTATGATGGATTTCTGTTAGGGGTTAATTGAAGTTATAATTTATGTGAGCATCAGTGCAGCCAGACTGATCCTGTCTCTTTAAGTCACAAAGCTTTATCAATGCTTAAACATAAGAGAGTAACGTTATAAATGGGATACATACTCTATTTTGCAATGAGAGATAGTGTAAGATGTGCAAACATGTTTATTGTGCTTCCTCTTGTGACAGCCTTTGATTGCAATTTGCATTTGCGTTTTTAAAGGCAACTCAACCATAATTTATGCGATACCCAAATTAGTGTTCCACTGCTGATTTGAGTATCTTTTCTAAGGACAAGGATCAGCCTCTCTCTGCCTGGTCCTTCACTGCATGTGTGCATGTTGCCAGAGGAGGTGCACACACAGACAGGATTCTTCCCTTTGCTGCCATTTTTGCTGCCCTTCCATTTTTTACAAGCACACAGCTCGTAAGACATTTTAACATCTCGAGTCACTGAGTGTGAAACAGAGTGACTCTAGTCCACTTAATGTGTATTTAACTGCAGCAACATGTGGTCTTCTGCTGTCACTTCCTTTCATCCCTGCACAAAACATAATATTTCACTGCTGGTAGTAGACTTGTGACAAGTGACACTTTTTGCCATAGACTGAAAGCCTTTGTCACCACTTCTTCTTTATTTTTGTTAACCTTAAAAAAAAAAAGTACACAACAAAAAATGACACAGCAAAAAGCACAAACTATACAAATTATACAAACTCCGTATCACACAACTACATAAGTCTAAAGAGAATCATTACTCTTATTGCACTTACTGAGTCATCTAAACTTGACCTTTTTTCAGTCCCTTGATGCAAACTCATCAACGGCAAACCCACGTTGGGTAATGTGCACTCTGCTAACACTCACCCACAGTTTACTTTTATTCAGCAACAGAATTACTGTTGTCCGGCAGAATCAACGGCTTTTACAGCTTGTTAATGCAGTGCTCATCGTGTACTGATCAAAATGTCAAACTGCGTTCTTCGGGTTTTCATTTAAAAGACTGATCAGTCCCAGAAAACAGGTATGAGCTGAAACACAAGTGAGAAATCCTAAAGTGAAAGCAAAGACAACACTCATTCCTCCCTTTTGTTATCATTCATCTTGTAGAATATGGCCATATTTTTTTTTTTTTTTTTTTTCAGCAGGCCAATTTGGAAGCTAGAACCTTTTCTTTGAATTTAGCAAATCAATTGACAATGTATTATGCTTTCAAACCACATTCATTCTTTGTAGAATTTTCATTTAGAATTTGTGTGTGAAGCAAAGTGATGCTGTTTCACATGTGGTTTCAGTGCTGTACACCGCTTTCAAATCCACCCTGTGTGTGAGCTCCACAAGAGGCCCCATGTTAACAACATTTCAGCTGTAAATCCCTTCTCTCCTGTGTGTGTGTGTGTGTGTGTGTGTGTGTGTGTGTGATTTTTACATGCATGAGCAAAGGTGTGAGTCTGTCGATATGAGGGTGTGTTTCTGTATGTGTGCTCAGAGCCCCTCTGAAATAAATCTTTGTTCTCCTGGGTGTGTGTGCAACAGGGCGAAGCTCTGACGTCTGACAGGCACCATACGGACTGAAAACGCTGCTCCAAGATGTCTGTCATGTCCTCAAAGTCACCACACTCTCTTGGGATGACAAATACCCACTCAGCTTGCACTTCTTTCCCTCGTGGCTCTACCTGCTGATGTTGTCTTGACTCTCTCCTTTTCTAATGTAAATGTCTTCTATGAACAGAGAGTCAAGCAGATATACAACAATAAGCCAGAACATCATTATACAACATTGAATGAATTACTACTAGTTAATATGGTTGTGAGCACTACACATTCAAGTCCATAATTTAAATGCTTTATTTCCATAACCATCTGTTCCTCTTTCACATTGTTTAGTTTAATTTGCTGATGTAAAAATGTAAATCATAGTTCACGTTTTCAATGGATACTTTTATGTTAGTTGTAGTCTCATCATCGTCATGAAATATTGGCCGTCAACAAATATTTTTGTCACTTACCAATGTGGTCAGTATCTTTTTAACAAATATCTTTATGCTTAGTATTAGCAGTGTCTTGTACCACCAGTAACTGCAAACATGTGATATCTCCTAAAGGTTTAGGAATGGTAAAAAAGCTCATCCAGTGGGCTGCCATGTCTGGCTGTTGTCTTTTTAATATTTTAGACAATATAGTACAGACAAACAGGCCAATCTATGCTGCAGGATGACAACTACCCAAATGTAAGTGGGGAAGCTTCAATGTCGCTTTTAGAGTCTATGTAATAAAGTTTTTTTTGTTTTTGTTGTTTTTTGTCTTTTGGCTTATCTCCTAAGTTCAGGGGCGCCACAGTGGATGATTGGTCTGCGTGTTGATTTGGCAGATGGATGCCCGTCCTGAGGCAACCGTCCATAATTACCAGTCTTGGGACTGGCACTACCCGGCTGGGGAGGATGGGGGTTGGTGGTTTTGGGAGGAGCCAGGCGCGAGCCTCTGACCCTATGGTCGGTGGGCGACCATTCTACCAACTAAGCCACTGCCGCCCCCCAGTCTATGTACATAATGATTGGGGACAATATAAAAGCAAGTCGAAACTAGATTTTTCTCTATTTACTGTCTTAATTTAAAAATCTAGCTGTATGTTCTTTGTTGGGTTTCAAAAGTCTCTTTTCTGTTAAAAAAAAAAACTTCAGTCCCTGGTTTGTTTCTCAGCCCTGTGTCTTTACTTCTTCCAGCCACTAGCTCCTCTCGTGCCCTTTATCTCTACTCTTTATCTCCGGCACCTCACCTGTTCCTTTCACATTAAACATACCTCCTAGTTTGTTCCTAGACCAGATTTTGTCACAAGCTAGTCCGTTTTCCTGTCTACTAACTTGTGGTCAAAGGCATGAACCTGTTGCACCTACTTGTTTTCACCTACCTATGTTTGAACTTTGCTGCATGTTTTTTTTTTTTTTTGTGGACTGTTACTGTTAGTGGATTTGTTTACCTGCCGTTGCCAACCTCAGCTAATCTCCCGACTCTGCCTTCTTTCAGACAGTCTGGTTTGTTCATGTGGACTTTCAGAAAGTCTGTTTATTTCCAAGTGAAGTGCACAAATCATAATTCCTGCCTGTCTGTTTGAAGCCACATCACAATATTCTGCAGCTCCACGTATACATGCTGTCAATTTCACAACAGTCATGTAACTCTAAACTTGCAATGACCTCTTTTCTAGAGTCAGATGCAAAATTCAGGCTTTGTGCTGTTAAGACCTTCTAACTATAATTTATATATAACGTTTTTATAAATGGCCCAACCTGTCAATACTGATTCTTGATGATATAATTTATCTTTAATGCCATATTAAAGAGCAATGACCTCATCATTCTTTTTCTTTGTCTTGTACTTTCCTTTTCTCTCTTTGACCCATCATGACCTCAAAGCAATTCTCAGAGGTTGGTGTCATGTTAGATGGATGAAGCCATCAGCAAAACAGCCTGTGGAGGAGACAGGGAGTAGATATGATAGAGATGGAGGTACATGATGTAGACATTCAAACAAAACCCAAACATTCACATTTTAGTCCCCACTATAAGCTTGAGTTTTGTTTTTCACAAATATCATTTTTCTTGTAACTGTAAAAATGTTTCACGTTTCCTTGTTTCTTTTTTCCCACCTTTCTTTCAAAGCACACTCACAGGGGTCAGCTGCCACGTTAGATGGATTGAATCATCAGAAAGCCTGGTAGATGAGGTGAAGAAGCAGTATTAGCGCGAGTCATCAATTAATGAAATGTGAGAAGGATGAAGACAGACAAGCTTGTCTGTAAGAAAGTCTACACAGTCAGGTAGACTGTGCGATCACAACAGAAACATTAGCTATATCTGCATGTGTCATACAGTGAAGCTTACTATGTCCAATGTTGTGAAGCTGTTGTGCACCTCTCTCCCTCTCTAATCCAACCTGACCCCAAACGCACACTCACAGGTCAGCTGCCATTTTAGATAGATGGAGCCATCAACAGCTCTGACCTTTTTTAGTCCAAATTACTGACTGGTGGCTGGCTGGCTGGTGGACTGCAGGCTCTCAGTCGGTATGTTGCCCTTCCTGCCTCTATGTTTCTTTATTATACTCCTAGCATATTATACTGGACTTTGCTCTTAATAGTATGGGTTCCATTAATAAATAGTATGGTAAAAAGAGGGTCAAGCATGTCCTGTAGAAAACATGCACATTAAATAACTCATACTCATTGCAGAGCATCAGAATAGATATAGAGGTAATCACTCACTTTTAGTTTTAGCCAGTTAATCATCAATTCACAAATTAATCAGTCACACGTCAAAGGCAGGAATTCTCCAGATGATTAGTCTTCTGTATCACCAAAAGAATGTTTATTGATCTAATAACTACTTAATAAAAATGCAGGTAATTAATTAACAATTGAAGTAATTTGCAGTGTAAAGAATAAACACTTTGGGATGGATAAGGTTTTCAGTAAAGGAAATTTAATGGAAATATAAATGAGCTGATTCATCATAGCACTAATGCTGAATAGTTTAATTTAGATGAGATTAAAAATGTTCAAGTAAGTTTATGCTAAAATGTTAAACATTGAGTTTTGTTTGCCTGTTTCAGAGTTGCTTGGATCTCTGAAAGCTTTCAGAGCGAGAAGGAAAGGCAGAACGTGCCCAAACGCAATCAGGGGTCTTTACACCGAAAGCATCTTTTGTCTCCAAGGCAACCACAGAATGCAGTAAGCCAGTCGCTCTACCAGTCATGGTGAGGATCAGAGTGGACAGGATGTGCAAGCCTGTAAGACTTTTGACATGATTTGTGTGAACACAAGATTTTTTGTTTGTCCACAATGTGGTCTAATGTCAGAAAGAGTCTTTAGTCTGTTGCTTGAAGGAAAATTTAAAATTTAACAATGAACGAGCATAAAATAATTTTGTGAAACACTTAAAGGAAAAAACGAAATAAATAAAAGTGAGTGAGTTAGGAGCCAGCCTGAATTGATTTAGTGTAGAATGTTTCCTATTATTTAAGGACAAATTTGTGTATGAATATATGTGAGGTTGTGAAAACTGAACAGTTTTGTCTGAGAGAGAAAATTTCTTTTGCATATCCATTAGGTTGATTTTATCAACATATGTAAGTTTAAGCAATGAGGATAATACCATTAATAAGTCACATGAACTATGTGATGGTATAATCTTAAAAATACAAAAGTGTTACAAACTTACAAACCAGTACAAAGGTTGAGTGAGTCATTCAGACATGGAGTTTACACTGTAATATGATGAAAGTTAGTACCTCTGGGCAGCGCTGTGGCTAAAATCACTAGTGTATTCTAGGTAGGTACATAACAGATCAGATCATTATTAGATCACTAAAATCTTTTACTTGGATGTTGGATGTTTTTTGACCTCTCTGGTTTGCATCAAGGTCGAGGAGGATTTGAGAGTTTTGATCCATTTCAGGGTCTTCTGGGTTTACCCTGGATTAAATGTTGATCAAGAGTCCCAGAGTGGTCTTCTTGAAGAGGACTATTGATGATGAACGGTTTTAAAGTCGCGGTTCCTGTTTCCACATGCATACACTTCATAAAAAAACGGAATCTTCTACATCCTCTTGGGGAAGGGTCAAAGGTCAGTTTATTACCTTGGGATACTCAGGATTCTTTCTCTGCAGCCCTGTTTTTACTACAGTCCTTATGTGCACAGTTTGTCCTAATGGAACCCAACAGTTTAATCTATTTTACCATCTTCTCGGAAGCATACACTATATGCATGACTCATGATGCCCAGCTTAGTCTTTTCCTTTTGTGGGTTTGCCCATCCTGTTTTTTTACCCACTGCCAACTCCCATTCTTACCACCAGATGCCCTTGCTCTCCTTCTCTTTTTACTCATTCATTCAGCAACCTGCCCTCCCTTGCCACCTCTGCCTAAACACCGTGATTCCCCCTTTTCCCACAGTATTTTGATGGATTGTTGAAATTACCTTATGGTCTCTATATACGAGGCAGTTCTCCTGTTTTTTCTGAGTTGCCCTGTTTTTCAAGTTTTCTAATAATGCTGTTGGCCTGTGTACTGGATATTTTTCCTGATCCCTTTCACCTACTGGAGGTGTGGAATGTTTCTCATTACCGTGTGAGCTTTGGTTATGAAAATTATCGTCTACCGCATCCATCCACCTGTCTGTGCTGCAATTGTGTCCTGTTGCTCAGTATTTGGTGTAGCACATTAGAGAAACTGCAGAAACTACATTTATTGATTATGTATACAATTGGCCAGTGTGCACAATAACTGCTTATGGCTAAGAAAGCACTGCTGTGACAGCAGAGCCAGATAAAAGAAAAACTCCTAATACTTAGTGACGCAGCCTTGGATACAACTAAACTTCATCCCGAGTTCAAATAAAACTGAAACTGTATAAGTCTAAAGTCATTTTCCGTCACTGAACACCAAGAGGAAACACTCACACACATTTGCACTGCAATGTCACCGACTTGTCCAAACTCTATAAAAAATTGTGAATCAGTCTATAGGTGATACAAGGGAGCTGTAGAATTATAATACATTTACAAACCTTTCTGAAAATGTGTTTTTGCACTGCCAATATGGGTTTTTGGGTGTAAAAATGAATATATTTGTCCAATGGAAATTACATTTACAATGTAATAAAATGTGAAGGGGTTTTTTTTTCATCAAACTCCAAATTCTGTGTTGGCACCATGTCTTAGGATAAAACTGGTGTCTATCATAAAGAAGAAATTACACTTTATAGTGTTTTTGTGTTCTTGTTATAGTCTAAAAACCAAATTGCCCAAATTGCAGCAGCCTCACCAAGCTCTGCAGGCAGTTAGATAATGTATCCACAGGTATTGAGCACAGTGTACTTTCTGATACTGGTGCAGAAAAAAAAAAAAAATCTGCATCTTTTTTATGGCAGTGACTTTGTACTAAAGCTATTGTCAGCATCCATGTTAAATGAGAAAGAAAATGGAGGGTTGTACTGCAAGCTTGGAGGCAAAACTGTTAATAAGCACCCACATGGCTTAAAGTGAGCTACACTTTGGCAAACCACTAAAGGGATTTTGTAACACCATTTAGGGTGGTAATCTTTCCGTCACAGTTACTTGCAGTTTGTTGGTAAGACACAATCATAGACAAATACATAGCAAAATAGGAGATATTACCTATCTTTCATTATAACATAACACACGGACAATGATTCTCAAGTGTTACTGATTTTGTGAAGCAAAACTAAAATCTCTTTGTAAAATATAATTCACACACTTTACATTTTGTGTGAAAAGCATTAAAAAACAATCTACCATACATACAAATAGTTTAAGCTCATAAACAGTATGTAAAACATGCACTTGACTTATTTTGGAAATGTATTGTGTAACTTTCAGTTGTTCAACAGTATCAAAAAGGAACTGTTTTCTACATTTGGCCAGTGTGAGACAGTGTGAAAGAATGTGATAGCAACATACCTGCTGCTTCAGGCTTGATCTGATTGTTCTGCAAACAACAATATTAGGAGTGCTACTCAGTCTGGTGCTTAAAAACAGACAGGCGAACACAGATAACTACAACCCAACAACAGCAAATGATAGTAAAATATTGCCTCACACAATAAAGTTAAAGTGCGAGCGGAATAACATAAGAGCAGCATTGTCTCATTATCAGTGCATATTGGAGTTAAGGGCACATTTGCAAATGGTAGTAGTGTTACTGTAGCTGATCAGGAAGGGTCCTCAGAAAGGAGACCACCAAAGAACCAAAGAAAAAGCTGCACTTTTTCCACACATTTATGTAAAGCAGGGTTGGTCTGAGTCCAGTTCTTTGGTCTTGGTTGTTTTATAGTAATGTGGATGAGTGGACAGTGAAATCAGCACACATCCTTAAAGAATTCCAAACTCAAGCTGAAAAAAAACTGTTGTGCATCGCCATACTGATGATGAAGCCAAAGAAACAGCACAAAATAAACTGGCCAAGTAATAAAAATTAGCATGGTGCTGCATTTCATTTATGGTTATCAACCACATGATTTGGATTTTGCTTTTTTGTGTTTTTTGTGCGGGGAAGAGGAGGACAGGGGGCACAGGGCTGTGGTCAGATCCTGTTACAGCACAAACTAGGCAGTTTCACTTTATTAGACAGGTATACTGGAATGAGACAATATAAGCCTAACTGCAACCTGTGACTATTAATGAGCAACTTTTCAGAATAATCAGCCCAAAGTCACCTATAATAAGTGGACTTGATAGCAGTGGTAGTGAGCAACATGAGCACTGTACTGCACTGTACAAGCTCAAAGACCATATACATTGTTTGTCCTTGAACTAAACCCAACAAAACATTTGTTGAAGGAGTGGCCCCCACGCCGCCAGACAACTGTTGAAACTGCAACCAGACACCAAAATGGCAGCCGTTGCCTTTTAAATTGGCAACAAATTTGCAGCTGGCATAAAACAATTTCTCATCCTTAGCTGTTTAGGGATAAAGATGTGCAGGTTAGGTTCAGGCACACCTTACAACCTTTATGTTAATCCAAAGTAACATCATATATTACAATATATTTAGGTAATTTTGCAAACAAGGGGCCAAAATAACGTTTTCCTAGCATTACTGAACTATTTACTATTTGTTTATACTAGTCTACTTTTTTGTCTTTTGGCTTTATTGTCCTAGCAAACCCTTCATGTGCAAAATCTAAATTAAAATCAACACAGTTTGTTGAAAAAGACCCGCTGGTACATTAAATAAGTGGGAGGTCTAATTGTGAGGAAGAGGTTTCACGGGTTTCAATTTCTTTCAAAGAGGAGAAAAATCCAGAAAGACTCTACAATAGTCATGCTGTTGACTATCCTGACATGATGTGTTTATTTCCACTCTTCTATCTCTTCTGTCCAAATTGGGCAAAAATGATTTCCTCAAACGCTGCAGCTCTTCCCTTTAAGTGATTCCAATAGTTGAGTCCTGCATTGCAATGCTAGAAGGGGAAAAGCTACCTCCGTATGAAATCTGACAGCCAGTTGGGAACATTACTCAAACCTTTGAGGCATGCACCTTTCAAATGAAACCACAAGAGCGAGTTGCTGAAAGAAAAAAGAAAAGTAGGAGAGAATGCAAGAGAGGGGGAGAGTTTATGATGCGTTAAAATGATCTAAGGAACAGTATCCATTTATTCTCATGAAGTGACAAAACTCTTTCCTTTTTTTCCTGTCAACCTCCTCCTCCCCCTATCACCTCAGGAATCGGTTTTCCATCTGTAGTCCTTTCTCTCTTGCAAAGTAAATTCTCCAGCTGAGAATGCAAACTGAATTTATAAAAAGAAAAAATATATACTTACTGCTGCTTTATGTAGTGTTAATAGTTCTAAATAAAATACCAACCAATACCATTCATACTGTAATGAAACCATAAGGGATTTATGAGCACCACAGAGCATTTTACTTTTTGAATGCTGCAGGCCTAAATCTGCTTTTGTTGCATAGCTGACAAGTACCACACAAGGAATACGTTTCTCTATCTTCTTGGCTTATTTTCAGCACAGTTATGAAGTTCCTCAGTGCCAGACAACAGTGTATTCTAGCACTGAAAGCTTCTTAAAAATAGAAAAAAATTTACCACAAAAAACAAAAACATCCTTTGTACGGTTTTATGTGTTTATGCTGCGACAATTAATTTCTGGACTTACAATGGCAAGAAAAATGATTTGAACCCTTTGAATTTACTGCAGGAACTGGTCATAAAATGTGATCTGATCTCCATCCAGGTCAGAAGTAGAGAGATGCAAAATGTGCTCACACAAACAATCGAATAATACAACAACATCACAATTAAAACAAGAACGTTACTAGGTTTTCATTTACTTTGCTTACTGCATGGGGGTTATAACTGACATTTTTATGAAATAGGATCATCCAACTGTTGTGTGGTAAGTTATTAACAGTTTGTAAAAGTTTCTTATTTGTATGGTCTCTTACAGGCCCTACAAGGTATCTATGTCCTGACTCATTTTCCGACTAACTGCATGGTGGTCACAGGAGGGCCAATCAGACGCAGTCAGAATGTGGATAACCTTATAATTTATACACCGTTTTGATGTGGGATTATAACATGGCACATCACATAGCACAGCATAATATATAGCTAAAGCAGAGTCAAATTCCAATAGTTTAGTGCATATGTGGTGCTAAATTGAGCAAATTTATATCTGTACATCATTTTCAGGCAACTTTTGAGATAATTCATTTTAGACCACGGGGCTGTTTTTCCCTGACCTAATTGACGAAGTGAGACCTGCAAACCTGTACACATTTTGCTTAGCAGCTGTGCTTTTGGATATCAAAGTGCACTGGTACAGTTTTCCACTTAAACCGAAGCAAAAAAGACAGTGAAAGAATAAATTATATATCACACAGAATGACGAAAAAAAAGGTTTAGAAACACCTACAAACTTTCATATTTCTATTATATTGGGTTGGTTTTAGTCAATCAAATGGTTGTAAATGATCATAACACACAGACACAAATAATTTAAAACAATTTATTTTAAGTATATTTAATAATAAAATGAAATTAAACTTTACTTTGATCAAATAAAACTGCCTGACAAATCCATAGTATTTTACTCATCTGTTTTTGCAGATATTCCAATATGATTTCCTCTCAGACCTTCTGCAGGACATCCCAAAGGCCTGCTGTGCTGGTTGGTGTGTTCCTTAAAATCTTCAGTCCACCTTCCTTTACATTAGCTTGATGAGATTCAGACCTGGTGATTGAGTTGGCCAAGGGATAACAGAGTATTTCAGCAGCTACTTTCTTCTCCAGATAATTATTGCACAACCTCCATCATCTTTTCATGAGCTTTGCTTCTGACAAATGTTCTTCACTTGGATCCAAACACATAAAACTTTGACTCATCAGTTTACAAGACTTTGTTCCAGTCATGTTAAGTCCACTGTTTGTGCATCTTGGCTCACTGCAACCTTTTCTTGACAATCCATGCATGTCTATAGAGACTTCAGGTCACACCTTTAAAAAAAAATGTATTTGGATATTTTAGTTCTAATTTACAATAAAAATGGCAGGTCACTCTAACTATAGATGAAGAGCAAAATCTAAACGTATGTTATTGTTTACTGGACATGAAGCTATATTATAAGGTTTTAACACCTGGGAGGGACACACATGATCAATTAGGGCATCTGCAATTGAATTTCTGGAAGCAACATTTGATTTGACCATTATTCTGTGTTTAAATATGCCTAAAATGATTAGTTGTTTTCATTTTTTGATAAATCAGATAAATCAGAGAATAATATATACACAGATATATCAGTGTGGTTTAAATTACACTATTTGACCTGAAGCAGCTGGAAGCAGAGAGATATTTTAAAATAGAGATGTTCAGAGGGAAATTGGATGATGTTCATATACACCCCTAACTACAAACATAGTGAATCAGTTAAAAATTGATGAAGTTGCCCAGGAATCCATGTAAATCTTTAAAATGTGTGTACACTTCCATTAATATGAGTGTATGTTTGTTTATGGAAGTTTTGCAGCATTTTGTGTGATAATGTGAACCACACTGATGTACCTCACATTACACCTCACATTACACAGCAGTTGAAGGGCCTACATGTATATATACTGTACATGCATGCTTACCGATGCTTGTCCAGGTCTACATGTTTGCTTGTATATGCAACATTGCCTCTAGGGACCATGTGTTTCCAACTCTGTGTGCGCGCATGTGTGTGTGTGTCAAAGTGAACACGGCTGTGTGTGCGGTGGAACAGCATGAACCACCTGTTCCTGAAGCACCATGGCAAGTGAAAGGTCTGGATCAGCCTGAATCCTGTAGAGTTGACACCTGTCAGCTTGTCAGCCCTTCTGCTTAACTGTCCTGTCCTGCACCAGATAGCAGCTTCCAGCACTGATAACCCACAGACCATGTCTAACACTGACAGCTCCACTGCCTTACAGGGGGACATCTGGGGGAGACACACAGAACACAGAAGACTGAGGTATCAGTGCAGAGCTCAGAAGACAACTTGTTTTGAAGGCTATTGGCAACACATCTTCCGGAGATTGTTGTGTAGCAATAAATGCACCACAATTAAGCATTATTTTGATAAATATTAAAATAAAGTATAGTTATTTTTTTAATCGTCAGCAAATCCCCTAGAAGTGCTAAGTGGTAAATCCTGCATTTGGGTAATATTTTGATTGCACCAAATGGGGGCTATTTTCAGTGATAATTTAATTTGCATTTGGTGGAGGTCTGATCTTTTCCAGCAGCAAGATGGTGAGTGAGTGAGAGTCAAAACTACAGTGTGTGTCTTTATAGTAATGAAGGAAAATGTCCACAGTGTGCACACACAGCAAACATTACATAAAACAAGTAACTAAACTAACCCCTTGGTTGGCTCATACACACCAGGGCCCTAATTGTGCTCCAATATTAGACATTTAATGTTGAAACAATTACTAAATTACTTTACACAAAACAAAAACAATACAATAATAAAACAATAATCCATAAACATCAGGACTATTCTTCTATGGTGTTCCTTCTTCTTTCTTCTGGTGCCAGAGGTTACCAGCACTTAACACACCGTAGGAGATCAGTCTTTACCACTGTCTCACTCTGATTCCTGGAGAAGACAGACCTTGGTTATGGGTCTATCTAACTCGTTGGTCCTCGTCTTGATACGAACCTGGCGGACCAAACCTCGCTCATCCTGTATTGTGTGGATGATCCTGCCAATCACCCAGGAGTTACGAGGCGCTGACTCATCCACAATCAACACAATGTCCCCAGGAACAAAATTACGCTTTGCATGTGTCCATTTTTGCCGCTTTGAAGCTCAGGTAGATGTTCTTTAACCCAACGTTTCCAAAAGAGATCTGCCATATACTGGACTTGTCTCCATCTACGGCGGCTGTAAAGATCATCTTCCTGGAAAACTCCCTGGGGTATCGAAGGCTGGGTTTTTAGGAGGAGAAGGTGATTTGGCGTCAAAGCCTCCAAGTCATTCGGATCATCCGAAGGTGTAGTTATTGGCCGACTATTTAAAATGGCTTCCACCTGCAGAGTAATGTCTGCAGACCCTCTTCATCCAAACTTTGATCCTTCAATGTAGCGCTGAGTACCTTTCTAACAGATCGAATTAGACGTTCCCATACCCCTCCAAAATGTGAAGCAGATGGAGGATTAAACATCCATTTGATACCACTCTGAGTCAGCCTATTTTCAATTTTTGACATGTTCCACTCTTCTAGAGACCTTTTGAGCTCTCTCTCAGCACCAACAAAGTTTGTTCCATTATCTGAGTGAATTTCTAAAACTTGACCTCTTCTTGCAATAAACGTCAAGTGCATTAATGAATGAATCCGTGTCCAATGACGCTGCCACCTCTATGTGAACAGCTCTGGTAGCCATACATGTGAATATGACACCATACCGTTTTGCAGTTGTTCTTCCTCGTTTTATAGTAAAGGACCAAAGCAATCGACACCTGTTCTAGTAAACGGTGGTTCATCAGGTAAGACCCTACTAAGAGGAGGTCTGCCATTTGTTGCCGCCAGTTGCTCCATGTAATCTTCGACAGGTGCGACAACTGGATAAAATCTTTCTGATGGCTGAGATTGCATTTGGTATCCAGTATCTTTGACGCAAAGTAGACAAGACATGGTTGCGACCACCATGGCCTATTCGTTCATGGATGTCCTGCAGTATAAGCTGAGATACTCGATGATTTTTAGCCAGAATAGCGGGATGCTTGGACTCTTCAGGCATGGCAGCTCTGCTGAGCCGTCCACCTACGCTGAAGAATTCCATCCTGAAGCACCGGATTTAGTCTATGTATGTGACTGCTCCTTTTACTGCTTCCTTTTAGCAGAGATGAGATTTCATCCGAAAGCTCTTTCGCTGGCAATGACGAATTATGTCTACCTCTGCTTCTTTGAGCTCATCCACAGTTAGGTTCTTTTTCCTTGTCTTGTAGTTCAGCTTTTTCCTTGAAGCTGGATATTTTGGACGGTATTTTGTAACAGCCCTTTCTTCTTCTGGATGATGTTAGAAGCATATCTTTCAATCTCAGAAACCACGCCACGGCCCGTTTTAGGCGTGTCCATGATGAGTAGTACTCCACCAACCTTTGTACTATGTCAGTGCTTTCTTCAACTGCAAGAACATTCACCGTGACATTTCTCTGCACTTCAGGATCGGCTACATCCAGACCAATCTCTTGAGAGTCTGGGTTCCGTGGCCAATGCCCGACTGCCTGTGTAAGAAAGTCAGGTCCGACACCCACAGCTTGTTTCGCAGAAAGGCTTTCACTTTCTGTCCCCTTGATGCACCATCTGCCGGATTAAGATGAGAGTTTACGTAGTGCCACTGAGAGACTGTTGAGGTCTGCTGAATCGCTGACACCCTGTTAGCTACAAACGTCGAAACCTTGATGTTTCGTTGCTGATGTACTTTAGCACCGCTGTACTGTCAGTCCAGTACACAGAGTCTTCCAATGGTAGTTCCAACTCCTTCCTTAGCATTTTGTCTATACGAACTGCTAAGGTTGCTGCAGTAAGCTCCAGACGAGGGATAGTCATGGGTTTTAAGGGGGCAACCCTTGCCTTTCCCAACACAAAGGCGCTGTGAGCTTGGTTACTGATGTTACGCTGGACTAAGTATGTTACTGTCCCATAGCCATTCTCACTAGCGTCTGCAAAATGATGCAGTTGAGCGGACACAGTTTGACCAAAGTCTTTTGGCTTGAAACATCTCTCAATTCCAAAGTCAGTTAGCTGCTCAAGACCTTGCACCCACTGAGACCACATTTGGGCGAGATGTTCAGGCACTATTTCATCCCATCCCAACTTCATTCTGCAAAGCTCCTGCATAATGTTCCTAGCATATAAATTCACAGGTGCAAGCATTCCCAATGGATCGTACACTGAGCTCAACATGGATAAAATCCTCTTCTTGTGGGGCTTACTTTGAATAACAACCCTGAACTTGAACTGATCAGACTGAATGCACCATTGCACGCCCAATACCCTTTCTACTGGAAGTGCATTTTTGTCCAAGTCTAGGTCCATTATTTCTGTCGCTTTCTCCTCCTCTGGAATGGCTGCTAACACCCTGCTATCATTGCTGATCCATTTGTTTAGCCTAAAGCCACCCATCTGACACATAGTTTTCAAACTGTGGTAAAGAGACTCAGCCTTTTCAACAGTCTCCACCGACTTTAGACAGTCGTCTACATAGAAGTTTCGTAGCACTGTGTTTACTGTGCAGTCATCGAACAGATGTGTATTGTCCTCTGCGCATCGGCGGAGCGCATAATTAGCACAACTGGGTGATGAAGTGGCTCCAACAGATGTACCTCCATCCTGTATTCTGCCATTGGTCGACTAACGTCACCATCTGGCCACCATAGGAATCTGAGTAGATCAGCGTCGGCCGACGAGACCTTTACCTGGTGGAACATGGCTTCCACATCTGCTACTATTGTTACTGGTTCCTGACGAAACCTGGTTAGAACTCCAATTATTGTGCTGGTAAGATTAGGTCCTTGAAGGAGTTGCTCATTCAAAGAGGTTCCCTGATATGACGCGCCACAGTCAAACACCACACGGCTTAAGCTTTTTAGGGTGGTACACCCCATGATGTGGAATATACCAAACTTTCCCATCACAACGCCAAGGTCTTCAATTGGAACCTTTACCGCATATTTCTTGGTGATTGTATCATTCATGAAGGTAATATAATCTGCCCTGAATGACGGATTCTGAGAAACTTCCTCTTCAGTGTTGTAGCACGTTGTTCTGCTACGCCCGGTTGTTTGGCATTTTAATGTTCAACTCCTTTAATGGGAGATCAAGGCAGTAATGACCGTCTACCAACCTAGCAGATTGTGTCACCCTCTCCATGAACAGACGATCCGCCTTAGACATCTCATACCTTTCCTCTTGCCCATCCTCAGGAAAGTCATATTTAAACTGTTGTTTCCACAGGTCTTCCAGCCTGGCCACAGATACACGATTTGACACGGCTTGCATTATTTCATTCCTGCTTGTATTGCAACCATCCACCTTTAGTGGCCCATTGACTGTCCAACCCAGTATGGTTCTGACTGCGAAGGGCCCATCATCGACACTAGGAATAACTTCCTTTGGTTCCATCATCTTGGCAGCATCAGTTCCAATCAACAGTCCTATGCCTGCATCAATGAGAGGTACTTGTACTCCTTTAAGATGTGGCCATTTATCTATATCTTCTTGTCGCGGGATGTTATTCTTGCTTACTGGAATAGCCTTTTGTGAAAACACCTCCTTCCTGAGAAACTCTATCTTCTCTTTGTAAGGCGTATTCTGTAGTTTTTGACAATGGTCGAATGTGTGTCCCTCGTGGCAAAAGAGACAAGACTCTTGTGAGGCCTTGATGGTAGTGATAGGCTTGGGTGATGCTTTGGTGGTATTGGAAGGGCTTGTCTTACTAAAACCAGGCTCTATACTTGCATCCCTTTGAGTAGTAACTTGCTTTGCAGTAGTGGTAAAACTCCTTTTCATTCCACTTACTTTCCCAAACGCAGCTGCAGGCCCTTTTAAGTGTTCCTTAAGTCTTCCCAAGTCCCCGTAGCAAGGATGCAGTGATTTCTCTGATACATCAGTGATAAACTTAACTACATCTGCAAATGTAGCTCTACGGTTGTGGTTTTCATTCAGGTCATGAGCCACATCCTCCATTTCTCTCTCAACTTATATGGAAGCTTGGTAATAATTGTTCGTATGCTGATTGTAGTATTAAGCTCTGCCATACAGTCCATGGAACTCACACAATTGGTTAGAAAAGAGCGAATGAATAGAGGGCTTTGCCATCTTCATCCTAATTGTTTGCCAATTCAAAACCTTTTCCATGTAGGCTGCTGCAACTGTATATTCATTACCAAAGTGCTTCTTTAAAAGAAACCTGGCCCTGTGATATCCTTCGTCTGGTTGCATGCTAAAGCAACTTTGCACAATCTCCTTAGGTTGTCCTCTCGTGTGCTGGTGCAGCAGATAGAGTCGCTGACTGTCCCCCGCTATTCTTCACTGAGTTTTCAAACGCTTTGATGAAAACATCATAGTCTAAAGGATCTCCACTAAAGATAGGAATCGCTTGAGGAGGGTTAGTATAAACCCTGAGTTGTTTATCCAGAACTTGATGCACGGTCGGTTTGACACTGAGCACCACTAAACATTGATCCTGGAAGCTGTTTAACAGCCCTTGCTTGGGTATCACAGCCGCGAGCCCCAGTCGTTACTTCCCACTGTAATCCGTGAATGTACCTAATCTGTACCCCTTTACGGCTTCTTCTCTTGCCCTTTCAATCTGAACAGCCACACTACCCACAACAGGTACCTCTTCCCCAGCATACGTCGTCTTTGCCTGACTAAGATGGAAGTCATCAGTGCCAACATTTGGACCACGTGACTCAGTGAGGCCTGCACGTTTACTCATGATCTGACTTCGTGCTTTAGCAGCTGCAAGAGCGCGTTCATTTCCAATTCTTCTTTTCTGCCTTAAATTTAGCCTCCTCCTGCACCCTTAATGCCCTAAGCCTAGCTTCTTCCTGCTCTATCGCTGCCCTAAGCTTAGCTTCTTCCTGCTCTATCGCTGCCCTACGCTTAGCTTCTTCCTGCTCTATTGCGTGTCTTTGCTTTAACGCTTCTGCCCTTGCTAATAGCTCAGCTCTTTCTATTTCGGCCTTAAGGCATGCCTTTGTAGCTGAAGATGTGACAGAACTTGTTCTAGATTTCCTAGATCTCCTTGTGGATGCTACAGACACACTGTCCTCGGGAGCAACGCTATCATTTGCCTTACGTGCCTCCTCACGACGTTGGCGTACCTCTGTTAACCGACATGCGATGTCGTCGCCACGTCCCCTGAGTGCAGACAGCCTCGTATCGAACCAATCTTGATCGATCTTCATGTCATCTTCAAGCTTACGCTCTTGGTAAGTTTCCTTGAGTGAGTCATTTATATCACATAACTCTTTAAGCAGCTGGTAGAACGCTGGTAGCATCCTGTCCTCCACCACCGAATAGCATTCTTCATCCATGAACTGGTGGATCTTGCTCCTTTGTCTCAGCAGCTGCTCTAACTTAGCCTTTCTTTTGTTCTTCAGACTCCGCAAAGCATCTTCATGTACCACCTGTGAGGCCTCCTCAGTGGCTTCGCTGCTTGGCCTTGCCTGTTGGTCCATCACGCTGTCCGGATCAACATCTGAAGCAACCCGTCTTTCCATCAGTCTCTTAATAGTGCTTAGTGTAGAGATGGTTTCTTACTAATGTAGAGGTGATCTTACTCGAATCTAACGCTCCTGACTCTTCAGCACATACAGTGTGTTGACTTGCAGTCTGCTAATTCCAGTGAATTAAAGTGCAGGAAAAGTATTGGAAATATAGATGTTTAAAAAAAACTGTATTTGGAGTATAGATGTGTAATGTGCACTCATATCTGGGCTCAAATGCATCGCTCAGATCCAGATGTGTTGGCAAACAGGAAAAGGCAAAATGCGGTGAAGGGAAAGGCTAAGGTCGGTTACAGGAGGCCTACTGGCTGAGGCACAAAGGGGCTAGACTACAGGCAGACGTCAGAAAGGCAAGCTAAGGTCGACTAATGCTAGGAACCCAAGGAAAGGACGAAAGCTGGAAAGCTATGGCTGCGGGTGCATAATAAACAATCTGGCAGAGGAGAAAGGAAAGCTGGCTAGTATAAATACTGGTACTAATTAGGAGAGAATGAGCAGCAGGTGCCTAGAGGAAGCCAAGTGGACAATCGGACAGGACCAATAAGCAGGCAGGGGTAGGAGGAGGAGGAAATGGTTGGGGTCTGTAATTTATAAGGACACACATGAACCTTTTCCATCTATCCAGCCATCATCTTTACCACCTATTATGTTAAAGGTTGCTGGTTGCTGGAGCCAGTCAAAGCTGTCACTGGGCAAACTGCAAAGGTCTTGTCTAAGACCTGGTTGTCCCCGAACAGGTCTTAATGTCTTGATCATTAGGGACGTAAGCGCAAGTGAGTTTTCCCCCTATCCACTTCTAATGTTCGCCATGTTTGCCCTGTTCAAATGTAGAAAAGTCCTTCAACATCAGTTTGAAAATTGATACTTTACCTACTCCACTGCTCACTACACCTGTGTCTGGGAAGCATGAGCGGCAATGATTGTGATAGTGACTGATTGTGTTGTTTTCCCACAGCAGCAGAGAATCTGTTATCATACATGATCATTAATCACGACTGTGGCCATATAAAGCTCCTGTACCACCAGTTTATCACGAATAACTGTAAACCACAAATGCTGATAGCTGTTCCCACAGCTAGCTGCAGATAGCTGTAGGAAAGAACAGGGGTCAGTAGGGTCTGCAGCTACACAACCCCCATTCACAGTGACCTGTGACCCACTGTGTGTGGACACTTACTTATCATGGCCAGCTTAAATGTTCCCATGTCGACCTCTGTCCACCGTAATGTCATACCACCACTTTGTCTTTTCTGAGGCAGACATACACCTATCAGTCACAGCATTAACATAAAAGAGACTGGTCAAATTAGCTCTCAGGACAAACAGTATCCCTTTATTAATTAGCCTGCGAGATATCCAAAACTGTCACAACACCTGAAGACTCTAATTCAGTTAGATCAAACCTGGAAAATAATTATTTGTAAGAACAGTTAACAGTTTGACTAAAATGTCCTGTGTTGAGAAAAGAGAAAACATGAGTAAATCTTTTTTATCTAATTAGGTAAATTGTAGATTTACCTAATTACTTGTAGTTATACATTTAGCATGTTTTCAACTAGGTATTTCACATTTTCATTTCAATGCTTAGATCTGTCTTAATGTCTTAGTCTTAGCAGTGTAAAATTCCAAGTGGGTCTAAGTTTGGAGTGTCGTCAAACTTTTGCTGCTGCATCTCCGATTTGTTATTGCTCCATAATTTTGTTCACACTTTTTCTTCGCTGCCCCCCCAAGAACTTCGCAGTTGTGAAGCCAAAATGCTGAACAGGCTTTGTTTCATTTTAGACTGATACTTGGTGGCAGCATATCGGTTACATCTTGCAAACTTAAAAATTGTGAGATATCAATTTTATGATTACTCGTTCCATCCGTACCACATACCTACTACATATTTTTATTGTAAGATTGACATGTGGGAAATTGGTGATATCTGAGTGTCATAGCAATCACGCAGCCTGTTGGAGTTGCATTTTGTAACCTAAATTATAGTGTACAATGCGTTTCCACGGAAGAAATCGGGGAGGGATGTCATTAGTAACACTGAGTCCCAATATCATACTGGACATAAACTGGTGTCTCTTGAGTCAAAGTCCTTTTAGTACCCAACAACTTTTCTTACCCCTGACCGTCTCCATTGTACCTAGAGGTAACTAATTTGATTTTTGTATGCCTTTGCGGTGCATGCTATCACATGATAATGACGTACTGAGCCTGCTAGCATGTGAATAAGGTGCAGATAACAACAGACAATGGCCACTAAATGGCTGGTGTACACACAACACAAACCAACTCACAAAGATCAGCTTGATTGTGTGTTGCAGTTACTCTCAACAACAGAGTCAAGTTTTGTGACTACTCAAGTCACAGAAGTCTGTCCAACCATCTGTGGCTAAATATTTGGTTTGGCATCCGGATTCTGTTCCGCAAAAAATTACAACATCGCGTAACGAACACTCAGCAGGTTTAGAGAGTTTATGTGTCATCTTTATGGGAAAGTTTAAAGGAGGAATTTCTTTGAGATTGTTTGGCTTGACGGCTGTCATGGCAGCATGAGTGATGTGCCTCTAGTGGCGTCATGCATCATTCACAGACAGCAAGATTTAACTGATTTAATGTGTGTGTGTGTGTGTGTGTGTGTTCAAAAACCACACCTGCTCACAGATTAGCCGTCATGACCACACACACGATGTTTATGAGACATCTCTCTGCTTATTTTCAGCACACACACACACACACACACAGATGGTCTACTGAACCATGTCAATGTGTGAACAGGTTTGGGTAAATACAAATAGTAACAGACAGAGTGTATACATAGATACTTCTACAAAGCTCACACAAACATGGAAAAAGATGACCATCTGAGAACAATCACATCTCCTGATCTGGTCAACAGCAGGGCTCTGACGATTCTCCTCATCTTTTTGTGTCGATGAAAGCTCCTCTGTGAGTGTTCTTTAGAACACAAACTGTATTTCTGTCTGCTCTTCATTGTGCTCAGACATATTGGAAATCTGGCGTCAAAAACTCTCAGTGAAGAGAGTCCATCCATTATCTTAATACTATTCAAGTCTTTGTTCTGTGATCTCTACATTATGTCAATTATTTTAAACACCTACATTTACCTTAGTAGTTATTAGATCAATAAATATTCATTCATACATGTCGGGTGATGTGTTTCAATATTTCTTTGGTGGGAGAAGGCAAAGATGAAGAGCATTTTTGATACGTTTGTGACTAATTTGTTCCACTTAATCAATAATTAATTTGAATTAAACAATGTGGTCATCTCTTACAACTGACCTAAAACAAAGCATTAAGAATTTAGTAATTCATAATTTTTGTTAAATTATTCTGATGCTCTGGTACAAAGCCTATTATCAATAGTAATATTTTAATTTATAGTTCTACACTATTCGAAATACTAACTAATTTGAAACGGTTATTAAAACAAAAAATATACACACCACAAATCTCAACGTTTGGTGCAGAACTGTGCATTGATGAGTTGGTTGGTTAATGTCACAAATTCAGGAGGCAGGATTGAAACAGAAATAAAAACAAAGAAAATAAAGCAGCATGAAGACGGAGCAGTTAAAGGACTGGCTAGTAGAGGATGTTAGGAAGTACTTTGCTTGTTTGTTCTTCTCTCCTTTCAACAATTTGGGCCACCATGTCTATTCAGAACAGCTTCAATATGCCTTTGCATTGATTATCCCATTTCTAGAACTCCGCTGCAAAAATGGAACACCATTCTTACAAAGATATTCTCTGTTTTACTGTTTTTATAACGGTGGAGGAGAGTAATTTCACTTGGTTTGTGTTGTTAAATTGTGTATTGTTAAATGTGACGGCGGTAACATATCATCAACGTAATTTCTATCCTGTTCAGTGATGCCTCGTGTCTTGATTGATGCACTCTCATCCTGTTTCTCTAATTATATATTCAGGTTTTGCCATCAATTGTCATTCGTCTGTAACTCATAAAGTCACAACTTGTTAAACAAGCTACAGCATCTAGCTTTGGAGGTGGGTTGTATCCATCCTGCAGCCTGTTTCAGCTGCACCCCTGCCAACTGAATGAGCAAATATTATTGGTGTGTCGATGCTTGATTCATGCCAGCCACCTCTACCTTGTTATGAAAGCTCTATTTTACTTTGGTGTGAGATGTAATGGTTACCACTTGACCACAGTTATATACATCAGCCAGCTTCCTGCTCCCCACCAGAAAGGGAAGATCCACGATGGAAAGCAGGTGGAGGAAAATCTACAGAGGTGGAGGTCTGCTCTGGAAAACAGAGGAATGAAGCTTAGCCGCAGTAAGACAGAATACATGTGTGTGAATGAGAGGGACCCAGGTGGAACAGTGAGGTTACAGGGAGCAGAGGTGAAGAAGGTGCAGGACTTTAAGTACTTGTTGTTCGGCTTAGAGACAGTGGCACTGAAGAAAAGACAGGAGGCAGAGCTGGAGGTAGCAGATCTTAAGATGTTGAGGTTCTCTTTGGGAGTGACGAGGATGGACAGGATCAGGAATGAGGACATCAGAGGGACAGCTCATGTTAGATGTTTTGGAGATAAAGTCAGAGAGGCCAGATTGAGGTGGTGAATATAGAAACTGTGAATATATCGGTAGAAGGATGCTGAGGTTGGAGCTGCCAGGCAGGAGGTCTAGAGGAAGACCAAAGAGGAGATTTATGGATGTAGTGAGAGAGGACATGAAGTTAGTTGGTGTGAGAGAAGAGGATGCAGAGGACAGGGTTAGATGGAGGCACATGATTAGCTGTGGAGACCCCTGAAAGAGAACAGCTGAAAAGAAAAGAAGATTTAAAATATATGAAAAAAACATCTACAAGCAAAAAGCTGAAATCAACGTAAAAATGCATGTGACAAATTTCAGAAATGTATCTAGTTGCACAAAACATCTAAAATCTACCTCTTTTCCACGGTCTGCAGAGAGAATTGTCTCAGCTTTGTCTGCACATGTACAAATTATCTGTAATTATCTCTACTAGAGTCATTGTTATATTCTGCTATGAAAGAGAGTCTATTGTCTGACATCTTTTGACTGGAATTCATTAATTGTTCTCGTTGTAAATGTCAGTCTTTATGCTATGTCTGTCTTTATGTCTGTCTTTATGCTGGGACAACTGTCTGGGCCCTCTAACCCTGCAAAGAACAGACACATTGTAAAAATTGGTTTAATGGATGTACGTTTTTTTATAGTTCTGCCATCAGAAGGTTGTAGGGGGACAGAGTTCTGAAGTTTTTCATCCATTAGACAAGCAGTTCTGACAGTGTCTGACTAAATATGCAATGGCTGAACAAAATGATTTTAATGATATCAAATGTGAGCAATTAAGTGCAAACAAGGCCTAAAATGCATGTTAGCTTTGAACTATGAGGAAACCATTCAACCTGCCCCAAGTAGACATTAAGCTACAATCTGCCGACACGGTCGTTATGAAGTAACTTAATGTTTAGCAGTGTAGAGGTGATCTTACTCAAATCTGACGTCCCTGCAAATACTTCACTCTGGAGATCTATGTATGACAAATATTGAGAAACTTGTTTGATGAAACACAACACCCAATACCTACATTTACTAAATTATTAAAATAATTACTAAAAAAGTAATTTAAAACCGACAATGGACAAGGTTTCTGGTCTTAGCAGAACGTTTGAAGTGATGTGTTGAACATAAAACTGTGTGAGTGTGTGAATGAATGCAGTTTTGACCCACTATCGAATCTTTTTTTTAAGTGGCTGGTTGCGCATCTGGGTGCACGACTTTCTACATCAAACTCTTTTTTTTAAGTTAAACTTTTGCTGCTATGTCAAAACTGTGCAAACAATTTCTTATGTCATACAATGTATTTATGTTTTTTTTCAATAGACACAAGAACATCTTTTCCTTTAGGCCTCAGAGTGTTGGCTGTTTATCATGGGCATAATGCAGGTGCTGCCAGCCCTTCCTAAAGACCCTAATTAACATTGTCCCCGTGGCGTGTCAGGCGGGTTAAAGTGAGTGGCCCTGGAGAATCAGAAAGTATTTAACTAACAATGTGACCCTGCTTTGTTGGCCAGAAGGTTTTCAAAGCAGTTCAAGTTGTCACCTGTCAGGGGACGGTGCGCCTGCTACGCCAGCATCTGTCCCTGTGACACACATACAGCTCACACACAGATAAAAGCAGTTTTTTTGGGAAACAAATACAGATGCTGTGTGCCCACTGTCTCTAGCCTACCCCACCTGTCCTTTCATGTCCACAAGTGTTCAAGTCCACGGCCTCTAAAGTGCTGCAGCAGATGGGAGCTGATTCCCAAACTCACCTAGTGACACTCCTCCTGTGTACTCATTTACCCTCCAGGCCCCTTTGCCTGCATTAGCATATAATTACCTCACATTATAATTTTCCACTTTTCAGGATACACACTGAAATAATTACCTGGTGAAAAGTTTTCTTAATTTGTGTGAAGGGCTTGACAGACATCTACAAAGTTTTTCATTTAGGGTTTTATTAAAATATTTCCTTCCGATACATTACCAGTTTTGTGAAAGAGTAAATTAAAGTAAATTCTTTCAAAAGCAGTAGATGGTTACAAAAATTGGAACCTATACCAGTGATCTTAAGTGTCAGTTAGTTAGTGAGAAATGTTTTTATATTTTTTGTTGTTTAATGTACAGTAGTAATTAAGTAGTATTTTCATTCTTCCATCAGCATAACTGGTACAAAGAAAGTGTGAGTTTATAGAAATCATTGTTTTTATAAACTTTATTTATGATTTTATTTTATTTTCCTTACACAACTATTTATGATAATTATGTGTAAAATTCTTAAAATATGCCAGTCAGCTGCAACAGCAACATGTCAGTACTGTGATTACTGTGTAAACGCCATTGGATCTTCTCTTTTTTTGTAAATACACTATAATAGTGTTAATCATCAATGACTATGGGGCTTGGTGCAGTTACTTGACTCATTAACTTGCAAAGGTAATACAGTCAGATTTCCATAAATGTTAATATTTGCACTCTTTTTCATAAAACTTATTTAGCTGATATTTTTTGCAGGCAGGAGGAGGTGGGTCGTGTTACGACTTTCAGACTTAGGAGTCACATTCAAAGTTTTGTGGTTGGAAACAGGCACCTTCTGATTTTTCTTTGTACAACCTGCATTGGGGGGCGTAGGCTAATTATCCAAAAATAATTGTGTCATAATAACACAAAGTTAGATGCTTTGTCATAACTTTAAAGTGCAGCCATTCATCCTATTATTTTATTAATAGAATAGTCCCTATTTTCTCTTCTTTTACAGGGTTTTGATTTTTGTGTTTGTTTATTTAAGCATTTGACATTTACTTTCATTTGATATTTAAAGCAGTTTGCACGCTTTTTGAGCAGGAATTTCACAGATAGTGATGTGCTGGTGGAGGCCAAGTTAAACATCAAATCAAGCAGAGGAATACAGAACACGGCACGATATTTTGGCAAGCCAAAAAAATTCCCATTAAAGCAGCTTTGGAAACAGATTTGAACAGATATTAAGAAGAACCTTGATTACATGAAACCATGTGTATCAGCCATGGATAAACGCTGGAGGCTGTACGCTTTCAGATCAGTCATATGCTTAAATAAAATGTTTTGTTCCCAAATGCAATAATGGAGCATTTATTTTACATTTGCAACAGTTCTTGTTTTGGCTTCTTTTCCTTGGCATTAATATTGGAAGGGTGGTTATAACTGAGAAAGGATCACCGTGGCACACATCTTTATCTCTCTTCCTCCGAAATGGTCTAGTTTGTAGCCCACTGTCAGGCGCTTGAGGCAGGCCTGGGTAGGAAAGCTGCTAAACTATGAAGTACTTTCACAGCAGACGGTGGCACTGCTTCCTCCAAAGGGTCAGTCACTCAGGAAGCAGAGGATCAAGGCAAGAGAGATGCTGTGTGATGTGCAAGAATTTTATAACAGAACTATGACCAGTTTTATTCTTTGACTGATGAGAGAACCAGTTAAAATGTGTTTCTGTCCAAACTTGACTTGTTCCCATTCACTAGTTTGATTTCTAACCAAATGTCCAGAGATTTAGCAAACAAAAATAAGTTATTGTATGATAGAAAGATGGAATCAATTTCATGTTTCAATTGCAGACACTGCAGTCTCCCAGCTCTACATCGATTCACAGATTACAGGGTACAACAGCAGGTATAATCTACCCAAGAGCTCTTTGCATCACTCTACCCAACCACCTTACTCTATACATCTAATGATTTCCTGTATCAGTGCTATATACCCTTTGTTTACATCATTTCCCCTTTGCTTTATTTGCTAGCTTGTTAGAGATAGTGTCTGAAGCTAACAATGTGTGTCCAGAATGTACCCCTGACAGTAATCCCGTCATTGAGGTGTGTGCACACACACAGAGTGATGTATTAGGCTACTAGCCCACTATCGGTTGGTCTATCATTAGACCAGACCTGCTACTGTGAATACACAGTATCACAAAGCATGGGCCTGTTCCACGTGTGTGTGTTATGCTGGAGAGGCTCTTGCGCTGAGAGCCAAATGATGATTGCAATGACTGCTTGTTACTGCAAATCAAAAGGTAATAATGCCTTTTCTTCCCTAATGTCTTTGTGTCCTTCATTCTCTACCATCCCTCTCCTCCCCATTTTTTTCTCACTCATCTCTCACATTTTCATTGTTTCCTCAATTTCTGTCTTCCTACTTCTGAACTATGATCTAATTTGTTCTCTCATCTCTTCTCTTCTTCCTGTTTGTTGTGTATCTCTTGCTTTTCCAATTTTCCTTCCCCACTAATCTCTTTGCCCTCTGACTCTCTCTTTTGCTCGCTTTGTCTTTCTCAACATCCTTTTTCTCTCTCTCAATTGCCTCTAACCTTGTCATCTAATTCTCTGTCTCCAACAGAACACCTATTGGAATTTTTCTTACAGCAATTCTCTGAAAAGCAGTAATACAAAGAAGTCATACTATGCTAAGGAGGATATTCACACTGCTTGGTAAAATAGCACCAACACATTCTAAAACCACCGTATTAAGAGTATTTTCAGTTGTTGAAAGCTCTTTTCCAAAATTTCTTCCAACCTTTATGCCCAGTGGACTTTGTCCCTACACTCTCATAACAGAACAATTTTTTGAAAGAGCTTTCCTTTTGGCACCAAATTGACAGATGCTGTCTCTAACAGTGGGACTAAAATAGTGGGTATTTTTCGCGCTAAACAACAAATTGCTAGAAAAGTAATTGCCGCAAATCAAAAACAAATGGAGGAGCATTCGACAACTAATTAGGTTAATTTGCAACAGGTCAGTGACATGACTGGGTATAAAAGGAGCATTTCAGAAAGGCAGAGCCTCTCGAATGCAAAGATGGGCAGAGGTTCCCCAACCTGAGACAAATTGTCTAAAAACATTATGGAACAATTTTAGAAAAATGTTCCTCAATGTAAAATTGCCTTTTAAAAAAAGACTAAATCCCATTATTTACAGTAAATGAATATCATCAAAAGATTCAGAGAATCAGGAGAAATCACACACACTGCATTAAAAACAGGCATGATTCTCTTATGGACATCACTGCATGGGCTCAGGATCACTTCCAGAAATCACTGTCTGTGAACACAGTTTGCTGTGCAATCCACAAATGTAAGTTAAAGCTGTATCATGCAAAGAAGAAGTCATATGTGAACACGATCCAGAAACGCCGTCGTGTTCTCTGGGCCAAACCTCATCTAAAATGGTCTGAGGCAAAGTGGAAAACCGTTATTTGGTCAGATGATTTAAATTTTAAAATTGTTTGTGGAAAGCACTAAATAAAAATGGTTCTGGTTAGTGAAACAGTTTGCCTTAAAAATTGTTTCGTTCTTCATGTCACATGACATAACAGCAATAAAAGCTGTTGTTTTGTTAAGTCATCCCTTTTCCTCAAAAACCTTTGTGGGTCTAAATACTTTGAATGGTGTTAGGTTAACTTCAGCCAGTAGATATTGTAAAGAAAATACTGAATTTGGTCATTTTTGGCTTTTGGAACAAAAGACCTATGAAGTTAGATTTTACAGGTGGACAGTATCCTCTCTTCTCCATGCACATCCAGAATCAGTTTGGAATTGTTGGGTTTTTAAAAACTCATCTATAATTTCATCCAGTCATCCAGATGGGGGACTGCATTGAACCAGGGACTCCCACACATGTTTAATCTACATCACGGTCATTGCTGGCCTCTCTCTATTTCAGATTTACATTTCTGTAACACCAGATGCAGTGTCTGCACTCTTTCAACAGTTTTTACAATTATGGGTTTGTACTGCTTAAATGTGTTTGCTGTTGTGTTGTTCTTTCTGGAACATCATTCTCAAAGTGAGGCATGTGCAGCAATGTTCTTAATATTTTAGTAGAAAAATAGATCAGACTGAAACTTGATCAATTTTTATCTAAGAATGTATTACATCGTATGTCCTTGGTGTTTTAGTTATTTGACTTATTTTGCTACCTTAGTTAGTATCAGCTGGACTTAAATTCAATCCACACTTTGCCCAGGGCTTCAAGTAGTCCTCTTTATGAAATTACAATAAATAAGAATGTTCCAAAACTAATCACCAGAAATAACTAAAATGATATGTTTTTAAACTTGCAAAGCACAAAACATCACAAGTTGAGCACAGCAAACGAAACTATACATTCACAGAATATATATACAAGCATATATATATATATATATATATATATATATATATACACACACACACACACACACACACACACACACACACACACACTCAAGCAGTTTCAATTCTTTTGCCAACCTTGTCCCAGAATTCGGTCATGTAACTCCTCTCAATCCTTCCTCCACTGGCTTCTTGCCTTTGTTTTGAAGCAGCCTCAAGGCCATAATTCAACCCAACACTTTGGCCTGGCTTCTGCACTTGGCTGTTGCTAGTCAATGTCTATCCCCCATGGCACCATGACCAGTTATCACTCTTCTTGGTGTGTAAGTGGTAGAATGATGATTTCACATTGATCACCACACACCAGGGTGGTATGTTCACTATAGTTTTCCACTGTTGATAGGATAGATGTTCCTATTTAACCAGGTAATTTCAAGAAAGATTCATTTTTCCTGAGACATTCTGGTATCATCTTCTGGATTTCAGAAATGGTTGTGATATGGATTGGTTCGGTTTAACAATGCAAAAAAAAAAATCATTGTAAAATCTATCTTCAGCCCAAACTTCACGACCTGTGACACCCATTTCTTAACTCTTTGTATGCAAGGGTTAGCATAATACAGATACCCACATCCTCCTGCTTTCTTTATGTTATAAATATTAGCTTTGCTGCTGTGTTGTACATATGCAACTGCAAAAATGAAGCCCCTTGTCTGGGAACATTTTTGTTGTAATTTTAGGACATAGAGTATTATGGGGAGCAATTGGGCAAATGGTAGGTTGCCAACTATTATTTTATATATATATATATAGATAAATTCTATAAAAGCCCTCAAAAAGGATCTCAAAAAGGATATCGCTACGAGGTGAGTGTGAGGCATTTTTCCACATTACGACAAATGCAAATCAAAGATAGGCTTCCCCATCTCTGTCCCTGATATGAACTATGTTATTTTAGTTCCTTCAATGAAGCATGACAGGAAGTCAACAAATGCTGCCAGAGGACTGCAGAGGCTATGGAGTATAAAATGTCCATAGTTTTTTTTCTCCTTTCTCAAGTGCCCTGAGGATGAGATTAGTGATCAAAAAGACAGATTTCTGACTGTGACTGACTGTGAATGTGCCCTATGGAGAATAAAGAACACACATAGACCACGCATGGATTCTTTATGTTCATTTAGTAAATCACTTTTTGACATTATTATCATTTGGATAATATTTTCCTAAATATACACTGACTATGTGCCAGCAATAGTAGTAGCATTGCCTAGAATCTGTTTTGGTATTAGTCAATGACCATATAGTAAAAGTGCATTTGTGCATGCATGTGTACAGTATGTTTCATTAGTCATCCTACCAATTCTGGGCCAGAAAATGCAGTGACATTTTGCCTTGTCACATAAAAGTGTGTGTGTGCGATTTCACACATACAATGCCTATAAAAAATGTTCGCCTCTCTTTGATAGGCACTGCGTACTGTACATGTCTATACAACAATCAGTCACAACATTAACTTAGTGGTCTCACTATTGTTATGGAGGAAAAGGGTCAGCATGGCCACTCTCAATGAATGCTATCATTATTTATATGTCATACACCAAGACCAGCCAGCATAGGCTTACAAGACCCTGGTTACGTTACCTTCAGAGGCAACATAAAATAAAATACATCCCAACATACAATATTACCTGACTACTAGCTATACACCATGTAATTTAACATGCAATGCTTCCATATGCTGATGGCTTGCATTTTATAAATCTTTCACTTTATTATCTCATTTAAGAAAACTATGTATTTTAAACAATAGTTATTGTGGTAATTTGGGCAAAACATGTATAGTAATTAATGAAAAAATAAGGGTCAAAGGTCACTGTTGGTAAAGCTGGAGCTGATTTTAACCACTTCCAGTGCTGATAGATGGTTAACTCATAATGATACATCAGCATTCATTAGTTCATAGTTTAACATATATTTTCATTTTAAAACCACCAGGTGGTATTAATGTTGTGGCTGTCTCAAAATACATCTGTGTGTGTGTGTGTGTGTGTGTGTGTGTGTTGAAGAGTATTAAAATGTAACAAGAACCTGGCAAATAGCCTTCAAAGTGTGCATGACTGTTCCTCTAGTATCAGCTAGAAGAACTTCCTCTTAGTAACAGCAGGATTTAGGGTGTAAGGACCCTCATCAGTGTTCGTGTTTGTGTAGACAATAGCAAGGTTAATGACTGTGCTTATGACCTGAGAGGCAAATAGTGACATGTCTAATTTGGCATCACAGTTGAAAGGCAGGAGATGCCAAAGGATAGACAGAGGTTTGGCAACAGTGGACACCATCTTGCTGCTCCTCTCTTTAACCTAGTCAGGGTCATTGACAGAAGGAGATTGGTGGAGGTTTTATTCTTTAGATTCTATATAGTGTATATAATGGTATATTTGAAAGCTCATAAAAACCCATTGTTAATTAAAACATGCCAAAACATATTATCTATTGTATATTTCATACAGTACAAAGTATTCAGACTGTGTTAATTTAAAAAATATAAAAAAACCAAAAACAAACATTTTGTCTACATAGAACATCATAAAATGACAAAGTGAAAACATTTTTACAAATTCTGCAAATAATTAAAAGTCAAAAACTGAAATTTAATTTACACATTTAGACTCTTTATTCAGAAATGTAATATCTTCTAGCTAATCTTTTTGGGTAAGTTTAACCCTTCTCAGAGCTGGGTTGAACCAGTTTAACCCATTCTTCCTGATTCCATTCGTCCTCTCAAGCTCTGTAAGACTGTGTGGGAAGTGTTTATGAAATGTCTTATTCTGGGTAAAATGCTGTAAAATGTACAAAATGTAAAGGGGTCTAAATACTTTTCAACACAACAGTATCTGTAGATCCAGTATGACATCTGTACACTTCCTGAGGATAACATTACAATACAGTATGTGCCTATTGCAAATAAAAGTTATACAGTACTTATAGTATTTATTTAACCACATTTCATGAGGTGTGTAAGAAAGCATCTTTATTTCAGTATATATGATGAACACAGGTCTAATGGGTAAAAGACAGGTTTTTGTTTCACACCTACATGGACACACAGCATGTTGCTATTCTGATCTGCTAATGCAATAATTACATGACAATTTAAAATGTCTACATCTTCCAGGCAAAATCCAAAGTCAAAACATCAAATGAGAGAAGTGATGTGAAAATAACCAGATCTGTGTAGTTAACAGACCTGATTGCAAATTGCAATTGTTGAAGGTTGTTGATATGCAGTAGAGTGGGCTGACATTTTCTCAGTGCCCTTACTATCAAAGCTCCTGTTTGGCCTTTTACACCAGCAGTTATGTAAAGCAAGAAGTGATTTCCACCAGAAAACATGCTTGGTCATGCCCTGCCAGATAACCTCACACTGATGCCAGCTGATCTCTGCTTCATTTGTATTCACCACAGAAATCATTTTATTTTCACTTTAACTTTTATAGAATTCAAATGCACTGAGGTTTTTAACATCTCCCTGCTCCTTCTACTTCTGCATTGAATACAGAACCCTCTGAAGCAAGCCTTTGACTGGTGGCAAATGGTCACGTTCAACCTGAAAACACACATTCCACAGCAAGGCAAGCAGCATCCTAACAGCAAGCAGCATCAATTTTAAACAGAGTCAGATGAAGTGAAATATAAGCTAATGTCATCAATAGAGGATTATTACACAGGAGCTTTGCATATCTCCGTATCAGGCATAGTGGACCTTGCCGAGAGAAATTTCTATAACAATAACACAAGTGCCATCTATCATCCAGCTGGCTAATATTTCTTTTGTCAACAGGGTGCAAAAAAAAAACAATGATCCTGGGGGCTGTGTGGGGAGCAATACTGAGGACTAAATCCCAAATACATCTACTCTGAAATAGCCCTAGACCAAGTGCCTCAACTGATTTACCAACAAGAAAGATTCACAGAACAAAATGCAAACTCTAAACTTAACAGAATAGAAGGCAATGCAAAGGCAGGAGACCACCTACATACTCAAAGCAGATGAAATAAAGGAGAAATCCTAAATGCTTGACCCTGCAATGAGGGGATCTGGTGGCTGTCTGGACATTTTGCTAGCGTGCTGTGGGTCCACTTGCCCCCTTAACTGCAAATCAGTCCAAAATTGGTATGAGTAATCACCTTTATCCTATAATCAAACATTTCCATCCCAGTTGCAGTGCCCACCTTCAGATGACATCTGTACGGCGTGAGGGTGTTCAGAATAGTTGGACTATGAAAAAGTGAAGCATATGTTATGGACTTCACACTCACCAGATCTTAACCTAGATGAACAGCTATGACATTTTGCTTTCACACACACCATCATCAGAATACCAAATCAGGGAATATCATTTAATACAATGATTTTTCTGTGGAGATTCACAGACTTGTAGAATCAATACCCAAGTAAAATTGTCGTAGTTGGCAGTTTGTATCGGCTGCTAAAAAGAACCAAAGGTTATGTTTTATTACTTAACTCTAGTGACGGTCACATAGTATTTAGACCAACAAACATTGGTCCAGAGAAGGTTGGGATAGGTGAGATGAACTGTAGAGTGAAACTGCAACACCTTACATCACGCGTTAAATGACATCAACTTTACTTTCTGTATTGCTGTTTGTCTAACAATTTCCTCCATGTTTCTGGAGCAGAGGTTATGTGTGTGTCTCCAACCATGCATTTGTTCTCATATGTAGAAAATCAATGATCTACATGGACATTCCTGTGCACATTGTGCTGCTAAGTGGAAATAACCTGCTAGTTTGAAGGACCACATTGCATTGCAACCATCAGAATTGGGCATCATTAGAAGAAACCTTTCCATTTCTTAAAGGGCTGTTTCCTGAGCTTTTACACATACTGTAGATGTAGGAAGAAGAAAGTTCCCAGTGTTAATGTTGTTTCCAGAAGAATTCTTAGTAAAATATATATTTTTGTTTCACTTTGCCATTTTATTGTTTCGGCATTTGCATTTCTTTATTTTTACTCTCACTATAAATTCACTGAAGCATCTCTGAGAGGCTCCAACAGTCTCTCTTTTCTATCAGTCCTGGAGTTACTGGCACAGCTCTACACTGCTCTGTCAGACATAACTGATGTTGTGGGAAGTATGGATTTACTGATGCTGAATTGATTTGACAGGTTAGTATTATTGAATTTCACTGCCAGCAGTGCTGTAGTCTTTAAGAGGGTACTCACTGTGTACAGTGATACTTACCTCTGCTTAAATGTCCTAAAGGACTTTTATGTGCTGCTCTCCTGGACACCTGCTCTGCCGCTTTTTGTTGGGGGTTTGGTATTTAAATCTAACATCTATACAGTTGTTTTCAGTTGCATTTGCTTGTATCCCTCTAAATGATGGATGCACAGTGGCTGTTTAACTTAGTTTGCTCTATTTCTAACCTTTCTTCACGATGAGAGTTAATTATTCAGAGATTATTTGAAATTCACAGAAATTACTGACATGTACTTGACAGATATTACAGTATTTTAAACTTACCAAATAAATTGAATTTTAAATTTGAGATAGGTATTTGTCTATTTGTGAGGGTATTATTGTTATTCTAGAAGGTTTTACAATGACAATTACAGTTATTTTAGAATTATTAGAATAATGTGCACTACTTTGACATAGACCTCTTGCAGTTCTGGGTAATAACCATGATTTCCCAGATGACACGAGAAAATACAAATCATTCCAGAGAACTACAAAAGCAGGTAAGGTTAATCAGTAACCTTACCCTGCTCTGTTCTTTTCTCTCTTCACTTTCCACTCACCCCAGCCGGTCGAGGCAGATGGCCGTCCACCCTGAGCCTGGTTCTGCTGGAGGTTTCTTCTGTTAAAGGGAGTTTTTCCTCTCCACTGTTGCCTATGGCTTGCTCCAGGGGGAATTGTTGGGTTCTCTTTATACATCTTTATAATCTTGACTTTATTCTGTAAAGTGCCCTGAGATTACTTTTTTGTGAATTGGCGCTATATAAATAAGAAAGTATAGCCATGAAGATTTGCGATCATTCATAGCAATTACCAAATCTGTGGTGCATGAACAGTGCATGGGGAGGTAAAGTTAAAGACATAAAGTTGTTACAAATGGATAAAAGTTAGTTATGTAGGTATGCCATATACTGATCGTGCCATCTGATTTCTGATCTAATTTCTGCTTAGTAACTAATGAACGTGGTGGAAGTACATATTCGGTTTGTCAAAGTGTAAATTAAGCATAACCTAATGTAGGAAAAATAGTATATAAACCATAAGCATTTGCTGGTTGGAGGGGTGAAAAATCATGGTAGAGAGGATGAGTATGAGAAGTAGTCATGTGTAAAGTAGGCAGAGAAGACAAGAAAACAACAAAAACAGCTTGAGGTGAAGGGTCATGAGAACATGGCTGCTTTGAACATTGACAGCTTTATTTTGTCCAACTGATTGTGAGCAAATAACAAAATTACAAACTTAAGTCCTATATGAATTACCAACATGTGTAATTAGAATTAGAAGCTCTATTCGTTGTCATTGGTTGACAAAATGCCCACTGATTGTAATGCACGTGCATGATTAGTCCAGTATTTCTGATCCTGAATCTGCAAGTCATGTCCCCAGTTTCATTGTTCCTCAAACTGCGGTTGACAGAACAAAGTCTTCCCTTTGGCTAGTAGTCTGTTAAGAAGTTGAAGTTGTAATATCCATGTAAAGGGTAGAGGAAGTGAATACTTAAGCATTTTTTTAATGCCAGCACAGCAAAATAGAGCTAAATCTCCGAGTCCTGCTCCCTGAGCCTTCTGCTCCATGAAATATGGATTTTAGACAGCTGCTGTTGAATTGATGGGGCACATTAAGAATATTGCATTTTTAAATCGAGCACATTTGACAGAAAGAGTCTTTGTGAGCAATTATGCACTGTAAACTCCTCTTTTCACTCTGGTGGATCTTCCTCAGATACGCTGAACTGATTTCATCATTTGGATCGACCAGTTTGTTCATTTGCTCTTCTGCTGAATGATGTGTACTGTATATGTAAGCGGTTAAAGGTCAGTTAACATAATGGCTGAAAAAGGTCCTCAAAAATGTTGGAAATGCTTGGAAAAAAAATAATCAGTGTAATTAAAAGACTGTATGATTAAGGTGATGAGAAATGAAATACGTTTTTTTTAGAAATCAATATCTGAAATGTAATGTCATTGAAATATCTTATAATATTAAAATAAAAGCTTTGTCCATGTTGTTTTAATGACTCATGTGCTTAACAGGGCCATTACAGTGGAAAACATGGGTCTAAGACTCTTTAAATGTCATTAGTGATAGAGTTGGCGGGCGAAAAGTTTTCTAAAATCACTTCACACATCAGCATTTTTCACACATTATCTCGTCTTTTCATCTATAATCTGTCTCTTTTTTTTAAACTTCTGCTACATCAAAGTAAAAAGCAAAGTAAGAAGGTCAAGCCCGAGATTATGCCTCCCTCAGAATTCCGTCTGAATGTGTAGTCTCTCTTGACCCCCCGTAAAGAAATTCCATCTTTGCCATAATCCTGTTTCCATCAGCCATAACTCCACTTTGGAACAATCTCATTTCCCATATCAGTAAAAATAAACTTTATTTGAGTTACCAACCCAGCCATGACATGTGACCTTTGACCAGCTAAAAATACATTAAATCTGCACAGTCCTATTTTCAGCATAGTAGAGGAACTTCACATTAGTACTTCTTGGACTTTGGTTTTACTCCAGTAACATTTTCCTGCTTTTTGGTCTGTCATGTTCTCATAAGGGTTAATGAGCAAGCAGTCAGTTTTGCCAAAGGTCAATAAACTAATGGTGGAATTTTAGTTATGAAATCATTGTTCCATTTTCAACAGAATTTCTGACTGCCTGAGTGCAGTGCATGACTTTGCAGCTCTTTTCTGCAACTGCAACCAGCTATTAATCTGCTCGCAGAGTTTGATTGATGGATAAATTTGCCACAAATTTAAGTGGCCTTTAACAGGCAACATTTCCATTTGATGTTTCTTTAGTTTATTATGCACATATCCACTTATTTTATTTGCAGTTTTTTAAAGTGATTTATTTCATTTGCCTTCTTTTTTAAAAATATTTAAAAAAAGCTGTAAAAAAACTCTTATCAACCATCAACTACCCTCTCAAACCACAAACCTCCACATATAATAATTACACATTAGCTCACTGCAATAGCTTCACTGACTGAAGTCACTTCACAGTACCTGTCACACTTCTCCTTCACTACGCAGCAGGAGGTTGAGAACATCATCTGCACATCATGACCATCCACCTAGCCCCCTGGACCCATTCCCCTCCCCTTGCTCAAAGCTCACAGTGATTAACAAAATTCATAAACGTATCTCTACAAACGTCATGGCCCATCCTTCTAGCTCTCATCAGGCCTCATCTCGAGAAACCTACCCTAGATCCTGAAGTTCTGTTCAATTACAGGACTCTGACTCTGGCTTCCCGTCTCTTCTCCTCCTTCTCGACCTCACTGCTGCGTTTGACACTCGAGATCATCACATCCTCCTTCAACCGTCTTCAGCACATCAGACTCTCTGACACTGCCCTCCTCTGGTTCTGCTCATATCTCAGCTCATATCTCAGCTCATATCTCATGGAAAGGACTAAGTTTGTAGCTCTGGGGGATTCTAAATCCTGGTCCCACTCCATCCACTGTGGGGTCCCCCAGGGCTCGGTGATTGGTCCAACCCTCTTCACCATCTACATGCTCCTCCTCGGTCGTATCATCAGCAGGCATGAAACCTTATTCCACTGCTATGCTGATTACACACATATATACATTAAGGTCAACCCATACTGCCACTGTTGCACTGTCTCTTCATGCCTGGAGGAGATAGAGGCATGGATGTGGCAAAACTTTCTGCAGCTTAATAGTTAGTGGTCAAATTTGATTCCCAGCTCAACTTTGAGAATCATATTAATGACATCTGCAAAACCTCCCTTTTCCATCTCCGAAATATTACCAAACTCCGCCCTTCACTTTAAGTCTCTGCTACAGAGAAGCTCATCCATGCCTTTGTCTCCTCCAGACTGGACTACTGTAACACCCTGGGAGGACTCTTCAAAAGCTCCAATACGTACAAAACAGTGCTGCCAGGATCCTGCTGAGAGTGAGGAAATATGAGCATGTCACCTCTAACTTCCACACACTCCACTGGCTCCCTGTTCACCTCCGTATACAAACAAAAGTACAAACTCCTTTTTCACACCCATCTCTGTCTGTACGATGATGCCCCCCACATACCCGAAAGGACTCTCCCTCTGCAGACCATCTCTAAAGCCTGGTCAGAACAAATGCACTGTCTTTGAGCATCCAGGACAAAACTCCAAACTCTTAGATGTTTTTAGATCATGCTATAATAGTATTATATTGTTGTCACTGTAGATATTTTTACACTTTTTTTACACTTGCATCTTCCTTGTAGCACTGTGAAACTGTAAAGTGCATTACAAATAAAAAGTATTATTATTATTATTATATGACCCATCTAATGTCCTATGACCTCCAGTTTGTGCTTTTAGAACAAACTTGCTCCATTTACTTGGTATGGAGTCACACAGATGCTAAATTGGCTTCTAATTGAACACACCCATACTGTATGTGCCACCTATTGCACCTTCTGATTTATAACAGTAGCATGAATCCTTGATATTTTTCCAACACTACTAATGGCATTTTACTTTCTGAACTACAACTGCAGTGTAACAGACTTGCAGTAAAAATTGTCCTCTATGATGAATGTGTTTCTGCTGTAAAAGCCTGCTGTATTCAGAACTAGCAGGACCAAACTCATATGCATTAATAACTCCTCTAACCCTGAGTTTCAAACCCCCTCATTATACAAGTCCTGTTTCCTCTATTTCATCCCACAAACTTTCTCGCTTTCTAGCACCCGTCTAGTCCCTCCCTGCTTTCTTTCATTCCTTCTCTCTTTCTTTCTTTCTTTTTCTTTCTGTTCCACTCTTCCATATGCTGGCTTGCACAACAGAACAGCCAAATCAATATGGTCGAGGCGATTAATGCGCTGGCGGTGGTGATGTACTTATAAAGAGCTTTCATGGCCCAGTGAAGGATGAAATCACCCTCTGAGTCCAGAGATCTTAAAGAACCTGAGGTGCACTGGGCAAAGACAGACAGAGAAAGAGAGTGAGCGAGGGTGAGAAAGAATGAGTGAGACCACAACAGAGTTCATTGGATCACCTCCAATAGGCGAAAATGTAGAAGGAAAGAGAAATGTGAGAGCTTTGAGGAGGGCATTGGACCTTCTCCAATAACCTAGTAACAGAGGCAAGGCTCCACTTTTGACAGGGGGAACGTGTTGGAGAAAGTGAAAAAAAAAGAAGCTGCAGCAGGGACTGAGAGAGTTGGAGGGAGAATGATGTAGCTATTAGTGCTTTTGGTGCCACTGCAACTCCTCTATTTAACGGCTTGCTGCTGCTGCTAAATATCTTTGGGACTAAAGACAAGCCTCTACCATGTTAACAGTCACTAGTGATCTTTTTACTTACATGTGAATACCGGAAAAAGAAAACAACATTTTATGTTTTCATTCGTTTTTTTGGATGAATAATGGGCGATAATAACATGTGACATGTAACATTGTTTTGTTTAATGGATTGTTAAAATAGCTTTGTTAAATATAACTATCTCACCTGACTTGCACAACTGTGAAGACACCGTCCTATATTGGGATTTCAGAGAGACATATGTTGCCATAAGACAACATATTATCCCGTTACAGCCTTGGGGCCTGGACTCTCTCCTACCTTCTGAGAGTCTGTGTCTGTTTGTGTCCATGTAAATTAGACCTGTCCAATCCTCATTGGGGATTTTTTTTTCTTTCTTTTTCCTTTCTTCCTCTTTAAAATAACACCCTAAGTATCCTCTTAGAACCTGGAGTCCACATGCATGTACATCACATTTTGGGTTATATTTCCATAGTAGTTAATTCTACTTAACTGAGACCTCTTGGCCACATATATGGACACTTACACAAATTAGAGCTTGGGTCTTAAGAGGGTATTAGTTAGGTCTTAGTTAATGACTAATGTTAATTGTGCTTTTTCTTGGCTTTTTGTTGTTAATTATCCTGCAATGACTCTATTACAATAATAGAGAATAACCACCGACATCAGGTTATTTATGTTGCTACCTTCAGGCTTGGTGCCTGGGGACGTAACAACCCCAAGACATCAGTGGATATCTTAGCAGGACAATAACAGGCCTCATTATGCATTTGCTACGACGGTGTGGCTTCACTGCCCTGCATGCCTCCAAATCTGTCACCTTTTGAAATATATGGAGCATCGTGAGGAGGGTTAGGGGAATTACAAATGACACATTTTAGTTTAACTCTTTTTTTGGGGGGAAATGGTATTATTCACTATGTTATCAGTTAGGTGTCTTTGTATTTTGTGCCAGTGTTTTTCATATGTGCATTCATTCTGTGTCCTGTGCGCCCACTGCAGCATCCCTCCTCGGCACCACTGTCTGTCTCTGCTCGTCCCTGGTCTCCGCTACTCGGCTGGGCTACAAATTCACTTACCTGTTCCTGATAATCATCATCACCATCCCTGATTGTTCTGTGTATTCATGGTCCTATGTGTGAACTGTTTAGTTGGTAGTGTGTCATTGTTCGCCCCAGTGTGTTCTCCTACCCTACTGGTCTTTCCCCCAACCACCAGCCTTTCCTAATATCCGTGAGTCTCAATCACAGGTTTGCACTAGTCTTATTGACAGTCTTAAAGACAATACTAATTTAATGTGTTTTTCCTTGCACTACCACAAATATTAGAAGATGTTTTGTCAATAAAAAAGAGCTGGTTGGGCTGAATCTTTAGTTGGGTGTTATAAAACCATTGCAGAATAGGAGGATGGAATAGATTGTGAAACAATAAGGCACTTTTGTTTCACGTATTTTCACTTTGTTAGATTTTTGCTTCCATAGTTGTATTGCAAGACAAATCTGCAGAAAGATTTTGATGGTGGCTGACCTCACATTAACACACGTTGACCCTGCTGAACTCCCAAGTAGAGCTGTCATGACAAACACATGTTGCATGGAAAAAACTCTATTCAAAGCCACAGATGTTTGTATATTAAGTCTAGTTGAGATCTTGTGGTTTCTGAAGATATACATAGAATAACAGACACAGAGGATTTAGCAATTCTTAGGAGGATGACAGCAGTATAATCCTGGATTTATGAAGGTTAGTAACAGCTTTCATAGTGTTGTAGCACAGCTGATTTGAGTGTTATGACGCCATTGAATGGTGATAAATTGGCAAAATCTAGATGCTGTTGTGAAAAAACAGGAGCAAGAGTGGCATTGGGTGGTGGAATTTAGAAGACATACAGTTAACGTAGGGATAAGGTTGTTGTGTTTAGGTGGGTAGAGTATGGATCAAGCCATATATTTGTTCTCCAATTGGACACAAGCCTGAGTGTGTGGTGGCCAAACACTAATGGCTCATGATTTTATTTCTTTTCAAATACCATCTTCTGTTAGACTAAAAAAGGGATTTGTGTCTTTTTGCGATTAAAAATGTCCATTATGTCTTTTTAGACAAACCTACTGTACCTGACTGAACCCTACCCAAACATAATTTCTAAAATTCTGTCTTACCTATAATACTCAGGCATCAATAAGTCTCATCATGCACGTGTCATGATTCCTGATTTTAATTTTGTAGCATTTCTATTTTGGTTGGTCTCTGATTTTTCTTGGTCTGAGATTTGTTTTCTCGTTTGTTTTCTGATTTAAATACCCTGTTTAGTCATCCCCCCCCCCCCCCCCCCCCATTGGTTTAATTCTGTTTTAGGTACTGAGTTTTTTTGTTTTTCTGTTTTGATATCTTTAAGTTACTCATTTGTCCATCTGTCAGATTCTGTTTCCGATTTAGGTTCAGTCATTTGTTAATCCCCGCTTGTTAGGTCCTGGTTTAGTACTGTCACTGTTAGTTTTCTATTTTCAGCAGTTCTTATTAGTTTCCTATTATTCTTAACTATTTTGTCTCAATTCATTGTTCACCTAGTTTGTTTTAAAACTGGGGTGTCCTGTGCTTTAAACTGTTAATCAAATGCTGTCTCTTTAGTCTTTACTCTATTTTAACCCACTTTATTTTCACTGTTTCTGTGCCCAAAGTTAATTATAACCAGAGAACATTGTGGTACATAATATTGATACTGAACTACTGAGCCTGGCAGCATGTGCAATAGGTACTTAGCTATAGTGCTGATATTAACAGATCAAAATCTGAAGCAGCTGGGCCAAAAAACAATACATCTAAACACGACCCTGTCAAGCTATTTTATGTCATTAGCTTAGCTGCAGTTTAAGGTTGATGGTGGGTCACTTGTGCTTTACTGTCAGAATTGGCAGGACAGGTAAGGCAGTGAAATTACTATTCCACCTAGTACCTAGTAGTGGAGACAGTAATTTATTATTTATTGATATAATAATGAGGTAGTGAAGCAGACGGCAGGGAGGAGAGGTGTGTGCTGCAGAGGGAACCGCGGGAAAACAGTTGACAGCGGGAGTTCTAGGAGAGAAGCAGAAGGTGAGTAATATGTCTGCGCATAAACAGATAATATATGGTGACAAGGTGCTTATGGTGGTATGGAGGAGCAGAGAAGGCCTGCAGAGGATCGAAGGGAGGGCCAGTTCAGGTGAGGAGGGAGGGGAAGAAGGAGAACTGAAAGCGACAGAGATTATCAGGAAAAAAGTATCCAATGCCAAATGTAAAGTCACTTACTGCTTGTGATCCACAGGGAACAAGGCAGAAGGTTTTATGGAAAACTCGGGTCCAAAGGCCAGACAAATAGCAGAACGACAGATCATCGGTGGAACAGGTGAAACTCGGGAGAGGAAAACAGGTAGCTGCTCACAGGATACTGGAAGACTTTCTGGCAGAGAGGAGTAGGTGAGTGGTGCATATAAAGGTGAGGAAAGTTAGGACTTCTTAGGCACAGCACTGGGGAGGGAGAGAGAGAGAACAGAGTGGAGAGGAGAGATAGTGGTGGTCACCAAGGCAACACAGATCAGAGTCACAGCCATAACAGTTACTCAAATGACAGCATCAAATCAGGATCTAGGATGAACTGAGCCAGGACCCACAAACGCTCCTCTGGATCCAGCTGACCAGGTTCTGGAAACCCTGGCCCCGACGGCACGATCTCAGCAACCGGTTAACAGAGAAGGCTGGGGCTCCATCGATGAGCTGAGCGGGTCATTGGGGTCTGGAGGTGGGTTCTAGGCTACTAGTGACAACAGGTTTAATACGAGAAACATAAAAGGTAGGAGGAATCTTGAGAGATTTGGTGAGCCGCAATCTTACTGCTACAGGGTTGACAACCTTGGAAATGGGGAAAGGACCAATGAACCAGGGAGCCAGCTTTCTGCTCTCAACGTGGAGGAGGATGTCCCCCACGGAGAGCTATACTTGCTGGCCCACCCTAGACTGAGGGGCACGGCTGTGGTGTGTGTCAGCACATCTCTAAGAGTCCAAGATCCTGATCCTGATCTATCAGCACCACACAGAAGCCTGTGCAGAGGGAACAGATGAGTCTCTTTCACATAATTCAAACAGTGATTGATGGTAATCGGAAACTGCTCTAAAGAGAGTCAACCCTGTGGAGGCAGACGGTAGGGAGTTGTGTGCTTACTCGACCCAGATCACATTCTAGGACCAGGAGGATGGTTTGCAAGAGCAGATATCCCGGGGCACAGTCTCCAGATCCTGGTTTAGGGTCTGACCATTGGACTAAGGATGGCAACCTGAGGAGAGACTGACAGTAACACTGAACAGCCTAAAGAACTATAAAGTAGGGGCTCTGGTCAGAGACGATGTCATAGAGGAGACCATGGATTGGACACGGGGGAAATATGAAATCTGGTTCCTCGCTAACACGGGAACGATCAAACATGCGGGACAAAGCATAGGATAGCAAGACAGAGTGAACTGAAAACTGAAGAGCTTGGCGGGAGTTGAACCTCTTGCCGATTTTTGGTAATCTAAGTTCTTGTGATCGGTGAGAACTAAAAAAAGGATGTTCGGCCTCCTCCAACCAATGCCTCCAGTCCTCCAACGCCAGTTTAACTGTTCTCGGTTACCAATATCATAGTTTTGCTCTGCTTCAGAGAGGCGACGGGAGAGAAGCCGAAGGTGAGTAATATGTCTGTGCATAAAGAGATAATATATAGTGACAGGGTGCTTACGGTGGTATGGAAGAGCGGAAGTGGTCTGCAGAAGATCCGAGGGAGGGCCAGTTCAGGTGGGGAGGCAGGCGAAGAAGGAGAACTGAAAAAGTAACAACTCAGGATATTACGAAGTAGCAACACAACAGAAAGTAAAAACTCAAGACAACAATCTTCTGTGTTGCGCGAAATCCAATGCCAAACACAGTATAATAGCGTTAATCCACAAGAGGGCTGCGTTCAATGTAAAGCCACTTAGTACTTGTGATCCCTGGGGAACAAGGCAGAAGATTTCGTGGAAAACTCAGGTGCCATGACATTTGCACTCAGTCTTAAACATGTTGCTCTAACAAAGGCTTATGAAGGCAGTACAAAACTAAAGTATGTTAAATAGCAAGACACAGTCTTGTTCCAGTGGCATTTGTTAGCAGCTAAAAATATATGTTTAGCTGAAATGTAAACTGAAATCAGTCTCCCTAATGACTATTTTCTAAGAGAACAAAGGCTTCTGTTTTCTACTAAATCATCACTGTGGGGCCCATCCTGCAAGGTCATTCATCACACCTCCGTGACTGGCTGTGGATCAGCAGCTAGAACTGTTTGAACACCTAAACCTGCAATTAGTCAACAGTCTCTGGCTGTCCCTTTCTGTATGTCAAAGTGTCCTTAAGCAAAACAGTGCATACCGACTATTAGGCGAATGTGTGTAGGAGTGAGTGACTGAGATGTAAACTGTGCTGCAGTGGAGCAGCGTAAAAGCTCCACAAAAATGCATTCCACTGCAACATTTACTGCATTTCAAGAGAACGTGTGCTTGTTCTGACACAGCAATGACGTTCACCTTTCCACCCAGCTGCATTTGAACCACAAAAAGATGTGAATATGGTTAATTTGTTCTAAACTGGCAACGGCAGGACTGTACTGTATAGTATCTATAGACAGTGGCATTAGTTGAAATGAATACACAATTAAAAATGTAGCTTATTCAAGTGCAAGAAAATGTCTCCTTAAAATTTGTTTCATTTGTGGAAGTCTGCGCATGTGAGAGACTGTTTGTAACAGATAATTAGATGTAGAGACAGATGGACAGGGGCTGAGCTACAGATCAACTTCTGGCTTCATTGCAATGAAATAAGGAACACTGTGTAATTGCTGTGTGCCTGCAGTTTCATCAACTACAGTGTTTAACAGACAATGTTGCATTTTTTGGAAGCAGACCTCACAGGAATTAAGATGAATTCAATTTACTTTGCATAGAGAAGGCGGAAAATGGCTTTGTGCTTCCTTTAAATGTCTATTGATTTGTTTTGAAGATTTAATGGCGTAAGTCCTTTGCCACAATTTATTTGCTAAGACATGCTGCATTTGGTTGATGTTGGCTTTGACTTTGAGTATGATTACAGCCAAGGGCTTGCAGCAAGCATAGTTTATGTTTTGGCAGGCTTTGAAAGGCTGTGAATTTCCCAACTGGGACTCTATAGTGGTGGTTGTGGGTGACTTTGGGAGGCTGTGGAACTTGCTGAATTGCCTCAGCAGCACAAATTTAAAGCTTGTATGAATAAAAGCAACTCAATGATCGGGCAGTGACTTTTAAAACTGCAAAGAGACATCTACACAGATAAGGGGACCTAATGTACGTCAGTTTAATGTACACTAGACAAAGAAAAACATTGGTCACCCCTGGATCTTTTCATTTGAAAGGGCAAAGTCAAAGAAGAGTCTTCTAGTTGCACAAACTTTCAATGTATCTTTATAATTCAATGCATTGCCATCATGTGTCTCATGGCTATGGTTAGTTTGATTATTAAATGATAAGAATTCCACTATTGTTGATTAAGTTAAACTTAATTCCAGGTTATGTTTCCCTGAAAGGTTTCCAGTCAAATAGAATGTAAACTGATGACAGAAATTCTTATTAAGCTGTTTATTTAATTTTAACTTTGCTTGTATTGAAGCTGATTGATAAGAAGAGACAGAAAAGACAAGAAATAGAAAAAAACAAACACATTTTGATGGATATCCACTAAGTGTTGTTCCGTATGTTATAAACAAAGACATATGGTAAAATCTTATTTTATTTTTAATTTTTTTTTTTGTTTTGAGAGGTGACTATTTAGCCTAACCTACCTGTACCTTATCTAAGAAAGCTGAGGGACATTTTTCATTATTACACAGTGTAAACTAAAGTGACATCAGAAAGGTGAACAACCCATAGGTGGTTACCTACCTACCTTCACTCTACAAATAAAAGTACAATCTTATTCATCAAAACTGTGGCAGGGTAAATATAGTAACAGCCTAAAGGTGACTATGTTTAAAAAATATTTATATTATAATATTGTGCACTGACATAAAAGGGAAAATGCAATATTAATATTGTTAATTTTGGCCATTTTTAATGGTTGCATAGTGCATTGGTAGCAATTTATTTCTATAAATAAATAAATAAACTAGCTACAGTACTACATTAAACTATTACATTTACATTTAGTCGTTTAGCAGATGCTTTTATCCAAAGTGAGGTATAAGGCAAGCAAAAATCTAAGTCAAAGAGAAAACATCAAAGCAAAGTGTTTCAGAAAAGTGTTTATAAGTGTTTTTTTTTTTTTTTTTTAATAGATTTAAGTGCATAGGAAGATGCGGAAGAGTTCTGTTTGCAGCAGTTTTTCGAATATTGGGAGTGAGTTTGCTGAGCGTGCAAGAGACAGAGATAAGACAGTGGAGTCATCTGGTCGAATGAAAGTAAGATCTGAATGTCATCAGCATAGCAGTGATCGAAAAGCCATGTGAGAATCCAGGGATGTAGTATAGATGGAAAAAAGAAGAGGACCAAGAACTGAACCCTGCAGCACACCAGTAAAGAGTCTACAAGTATTAGAAACATGCCTCTGCCATGATACCTTGAAGGTTTGAAGCTCGAGCCTGGCTTCGGTATTACCTATCGGGAGATAATACCGAAGCCAGGCTCAAGCTGATCCAGAGATGCCCAAGTCAGAGAGTGTAGACAAGAGGATCTGATGGTTCACAGTGTCAAAGGCTGCAGAAATGTTGAATAGAATTAAGACAGAAGACTGAAGACCGTCAGGTGCTGTTTCTGTGGAGTGACCACTCTTGAAGCCAGATTGTTTGACATCAAGGAGGTTGTTCTTCTTGCTTCCTTAGCTGACGCAAGACTTAACTAGTACTGTAAAAGATGAGCAACACTTTCTTCAAAAATCATGCAGAGTTACCATATTTAGTTAAGTCAGACATTGAGTGCTTGTTTATGAACAACTGCAGCACATAGAGAAACCACTGTAGAGAGGAACCCATCAGACTGATGTGGGGGTCTGTGCTAATAAGATAAATTGGCTTGGCACTGACCCAGTTGAATGGTCATCTGACCTAGATCATCATAAAGGATGTTTTTCCATACCCTCTTTTACAACTTTTGGCAGCATCTCTTGAAATGGACTGTTATGAAATAGCACCCTAACAGTGGCAGTTTGGTTTATTTACAATAAATACAATTCTTTTTTTATATTATATTATTTATTTTCCACCATTGCAAAGCACACATAGAAACAAATTGTATTTCAGATTAATAAAAGCGCTGATTAATGTTACAGGAAAATGACAGTCATGGTTACAATAGGAAACACATTAACTATGTTGAATCTACATAGTTTTAACCTTCATCAGTTTAAATGTATCTGAATCCACCCAGGCAACAGTCACCTTCTACTTCTACACATTACAATACATATGTATATAGCTATGTTATATCTCAACCTTCCAAAACCACAAATGGCTAAATATAGTTAATGTTTTAATTTTACTAGAAAGTCAGGTTTAACATCATATGTAGGGCTACAAAAAATGTATTGCATGTAACAAAGCTGATTGCATTTACTTCCTCAATTAAAAAAACAAAATCTTATATATAAAGCAGGTATCACTACCAGTGTCTTAAAACCCCATGAGTTACCTTTGAATAGTAGACATATAAACTTGAGGAAATAAGAAATGAATGATGAAATAAACTTTGCAATAGCAGTAAAACTATACATTTAGATTTAGAAAAAAAAAAAAATACTGGCAAAATGTTCTTTTAAAGATCTTATGTTTTGTTCACATAATTACATAATGTTCTCAACTTTGGTTTTTAAATACACATTATTTAGCTTTTTATCTACAAGCTTTTTAGATGTTTTCCATGTGCCCCGCAATCACATTAATGAGCAGCAACTCTATCAGTTTTCCCACTCATATTCTTTACATTTTTCATTTTGACTCTGATAATCTGCAGTTTTTGTTTGTTCATGGGACATGAACTGAGCTTGAATGAGTGCTGAGATATGTAGATTGTTTTCATGGAAATTTTAGAAAACCACTGTATCTATGTGTGTGCGCGTGCATTTGTAAATCTGTAAAATCATGACAACAAAAGATTGATAAGTGAGATTACTACCAAATAAGCCATATGCTGTGATGCTCATGCTTATTATGTCACATGCACCAGTGCAAAGATACACTAACTGTGTTTCCAAAAACTCACTGTGATCCACAGAGACGCACAAATGAGGAGGAATCCTTCTCGGAGTACAAAATAATTCCCTAGAAATGAGCTTTAGGTGTCTGAAAAGAAGAAAAGCTACCAAAGCTCTGTAATGGCTGTCTCAGTTATTAGCTAATCAAGATCTCTACATGAACACATAATGAGAAAGTGGCCCCCTGAGGCAAAAAAATGGAGAGGCAAAAGACTAAAACATTTTTAAAAATTCAAGTCATACCACTCTGGATAATTTCAAAATTGTTTAGTAACAAACGAGGGGATCATGATTGGGTATAAAATGAGCTATATGACATATACAGAAATGCCATTTCTGGGCTCGAGTTCTCTGGGAACCAAACTTATGTCAACTCATCTAAAATATGGTATAAGTCAACTCTACAAAAGAAAAAAATCAACAAAAACAAAGACGAGAAGGAGCATCTAGACTGTGATCAGATGCAAAGGCCAGCATCTGTGATAGTGAGGAGGTGAAGCAGGGTGTGTGATTTATACATATGTACATATCTAGATAGTAACATCTTCGGTCATAAGGTGATGTCATAAGGTCTTGTTCACCTTTTTTTTTTGTATGTTTCAACTCTGAACAACAAAACACTGTATTTGGCAGGTCGACCACTGCCTTCACTACACCTCTTTGCCAGGTCTGCAGGCAAGTAGAATTTTAGAGAGACATATGCTGTCAACATCTTTTCTGTGGGAGGTCAGCAGGACGACGTCAGGCCTCAGTTGATCCCTGCTATAACAGTGTGGCTTTATAGACACACAAAGTGTGTGTACTTGACTCACCATATCTGTCTCCTATTGAAATAATATGGTATTATCTTGTGAAATTATTATAAAACTTTGGAAAAATGAATTAGAACATTCTATCCCCTGCTAACATACAGACAAATGAAGACTAATTCAATTTTCTTTACTGTGCAAGAAAAAGAGTAAGATGGCTAGTCAATGCTGCTTTATAAACTGGGAGACATGGATTGATTGATTAAAGTCATGGCTCAATTGTTATTTGGTTTACCATTGTTTTCAGTGTTTTGTCAATTCCCCTATAAAGTGTTACTTGGTGATGTAGCTTCATAGCAATCACTACAGGTCCTTTAAATGTATTAGGTACCCTTTATATGTTTTCACCTTTGACCCTCAGACAGCACACATTAATGTGTAAACGTCATTAATATTGCAGGAGGCTACACTGACAGCTGCTTCATCCATATCGAATCATCAGCATTTGTGAGTTGATTTTATTTGTTTTTAAAAACCTGCATCTCCAAAGCAACTATAGAAAAATGTAAAATATTTCCCTGTAAAATGTAGCCAGGTTAAAATAATAAATCGAAAAACTAAAGAATACAATAGATTCAACTTTAGCTGTTTCATTGCTTTGTAATTGTACATGTGTAATGACAATAAAGTAAAGGTAAAGTAAATTACTGCAGACTGCAGGTATCTTAAATTTATGCTTAAGAACACTGTATTTGAGTAAATTAGTAAAATTTCATATAACAGCTCTGGATGACAGATCTTGTCAGATTCACATTAAATTAAATTTTAAAGACTTTACAGAGGTCCTGCTCTAACCTCAGTAGTGGGTTTTGTGCTAATTTTAAACCCACCTCTTTGTTATGATGTGTTGGATTAAAATATTAACATTTTAAGCACTTTTGTCTCTGTGCATTTGTTGTTAAAAAATTAGGATGCGTGCATCTGTTAGTTGGTTTGTTTTTGGTGGAGTTTGTTGAATTCAGTTGCTCTATGCGTTGTCCAACGTTTTTTGGCTTGTCTGCATCTCATACGCCACAGCAAGTGGCGACTACTACACACTGACATGGAGACATGGCAGTAAAAGTTGGAGCCGGTTTTCTGCGCAGTATGGAGGAGGAAAGTTTGGCTGTAGGGGAGGTGCTTGGACATAGCGGTGTGAAATCGGCTGCTCAGATCAACAGTGGTGTTGTCCTCTTGGACCACAGCACACACATAGTTCCTTAGCATAGTAACCACGTGCACCACGTTGTGAAACGATCTTCAATAAAGCGAACAACATCTCACACTAGAGTCGAACCCTGGTCTCCCGAGGATGAAGGAGAATGCACGCAAATTTGTAATATAGTAATATACATGGTACTATGAATGACTTAGCCCGACTTGAACAGTTTTACTGTATAAAACATAATTTCAGTATTTTTAAATGTGTATTTAAAACATTTATGTAATAAAAAATGAAATATTTTACCATAAATTGTGTATTGGTGTTTGGATACTGTTTTAACTTCTTAGCTAAAGCTTAGGGATGGACTTGTCTTGGGAGCGATAGGACCATGGAAAGACTGAAATTAAACTTCTATGTCAGCAGCACCTAGTTATTAATTATTATAAGTATGTAACTAGAGAGATTGAGTATGTCCATGGGAAATAGAGGACATATTTAAACCCCCAAATCAAAAAAGATCCCCTCAGCCAATGCTGGACACTAAAGTACAGGGTGCATTGGTCAGGTTCCAAATCAAGAACATCTTAGAGATGGTAATGGAAAAAAAAAAAAATGAAATGAATCGAAAAAATTAATCCACTCCCTCTTGTTTGACAAGGGGCGTGAACTGACAGAACCTGGCCAGATCCGAATGGGAGCTGTTGAGTTTTACTCCTCCCTATACAGCTGTAAGTAAAAGAAGAACAATGTGCTGTTTGAGGAGATCTGATGTAAACAGCTTAAGGTCTCTGAAGAGACCAACTCTCAGCTGGAGAGGCCTCTGGAGGAGCTTTGCGCTGATCTGCAAGGCATGCGGGAAACACAAGCTCCCAGCATAGATGGCCTGAGTGTTGAATGTTACAAAGCCTTCTGGAATATCATAGGGAACTATTTTCTAGAGGTTTTTAATGACACCATTGTTTCTGGTTCACTGCAACTGTCCTGTCGCATAGCTGTTATTACTCTACTGCCTAAAAAAAAAGGAAAGCAACAGGAAATCAGGAAGAGCCTGAGAGAAGCTATGCAAGTAGGTCATCCATCAGGGCCAGATGTACTGTGCCTGGAAGGCCCATGGTAGATAATATCTGCCTAAGGTCGGGTCATTGGGTAATAACACTGGTGTGGTTTCTCTGCATTGTCTGGTGAGCTGTATGCACTCTCCATGGAAGCCCTGCTTCAAAAAAATACATAATGATGGCCTGCTTTTACCGGATTAAAAAAAAAAAGTTATGACATTGTTTTTTAACAGTGTTTTAGCTCAAGCTTTTACTTCAATTTACACTTGGTGCTCAGAGAATGTCAGAAAATTGAAGTGAGGTCCTGGCTTTTAGTGAATGGCATGGTAGTCTTCCAGTTCTTCCCCAGAGCTTAGCCTGGAAATTTAAGTAAGTTGGTGTTTTCCTAGAAAATAAAAAATATTGTCTAGAAGAACTGGAACAATGTTGTAGAAAAGATGGACTGCAAAATGGAAATGGTAGAGAGCTGTTGATTTACAATCTTGTAGCCTCCCTATTCTGGCATTGGCCGAAAAATACGGACCCCTCCAATAAATCAGGTTAAAAATAACAGGTAATAGATTTTTAAAATTACTTTTTCAAGTATCATTTGCATCATTTGTGTTATTGTTGTGTTATTTGTATCTAATGAGGAAGGAGGACAGAGCCTGGCCAGCAGAACAGCCACCTCTAGATGACAGTGCTCTCAGAGATACCAGACAGAAACAATAGATCTAGTATGGAAAGAAGTGACAACCTTCAGATGTGCCAATAACTTGGGACTGGATGCTGCTCTATTTTTAATTGATTCTAAGTTTTAGTTAAGTTAAGTGGGCTTCTTGGGCACATTTGTCTTTAGCGACATCACAGCATCATGATTTCAACTCACTGTATTGCATGGATGTCTGCGGTGGCCTGAGCAGAGGGAGTGCTCTGTAGATCAAGAACCCTTTGTCTGAAACAACTGTTGGATGCAGCAGGTATATTGCTGATTGCTGGGCGTGCAGTCTATTTACATAGTTCAGACAGTCCTGGAGCTCAGGAGGCAAAGAGTCTCTGGACAGGAGCCTTATGGCGAAGGACACCATAGGAACTTAAAAAACTCAATGACCAATTCTATATTATCCCCTTGAATCTGTCGTAGCAAAAACTGTAAGGCAAGTTTAGGAGGCAAAAGGCAGCTCACAGACTTGGTTATGGTGATTTTAATCAGCAAGACAGAGAAACATGCAGAGCAAAACAGAACTTCAGTCGAGTGGGCCAAGTCAGATTTGACCAGGCTTTACAGGTTATTTGTGTCTTTTAACCAGTCAGCTCAGCAGGAATGACTCAATGCAAATCAACCTTACAGAACATACACACAGTGGTCAGGAATCTAAGTAGCAAGTATCTGAGACCACTCGTCTCCTATGTCTTCCCTGCTGGGACAGCTTCCTGATGAATCTCTGGTCTAAAGACAGTGCAGACAGAAGGTCTGCTGAGGTGCGAATGCAGCATTTGGTCACCATAAACAGGCATTTTGCATTTGTAGGAAAATTTCTCTCACAGAATTTGAGCCTCCACAAGACAAAGAGAACTTTGAAATGCGTTTCACCCCGTTCACATATAGTGTTTGCTGTAGTACAAATATTTCAAAGCAAAGTGCCAGCTAATAGGTGAACGCAAACTGGTAATGTACTGAAGCCATAGGGCCGAACTGCAGGCTGGACCTGCACTAAATGTTCTGACCCCGTGGAGATCAGAGATTAAGGCTGGGCTGTGATTGGAGTATGGAGATTTTTAATAATCAGTGGCATTATAAAAACATAATATGTATGTGATGAGGAACGGAAATTTGCTGATTGCGTGAAACCGCGTCTTGCTTTTTGTTTTTATGTGCTTTGCTTTTGAATAACTGGTGTAAATATAGTCTGCTGTTAATGTCAAAATCATTTTCTCTCTCTCTAGGCATTGCATTGCAAATAATAGCCCTCTAGCATTTATGTAAAATAAGGGATCATCAGAAATACAGTTGTTTAATATTGTTTATTTAATGAAAATTACTATAGGTAAACTACGTACTGCATGGAATTTACTGCGCCACTCTTGCTGGTTGAAAGAGGAATTTGGGAATAGCAGAGGACCAGCACGCTTCCGCTACACCACTCTGAGCTCTGTTGCTCAGGGTGTCAAGTAAGGCACATGTTTCCACATCCTTGGTACAGCTACTCAACATTTATTACAGGGAGTTACACACTGATGCCCTACAAACATGGGTAACGAGCCAGGCAGCGCAGCAGGGAGGATGACTTAACAGAATTGGGGCTTAAAAGTTTGGCTTTTAAGCGTTTACTGAAATACAGACATCTAAGAATAAAGTTCAGATTTAAAGTTTCTTTTTTTTTTTAACTAATTCAAAGCTCAGATGCATCTAATGAGTGCTCCACCAATTTACTAACACATGCTCCAGCAGAATAAATTGTAACTTTTCAACACATTCTTTGACATCAATAGAAAACTTCAATAACATAGTTAATGTGGCGCCTGCCGTTTTCAAACTGGTGAGAGCTCAAGTAAATGGCCTGTTGAGGTCATAAATGGCTAAATGCCTGCACTGTGTGCCGTGCTTTCTATTTACTTTTTATGTTTTATGTCATATTTAGAAAGAGAAAAGCAAAAAATTTGCATGCAACTTCTGCTACTCATAAATCAGATGTGACTCAACATTTTAAAGCCCCAATTACATAGGCATAGTTAAAAAAGGGCCACTGTCTTGTCTGGCTGCCTGTGTAATCCTCACCATCCAGCAACCTCCCTGAAAACAAGTAAGAAAATGTTTAATCAGACACTAAAGTGATATATGCCATACAGTTAACTCATACTATCATAGGTGCCTGGGAAGAGCAGATTGATTTTTGAGAGATTCTCCTTAGACGTGGATGCTCATTTCTTTAGCAGAGGTCTTCTGTGTCTCCCTGAAGCTTCTTTGTCTGCTCCAACAGTGACTTATCCTTGGTCTGGTTTTACTGCCTGAGCTCAAAGAAAAAAAAAGAATTCTGCCAGGCCATACCTCTCTTCACCATAACGTACTAAAAGGGAAGCAGATTCTACCCAGTCAAGAGTCATAATGATGATTTCTATGCCGCTTAGGCCATAATTATAACATTCAAGACAAAATAAAGTCACTGAATGCACAGAGGTGGAGTACAATGTATGCATGTCCAATCCTTACATCAGATTTACAACACTCAGTATACAAATTCTTCCAGGTTCATGGATCTTAGTCAGCATAAAAATCGTGTGCTTGTTCACTGGCCAAATGCTTACTCATGCAGTTAGTCAGAAATGGAGGTCAACATAGCCCTGTTGTATTTAGTTCAACCACAAATATCAAACATTAGCCACAGGTTCAAGAAAACTAATGGGCTGTATTTTATTCCTTCTGAGAGGGACAATGCAGCAGCTGAAAAAAGACCCACAGGCACAGCAATGGAGCAAAAACACCATAGTGGTGACACTAGCAATGCTTGAAAATAAATACGCAGTCTGGGCCGAAAGGGAGCAGGTGGAAACGGGCAGATTCATATACTGAAGTGGTGGAATGAGGATCAGGTGATTGGTATGGGCAGGAAGACACTTGACACTGATAACAACAGTTGAGGAATCAAATGTGGAGCAAAAATGAACAAAAAATATGTAAAATTCTTAGCAGCTGATGTTAGGACACCTAAAGCCTTGTCATTGAATGGTTGCATCTGTCATTGTATTGCTCAGCTACCGCTAGTTGTTATAGGTCACATCATTATATTCAATGAAATTATTTGTTTATCCCTCAAGGACACTTCAAGACTGGCAAGTTTGTAAACACAATGAAACGTATTATCTTGTATATTGACTGTTCACAATTCTTAAGTGCCTGTGGAATAAACCTAAAATTCCTCCAGTTTGTTTTACGTGAAGACACACGCAGACCAGACTGCATTAATAAACTACTGAAAAATACTGAAGAACAGATATTCTCTATTAAGTGATGTTCAATGATGAACATCAAATGATGTGATGATATACAGAGCAAGAGGACAAAGCAGTAAGAACTATCACAATGATTAGCATCTGTAGTTTCTGTTTTATTAAATCTTATAAAGTCTATTAAGGTTCCATTTGTAAATGCATTATGAGGTTGAGTTGAGCACTAACACGTGCAGAGGCAACTTTGTTAACTCATGCATTCTACCATGCATGAGTGTCAGTGGCTGCTCTGCTGTAAGTGCTCTGATTTCAACTGATCTTGCAGTGTCATCAGTCCTTTATTACATTGCAGGAAATGACATTAGCATGGGCTTCAGAGGTTTCCACCTATTCTTTTTGGCACTGTCTTTTGTCTAGTTCATTTATTCATAGATTCTGGCTGGACATGTCTTTGAGGGCTACCCAGTGGATCCTTCCTCAGTAACATGCTAGATAGCACTGAGACTGAATATTTGATACCTCTGTAACTGCAGACCCTGCATACTGAGAAAGCATGAGCACCTTTTGATCAAAATCAAGGACCAGAAGTTTCAGCCAGAACTATTTGTTTCAAGTTCTACAGAACATTATTAATGATTTGGCTTAGTCTCAAGTCCCTCTATACTGAAAATCTGGCCTATTTTAAAAAAGCAATGAAACGTACTGAAGTTACTTTTTTTTCCACAATCTCTTCCGTTCTCTCGTTCAGACTTGCAGTCAAGCAATATAATCCCTTCCTAATTCCCTTACATTTAACCATATCAACTAAGTGCCTAAGCCCAAGTCTTAACCTAACGTAACCTAAACCGACATCTAAACTTTTACACTGAAAGCATGACTTAACCCTCAACACGTCTTTTGACGTCGCACAGACTGGCCAAAATGTCCTCACAACAACAAAATGTCCTGGCAATTAAGGAATCCACAAAAGGAAAATCATATCATATCCTTCAGCAGTGAAACACCCTGTGTCCTGCTGTTAATTTTGTTGAGGGAAATTATGGCAATATATTCTTCAGACATGCCTTTTCAGTTGACGAAACTGGTCCTTAATTTGACTGAATGGACTTCATGTTTTTTGTCACCTAATATTCTAACAAGAGATAAAACTGTTTTTCAGTCAACCAGAAACTCCTACATACACTACATACAGAGTCAGGGTGGCAAAGTCTAACACTCTTTACCATTATTTACTATAATGGGGTCACAACAAAAACCAAGGTCTATATCCACTTTTAGTTAACAATCAAATAAGACCAATAACAATATTTTTAAAAAACGTTTTCTAAATTGTGCTTTATATAATTACACAAATTCATTTTTCAGCACATATTTTCCACTTTCCATGCATGGTTAAAATAAATATGAGGGTACTTCCGTAATTTAAATATGTCTACTACAACCAACCCCAGTTTTAATCATTGAGGATGGTGATTGTCATGAGCCAAAACAAAGCACTTGGCCACATAGTGGGTAAACAACCCAGCAACAAGAGCCATAGGAATATGTAGCAATTTTAGTGTTGGGGGAAAAAAAGTAAATCACTAAATACATGCAAGCTGAAAAGACAAAAAACTAAATAAAATTTTGAACTAGATGCAACCGCATTAGAACAACTGTATCTTTCCAAAGGAGGAAAAAAAAAAAACAGACCCAGTCTACATTTCCCATACATTAGTTACTGTGAAAAGCTCAATGGAAATTAAATGTGTAGCTCATTCTGAAATCATTCTACAGGCATCGCAATGCTACAATATGTCATTTCTTTGACTGTTTCAGTAGAAATATGTAATAGAATGTATCTTCCTGTGGAGTTTGTTTTATCGTTTTTGCATTAAATAATTATTAATAGCTGAAGAACGTTGCAGAGCATGTCAGAGTGCAGCAGCTTGTTCCCAGCACAGGCAAAGGGAGCACTGAGCAGGGTGGACACATTTCAAGGCTGGCAATCGTCATACTCTGCTCTGCTGCGCTCTGCTATGCTCTGCTTGACTGTGACATGCTTTGGCCCAGCATTTATGTGGTCATCATTGAATGAAAATGGTAAAGAGGGGCAGGCCTCACTCAAAAACATTTAGAAAAAGTAGTGAAAGTTCACATTGTGAAAGGCTCCAACTGCAACTGTCTACATTAAGATACATTTTGGGGCATATTTCTGGTAAAAAACACATTTAATAAAAAGTTACATACTGTAGCTTTAAGTGGATGAAAACTACCTGAAAAACTACAAAATGTTATGGGAGACACAGAAAAACAGAAAAAAGAAACCCAGGGTTTTAAATAACTAAAATGAAAAGAGACATTTGTATTTACACCTAATATTATTTGTCTCATTTAAGAAGGCTGGACAAGTGCTCTGCCTGCTGTGATGCTTTTGCTTTTCTGAGAGCAGTGAGGTCAAAGTGTCAGGTCAAGAATAGGGGACAATTTCCAGTTTAAGAGACATCCACATCATATGGTTCACATTTTCTGTTAACTGTCCTCAAAAAAGACAGAATAGACTAAGACAAATGCAATTACTTTAGTATTTTTCTAAGAAATAAACTGATAGCCACAGTAGTAGCCTGTTACTAAGAAAAATCAAGTTATGATAATGATGGCCTGGCACTGAGTGAAAGGGAAATAAAATTGTATTTTGTGCAAAACAACAATTGTCATAAATCCCAATTTTTCATTGCAAGGTGACCTTTAAGCTCATTAGATCAAGATAAATGTTCCCAATGGCGCTCATTACATACCGAGTTCAACTGCATGTTGCTCGGCTGTCTTTCCTGTCATCCTCATTTTTGTTCCATCTAATGAAGCAGAAATGCCATAAACACAATGTTTGAGAAAACCAAAGCAGTTTAGCTTTATTTGTGCAGTGCAGGGGGGTGTTATAAAAGCCACTCTAGGGTATGAGTCTGGATCCTTGAACCAAAGACCATCACAGAGATGAAAAATGACTTCAGCAAAATGGGCTGTTGAGACAGTAACACACGAATGTGCACTCACTCACACAAACACACAAGAACATACACAACAATGCGGCTCAAAGGTCTGCGACACACCCAAAATTCCAGGACATAAATCCTGAATTCACTTGGATGCAAACTTGGCCTCTATCTGTGCTCATACACACATGCCTGGGACATAAACCTTAAGGACATAAACACACTCACTCAATTTGAGGCTCTATGAGGGGCGAGAAACAGAATTTAATGACATTAGTTGTAAAGTTGCCAAAAAAGTGGACATAACTTTTGTCCAAGGTTAAATGAGGGGTAGTGTCCACTGAGGCTTTGTAGTGTCAGGAGTAGAAAAAGTTAGTTGATCATTGAGTAAACGGAAGCATTACACAAGTGTCTACAGACGTACCAGTGGCTCTATGAGACGGTACTTGAGCTAACAGCTAACAGCTAACATCGTCGAGTTAACACGTTTGGACCTTATTCCAATGCCTTGATGTTGCTTGCTGAAATGCATGTATCAATGCTTTAAAGATTATGTAGAGAAATACATTTTATTTTGTTTTAGCAGCAACGATTAGGTGCTGACTCAACTTCTACCCGGCTGAGTAATTGATCACAGTACAGTCTCGCATTGGTCTTCTTGATCCATTACTCCACTCTTGCACTAGAAATCATTCTTATTCCAAAATGCACAGACACCAGCACATCAAAAGCCAGAAATATTTTATACAGTGCAGTCTGCCAAATTTTCAATTTGTAGCAAACAGACAGGAAAACAATACAGGAAAGTATGATGGATGTCTTATCTGTCTACCTTTATTTATCAACCAACCTGTATATTTATGATAGACTTACATTTACAGCAGTAGGTGAACAAAGACCAGGACTATCAGCTATACTGGGAGTGTAAAGCTACAATATACAATACAGTAAGAATATATTCATAAGATGCAAAGACGTACATGTACATCTCTACAGTTTCTAAATAGACATTTTTGAATGTAATGTGTTTCATCATCAAGATGCCTGTAGCTGCAAGTGGAAGTATATAACGAAAGTCAACCATCCTTCCTTCACATTGAGAGAAAGACATACGCAGTCCTCCTTCCACACCACTGGGATTGTCTGTCAGAAGCTGACAACTCATTTGCATTAAATGAGTAACTGTGGGAAACATACACAGAAAAACACAAAGATTAGAAGGCAGAGAAATGAGGAGTAACTTTCTGAAGCAAAGTTGAGTCGAAGATGAATAGGTAGATAAATATAAATTTTAAAAAGTACAAAGAATAGAAACAGATGGCTTAATCTTAGTCGCCAAAGGATGAAAACATTTGGGGTATAAAAGGACAATGTTGTACATAAATTATTCAGAAATACAAAACAGTGGCCCATGGAGGACACATAAAATTTGTATTTAGGCTCCAGCATCTCAGGAGGCCTGAGTTTGAATCCTACCACTGCCATTTCACAATATGAGGCCATTTGACTAGGTGGCAGGATTTTATCTGTAGTCCGGACCACAGGGTGCAGAGGCAAAGCATCCTGCCTCAAAAAATGGTAATGTCAGCACAAAAAATTGTGAAACAAAACTGTGCATCTTCTGACCTTTTGTGTGACATTTGCTGTTGCAGTTGCTTCTTCATCCCATAATCTAAAGATTAAAGATTAAGATATGGAAATATGTGCCTGTCTGACACCCTAAGCAACAGAGCAGAGTGGTGCAGCAGAAGCGTTGCTGGGTCCAGAGATCGATCAACCAAAACCATCCTCTGCTATTTCTGTTTCTATTTCAACCAGCAAGACTTCCTTTGATCTGCATCCATTGCAAAAAGTTTTGAAAGTTGACTTCATTTCTTCTCCAGTCTAAAAGGGGACACAATTTCCAAAGACAAAGCTGAAAAAGTCGCCAGATACAAAGTCATTCCACTAACTGCTTTAGTTTGGAGCTGTCGATTGGAAGATCTTGAAATCTTGGTTCCCGCAAATCAATCAATGTCGTTCAGTGATATGTTAGGGTCCTTTACTATTAATCTCTATTCATGGGTCCTGGATCCCATTTTCAATTTATCCTACTTGCTCAGATGCCTGCTGCCTTTTCTTCACAAGTGCAGGTAGTATGGTTGAGTGGTCCACGGCGCTGGATTTAGGCTCCAGTCTCTCAGGAGGCGTGGGTTTGAATCCTGTCCCATCATTTGACAGCAGGAGACTATGGAGTGCTCCTCTATGCACGTTGTCCAGTACCAGTAAGTACTTGTACTTTGTGGATTTACCTGTTCAATTCTTGCAGGGTGTCAGTGTTTACTCCCTGTACATTTATGCACAGATGATCATTATGATCATTCACTGCTCTGCACGGGCTGTAAGATTCTGTCCAAAGATCTGGACAACAGGCTCAGAGAAGCAATGGAGCAAGTCCATCAAGACGAGAAATACTGCGTACCCGGCAGGTCCATGCTAGAAAATATCTACCTATTTGGGATGTTTTGGACATTTCCATCTTATTGGGTATGGACACTGATCTGATTTCTCTGGATCTGTGTTGAACACTGCTTCCTGGAAAACAATGGACAATATTTGATCCACCAATTATTTCATTGCCAAGATCAACGTACAACAGCAATGTTAAGAGTGTGCTGAAGTTTAATGGTAATTTGGATGCTCCTTTTAGAGTTCATAGAGGCATCCGGAACCCCTGCTTACAAAAATATGTTCAAACATTGACGGCTTGTTTTTACCTGATTTTAATTATAACATTTTTTTAAATCTTCTTACACAGATGACATTTTAATTAAAATCACGTGGATATTTCAGTTTTGTAAAACATATCTGCAGCAAGAGTAAGTTGGAAAAAAGTGGAGCCATTGCTGTTGGTGAACGGCTTGATGGTTTCCCAGTTCTTCCACAGGATCTAGCCTGAAAAAGGGATGGACTAAAGTATCTGGGTGTGTTGATTCTGCTCCGTTTTTGACTGATTCTAAATGTTTAAGGTTAAGTGGACGACCTCCATTTTATCAGGATGTTTTTAAATTCTGGGCAGTTTTTAATTGTGAAAGCACAGACAACACTAACTTTCTGTACTGATTATTGAAGGAACCAATTGCTTCACGTACCCTGGATGGACATCTGCAACAGTGTCACACCTGTGCTTATGGGGGCACTGTGCCTCACAAAGACCATGTGCCTTAACCAATTAGTGGACACAGTAGGTCTGTCACTTACAAAGATTAGGGACACTAAGGTCCTTCAACATCTGCAGCACCATGCTGTGGATGTTTTATGAGTCCGTGGTAGCCAGCTCCATCTTCTATGTTGTGGTTTGATGGGGCAGCAATATGAAGGCGACAGACAGTAACAGACTGGACAAACTAATAATGAGGACTGGTTCTGTTCTGGGGAGAAGCTGGACCCTCTGCATGTTGTGGCTGAGAGGAGAATGTTGTTTAAACTCCTCTCAATCCTGGACAATCCCCCCCCACCGACTCCACTGTGTGCTGGCTGCACAGAGGAGCACTTTCAGCCAGAGACTGATCACAGTAAGTGCTCCACAGAACAACACAGAGATCCTTTCTCCCAGTGGCACTAAAACTGTTTGACTCATCCCCCTTCTGTTAAAAGGAGGGGGACTGAATGTTGTAAATGAACAATTAGTATTGTTTTTATATAATGTATTATTTTTATTTTTATTATTTTTACTCCTCTAGCTGAGTTCTTACTTATTGACCAGTATGTCGGTACTACTACTTGTTTATTGTCTTGGTTTGGTGGAAGCTTTTTCCTTTCTTTTATACTTTTCACATGGATAGCAGCTGTAACAAGGCAACACAATTTCCCTATGGGATCAATAAAGATTTTTGTAACTTAACTCTGATGCCCAGGCTTTGGCCTCTTTGCTATTTGTGGGGTCCGTGTGGTGTGGTGCTATTTGTGTGTTGCAGAGTTTAGCAGAAGGATCCACTGAGCTTGATCAGAGATTCATTCCCTGAAATGTATTAAAGTCCTGTGTTTGGAGAGCTGGGTTTACCACCGTTTACTGCACGCAACCCAGAAAAACTAATTCTAGAATGGGTTGATAAGAAAAGTCTTGCATGGTGTGATTGCCACAAATGCTTTTATCTCTGTGCTAAACCCTGCTGTTTTAATTACATGTCCATTCTGTGAGTTGCAAGAAAAAGTCTTTCATGTTTTTACTGAATGTAGGAGAATCACAAATTTCTTCACCTTTCTAAGTCATGTTTTTAGCTTGTTTGATGTAACCTTCACTGCACCTGTTTTTAATTTTGCGATCAAATACAGAAACAATTCAATTATTGCTAATTATTTTCTTATTAAATGAAGCAAAAATGGCAATCCATTTAAGTTTGAAGTTCTGTTTTTGTAAATCCTTAAACTCATGCATCATTGGTGCCAGAAGAACATAATTTGACATGTGTCAAATTTAGAACTGGCTGACTTTTTAAACTAACAGCACTTTGGTTGTTATAGATCAAAGATCAGCGGCTTTCAGCTGGTCCCTTCCTTGGTAGCAATAGGATGAATGAGGCCAGTTTGCTCAGAGCAACCCTCTTTTGGAAGGAAATGTAATGAGTGAAGAAATATTTTAAGATGCAGCATATTTTTGGAATAACAGAAAGTATTACATTTTAAGTGTAGGGGCAGATGGTTGGCATATAAAGCATAGGACCTTCATCCCACAAACCCAATTCCAAATTCAGGTGTGTGCTGTGTGAGGTTATGTATAGGCAACGAAAAGCACACAGGTTATGGTTAGATTATGTTCATGGATTTGTTTAAAAGCCAAAAGCAAGTAGTAATGACTTTCCAGCATCATGTTGGCACCAAAAAATTTCCATTCTTGATATCACTTCTTCCAGCATAGAACTCCTCAGGATGTGGCTGCACACACAGGATAAAATCAATTAACAAGCTGATTCTGTTGTCACGACAACCAACTATTGAGCAACCTTCCCAGTGAACAGTTTCCCTTTTTACCTTATTATTAAGTTTATCAAAACTGCTTCCAAGAGTTAAAAAAAACTTTAAAATCTAACAAACAACTTCTTCATTATTCTGAGTCATCTGAAAATGTGGTTTTCTTTTATGGTACAGTATTTATCTTCCCAAATCTAAGAAACACTTAACCTTAAGTTTTTGATTAAACATCAAAATGTAAAGTATTATTCAGACCCATTATAGTATGAGTGGGTGCTACTATTACGTTTTTTACGGTCATGAGTGGGGCTCTTTGCTAGAAGCTGCTTTGTAGCTTTGTGTAGAGCTAAAAGACACTAGAAATGTTCTCATGTTTTCTTTTTCTTTATTTACAGATTTATGTACTTTTGCTGGGAAACATGCTCTCACCCAACATAATCAAGAGGCATTGAAAACTGATTACTCCAGTGTGACATTTGAGATGGAGAGCTCAGAATGTGTTTGTATGATTGCTCCAAGTCAATGAATATTTTCGGAGCAGTCAATTTCCTTACATCACAGCAAGCATGCTTCATTGGCCTCGGGGTTAATGTCTGCTTCACTCGGCCCTGGGTGTCGAGCTAGAAACTGACAATAATGGAAATGAATACATCTCCAGTACACCTTTAATATATATAATTCTAAACTTTTTCTGGTCCACAGAGGGACTTGGGATGGGGATTTAGGAGAAACAAATGGGAAAGTGTCATGATTCCCATCACCTGTTGGCAGTCCCCTGCCCCTGATCTGTCCTCATACATACTCGGTCTTCCTCTCTCTCTTGTCCACTCATTCTCTTGCTTTCTCACCCCTTAATCTCCCCCTCTCAGTCTCTCCTTCTCGCTCTCTCTAGTCCACCTTCCAGCCAACTGCAGGTGTCCCGACTTACCTGATTGTATCCAGCGCTCACACATTCGCTCACCTGCTCCCATTCTGCTCATTAACAACTCCATTTAAACCTCCAGCAAGGTTTAGTCTTTGTCAGACCGTTGCTGTCTTCTTCATGAATTCCCAGCTTCCCTGTTCTGCCTGGGTTCTGTTTTGATGGGCTCTGTTCTTGTGTTTTATTTTAGTCTGATTTATTGCTAATACCTGCTCCTGGTTGTTTTTCATAGGTGTGCACCTGACCCAGTGCTGAGTGTCTCTAGTTTCCTTGAGGTGTACCAATTGTTCTGTTCAGGTTTTTCTTACACTCTTAGATATTGCTATTCTTTTCCTTTAGCTTCCTTTGCCTTTTTTGAGTGTTATTTTCTAGTTTCTGTAATTATGTTCGACTTCTTTAGCTTCAATCGCTTAGTTATTTTATTTGCCTTTATGTATTCATGCATGTGTTCTGGCACTGGTTTATGTTAGTTTCCTGGACCTTGTACTTATGCTAATTTTCAGACTTTTTAGAGCTAATTGACCTGTCTTGTATCCGTTTACTTTTCATCGTGCCTCTCCTGTCCGCCTTTCAAGAGTCATTTTTCTGTTTCCTTTCTACTGTGCCCAGAATTAAGCCCATTTTTTGTTATCATACCTCCCCCTCACCGTCTCTTCACTTCGGGCCACCATTATACTCAAACCTAACATGAGGAATATGTAATGTTGGTATGTAAACAGTATTACTAACTATATAGTCCTAACAGGACCTAACTGTCTAGACCCTTGTTGGAGGAATACCTGTGATGCAAACTTAAGCAAGTTTGACTGTATCCCCTTTAGTGGATGTTATGAGGCTCCAAGTTGCACTCTGATCCCTCTGCTTAAGTTTGGGTAAGAGGCTGGAAAAAGTTGTATTTTTGCTATTGCAAATTTCTTTACAAATTTACTCTTTAGCAAGTGGTTGAAAATACAACTGAGTAAACTGTGGGCAATAGAAGAAATGGCTGCTAGGTAATGACTGGAACATCTTGTGATAGACATCTGCAATTCCAGTGAGATCAGAGCTACAGCTTTTCTGTGTTTAGTTTACATGAGTGGATAAGCTGTTAAGATGACGAATGGATGGACAACTTTTGCACCATATGCAAAACATATGGTGAAATCTTGAATAGAAATGTGTGAGGGACTATAAACTTACAGGGTAAACTACTAAATAAACCAAAGCTAAGTTTATGTAATGTTTGCTGTAGTACAGCTCTCTTGGTTCTGATATGATCAGTTGCAAATGGTAATTTTATAACTTTGTTTAAAAAAAAAAAAAAAAAAAAGCAACTTCCACAGACTTGAATTTATTTGTCTGTCGAATAATCTTTTAGCATAGTGGACTTCACCTCAGGTCTCTCCAATGGAAGGAGTGGAAGGGTGTATTTGATGAATACAGTATAGTTTCACATACACAGTTTTGCATTTTGTTTGTTTCAGTAAAAATATTAAAAGACTAGCCATGCAAATAATCATGCAGTTGCTGGGCACATTTCCTATTGTGACATAGTTGACTTTGGATTAAGGAACAAGGGAAGGCAAGAAAAGGTGGTTTTACAGTTTTCTTTTGTCCGTGTTTCTATTTGTGATATAGAAGTAAAACTTTTTTAAAGCAAAAGGATAAGACAAAATGTATTTCTATGCAAATAGTTTGTTACTTGTGTTTGAAATGTATTAGACTTTAGATTATATTTTTATATAGCTATAAATGCTACAATCGGGGATCAAACCAGCAACTTGAGGATTGGTGGACAACTGCTCTACCTTCCTGCCCCGACTGTCTCCCCGTAAGCATTAACATATCAGTAACACCCAAGAAGCTCAGTAGTTCCTGTTAGTCTGTGTGCATTACTTTATGGTTACATTACCTCAGAAATTCATATTAACCATTTTCATATCTGCAGTACTACAGTTTCCTAAAAAGCTTATTCATGCTTGGTGCATTGAATTTAATGCCAGTCATTAACAAACTGTTCACCACAGCTTTTTTGAAAACTTTGCAGGGACTTTTTAATAGGCTCACTTGCCTCATCAGTTAGCAGTTTTCTCTAAAAGATTTCTAGAGTGTAAGAGGAAATCCAAGCTGAATTGCTGCCATATAAAAGCAATAAGCTGCTCTGAAAACCCTGCAAATTCCTCATTCATGTCATTCAGTTTTTTAAGGAAACCTCTCAGGTGTATTTTTTCATATCATCTGACTATTTTTTAAAAGGGGGGGGGGGGCACTAAGACGATTATATTTGATGTATTGCTGTCCAATCCATCATGACTAAACCGGTTAGTTTCATTTTTAACAGGTTTAAAGTGTTTGAATAGCAGAAGTGCTGTGTAGGAAAGAAAAAAAAAAAAAAAAATCTTATTTCCACATGCTTTTAAAGACTAAAAATGCCTCCTCTTTAGAAAGGTGCATGTGTTCTTTTTAGTGAGGTTTCACTGGGCTTCAAAGAGTTCTAAGGTCATAAACTTTGTGTTATCTCTTGCATTATCATCACAAAAGGGAATAGTGTTAATATGGCAGGTGGGTTATTCTTGTGGCTTTGGTGAACTCTAAAACTCACTAATGTGTCAAAGTTGGGAAATATGCAGCCATAAAGTGGAAGGGAAGTGAGATTTTCTTCTTTCAATTCCCTGGTAGTAGGTGGTTATGTGATCTATGCAACTCTACAATACAGTGTCAGTGAGAGCTGAGTGCAGTGTTTCTGTTTTTTTTTTTTTAAGATTTATTCATTAGTTAAAAAAAAACTAAACCACTGCACTCAGCTCACCTTCTTCCATGTTCCTTTTAAAGGCTACAAAAAATGTAAATTCCATGACTAAAGAGGACACAAACACAAGGAGCCTGCTCAAATAAAATGCACCCAGAGTTTGAAAGATCTATTCATGAGCCTGCAACAAGGGAACAACTGGTACTTTGAGGTGATATTGTGGATTTTAAAAGATCAACATTATACAATGTCAGTGCTGAAATAAAACTATCATCATACATTTAGTTATACTGTATGACAGGTCAATAGATTTTAAGATGATTGAGGTAAGTTATATAATTTCTTAAAATTCCTCACTTATCTCAAATCATTTGACTGGTTAAACCTGGAAGTTACTCACACTATGGATTTGATATGCCTATAATTTTTCATAATCATATACACTCACCAGCCACTTTTTTTTTTTTTTTTTGTCCACCTGTACAATCTAATGTCATCAAATACAGCAGCTCTGCCATAAATTCCACTATTCATTTCTCAGTTTTTATGTTGTAACTGTCAATAAACAGAGCAGAATTATCTTTAAGCTCAGTGTTTGGGGGTTTTTTAAAAACACGAGAATTTACAACAAAACATACTTGAACGGGCCTCTAGAAATCAATGGCTTCAGAACTTTCAATCACACTCCAATGTTTATATGTGCTGCCTCAAATATGAACAAAGGAAGAAAATCGAATTCAGTTTATCACACAGTCAAGTTAGACTGTAATTTACTGTGAGACCTGGACTGAAGCTGTCAACATGGTGGGATACTTAACAATTAATTAATAAAAATAATTACTGAAGTTGCTGTGCCACATGCATAAAAATGGTAATTCTTAATTTTAATATGCACATAATGGTTTTGCTGCTGCACCCAGATTGGTTAACTTTACTACAAAATTGCATAGCAGCCCTTTGTTTTAAACCATTAAAATTTTTACACAGTGACACTAAACAGGTAAAGTTGTGTTTATGGATGATGTAACTTTAAAAAGTTTACATTTGTAGTTTTTATTCAAAATCCAAATGTTGCACCTGAGTGAGAGCGCAGGTGGAGAGTAATGGAAAGAGGAGTCACGCACAGCTGAATTTAAAAAAATAAATAAATAAAAAAATACGCTGGGGAAAGTGACTTGGACTTCTACGAAGCACTTTGTGTTAAATGTTCTGCCGGACTGCAGACAGACTTTTTGCAAATGAGGCGATACCTCGTTAACAATCTCTCCACCGTTCAATCAATGCATGTTTCTGCAGCCTTTTGTTACATGCAGTACATGCGCTGTTGGTCAGAACAGCGCATGTTGGCTGGTTTAAAAAGTGGCTTGAAACCTGCTCTCCCCTATACATGCAAGTTAAGCTGCAGTGTTACTGTCGTTTCATCTTTTAATGGCAAAATGCAGCCGATAAATGGAACAGTGCAACATTTACAGTAATAATCTTTTTCAAAGCCAGTTAAGACACATCTTTTGGTTGGAGAGTTTCGGATTAAACCAGTTTATTTATATGGTTAACACAGCTCCAGAATTATGCCCATTTGATGCTGTAGCAACTAAAAGCTAAATGAAAGGAGAGATCATTACCAGAGCGCTGCCCCCCTCGTTTTAAACACACAGCACAGAACACTTTTTCGGGCACAATACTGTTAAAAATAGTCAACCACTCTTCCACAGATGCAAAAGGTTTTATTAAGAGAAGCCCAGGTTTGAACACGTGAGCTCCTACATTGGAGCTTCCCATTGAAGCTACGCATTGGACCACAGCAGCTTTTAAAACATAGGGGATTAAAAACGATGTGGCACGTGTCTGCGTCCCACTGCTGGGGTCTGCGACATGGAAAAGACAGTGGTCGAGAGAGGGAGTGGTGTTAACAAGACCAAAGCTGTAAATCTGATGGTCTCACTGTGGTTATGTTCTAAAGCACAGTTAATGCTCACAATGCAGAGCACTGATAGAAAAAAAAAAAACAGAGCTACAGTACAATGAGGGTTCTTGATTGGACAGAAAGTTCAGATCATCACACACTGAAAAATGCACTGCCACTTGATGAAAATTGAATTACCTTAAACAACATTCCTGAATCTCTACATTCCTTAAAAAAAATTCCTTTATGCAACTGGGCTTTGTTTATTAGTGAAACTGCTTTGGAGGAAATTCCAATCGAGGGCACGTGGGGACTAGAAAAGTGACTAATGAGGTCACAGCAAAGGTTACATTTGTTTGTGTGTGGTTTACATCCACTTACTCTGCAAATGCAGCTTGCAAAAGCCAATATATTGATTCAAATCCATGCCACTTTGTGTCGATCGCATTTGAAACCTCACTAAACTGTTTAAGGTCATGGTATTTAATAAAATAATAATAAAGGCTCAGGTGAACTAGGTAACACAGTAATATTGAATTCAGTTATAGTATTTGTTTACTACATGTCAGTAAATTAATCAATGTGCCTTATTTTTGTTTTAGTTTTTTTCTCCTTCTCCATGTGCCGACATAAGGAGCTGCTGATCACAGCCACTTCATCAGAGCCCGGCACTGTTCTCTTCAACAACACTCAACTGTAAATGACAGTTAAAAGCATGGACACAAACAGTGCCATCTACAGCAGGTGAAACACACACACACACACACACACACACACACACACACACACACACACACACACACACACACGGTATTACAAACATAATAATGTGAAAATGACTTCAGTGTCAAATCAAGCAGATGTAGATACAGTCGACTGCACTTTCTCACATCAAACGGAGTCAGCAGACATCTGCTGAATGGCAGCTGGGAAAGGTGTGTGTGTGTGTGAATGAGACAGAGTCAGTGTGACAAGGATTATCAGCGACTGCTGCATCACTTCACATACAACTGTGCCTTTGTCCACCAATTTTGAGACTGACATTGTGTTAACCTCCGTTATTTTAGACAAAAATGTTTCATTCACATACTGGATTTGTTTTGTGAGTAAATGTTCTCACTGCAGACAGGCTGTAAACAACACTGCAGTTTAGCCAGACTCCCTAAACATACTTCAGCGAGTAAAGCGGTTGATAATCTGCCAAAGGTGATTTCAAACTTCACATCGGTCAGTTCATTTGGTGTGGTATTATTACTGTGCGACTATGCCAGGGACCACTTGGTTTACCTGACGGACTGCCAACGTGTGCACATTGACACTGGTCAAAGAGGAGCAAACAAATGATTTCAATGTGTACTGAGTCTGAGTCAGTGTCCTGCATCCAGGAAATATAACTGTTCTTTACGGTCATTCTCCCAGCTACTCTTTTTAGAAATTAGAAGACATTTTTGGAACCTTTAGCACCACCGAATTAATAACCAACTTCCCTGTTTTTTTTCATTAAATAGATGTATGTGTAATCAAAAAACTTTCGGCTTGTCCATTCAGGGGTCGCCACAGCGCAACCTGTTCTGCATGTTGATTTGGCAAGAGCTTTCATGCTGGACGCCCTTCCTGCCGCGACCCTTCAATTTTTATCCGGGCATGGGATCAGCACCAGGTGACTGGGCGGGGCCACACCTGGTCAGGTGGGATTCGAGCCTGTGGCCTCCTGCATCCCAACCCAATGCTCTACCACTGAGTCACCAGGCCCCCAAAAGATGTACGTGTAATCATTCTGCTAAAATTACAAAAAACATTTATTTTATTTAGTAATTTTAATTATAATATTAATTAATGAAAACATAAATTTTGTATTAATTTTAACTAATTAAAAACTTCAAAAAATATTTTTATATCAAAGGTTCACCTCCTATGTTCTATTGCACTGAACAACATGAGAAAGTAAAGAATAACTGCTGTGTAACGTGACTATTTACACAGTATCTACGCATTGCCTGAAACAAGCAGTGCTACTAGTTTTGCTTTAGCAGTGTTTGCTTTCACAATTAAACAGTATGCATCTCTGCAAAACCGATCAAAAGTAATATTATAGTTACTACGATAAACAGTGGCTTTAGCTGAGCTGATGTACGGCATAATCTAAAAGTAAAGTGACGTTTGCTCTTTGCTGAAAGGAGCTTTAAATTCATCCACTATCTCTAGTACGATTGACCTTTTTGTTCCATTAACAGCATAGAACAACAAAGTACACATAGTAGGATACCACTAAAGAGAGACAGTGAGCAGTACAAATACGGTGAGTGTTTCAACTGAATGAAATAAGGTGCTTTTCCAGGAAGAAAATGATGAGTTGAAGCCCTCCAGTCAGTAAAGACAATACAAAAAGTCCATCAAGGTCATGGACACACTGGATATAATTTGTTCCAGGCTTCATTGACCATTATGGTTTTCATTGCTCGATATCTCAAACACACGTATGGGGTTAGCAGATGCACGCGCACACACACACGCGCACACACACTTTAAGTTGTTTTCCTCACAGAATTAACCTTGATAAAGTCTTTTATACAAAAACGTTCTTTACTGCCCTTCTTTGAAGTGGGGGTTTGTGCTGCCCTACACTAAATCCAACATCCAACTGACTGGCAGCAGAAACATATTACTGTTAAAAAGCTGAACTTCTGCCTTAAGAAATTTCATTAGGATGAGGAAAGTCAGACTGTACATTAAACATATTTGTGCAACACTTTGATGAGAAACATGCAGCAGAGGGTGGTAATGGTGTCTTTTGTGTGTATGTGTGAGGCAGAAGGGCAGATGCTGGCGTAGCGGGCGAACTGTCCCCTGACAGGTGACAACTCTAGCAGCTTTGAAAACCTTATGGTCAACAGAGCAGGGTCACATTGTTAGTTAAACACTTTGTGGTTCTCAAGGGGCGCTCACTTTAACCTTCTTGACAAACCATATGGTGAAAGGACTGGGGCCAACATGAGGAGATTTGTTCCTCAATCCTCTAGAAAGTGATGATTTAGAGATGATATCAAGGTCACATTTGGAGTTGCACACATTGTAGTTCTGCAGTGCCAAATGCTCACAGTCCTACTCAAATCACAAATGTCATTGAAGTTTGCTGCCAAAATTAACTGTCAAAATAATTGGACCTAGTGAATATTTATTGGATGAAAATAAGGGTCTTTGGAAATCCTTGAGATATGCTCATTTCGCCTTCAAAGCCACAGTTTGGGCTGGCTCTGAGTGTTTGAGTGACAGCTGTGCTACAATGCATACTAAAATGCAGTTTAAGCAAACTTTAGTGGAAATGTGGCTTTCAAAGCAAGGGCAGACAGCATTAAGTTAGTAGTGTTGAGAATGACAACACTATTTTGTAGTCCAGCGGGCTGGGGTCGCAACTATTTCATCACTGATCAAACTGTTTGAGGGGAAAAAAAGCAAAAAGGTGCTCATCACGACTTTCCAGAGGGAGGTGAGATTTTAAAAACTGCCTTTTTAACTGAGATTCAGTTTATGATGGTACATGACTCAGAAAAGCAGCCAATCCTGACTGTTGAATAGTATTTTTTTTTTCCACAGTGTTACTTGGCAAAATAAAACGACCAGTAATTCTTTGCAGATTTTTTTTTTTTTGAAATTTGGCTCCCTGATTTAGGTGTCAAATATTAAAGTGTTGGGGTTTCTCTTTACACTGAAAGCACAGAGCATCAAACACCAACGCAAACGGGTACCCGAAGCGTCAGCGTGTCATGCTGAAGGGACTGGATAACGTGACACCTCGGGAATGAGAACGGGCACCTGGTTTTAAAGTAGTATATCCTAATTTTGTCCAGGAGTAGAGTCTCACTGCTAGTGCTGATGTTGTTTGTTGAAAATTTTTATCCTCAGCTCCCTTAGTGTTGTACCACATCTCTATTAATATAGCCAAGCATTTCATAGATTAAAAACCCAAGTTATGCATATAGTATAACTACTTGGCCAGATTTGCTTTTATTCTCATCCCCGTTAAAGAAAAAAGTAGCCAGATTGGCAAATTTACAGTAAAAGATTAAAAGACTAATGGTTACAGACAAAATGATTTTCTTCATAAAAAGAATTCCTGTCAATACCATTATTTCTGGTGCAGATGTTTTTTCCAATAAAAATACATGCAATTCACAAAGCTATTTGCTGTAGCTCAAACAACGTGCAGTTCTCTTACAACCCCAATTCCAAAAAAGATGGGACAATGTGTAAAACGTGAATAAAAACAGAATGCAATGAAATCTCATCAACACCTATTTTATTCATAATAGAACATAAACAAAATATCAGTCATCTTTCAATATTATCAGTCAATATTATACCCAGTCATATTACTAACCTGTTGCCAATTAACCTAATTAGTTGTCAGATGCGCCTGCATTTGTTTTTGATTTGCATTTTTATTTGATTTGAGATGTGTTGCTGCCATCAAATTCAAAATGAGCTAATATTTTCCATGAAATGGTCATATTTCTCAGTTTCAACATCCAGTATGTTGTTTATGTTCTGCTGTGCATAAAATTGTGTAAATCATTGCATTCTGTTTTTATGTTTTAAACATCTCAATTTTTTTAGAAATTGGGGTTGTAATATGTCTTTGAAACATGCTGACATGAGTCATCAAACAGGAATTTTGTAAACCACTATTTTGGTAGTGAAATTTAAAGTACTGAAGGTATAATTAAGCCCAGATGTTGGCGTTTTATCATTATATAGGAAATGAAATAAGGATCGTCAGGTCTGCTCATCCAACAACAACTGGAAGCAGAAGGAATGTTGGAAGGAAAAGAAGCATGAATAAGGGAGAATACTTACAGAGGATGAAGTAGAATAAGGCAGAAATGGGGAGGAATGAACCTGTCATTTTCAATAGGAAGTGAGGGAAGTGTGAATAAAGCCTGTTTGGTCTGGCAAAGGATGGAAGCACTGTCGTTACAAGAAGTGATTCAGGAATGGAAAGTGTATGAAAATGTAATAGTGTTTTGGGATTGACAGAGCAGAAAGGGAATAGAGTTTTGCGTGTCTTCTTTGTCCTGCCGTCATGAAGCTTTTCACTGTCCCTGGAGAAATGTGAAAATTGGAATGGAAAGCACATATTGTGGAGATGTATTGTCCCACATGAAGTTAGATATTGACGGTAACACCTATGCTTCTCATTTCTAAAGTAATTTATTCTAGTTGGCACTTAATATGTTAATGTATGCACCAAGGTAGGTGAATTGAGCTTTAAAGTGCAGATTCTGGATATGGATAAAATGGGAACTTAGTATGTCCATGTATATATTGTCTATCCATTATTAAAACGTGTTACTTTTGTGCAGTTAAACTAAAGCACGTCATACTTCCCATTAGAAATGCTGCCTTAAGGAAGGTTATGTTTTCTGATGCAGCCACCTTTGACATGTATAGCTCTGTCAGCCTTCTGACTGCATTTGGATTAAGTTAAAAAGAAGGATTTCCGTGGTCTCGAGGGAAATTGGTGTCATGAAGATAGACATTGTGAGCAGAGTTGGACGTCAGTATAATAGAGGGACGAGAAGGCAAGAAATCAGTTGGTTAACGTCAGAAATCTCAAAGAATAAAGACCATTATTCGTGCTTCCCGCAAAAGTCCACAACTACTTCCTTCGTTTTTGCCACATTCCGTTCCGGTTTATTTGTACTGCACCAATCCTAAGATGAGAGATGAAATTTGCATCCCATACATCAACCCACCACCGTGATGTCATCTGCAAATCTGAATAATGACTGACTGACTGTGAAATGCAGCCATTTGTGAACATTGGCAACAAAAGGCTTTTGATGTTTTTTGATTGCACTTAACCACTTCAACCCTCACCGTTAAAAAATCCAGAACCATCTGGCACAAAGCTTGTTCAACACTCTTATGACAGAGCTTAACATACAGTCTAGATGGCAAAAATAGTTTTAAACACGGAGCTGAAATTGACAAAAAGAACCCTTGCATAGTTACCAGGACCATCCAGACATTGCAATACAGAATATGGGCATAATGACTCCGTATCATCACCAGACCTACTAGGCCTGTATTTAATAAACCAGCTGTAAGTGTTATAAGTGTGTGTTCCCTTTTTGTTGCCTGCTTTGAACCAGCTGGTAACATGTAGGAATCCTAGAAACAAATGGCTGAATGAGAGGGGCTTATATTTAGTTTTTTAATGCGCCTCCCCAAGAGTAGAGGACAGCTGTAAGCTGGTTACAGAGGAGGTAACAACAAATGTGGATTATACTTTTAAAAGTATTTGAAGCTTTGGCATATCTTTTGTATACAGCTATAGAACTTTTTTTCTTACTTGTATATCTCTGGCAAAAATGGCGACCATGACTATGAAATGGTCAGAGATGGAGTGTGAGAGAGTTTGTCTGTTGACTCACTTCACTGGATTAAGAGATGGGAGTCTTGTGCCACTTTTATGCCAGCTAGTGTCCAGCCACTCCCAGATCTTTGTAGTATTTTTTTTTTTTTTTTTTTGCAAATTCCAACCTTTCCAGCATTATTGACAGCTTGACTGCTGATGAGGGATTTACATGTTTTAGTATGGCCTCTATATTTTTCATCATTAACTTTTTTGCATGGTGGATTGTGGTTTCTTCAGCCTTGCTATGTAGTTGTTAGTTAGGTCACTGTTGTTTGGGGTTTTTTCGTAGTTCTCAGAGTGTTTCTGCCATCAGCTGTTGTTTTCCTTGGATGACTAATTTGTGTATGTTGCTCAGTTCACTAGTGGTTTCCTAATTTTTCAGAAATTGAAAATTCTCAATTATATATATATATATATTTTTTTTTTTTTTTTTTCCCCTATTTTCTCAGATTTAAAATGGCCTGCCTTTCTCCCACAGACAGCTCTCAGGTGTCCATGTAATGTATTCTATTTTACCAACAAGTACAGTTTTCAGACAAACCCTAAGACTTAAACCAAGAGTAGTCATTTGAGCCATTCATTATTGAACGATTAATCCATCTCACAGAAACCCCTGAATTGGCTGTACCTTTTCAAAACTTTTAGTCAGGGCTGTAGCTGGACATGGGGATTTTAGTCCATAGCCTTAACACCCCAAACGCCAGTGTTTCACAAGCAAATTCTTTTACAGGAAAATGACAGTTTTGTTGACTGACAGCAGCTTCTGCTCATCACGATTCACCTACCAGCAGCAGCTGTAGCAGCACAAAACTCAAGCGGAGCTCTCTGCTTTGTAGACTCCGACAACAAAGGCGATGTGGAGCTACCCGCATTGTTCCGCCTTCAGAACATATTCAGTGTGATCAGGCTCCAGCACAATGTTTGCTGTAGGGAAATGATCCCCTCCCATCTCATCGCTTTCTCCATCTCGGTCTACCCCACCATTTTTCATCTGTCTTCCACCCTCTCTCTGACTCTGCTGAGGACCCATTCAGCAGATGTTTATTGACGGTGCAATACAAAGAATAGCTTTACAGTGTCACTATATCAGGGGATGCTGACAGTCCCAATTACATGATCTCCAGAGTGTACTCATAATGTCCCTGCAACTGATGTGTGGTTTAATTGTCTTAACCCCGTCTGCTGTTTTTTGAGCTAATTTCCAAAGCTACATGCATGATGAAACTTTATCTACATTGGCAGCAGTCTCTCTAATCACATGCATACACAAGCTTTAAATCAGAACTATTTCCGACGCTACACTTAACATTCCAAAAGAATGATCTCCATTCCCTCCACAGTGTTTTCTCATCCAGTGTTATTCCACTTCTATGACCTGCACTGTTGAACCTCTTTTCGATATTACCATATTTACTCTATTAACTTTATTTGTTTTCAGCTGTCTCAGTGCACATCTCAAGAGCTCACTTACTTCAGAATGTACATCAGCATGCATAATCATATTAAGACATTAAATTTTATGCAGCTACTAAACCTGATTTATTTTATTGCAGGAAAAAAGCGGCACTTTTTTTTTTTTTTCTTCTTCTTCTTATCAACTCTCATTTTTGCATCATCAATCACTCCTCTGTGTGATTAGCTCATACTATCCTGTTTGTTTTTCCAAAATGTCTCAATAATGACAGTACAGCAGAACTTTGCAAACCTAATTAAAGTTTTGAAATGATTCCTAGTGGTTAGATTCTCCATTAAGATAAGACATTAGAAAACGTCCCTTTAGGGGTCTATATGGCATAATTTATGGCATAATGAGCTAGACATTACCTTGAGGAGCAGTGTCTGAGCACTCAAATGTCCAAATCAGTTGGACTGGATAATAAACGAACGTCACCTTGCCAGCTTCTTATAGTATGAAGTCTGTGTGATGCATTGATTAGGTGGGCGTATCAATGATGTTTTTGTGACTAGAGTGCAACCAGATGAATGCAAACATCAGCGGTTGAAAAAGAGAACATTTACATAACGGCGCCAATGGAATTGTCTAACTGGACAGAGGAGACACATCCTTTTCTGTCTGTAAGGGCAGGTTTCCAAATGGTCAGATAAGATCAAGGAACAGTAAGAGACAGCGACAGATTGTTTATGCTTTATTTACTTTTTGCGTCATGTTCTCCAGGCTCTACCCTTTGCTTAAACCCATCCATCCATCTGAAACCGTTGGGCCGGAGGTTCACGGCCCGCTCTTCTCAACCACGTGTCAAAGTGTCCCTGGGCGAGACACTGAACCCCAAGCAGCCCAATCCAATCCCCCAGCTGCGCAGTGCCGGTCCCAAGCCCGGTAAAAATTGGGGAGTGTTGCGTCAGGATGGGCATCTGGTGTAAAAGCTATCCCAAATCAACCTGCGGACTAATGATCTACTATGGCAACCCTGAAATTACGGGATAAGAAAAATGATATTAACCTACTGACCCTAATAGAAGGTAGAAGGATGCCTAGTGAGCCATAATTATATTCTGATGAGCACTGAAAACTTTTTACTGAATCTTTTTTTGTTTATAGATCAAGTAGTAAGATTTACCAGTAACTATCCCTTGCAGGTACCAGTGTATAATACACTCATACTACAAGTTCATGTTTAAAACCAACTGGCTGTACCAGTGACAATTTAGAGATATTACTTTAAAAGGAAACCACCAATTTTCAACTACTCTCTATGGCTTTAGTTTAGGGTGTAAATGTACCTTAATGCTTTTAAATATTCCTATGACTCCTAAAGTATTTCTCTGTTTTAGCTGAAAAACTCCGGAGAAGTTTTACATCATTTTAGATGATGTTATCTGGAGGAGCCCTGGGAAAAGTTAGTTGACCATGATTACAAACTCTAGTGTGAGCAACAAGATGACATAATCTGAACTGATGGTTTGCCCAAGTGATGTCATCTGGAGGAGTTTTTCAGCCAGAAGTAGAGAGATTTTAATATAGTGAAGTCACAGGGAGGCTTATTTGCATTAATTTACATGTACTACCCAAACTAGCGCCGAAAGAAGCACAATGTATTTGAGTGAAAGCATCCTTTTGAAGATTCAATTTCAATTCAATTCAATTCAACTTTATTTATATAGCGCCAATTTACAACAAAGTCATCTCAAGGCACTTTACAGAATAAAGTCCAGACTACACAAGTATGTAGAAGCATCCTCCCCTTGAGCAAGCCCTAGAACAGTGGATGGGAGAAACCTCCAGCAGAACCAGGCTCACCTCTGCCTTGACCGGTTGGGGTGAGTGGAAAGTGGAGAAAGAAAAGAAAAGAGCAACGAAAAGCATGGTGAATACCTTTGCAAGCACTTATTTTTTTGTATTTAAAATCGCATTACAATAGACATCTGTTTTCTGAAGTGAAAGGTGTCAAAAAAGCCATATAAAATCAACCATTCCATGTTCCATTAAGAAGGTACTTTACCTTTAGTGTGACCTGCAAAAATGTAATTATCTGTATGAAAGCTCAGGTACTGTATTGGTGTTTTTTTTGTTTTGTTTTTTTTTTTTAATTCAAAAAAATAATTAACCCTAAATTCAGTCAACAATACATTTGAAATCAGCATAAATTTAACCGATGAACATTTTTTTTCTTCTGTTCTTCTTTCAGGTTCTAAACATAAATAATGTGATAGATAAAATAAAATATACAGAATAGTTTTGTACAATCAACTTTAAACAAACACATTTCTGTTGCTTAAACCTTTTTTTTAAGGTTACAGAATCGACCCTCATCAATCAACTAGCCTGAATAGTCTTTTCTTGTCTTGTTAATTCTGCTGTTGTAAATGTTTAATAACTGACCTCAGTGCCCAAGATTTAATGAAACTAAGTTATTCAGATTTTCTGATGAAACACTGTGAACATTCACTACTGAAACCTCGTTTCGAGTGTCATCATGCGTATCGCTATAAAATACAAATCCTTTAAATCTCTGATTAGTATTCCATTAAACGTGACTTGGTTCTTCACAAATCAATGCCTTACAAAATTATTTCGGCAGACTTGAATGCTGCCTTTGTGTCTGTAGGTCAGTTTACTTTATTTATTGTTAAAAATGTTCCCACTGGTGTTTTAAAGTCTAGCAAGGGCTTAAAGAATGACCTTGATTCTTTTGGTTCTAATTTGGGAAGTACATGTATATAAATGCCATTAAATGTCCCTTAGGAAACACACAAACCATTCATGAAGCACAATTCTGGAAATGTGTTTTCAATGACACATGAGTCAATATTCCAGATTACTAAGCAGAGAGGTACAACACTGCTTCTATGCTGATTGAACAGAAGTACATTGAAGTTTCAACCCTGACTCCTAAAAATGATCTCTTATACAACTAATCTGCAGATGTGACACCGTTCTCCAGAGAAACATAATTTCAACCAAATATGTTGACATGTAATATAAATGCGGAGTTGTTAATTCGTTGATACTGAGCAAATCAATGTCTGCCAAAATATCTGGTTTTATTTTTCTTCCGTAACCTGTGGTCCTGCAGAACAATGACCAGTTTGTTTGCTACAGCATTATTCAAGCATTTTATGGTTGTGATTAGCCAGATGCAGCCGCTGGTTAGGGTCAGAGGAAGATTGAGGGCAGGTGTAACACAGGAAAATTTAACAATCATTTCACACAAAACGTGTTTTATTGCTTTCAAACACATTCACAATCTTTCTCTAACCCTAACTTCAGGGGTTTTCTTGCCTGAACATAACCAGACACAGGACTCATAATCAGCCATCTCCTGACAGCCCCTTTCTCTGAAACAAAATGTTCAGATGCAACGTGCTTTTTGAACGAATTAAACAGCACATTTTTGATTTCATTTCATTTGCTACAAAAACATAATCGCGTGTGCTACAACCAATTCATCAGTTTACCATAATACACAATCTAAGGCTAAAAATGAAGGTGAAAATAAATCCACTGTTGAGCACACAAACAACAAAAAAAAAAAAAACATAGATTTTGGTGGTTTCCTTGTTTTACATCTCATTGTGTTTTCTCTGCACCATAGCTATGGGACCCATTTTTGGATCCCTACTTTGATGACAGTGACGCACCCTCATCTGGTCCTCCCAGGTGTTCATTTCATCCAATTGCATAAGAAGAAAGGATATCCCCACATGAATATAGCGTGGGCGCAGAGACATGCATGGGCTCTGCTGTTGCCATGACACACCTAATAAAATGCAGTGCTTCCACAGTCACCATGGTTACCCAAGTTAGACAGCCACGAGGTTAAAAGTAGAACATGCTTTTGGGAAGATGCTTGGAGCTTGGTGTCTTCAGTGGTTGTGATAACTGCTCTTCATTTTTTCTTTTTTTTGTTATTTAGTTGTGTTAATACATGCTGCATAGTTAGTTTTATACACAACCATGAATAATATTCCCAGAGAGAGAGTGTTTTTTTTTTTTGTGCCTTGGATTTTAAGTAATACTATATTTCTCATTGGTGTCCCCAGCTGACAGAATTCAACCTCCTTTGATGTTTGTGCTTCAGTAATTCTTAACTCCAAGTCTTCATGTCATATTACTGCAGCTGCTGCCAGAAAGGGCCTTTTCACCTCTTAGACTTCACCATGTAGCACTGACTTTGCAATGAAAAAATGGCTGTGAAGCCTATAAGCCAGGCCTCTTGGATATTTAAGCTACCAGTCCACTGCTTACATCCACCATAGAGCAATTGAGCCTAGACAATTTCCACTGAAGGCTTCAGCTCAGGACCCATATTTTCTAAAGTGAAAGCACGGGGAAGAATCCCACGCCTGTTTTCACGTGTGTTCAAATAGTTTAGCGAACTGAACACAGCTCGTTTTCTAGCTGGGTGCCTGCAGCTTACGCCACATTGAGACCCTTGTTTTACTGTGTCCGTGGTGCTGAGCTCATTGGTGTGAGTGCAGATTGGAGTTTGAGTTGTACAAACATTTCTCAGAGGCAAAGTTATTCTGTAGGCAGAAATAATCTCATTAAATGAAATGAAGCTCAGTGAGAGGAGCCAAAGAAACCTTTTTTTTTTTTTTTGTGGCCAAATAAAGACGCCAAAAGCAAAGACGGCTGATATTACACAGCCTGAAAATCTGATTAAAATATCCATTTTATTTAACTTTATTTAACCAGACATGTTCATTTAAGCCAATAACTGTTTAAAGCTGTTACTTTGGACTGTTTTGCCCTAGCTGTTCAGTAGCGAGTGGCTTAACCTTCCTACAAGTGTTGTTTTCAGCCCACAGTCCAATACTTTACTAAATCTACTTGCAACAACCTGTGACAAACTAATCCATGTTGTCAATTATCATGTTTTAGCCGAAAGCCCAAAACCTTTTAGGATATCCTGTGAGTTCAGAGTTTCTTAAGGGTATATGAATTCCAGGCAGTCTGCAAAAGTGAACAACAGATATAAAGTGGGTGTTCACATGTATTTTGTTTTGTTTTTTTTTTTTTGAGTAGGAATATTAGCAGAGACAGTGACTGTGTGAGGACGGCAGAAAAGTTCTTCCATAGGCAGTGAGCACTGCAGGAGAATTTCCAACCAGCTATTTTTGTTCCAAGGCAAGGAATGACAATACATCTGTGGTTTGCATAAGTACATGGGCCTTTGGGTTTTGAATTTGTAAGTGAGCACTTGGTGCAGTAATGCATTGTACTTGTCACTGCTCCTGAGTAAACATCACTTTTCAGTCTTATCACCGCTTATTTTGTACGAATACATTTACGAGGAAATTATACAGTATTGCTGTAAGAGGAAAGGAAACACATTTAGTTATGAGCTAAAAGGATATGAGCTACATACAGTAGGATGTGCACGTTTGTCCTTTTGAACATTCAAATGGCAACATTTGAATAATGTACCGGCCCCGCAGGTACAAGCTTTTGTGCTCCGTGCCTGCTATACCATTTGTAGCTGTAGTAGTGTCCATAAGTGCTACTTGAAATGTTTTTATAGATATAAAGCAATACTAAGCAGTCAACACAAGACACTAAACAACAAAAAGAAATGCAAAATAATTCTAGATACAAAACATCTACAAAAAGATCCATTCATTATCTGTCATTGCTTATCGTGTTTAGGGTCGCGGGGTGTTTGGAGCTTATCCCAGCTGTCGTAGGATGAGGGTCAGGGTCCACCCTGGACAGGTCACCATTCTATCTCAGGGCCAACACAGAGAAAGACAGACAGACAGACAGACAACCATTCACACTCACAGTCGCGCCTACGAGTAATTTAGATTCGCCAACTAACCTAACATGCATCCCTTTGGACTGTGGGAAGAAACTGGAGTATCTGGAGGAAACCCACACAAGCATGGGGAGAACATGCTAATTCCACACAGAAAGGCCACAGTCGGCCAGGGCACGAACCCGCAACCTTCTACCTGTGAGGCAGCAGCGCTAACTCCTCCACCTGATCAAAAAGATGCACAAAATAACACAATGCAAAGAGTTACAACAACTACAATGACACAAAACTTCAACAAAGAGATGCTAAATTATTTACAAAGGGATTCAAAATGGCCAAGAAGCGACAGAAAATACTGTAAAACCACAACAAAGAGATAAACAACCACAAAGACATGCACAAAAACCAAAAGGCGAGCAAAGAATACAACATATTGTAAACAATCCTGCAGTCCACACTAGACACTGTAAACTATGTTATAGTTATGGAAGAGGACAGACTAGTAATGTGGACTGTAAACTATAATTTAAAGAGAGTCACCTTTTCACGATATCGTAACAATGTAATGTTTTTCCTAATACACTGCGAAGATAAAAAAACACAGTAACTTAAGATCTACTCTAGAAATAATTGTATTAATTATCCAACTCAAAGATATTTTAATTGTTCTGAGATCTTAATATGTGCAATAGGTTTTACTCTGTGCTTTAAAAGTCAGTTATTGTTCTCTAAGCTTATTGTTCTAAATGGGATTCACAGTGATGCTCTGTACTGAAGCGGTATTTAGGCTTTATTTGAAATGTAAATGCCATCTAAGATGACTAATCCGGTTGGAAAGGTGATATACATGTAATAGCTATGATGAGTGATGATGAGAAAGGTACTGACAGAGTTCTCTACAGTGATAGTGTGTAGTGTATGTGCTTCGGCTCCACTGGGAGTGACCGCAAGCCACAGTTACTGCTGTAACCCTGTCTTAGAGTAGACAGGCAGAATTCAAGACTATTTCAAGAATTTAGACAAGTTTTCTAAAAATAACAAGAACACATTGCATTTTTGTGCACAGTACAGTCCTAGAATGAAAGCTTTTTATTCTTTTTATTTTTTTATTTATTTTTTTCTCATTCGACCATTTGCTAAGCCCCCAAATTACACTCACAACCACTTTAGGTCATTAAAGGACCAAACACACATTAAAAATATGAGCAAAGAGGTTTGTTATGAAAAAAAAGATCATCCAACATGACAACAACATGAACATAGAGGGGCAGCATTGACCTGAGAACACTGAGGCCTCCTCATAGCATCACCGCACAAAACCTGCTGCAATCATACTCACCGATAATGATAGTGACAAATAAGACAGATTACTTTAAGTGTAGAAATCAATTTCTCACCATGAAACACACAGACAGACAATACACATGGAGCAGTGTGGACAGATTAGTTATAGAACTCAGAGGAAGGAGGATGCAGTCGGTCCAGCCAGTATGAATGAGACTGAAAGACACAGAATAGACATTTTAGACCATAAAAAGGATGCATTTGAGACTGTCCTGTAAAAGTGACCACACAAGTTTTATGTGCGAGGAGATTATTGCCACCGATGGTAACCATTTACTGTAAAACCAATAAATAAGCAAATAAAATTGAGGTGTCTAGTATAAAGAGCCACAATGTGAAAATGTTTAAAAAAAAATGACAGAAAAAAAAAAAAATATGTTACAATCGGATAAGATCTAGCTACTATAGTCAGCATGATATTAGAACTCTAGTAAAGAGGAGGTCAAGGTGGACTTTTGGCTCAGCAATGCAGGGGGACTGTCTACTGTCAGCTGGAGTTCAACACCAATGTGGAATAACTGATTTGTAGCTACCATTGAGGACCTGATGTACGCTGGGTAGAGTTAAGACTCTTGATTTAAAGCCTAACAATGCAATGTTTACTAAACTTGCGCCATGTGTCTGTGCTAAACTGAATGAATGCGCCATCGACTGTTTAAGGTGGACATGTCTTTTTTATAGGCTCCTTCCTTTCAGGCAACAAAACAAAATGGCGGATACTTTTGCTTAGCAGCCAGTTTTCCGCTAAGATGTGAGATTTAAACTGTGCAAACAGGTTTAGGCACAAAATAAAATGGTTGAAGTCACATGACGTGCATCCTGTTACCACAGTCACAAGAAGTCGCAAAACAGTAATACACATCGCTCGATAGGTCACGATAGGTCACCCTACTCTGTGGAATTCTACAGGAGGACAGTCTCTATTGCTGTGATGTCGGCTGCTATTTTGGGACCATTGTAAGACACAGCAGGTGCTGTTCTGCTTCCTGCTGCCAGGTGGGTGCGGTTTCAGCAGACACCTGCTTGCATGGTGGCACAAACGCACCTGTGGGTTGTAAGGGGGAAGAGACAAACTCATAGACTTATTGTCTAATCCTAACCTTCTTCCAGCAGTGTGTCATTGGCCCTTCATCCCTGTCCTGTACAGTGGTTTCTTTTTTCTCATTTGGTTTGTTTTTGCCTTAAATTAAGAAAAATAAAAAAAATACCATCTTGATGATCCAAACCCACACAAACTGTTTTTGTGCCTAAAACTAACCAAACTATAACATGGCCTTAAGGGTATTTTCTATTGTTGCCATGACAGCAAATGTGTGGTCTTGCTGATGCACGCTATGCTGTGTCTGCATGACTTTTAGGTTGGAGGACTTCACGGTGCTTCAACATTTGCGTCTTATTTACCCAATCACCAATAGCAGGAAGCTACTAGGGAAGACACTGGACTAACCGTCTGCATTCGGGAGAGCTGTGAACAGAAGCAGCCTGAAATCAAACTATGCTCTGATAAGCAAATAATAATCTCTACTTTTCTGTTGCAAGTTAAAGGTATGCAATAAAACAGGATGATTGAAAGATGATTCAATGATTGTTCTCCATAATTAGATTCCATGAGGAACAGCCCAGTCCCCCTCATACACTAACGTTCGCTCCGTGTAATACACTGACGCCATAATGACGTCAATCTCTCTTCTGTGTTGCACACTAACAATGTTATTTTTAATTTATTATTACGGGGACAATAAAACTAAACAGTGTTGCAACAGAGCAAAAGGCAAATGGCAAAAAGCTCATTTTCAGCCTCTGTCCCTGGTTAGGATTTAGGACAAAAACATAAAAAAAACAAAAAAAGGAAGAATGAACATATGTTTACATATAATTCTGTGTGTGTGCATTGCACAGCACAATGTCATCACCAACAACCTATGTACATATTCAACTCAACACTGACATATATGCACGAAGTATCAGCACAGAATGAGTATAAAGTAAGTAGTAGACCTGTGTGAATCCAGCACACCCACCAAAACTGTCCTGTGTTCACATACCTCTTGTCATTTCAGTCAATGTTTCAGCTTTTTAGTGAAAACCCTGATTTCTGATTGGGATTTTAAATCTAAAGGTATCATACTCCATAATTGTGAAACTTTGACTCAGTCCTCTTTTTTTAGTAACAGATAGTAGTTCTGCACTGTTCGAACTCTACTGTTCCCACTTATTGCCCCTCTTGTCTTACACCTTCATTTTCATATTTTCCTATGAGCTGACAGACTACATCTACAGGAAGGCCTTTTATATATTTGAGTGTTGATTTTCATGAATAAACACTTTAAGAAGTTAAAAAAAAAATGTCAGTAAATTGCAATGAAGTGCTTTCAGACTTGCTCCCTCCTTGTGTGTCTCCTGATTAAACTCTGACCACTACGGTCAAAACACAAGTGTAAATGAAGCAAAAATAAACCCACTAGTAAACAAGAGTTTACTTCTTTACCCATTTTCCGCACTTTGAAGGTATTTGTCAGGCTTAGACATGACACTTAGGACATGTTCATATAGAATGTGCAGTGTGGGCTGCACATTAGCAGAGGCTACAGTGCTACATGTCAGTGTTTAAATCAGATTCTTGGCCACTTGCGTAAGCTCTCAGACACAAACACACAATCACTATGATTACATGTGTAAATGCGTTAAAATAGACTTAAAGCAAGCAAGTGGCACATGAGCTGATACATTGACTGGATATATTTATATAAGAGCACATCTGTTGTGTGAGACGGGCATGAAACAACTGAAAAAAAACGTGGCTGACGCAACATCACACTGCTGACAGATTGTAATACTGGATTAAAATGGATAAGTTTGGGGCTGGAGCAACTTGAATATCTCTCATAAAACCCAAACCTCAACCTCCTCTAAATCCTTGCTATTTTAGTTTGCACGACTTTTCTGTGTTAACAAAGGGATGCTACACCCATTACTTTAATCAGGTGTCCACATAACTTTAGAACACACATAAGAGGTTGTACCACAAACTATTTTTTAACTAAGATTGGGAAAAATGTGACCACGCACCAGCAATAGCCTTGAAAATCCTAAAACTGACATCAAAATAAAAGAGTAATGCAGTACATTCAGTGTGTCGCCCAGGGAGCTGACTTTTTTTTTTTTTGCACCCACATAACTTAATGTTACATCTTTAAACTATTTCCAGAATGATTATATTATAAAAAATGTAGGTCACCCTGCTGGTCACACTCTTTGAAATGCTTGCTGGATACAAGTATAAAGCGGTACGTGCTGGAGCAACCAGCACAGCCTGGCAGCTCGAGAGACTCTGCTAAGAACTGCTGGTTTTCAGGCAAGGATACAGTTTGCCTCAGGACTTTAAGTCAAGGTTCCTCTCTTCAGAACATATTCATACTCCCAGCTGGAGCCTGTAGCAAAAGAGCCCAGAGATGGCAACACGTTTAATGGATTTTATTATTATTTCTGAAGTTGTGCTTTGCTAAAATTAGTCTCAAAAATGCTCCAGGGAAAAGACAGGAAAGCTTGGCCACTGCTGATCTTTGTCTTTACCACACAGTTTTTTTTTTTAATTTTTTTATCTGCAATTATGCTTGCTCTAAGATGTTTGTCATAATTTGGAAAAGTATTAAAGCAGACAGATGCTCGTCCTGTCTGACTCGCTATAATGTGACTGAGGGGGTATCATGTCCTTGTTTTGTTGTTTTCGGACAGAATATTACATGGAGGCATGTGAGTCCTAACATGTCACCCGTGGGTGTGGAATTTCACTGCACTTTCACTTTTTTCATAATTGTCTTACTTTATGGGAACTATTCAGAGGATCCCTTTGTTTCAAAACAGCCAAATATGCTAATTGATGTCATTTTTGAATGGACATGAAGTAAATTTGAATTTTTTTTTTTTTAATTCTACACTTGCCAATAAGTTAACACAGTGGTAAATTAATGTTCATAGTGTCATTAAAGAACCTGTATAACATGTATTAATTGATGCATTTGAAAGGTGACCTGAATTGAAGACATTTAAGTACAGCAGCCTGCGGCGTTAGTGCAGCTGAATGACTTGGCAGATTGACACAGTCTTTCCTGTCACTCTCCTCTGTAATTTAAGAGGCTCATGCAAAGAAGGAAGAAAGGGGGGAAAGAAAAAAAAATAGAATCCATAATGGAAAAAAGAAATTAGTGTAAGGGTAGAGTGTGTTGATCGTTTATATATGAATAATAGTGTATGTGTCGTAAGCTGGGGGTGCGGGTGGGGGGCAGCTCTACTTCTGCTGCAACACTGAAGCAAGCACTTTAATTTGATGTTTTCCGGTTAATGCAAATGGATTTTCCTGCAATGAACAGTTTCCTGTTACTGCGCTCGAACGGCCAATAGATGGTGCTGTTTTTTAGACAGGTCTATTGATTTTAGAGGGAACCCACTATCCCCTGTCTCATTGCTGTTTGCATACCTATGACGAGACAGCTGAAAAAAGCTCAATTACGCTAATTGAAATAAGATTGCTATTGAGTATCCTTGTGTATTTCATTAAACCTGCAGTAATTGATTTTTTTTTTTTTTTTTTTTTAACAAGCTGTAAACACATTCATAGGTTATCACCCAATAAAGTTGGTGTGGTCAACTAACACCACTGCAAACAAAGAGCTAGATTAGCATTAATTTAGTTTAATTCCTCTCCTGATGGATTTAAGTCCAATATTCACTTTTCCCTTTTAACACTGTTTTCCTACCAATTCCTGGGGGAAATATGTGTCTGTTTAGCTCCTAAGTTCTGCACTATATTCACCAGCTATTGTTTAACTCTATCTGCCATTGGGTGCTCAGAATGTACAGTGCTTTATTTCAGTTTTCCATTTTTTTTTTTTTTTTTTTTAGCTATGGATGTGGATTAGAGCAATGAAACAGGACAAAAATGAACCCTTTTACCCATCATAAAATACCAAAGCACTGAAACCCCCCGTAGTAGCACATAGTAATGTAGTAGCAACATTGATTTACAGCTGTCCAACAACACATTCCCTGTTTGTTTGTTTTTTCAGAAATTGCATGTGGCTGCTTCACACTTTAAATTGCGTATAGACCCAAAGCACAATGTCCTGATGCCAATACTAGTATCGAATATTGGGTCTGATACTGCCCTCGGGTACTTTTATTTGTATTCATAAAACGTGTTGTCGTCAATACCTGTGGTTTACAGTTCTTTTTAAGATAACTGATGATGACAAAGGTCAAGGTAAATGCAAGCTATGCTCTGCTCTGCTAATGGTTCTCAAAATTATTTTAAACGTGTTTAAACTTTAAGCCTGACATTGGTGACACCCGGGGAAGATCTACAGCAAATTGTTTTACTTTCATATTACTCTGTAAACTGTACGGTTCAAATTGTCCGTGCCTCTTTATCCAGAATCTCACCTCAAATCTGTGCTTCATTCTTCTTTTTTTTCTTATCTTTAAATTATTCTCAACAAAACGTTTTTAGTTTATAATACCCAGAATGTTATTAGAATTCCTCCTGGGCAAGGCCTTCTATTGGTTAAACTGAAAGAAAGTACATGCTACATGCATTAGCTAGAGTAGTAGTGTATTTGGACCAAAAAATAATAATTATGGGATTTTTTTGAAATCAATGCATTTTTAACATTTTAAAGGGTTGTTAGGGTTTCAATTGCAGGGTCTGTTGGTGGTGAAGCAGTAGAAGGATCCGTGGAAGAAACAAATGAAATTCACTGGGGAACAGCAATCCACTGCCCTGCTGCTCCCTGTAGGGTCTGACCACTGAGAGGCAATGAAGCAAAAGATCTCTCTGATGGACATTGGTACATTACTGATGGACTTGACTTGCAGGTCACCAGCACGTTATTACTCTCAACTGCTTAGTCCAGCCAGCCATGCTTGAAAGGTCATACAGGTATTCAAACGGCGTAGTTGATTTGAGAAAGTGGTTTAGGTGTGTATCTGGGTTCCAATTCATTAATGAGCATTACATTATTCCTAAAAAATAAATTGCTCTTCCCCAATTAAGATTTAATTTCTGTGGGGGGTGGTTAAAGTTTTTCATCCATCCGTCATCTTTGCCACGTATCCTGTAAAGGGTAACAGTGGTGCTGGGGCTGATCCACGCTGTGATTGAGCCAGAGGCCGGGGCCATGCTCGAGACAATCACAAGTGCTCAGGTGAATAATGCCGAGTGCCGACCATGCAAACAGTTTCACTGTTCAGCAAAACATTTTTTTCTCCCAAAGAGTTTATGTTTGGGCTACCAGGTAACAGCGAAAAAGTGAAATGCAAGAGTTTCACAAGTGCAGAAAGAAAAAGTTTGACTTTAATTTGAAAAGTTTTAGTGTTTTTTTTTTAAACAAAATCATTTCTGCCTTATTAAATTAGTGCACTGAAGACTGAACCTGATAAAAGATGATCTGAGTCACTGCCAGCCCTCATCAGGAGTTCCTCTCCTGTGAGCAATGATTCACAGATCATAGAAAAACAACCTTTTCCCTGACATTATCAATGTGATCATCATGTATTTAACTGTCCACAGAGAAAGAATAGACTGACAAAAAAGTTTTATCATGTACAGATTCTCTTTTAAACTGTAAGCAGGTTCAATAACTCTGTAGCTATACAATGCATGAATGAGTTTGCATTAAGCCTATTGATAATACATAGAATTATATGTTTAACTGTTTCTTGTATATAAGACCTCTATAAGATAGTTGATATTCTTTGTGTAAAATGTGTCAAAATATTCGACAGGTTGAAATGGTTGGCGCTTTAGGAAGCTAAATAGTCTAATATCCATTTCCATCACAAAACTTGGCCTCCAATGTAAATGCCCACATACTGCACGTAGTTTAGCCCTCTCCTCTTATGACTCACTGAAGCATTTGTTGAAAGAGCACCGCTATGGCAACTGGTGTCTGCTGAAGTTGCACACCTTTTGCACCAAACATTAATTTAATTGGCTAGTTGGGTAGTAAATAAACATAGTTAGGTTGAGGAAATGTCATGGTTTGGCTTAAAATGACTGCTTCGCTAATGTGACATAACGTGCAGAACGTCATAGGTATAGGATCATGTACTAACACCTTTCTTGTATAAAAGGCAAAAGTTGTTTCACACTGGACTCAATCTTCAGTCTCTATATCCAACTGCCACCTGCATCTTCCCTAGACTCACTATGCCAAGGGTGGGCAACCCATGCTTAAGCCCAGTGCCATGTTTACTATGGCTGCTAGATGTGATACACTAGTCATTAGTCCTTTTCTGCCGTGGGTATTTAAAGCATTTTAATGCAGTATTCCACAGGAAATTGAATACTCATATGCTACTGAATAGCACCGTTTGGGAGAACCATAACCTAGATGTATGAGAATCTTCACCAATATAGGCAATAAATATAAACACTTACTTTCCAGGTGGCCAGAAAAATGACTCCATGAATGCTCATCCTACTCTGCACAACGGAATTACTTATCAGTATTATGTTCATAACTTGCTTCTGCTGTTGTAATATGATATTTAAGAGTATTCTTCTGCTTATTTAATGCATTTTCTCTTAGAAACTGAAAAATAAACAGAACTCTAAAGTAGGGACGTCCCAATAGCACTTTCAAACTAAATACAAGTACCTTTTTTTGAGTACTTGCTGATACTGATGTGCTTTTAGAATGACTTGCTAGGCACTAAAATCCTCATCAATCCTCTGGAGAGTTAAGCTGATGACAGACATTGTGCAGACACTGATGGTCCAAATATCAGTTGTGAAGCTGAAAGTTGGGGACACACTGGAAAACTAGTTGAGACCTTCAAAGTCTGGTCAGTTCACATTTTCACCATCTGTCACAGATTTTTAGTCTTTGACAGTCTGGATGAAGCACACACCCAGTGACTCGGTGGATTGTGAGCAACACACAGAACAACGGGAAGTTTTGAAGAGGAAAGAAAAAAAGCCACAAACCCTAACAAGAAAGAAAATTCTCACTTTTTTTTTTTTTTTTTTGTGCCAAAGCATAGTGGCTACCTGTGTGTTTTGATTTTATGAACAAAGCAATTTTTCACAGGACATCACTACCCCAAAGTGGTATGAACTTTAATCTGCACTTTGACAGGAAAGAGTGAAAACGGGCATATAAAATATTGTGGTTACTTTGATTTAAAGACTGTGTGTTTGTTTGCATCTCTAGATTAATAATAAAATTCTTTTGTGGGATAAATTTGTGTAGTATTGGAGCTTGATGTTGTCATGTTTTTAAAACCATAACTCTTGATACTGTAATATTTGCATACTAGAAACAGTTTACTGAAAAATGAAACAGCATGAATATGTTAAAAAAAAAAAAATCATGCAAAATCCATTTGAGGACACTGGTCTTGGCAACAGACTGTGTTGTTTCTCTGTCAGACATGTATTGCATGACCTGATGGCATTCAGACTGATTGTTACCTTGATGATAATGTTCCTATGGAAACGTGTGATGGATTTACTTATTCTCAGACTTGCATGTGTGGTGTGGATTTGTGAACTGAGTTAAAGTATATTCTGCTCATCATCCACTTAACATCCAAACACAGAAAATGCCACCAAGGAAACCTCAAGCTGAAACCCCTGAAGAAGATGTTGAGGAGATTAGAGAATCTCTAAACTTTGTCAAAGCAGATAACTAAAATGGTGCAGCTACTTGATTTAATGGAGGAGCTTCACAAGTTGAAATCATTGATAAAAGAAAAAGGCCAAATGATTGAAGACGTGGAGGGCAGAGAGGAGGAGCTGAAACAGAGATCATATGGTTGGGCGGTGGCTGGAAAAGATGCACCACAAGCAGAGCTACAGTTGCTTGAACAGCAAGTAATCTAGTTCGTCCACAGTAAGAACATTAACAATAAAAGTCAATTAATAACAGCCTGCCACACACTCCCCAGGAGAAACCGCAAAATGAAGCCAGACATCATAGTCAGTGCTTTCAAAACCATTATAAATCGAAAGCACAAGCTAAAATTACTAAAGCAAGTTAAAGGGAACCGACATTTACGTCAACAAGCATCTCGCCAAAGGAACGCAGAAATCTACAGACATGCGTGAATCATGAGGCGACAGAACAAAATACAAGCAACATGGACATGGAACTGCAGAGTGGATACGTTTGAATGGAAATCCAGAAAAAAGGAAAGACAATTGCTGTAAAAGACCTTAAAGAACTGGATCCATTTTGATGATACAAAATAAATTATTATAATAATTGTAAATGCTATTTTTAAACTGGGCAGAAGGACTTGGAGACCATGACGGATATTGTTATCGGAACTGAGACTGAAACTTTACACACTTTAGGCCATTTGATATCCAGGAATACAGTTCAAATGAATTTAATCCTGAGGGGAACTTATTTAATACCGTAAATTAGGGTAATGAATTTCAAAGTTTTTCAATTTTTATCTATGATTCATTTTAATAGTAGAAGCCTGAATATGAATTTTGGTAATGTAACACATTATTTGAATCAGTTTAAAAAACACTTTAGTCTGATAGCTGTGGCAGAAACATGGTTGAGTGATCAAACAATGATGGACTTTCAAATACAAGGGTATTTTTAGTGTCCCCCCGGAACCGTTGGTAGACAACTGTCACAGCAATGTTTCAAGGGGCCGCTAAAAACTGACCGGCATATAGATTTGTGGATGTATTTTTAGAGGCTCCCGGAGACATTTCTGTTGTTTTGTGGCTTTTGCAGTGCATTTCTCAATATGCTTGAGTGTTTCTTATTTGAGTTTTTTTTTTTTTTTGTAGCTTTTTGCAGTGCGTTTAAGGCTGAGCCAGTGTTGTCAAATTAATGAAGCTGTTTTTTTAAATTCGCTTGTGTTTTGTTTCTCGATTTGCAGTGCAGTGAGCTCTCAGGGCCCCCGTGCTTGTGTGATAAAATGCTGGTACATTGTATCATTTAAAATGGTGGCAATATCTGTGAGGGCCCATCATGTCCTGTGTAGCACTAAACAGAATTTAGCATGTTGGGTATAACATGGACCCCATTTTCAAATTTGATAAACAATTACTTTATACCATCTCCATCCTAGAGCAAAAACAAATCAGGTTACAGGTAGCAAAAGCAAAAAGGTCATGTGGATCATGAGGAGTGCATGAAATTGGGAAAATGGCACAGGAAGTTACTCAAGTGTCATTAATTACAAACATTCACAACAAGTACTGTCACTTGATACCTATGACACATACACAAATTCACTGACCACACACACAGCAACAGTGACATAATGTGACAGATGCATGTAGGCACACACGGACGAGCAGAAAAACACTCTTTTGCACACTGGCCGTGACATATACTTTCACCCTGTTTCACACACAAACACTCCCACACATACCTGCCAGCTCTGCCAGGAAGCACAGCCACTCACACTCATACACACTCGCACATTCCTATCGTCCGCCCCTAAGAACCCTTATCGCTGAGACATGTCACTCTTGAACAGGCTGTATTATATTTATATAAAGCCTTATTATTATTCACATTATAATACACATGCCCCTGTGTTATTTTAATATGGGGAGTGGAATTCTTGATATATCTGACATTTGCTAGGAAAACAGCTTGTGTTATTCTTCTGTTAGTTTTGTGCACAGGAGTTGGGAATCCTGCTATATCTGACATTTGTTTTCATCGCATTGGAAACCGATGCAGAGAGGCTTTTTTTTTATTTTTTATTTTAAGTTGAGTTTGAATTGAATTCAGTGTGAGTTAGTGCAGAAGAAAAAGTAGCTTCCATATAAATACTGCATAACCTAGTCAGTGAGTCATGCAGCCAGCTGGTGAGTATGTTCTTACATCTGATTTGGACAGTGCCACTTTTATTGTTTTGCAACATTCAAAAAGTTATTTAAATTATTACCACACAAAACAAACAAAGAATATATGATGTTCAGATTTCCCCCGAGATTTTGCATAGTCCAGCGCATGAATGTCTACATTAATGTTCCCTTCTGCTAATTCCAAAAATAAATGTTGGTACACCGGTGTTTCCTGACAAGACAAAAATACTAAAAGCTGCAACAGAATTGCAAAGTATAAGCAGTTACTTCAGGTATCAGTAAATCTGTGAGTTAAAGTTACATTCATTTTACACACAGTGATGGGTAAATAGCAAAATAAATAAGAATGATGTGATTTAAAGCCTTTAAGTCTGTGTACATGAAAGCGTATACATAGAACTACAACTCCCAAAATGCATTTTTTTTTCATATGAATAGCTTCCACTCTGTAGCAACAGCTCCCAAAATTTATAATGATTTTTTAAAAATGACATGATTGAAATTTTGTCCATAATTTAATTCTATGAAACTGCAAAGTGACTAGAAAGATTCTCATGTTGTTAAGGCAAAGTAAGATAATTAAACCTTGATACAGCTTCACAAATTCAAAAATACACATTAACCAAACTGCTAGTATTTGTGAGATCGTCTTTTTAAAGGGCCAAAAAGGGGCCATGTCCTTTGAAGGTAGAGGTCTAAATCAGAATCTGAATCAAATAACTGTTTATTGCCAGGCACAGTTAAGAACACCAACAACACAACAGCACTAGGGATTTGTCTTGGTGTCAGGCGCTAAAATATAAAGTTAAAATGCAAAGGTGTGACACACAACAAATATAAGATATGTACACAAAGATAGAATAAAATAAAATAAAAAAAAGAAGCTATGTACAGAAAGTGGTTGCAATGGGAGGTAGTACAACTTAAAAAGTGAGAGTGAGTGAGTAGGTTGGGGGGTATCTGGAGGGGGATGTGGGCACTGTTCAGTGGCTGATTGCATGGGGAAGGAACTGTTCTTGTGGCGTGAGGTCCTGGTCTTGATGAACTGGAGCCTGTTGCCAGAGAGGAGGGGCTGAAGGAGTCCATGTCCAAGATGAGAGGGGTCTGCTGCAATCCTGACTGCCCGCTCCACAGCTCCTGGAGAGATGGGAGGCTGCCGCCAATCACCTTCTCAGCAGAGTGGATGACGTGCTGCAGCCACGTCCAGGGACAAGGCCAAGCTGAACCAGACTGTGATCTTTTCTGAAATCCACTATCTTCTCCATTGTCTTCAGAGCGTTGAGCTCCAGGTTGTTCATCTCACTACTGTAGGCCGACTCATTTCCATCAGAGATGAGGTCGATGAGAGTGGTATTATCTGTGAACTTTGACAGACTGGTGACCAGATGTGCAGCTGCTTGTATAGAGGGAGAATAACAGAGGAGAAAGGATGCAGCCTTGCGGGGACCCACTGCTGTAATGGTCTGGTCCCTACACATTTTTTTTCAAAAACTTACAAACATTTGTATCATTTTACCCCTTGGGCTCCTTTATCTACTATATTTGTTTAAAATCACCAATTGTATGACAAGGGATCTAACTGTCTGAGCCTTTGTTTGTACATTTCTCTGCCAAGTTTAAACGAGGCTTCAAAATGGGGCAGTCTTGTTGTGATGGCGTGATAATATTGGTCTTTACATGAAGCCTTCGTTGCAGCCCCTTAATTCCAAGAACCTTTTTAAATGTATTTAATGTGGACGAAACAAATAAATTGTGGCATCAAGTGTCTTACCATATTTAGTTATTGTAGACCTATATGTACTAATACACATTCCAAAGCAACACAAAATGCTGCATAGCAGCTGAAATGCACTTACACGAGTAGCCAAATGACAGATGAGAAATAAGGCTGTTTTAATTCCCTAACTATGTTTTTTGCCTCTTATTGCATTTCTTCCTTGTGTGTGAAGTAAGACCACATAAAATACTACATAGGAGTACTACGGAGATACTTAATTAAGACCAGCACCTTCAGTGACCACAGTCATTAAGAGGTGTTTCAATGTAACAGTGTCGATGTAATTATAACAATAACATAATATCAACAGAGAGTTATCCATTTTAAATAGTATATATCATTTAATTGAAATACATTTTAAAAGTAGTCTGGTTTCAAGTTAAATTTGTTATTCATTCATTTATCATTCCTAACCTATTTCCATTAGCTCCCTGCTGCTATGAAAATCAAACGCTGATTGAAGAGAGCTCACGAACAGTAAACAAACCCAACAGCCCACTAATCAGCAAATTATCCTACACCATATTCTATTCACTCATATATTGGAAACACTTCCTGGCACCAGGAGTGAGGCAGTCAACGAAAAGCCATCGACTTTGTGCTACAAAATGTGTTTCTCCTCTATTTTGAGAACATCCCACACAGCTCAAAATGCTCCAGCTGTTTCAAACTGAGGGAATCTGGAATGTGCCTGTGGGAATAACTGTATGGGACGAACAGAACAAACTCAATTTCCGCCTTGTTTTCTGGGCCACATCTGCTCGCCCTATCGTTAAGGTCACACGATCCGTCACAGACACAACTCATTTAGTTCCGGCATTGTTTGCTGTTTGTTTGTGTGTGTGTGTTAATGCTGAACCGATAAAACTGACAAACTGACTGATTTTTTTAATAGGAAGTTAATAAGACAATCAAACATAAACCTAAATCTCTTTTGTGAAAGTATTGAAACTTTTATGATACTATAGTCCACATTGTGCTCGGGTGCATTCTGTTTGCTTTGTGTTCTCTTAGGGAGTTAGAACTTTACTGGAGTTCACCAGTGGCAAATTAAATTGATTGGACTTAGCTCAGCAAGGCACAGGTAGGTTCTACGTATAGTTTACGCTGCACGCCAGCACAAAAAACGAGCTCAGAAACTCAAGGTACTCAGCAGTAGAACCATGGTCGGTCAGGGCAACGGTATACAACCATTTCTACAGCACTGAGTGTTTTCAGAAGCACGGTGACCTCAATAAATGTAAATGCTCCTCTACATGACACACACACACACACACACACAAAAATAAAAATTCTGAAGCGTGAAACTACTCTTGGGTAGTTTTAATATTGGAATATTTTGAGTAATAGATTTAACAATGAAACATGATGAGAAGTTTAATCAAACCTGCACAGCAGCCGTATCGAACTCCCACAGCCATCAGTGTTAGAAATGTTCATGTGTAAGATCTGAGATGCTGCATCCACCTGTAGTTCAGATTGAAAGAACAAGGATATTTTGGTTTTATCCGTACTGTAATAATTCATGACAACTCATTAAAAAGCTTTTAAATATCTTTTAAATTACTTTTACACTATTAAGTCAAATATATAAATTAATGTCTGTTTAATAGATTCATGGAAATAAACTTCTTACGATTGTGAAAATGCTTCCCATGATCAGGTCATGAGTCAGTGACTGAGGCTGTGTATCTACGTGGTGTAGTGTGAGTGAGTTTAGCAGATTGTTCTCACATAATCCTTCGGATAGATCCTTTGCCAGTTGTCACTGCAAACTGCACCAGCTGGGACGTAGCGTGAGAGCCACCTTTTTTATGTGTGGTACTCAGACCTCTCCTCTCCCGTCTTTATTTAAGCATTACATCATGTAATGACAGCAGCACAAAGCAGCTGTGCTTTACAGACACAAACTAGTCAAGATGGATGTATAATTCAGGGAGAGCATGGTTGTTGAGTCTTTCAAGAAGTAGGCAATTGCTGATGTGAGCAATTTAATTAGACTATTGGAAGGGACCTAGGCATGATACAATTATGCATCTTAAATGTGCATTCATTGATTTGTTTAGTTAAATTGTGGCCATCACAAAGCAAAAATAAATCCATCATATTATCATCTTATTAAGTTGTAAATTCTTGAGGCAAAACAATGAGCCAAAACGTTGATCCAGCCAACATTAAACCAACATTAATCCAACAGCAAAAGTCCAGACACTCCTTATCCCAGCCAAGTTTTCCCATTTCTTACCATTCTTGAGGAATCCCACCACTTTTCTTTAGCCAGATTAGAATAACTATATAATTCCTACAGCGTTTTTGGCATCTGCCCAGGTCTCCCACTTCCAATGGGAGGAATCCTGATCAGATACCCAAATCTTTTCAACTGTGATTGTAGACCCAAGATACATGAACTGCTTCCCTTGGGGCAGTGACTCACTCCCAACCTGAAGGCATCAGCCCAGCATGACCTCCGATATGGAGGCGCTGATTCATTCCACCCGCATCACACTGGGGCAAAAGTCACAACACCCCCTAGACTAATTATTGTACCTCAAGGCAATAATGTCACCTACTTTCGGAGTGTTGGAAACCCAGCAAAACTAAACAAACTTACTTATTTATATGATTTTGGCGACTGTATGTTTTTTCAGCATTTTATGTTCAGTTAGTCAAAACACAGAAATTAACATCAATCTACTGTACAAATAAAATAAATTATTGTACCTTTGGGGGTACAACAGCTTGTGCCCTCTGGGCCACATTTGTACTCTTTACACTGGGTAAAGAGGCTCAGTTGTTAGAGCGGCCTCCCACTGACCAAAGGAGGCTCGCACCCCGCTTTTCCCAACCACGAGTCGAAGTTTCACTGGGTAAGAAACCAAACCCCCAACAGCCCATCCCTATCCTCAGCGGCGCAGTGCCGGTCTGAAGCGCAATAGAAATTGGGGAGGGCTGCTTCAGGAAGGGCATATGGCAAAAAAACTGCCACTGTGTCGACCCTGAACTCGCAGGACAAGCCAAAAGTACAAAAAACACTGGTAACTTATTTGTACCATTGTGGTAATAGCTGTACTCACTATTCAACACCTTATATGTCATTGCTTTTCAGTTACCTTAATCATTGACAATTGCAATGTTGACTTTTTAATTCTAATAGTAAATTTTCATATCCACAAATCTGCTTTGAAAATCATTTAGGGTACAATCTAAAATTGTACATATAGTTGCTTTGAGGTCTAATAACTAGCCCAAGGGGGAGCAATAATGTAGATTGTACTCTGGGGGACAGAAATTGACTCCTATCGGACCCCTTTTTGTAAAAGTGAATTGACCTTCACACCCCAAGAACACCCCAGTAGTACGTGATAACACCTGTCACAGTTTAACAAAAATTCTTCTTCTAGGTTCTTTCTCGCAGTTAAACCTCTTAGGTTGAACTTCTCACAATAGCCTACATCAGTCGTAAGTTTCAACTAAACAGATCTGCGTCATTTAATTCAAACGGATAAGCTGAGGGATTTTTACACGATACTGTCTCTTTTTAACAAAGTTAATCATTTATTCTTAGACAATCTTATTCAATTCATAGAATCCATCTTTAATATCAGGCCTGAAGTCTATCTTTATTATTTTACGCTACAAATCATACAGTTGATTTGGTGTACAGCAGGTTAAAAGGCAAACTGTGTAATAGACGTCAGTAGTTCATCTCTCAGCCTTTACTGCATGTTCTGCTCCTTATTCTTTCACTTTTCATCTTGGAGAGCTTTTGCAAAATTAATATTTTACATCTGGTTTCGGTTCAAGTATCTCCGATGAGACGCTGAAACAAAACTGCTCCATTTTGTCCCGGTGCAAAATTATCATTTTGGTCATGGGGGATAAACACTGAGGAAACAATAATGAATCAGTTCTGGTGTGTGGTGCATGACATTATTGTAAAGTGTTGTCAGAGTTCCATTGAGAGTGTGTTTACCTCTTATCAGGACCTTGTTCTAATAGAGCGAGTGCCCATGTGTGCTGACAGAGAGATGGAGGAAGAGTGAAAGATATGATATGTACAAATGAGTTCAGAGAGGGGAGAAAATGATAGCAAGAAAGACACAAAGAGGCAGAAAACAGTGCAGGCTCATCATTGTGGGTGTCAGTACAGTCGAATTCGTTCTATTATCTGTTATTATCTTGTTCTATTAAGAATTTAACTCATTTGTATTGTCTGCTGTCTGATTAGAAACACTGTGTGCACACTCACTGCATACTGATCAACCGGCATTTTTCCTTTACACAATGCGGATTGTTTTTGATCGGTTTTATGTGTCTGTTTTCTTTTCCACTCATCTGAAAATATTCCAGTGATAATGGCTGCATTTTTATTATGCAGATCACATGTTTGCTTTTTTCTTTCTTCCATCATAGGAGTCAAAACGTTTGACAGCTGCTGTTTACTCCTGTCAAGAATTTCAGCATAAACACAAGACGCCACAATCAGCTGAAAGTATTGTTTTTATTCCCACGACAATAATGTTAAACTATTTACGCGCAGCATGTCACAAAACCCCACAATGATGAGGATTTTTTTAAATGTTACATTATTGTAATTTTTGTCATTAGGGTTTTGTAAGAGTGAGACTCTCAGGCAGATTTTAGCATTAGTGCTCTAATAGCAAAAGCACCTATCTCTTATACATGTATCTGATAACATAATAATAATTCTGTTCCAAATTCTATTAGAAGTTGTTAGATTTCTACACCGCAAATCAGAAGTGTCCCAATCTAATACAAAGCATTAGTATCAGCGTTATCGGGACACATTTTAAAGTGTTTGAATTGGTCAAAAAAGAAAGTAATCATTTCGAGCCTTATCTAGTTTCACTGTCTTGTGTGAGTGGATTAGGTCTCTGAGCCCTTCCAAAACATGACTGGTGCTCTGTATGGTTCCTGTGCACCTCCCACACACACACTGACACCCTGATCACACTACTTTGTAACGAGAAATCCACACACAAAGGCAACAGAGAGGTCCACTTACAACAGGAACAGAGGAAATATCATATTTTCAGTGTACTGCATATGACTTGCAGGCATCAGGGAGATGCTGCCTATTTGCAAGGGATTCCTGGATCACCAGGAAGCAGTGGATGGTGTGCGACCTGTGCAACATTTTCTGTGGTGGAAGATGTTGGTTTTTGTTGTCTTTTAAGGTGTTTAGCGTTCGACAGAAGAGCAGTTACTATATGAACAGAAAAACTTGGCTGGGGAGAGGCCAAGACAATTTAGAAAAATTACAGTCACTTAATATAATAGATATCATGCCAATATTTATGCTAAAAGACTAGATAGGACATACTTGCTATCCTAAAGTAAGGTCCTTTGCAAATGACCCTCCCACTGTAAACAAATCACATTGATGCATCTTTTTAATTTACCTCGACATCTTGGATTGAATTTTTGCATCGCCAAGTTGCATTAAGGATGAAAACTGGAGATTTTAGGGTAGAAGAATTTCTTTGCACCACCAATTCCCTGCACGTTGTTGGGTTATATCATCTTTTATTCGGTAAGAAAAATTACAAAATCAAATGACTTTCAAAGAAAAGGCAACATACACAATTTGCATGCATAACTTTTTATCCAGATTTGAACAGCATGCTACATTATGCATAATTAGAATGGATTGAGTCATTTGCCATGTGCTGGTGAAGCTTTGGATAATTGAAAACATTATGTAACATGCAGGTTTCTGGTGTGCACCTGCTTGTAGCCACATGAATAGACCCCTACATAACTATTTGTCACAAACAATTTTTCCCACTTCACAATTTAGGAATCACATACATAACTGGAAGGAGAGGATGCCTGCATATCTAACATTATGATGTGAAGAGTGAGCGTGCAGGCACGAGCTGCACCTCTCCGGAGATAAAGTTGAGTGTGTTAGGTGTGTTGGCATGCGGCTCCTAATATAGAAAGTCTTCCTCCAGGTTAAAACTTATTTTACTGCTCATAAGCATTGTGGTGACTAAAAGAGGATGGGACGTTTCACTTAAAAACAGATTCCCCAGGGAATTCAGAAGACTGCGCGCACATACATTTGCGTAAACCACACAGGAGGTCCGCTCCATTAGCTTCCAGGTCGTGGGAGACACAAACTGGTGACACGTGTCTGTGGGCTGTACAGGTTCTGAACATGATCCATTTATTTTGGCCTAGTCAGTCTTCCAAGAGGATGCATCTTTGACGAGCGGTTTCTACGAGACGATGGTTATTCATTAAAAGGCTTGTAATGTTTTCATGCAAGCAAACGTCAGTTAGGTGAAAATGCACCAGGAGATGGAACTAGCTGTCTGAGAAAACATATGAAGTTTGTTTTCAAATGAAATCTATGTAATTACCCCGCGCTTTAAACAGATGCTGGTGTAGAGGGGATGACCACTGGGGTGATGGAGCAAAGTGGTCAGCAGCACTGGCCAGCTCGCTAAGGCAGCTTTCAATGGAGGGTGGGTGCAGGAGTCAATGGTGCCTGGACACATGTTCACAAATATCCTCAAGTAGCTAAGCTTCCTGTAGCTGGTCTCAAAGTCAGGCTTCACTGGGTTTCCTGTCTCATGCTCCCCTGTCAGCAGCAGCCTGTGGAGCCAGAGTGATGGAGTTATTGGTGTAAAAGAGATAAAAATATCAGTACCACAGTGCTCAATCATCAGGAAAAGTGGCTTTTCTCTCGTTGTCCTGTAAATTTACCTAACGTCAATCATTAAACCCTCTGACGCCTGTTCCCCTGTCTTTGAGTAACAGTTATCCCTGATTTAGCTTATTTTTTTTGAAGGTTTGTGAGACCTTTTTGTTTGTGTTCAGTTGTCCCCTCCCCGACACATGGACAACTTTTGTAGAGTTAAAAGGTCCTGTAGATTTCTTAATTCGATTTATTTTGAAAAAGGCTTCAGAGCTTGTGATGGTGCTCATGGTGCCCTCCATCTATAGTTGGCATTTACAGAAGTTTTGAATCAAAGCAACTTACAAAATAATCATTGTCTGTATAAATGTCCTTTTTATCAATAAAAAAAAAAATGAACTGATGACCTGATTGTGTCCCCTCAGCATCCAGAAATTAATACCCTTTATATACAGTAATGTGCAATATATGGCTGTCACTGACAATCTGTGTTCACCTATATGGCCGCTTATTTTGGGCAGAGCTACAATATGTATATACACAAATATTAAAGGTACTTGCAGAAAATAACTGTAATATTACCACACAAACTGTCACACGTTAACCTTGTAATCATGAACTGAGGCAAGAGATCTGGCTGTTATGATCAGTGACTCATACAGGTACAACCTCTTCAATCCATGCTGTGAATGATGTTAACATTCAGTAGCATTTATATTCATAACTCGCCTATTTTATGTTTACCATGCTCTCTGCCACAGTTCTAACCGAAACAGGCTTCAGGCTCATACTGACCGTGGAGTGGAATTAGAGGGAATGTGGTAAATGATTGAGTGTGGCAGCATATGTATGATTTTTTTTCATTTGTGTGCACTGAATATGTGTCGGGTGCAGAGACTCTACAAAGCAGCCAGACACATGACACATTAAATCACGCATAATATATAAGGAGGATGCTGATTGATAAATAACAGACTTTGTGGGTTTGTGCCACGCCACCAATTGGCACTTCTTCCTCTGTCATATTTGCTACAGCCTCTAGATATCTTCACATTTCCACTCCTATTAATGATAATCATCTACTGGTGGATAGTAGTTTACCTACTGGACTAATGAGGAAACGTTTAACACTCAAACCTGCAGGAAAAACAACAGTAACTAATATGTTTCTCAAAAACTTCATGCACCTGTTTCCTCCCATTCCTCTCTCTCTTATATGCCTCCTGTGTAACTCTCCCCTCCAGTATATACTGAGGTTGCCCTCACTGACAGACATACCCAGAATAGTCCCGGAAGGCTTCCCAATCATACACCCAAACCACTTCTGCTGGCTCTGTTCATTACGAAAGAACAAAGTGAGAAGCACAGAGGCACTATGGTATTTTCCTGTCGCCCCAACAATGTGTTTTGTGCTGTCTGATGCCAATCCTCAAAGCAGGACCTATTCAGCACACTTTTATTACACTGTACTTTGGATGTACTCTGTACTTAGCAGATCCTCAACACGCCCAGATGTGAATTTAAAAGTGAACTCAACAGAAAAGAGACATCATTTGCTCCAGGCAGTATATTTGAGCTGCTGTGTTTAGAGTTGAAAACTCTATACATCCTACATATCCACTAGTTTCCTACGAGGAAAAACTCCCTACAGGATCTGTCACTGCAACCTGATGGGACAGTCCTGTGTCTAACAAATGAAGGGATGAAGGCACTGAATGTGCTTGGCTATGACTGTGCGGGTGTCACTTTCTGTTAATCCCTCTGTGCTGGTAATTTAAATTATGCACTGAATCGGTGCCACTGGTGCCAATGCAGTGAAATGTCCCTAAAAATTCTGTATATGAGGATTTTAAAAATGTAAATCAATCGATCGGAGTGCTGGCCCAATAAAATCACAAAAAGTTAGCCACCAAATGTGACTAGTTGTGGGCAACCTCATTCTTTCTTTTGAGATGCAGCCATATGGGAACAGCACATACTGGCCTCTCATCTCAATTCTAATCATCATATGCACTGTTTTTACTTACCATTTCTTTCATGACACATTTTTCAAGAGCGATACTCCAAAGCACCCGACTCGATTTAACTGCAAACTATATTACTTTCCAAGGTCGTTTGGAAAGCACTCGTATATACTCGAATATTTCCGATTTTCTTTCAGTCACCGTCCTCTTCATTCTGCTGTAATTAAGCACCTCATTTGGTTTTACTGACAGACAGTTCAAATTCAGAGAAGTTCTAGTGGTGTGTGTGTGTGTGTGTGTGTATACGGCATCATGTCTTGGATTTAGAGTTAAAGGTATATGTAGTAGAGGAAACTGTTGTGGGTCCTTAGAAGAACCCCAGACAATCTAGATCCAAAAACATCACACACACACACGCACACACAAATGCACACAATTAACTTTGTGTCCCACAAATTGTGATAACCAATTAGCTAAATAGTTAATTATTCGTCAATTGACTTAAAGGGGTTCACTTGATAAAATATTAATCGTTTTAAAAATACAGAGGACATGCATCTTCACTTCTGATTGCTCCCTTGCAATAGCAAATCCAATATGATGTTTTGACACAGCAATTTAACATTTGAAAAGATGTACACATTCAACGTGTTGTTGCCTGTGTTAATTGGCTGAAAGTGTGATTAGGGGTTACTGTAAACGGCAAATATTATTGTAAGTGGAACGGTACTTTTTTTTTGTACTGTATTTTTATAGCAACAAGGTACAAGGTAATTTTAAAAAAGCCTACTTCTACTTCTAAACAATTAAGCTCATAGCAACTAAATATGTTTTGTATGTTTGAACTATATATGGATGTAACATAATGAATGAAGGAAGGCTTTATTTATGTATTAGGAACAGAAGTTCACTACATTAGTTTAGATGAGGTGGTGAAAGTACATCATTCAGTCCCTTCATCCTATTAACAGTATAGCAAAGTTTTTTCTCTTAATTTCACATGACCTGTTGTCTAGCTGGCTTTAACCATTAAATTGTTTTGCTTTATAAGATGGTGAGGTCTGTGGCATCACACTCACAAATCTTTATTTGTGCGCAGAGGGCATGGTGGAGATAACTAAATGTCTGGGGGGAAAAAAAGATTCCCTTTGAAGATTGTAGGCATCATCTCTGACTTTCACAGTGTACTCAACTTATCTCGATATCCAGGCACTGACAGCGCATTGAAGAGCCACAGACAGTAAGGTTTGGAGATCATTTGTAATTATGCATCACAGATGGCTACAACTGATGCTGCAAGATTTCCTCCCAGTGTAGCAAGGGCTTCTATAATGGGGAAACCCCAGCGGTGTTGCCCTGTGGCATACCTGACAGGCCATAGAGTCTTAAAGCATTGCTGCCATGGTGATGTCAAACTTTTCTCTTAGTACGTTGCAGCAGTTCAGACTCTGAGAAACAAATGTTAGGGGCTTATTTTCCTGCAATGACAAATTCAGAAATACCTACCCCCCCTTTTGTATTTCTACTATCTGATTTTATTCATTCAAATGGTTGTAAATGGATCGCAAAACACCTTGGTATTGTTTTTCTTGGCAACTCTGTCCATGAGGCCAGCTGACCTGAGTCTAGTACTTACAGTGTCTGTGCACACTGGTTTCTCTCTTTTCGTATTCAACAATTTAGCCAACTCCGGACCAGTAACACTCAGAAGTCCTTGTCACCTTGGGCAGATGTGCCTTCTACAGCATCTTCTGTCCTGATTGGATCCAGTTGCAGGATGTCTCTGGAGATTATAATGTACACCGTGCAAATGAATCTTTATGTTCTTAACCATTTCTGATAGAGAATAACCCCTTTCTCGACACAAGTATAGACCGACACGTTTCTGATGTAAGTTGTTTTTTACCACTTTGTCCTCCCGTTTCAGAACCTCTAGCCGCCCTGCTTTGCTCCACTCTCTTCTCCGGCTCCTCATCAACTTGGCTCTCTCCTCCCTGGCCTTTGCCTGTCTTTCCCCGACATCTCACCGTTCCACTGCTCGACCTGTACCAGGATTGACCTGCCTCTCCCCATGGACATTCCTCCCTTTCCACGACTACACTCTAGAAATGTGGCAAATTTTTTGTGTTTTAACTTAAACTGAAAATGATAGCTCACTCTCTCTATGAATGAAGAGCAAAATAAAAAATACGTTTGTTTTAATGGGCTTGAAGTTTCTGGAAAAACTGTATATGATTTATATGCCAGACTGAAAGTGAAGTTTAACATAAATTTAATTTTACCAATATTTTGTACTCAAAAACAAATTACTGTCAATTTTTTGCATCTTTTAAAAACATTTAATCAAATACAACCAACAGAGGATTGTACAAAATTTACGAGTAAATTAACTGACAGTAGTAGTACATTTCTTTAGGGTAAATGGATGTTGAAAAAGTGTCCCGCTTTGAATGTGTAGGAAATTGGACTATTTGTTTTCTTTCTTTGAGAGAAATAGTTAAAATGATGAAATCCAGACACGGTCAGCCTAACCTAGCCTTAAGACTGGAAGTAGGGCATATGTATGTAAAACTATACTTTAAATATGCTGCCTCAGCATACATGTTCATAAAATATAGCATACTATATATTAACAGCAAAGCCAGTTGCTGCAAAACATAAAAGGCAAAACTTAAGTAAGTTTAAATTCACCTTTTATTTTTTCTATCAGTATGTGTAAACTATATTGCTAATGTCCTTATGTTTGAAAAGACAAGGACATTGGAGAATACTTGAGGATATAAAGGGTAAATGCCCACTTATATATAGTGCTTTTATCCATAGAGCGTTACAATGTTGATTTCCATTCACACACTCAAACTCACTGATGGCGGTTCGTGCCATGCAATGCACTCACCTGACCCAACTTGGGGTTAAGTGTCTTGCCCAAGGACACTTTGACACGAAGCCGTGACCGGGGATCGATGACTGCCTTACCAACTGAGCTACAGCTGCCTCACATGCCGATATGCAGATAAAATAGAAAACTACTCACATGAACAGAAATACTGAAATAATGCATCAAGGTTTTTCTTTATTCCAGTGTTTTATTGAAAAATAATCAGCATATGCAGCCATCTGTGTCGAAGTATGTGTGTATACTGTATCTGTGTTCTTACCACAAATGTGAACCCATTCAGATGTTTATACTTTTAAATATCCCTAAATATTTGTACTGTAACTCTCTTTACTCAACAGAGAGATGGGTGATGAGAAAAGAAAGTAGCACAATAAACAGTTTTGTGTTGGTGATGCAAGTTAGATTAGCTTGACTCCAAACAGGGACCTCACATTATGGCACCTAAATAGGCACATACTGTATCTGGAAGTCTAGTTAATGGTGAATCAGTATCCTGCCAAAATAAAGACAAAAGAACAGACAAATCCACTGTGTGAAAGGATTATTGAAATGATGATGTCAGGGAATGGAGCATAAAAGAAGGACCACCAAGACACCCTTGATCCCTTTGATGCAGTTTTAAGCTTCAACAGGTGAAATGGGAGTCAGCTTGGTGACTGAGTTTATGTTTTTTTTTTTCATATTAAATGCCACATAGTTTCACTCCAATCCACAGTATGTCTGCATGGTTATACAATCCACTTCTTGAAACATGAGTAAGTTTAATATTGGACAAAGTAAAGACAGATTAGACAGATTTCTTTCTCTTTCTGCCTTTCTCATAGACAAAAGGCATAGGGCTATACAAAATGAATACCAACTACCCCAATGAGACACTTAAATGAAATAATATGATGAAAGGATTGTTAAATCAAAGGGAAGAAAGTGAGGACCATTGTCTAACTGTTCTAACAATGGGCTATAATGCAGAGATGATGGCAGAGAACAGGAGCGAGGAACTGGCAGATGCAGAGACAAGGATGAAAAATGATTACATGCAGCAAGGAGAGAAAATACACTCAAGACTTGGAATGTTACTGAATATGAAGTTTGCTTCGCAGAGAGCATTGGTTTGTAACTGGAAAATTAGAAGCAGGTGGCTGAATGAGGTTTCTACCCTCAAGTAATCTGGGTGATGTAGTGTGTGTTGTCATTGAGCTGTATTATTTTTCCATGTGTGTGATTGTCTATATTGTCTATATTGTCTATATACCCGATGCTCTACCCACTGATCCACCAGACCGCTATTATCTGCTGAATTCCTTATTTTATGGAAATTATTGTGCACATTAGTGGTTCTCCACAGAAAGTTCTTGCTTATTGATTCTGAATAACTTGACCCGACATGATTTACATGTTGCCAGTTATCCACAGGATTATAGAATGTTCATCACCAAACCATACAGTCCGTTTCAAAAGTACTCAAACAGCAGGGCCAATTCACCTATGGTTGGTGCACAATGAAGACATGTTCAGCCTTTATTTGATGCCACCTCCACCTATGTAGATACTTTAAAACTATAGAACATAACACCTGTTGTATCATGCAGTTACACCCTAGTCTGTGTAAAAATATTGAAACAGATAGTTTTAAGTTAACTATGACCCCTCTGATAAAGTCATTTGTTGAGTTGGCAGTGTGTGATGAAGATGTGATTTGATACATTTCTCTGTAGACAAAATGTTTGTCCACCTCTGAATTCATTCTGCTGCTACCATCATGATTCATATAAATGAAAAGGTCAGTGACCCTGATCCAAAAGCAGCCACGTAGTCAAGTCATGACGTACCTCCACTGTGCTTCACAGATGAGCTTAAATGGTTTGGATCTTGAGCAGATCTTTTCTATCACTTTGGTAGCAGGTCATTGGTTATGTCACTAACCACAGGTATAAAGGCTCTTTTGTTCAAGTTAAATTTGACCATTAGGGGCTACTACTATTTTTAACGTTTTTGTTTTAATTTCTTTTAGAAAGAGGCAGCATGGTGGTCGAGTGGTTAGCACTGCCGCCTCACAGCTAGAAGGTCCCTGATTCAAATCTGTCTTTCAGCTGCAGCCTCTTTGTGTGGAGTTTACATGTTCTCCCTTGCGTGGGTTTCATCTGGAAACTCTGGTTACCTTCCACAGTCCAAAGAGATGCATGTTAGGCTAACTGGTGACCAGATTGCCTGTGGATGTGAATGGTCTGTCTGTGTTGGCACTGAGATAGACTAGAGACCTGTCCAGGATGTACCTTGCCTCTTGCCCATTGGTGGCTGGAATAGGCTTCAGCAATCCTGAACACAATAAGTTAAGATATTGGACAGATGGATGTTTTGCAGAAAGACAGTAAAGAACTCTGATAACAGCTAAGCCTCAGCTCTGCAGTCAGTTATGAAATAAACCTGAGAATCAATATGATTCAAGGCCAAACACAGCTACAATCTGCATGTACGGCCCTGTAGCTGTACATTGTTTAAATGTACAGCAATAAAAATAAGAGACTACGGCTCACTAACAAGCTTTATCACACTTATGAAAAGCAGGTGCAATATAATCCATTTCTGTAGGATTTAATCACAAAATCCAGAATCCTTTTTACTGTTAGATGTGGTTAAGCAGCACGATTGTTTCTGAATAGACAATACTAGTTTAAATTCCCCTAGTGGGTGGTGAAAGTGAAACATATTACTATTCTTCCTCCCAGCAGCTGCTGTGCAAGTCCTCCCTGAACACCCAACAGAGTCAAACTATAACATTCAGAGCCTTCATTGTAAAGTGCTATAAATAATAAATATAAATAGTAATATTATACTTACTTTAAATACTAACAACTGGAATAGCAGGATATCAGCAGGATAACTGAAACTTTTAGTTGTGTTTTGGTGATATGTTGGCCCTCTGGACTTGTGGACGTGGGCCACTGTGAACATCTGTACTGTCACATGTCAAAAGTGCTCAGTGTCTTCACATGAAATTTCCAAGAGCCCTGGTCTGCTAGCAGATGAAATGTGCTATGAAACAGAACTCCACTCTAACACAAGAGGACTGGAATTGTGCTTCTAAATTGTACTTCCACTTCTACAAGTAGGAACTGTGTGAATAGTCTGTAGCTGGAGACTGAAAGTTGATGAAATGAGATGATCAGTGATTTCAATTTCAAATATAGAAATTAAGAACAGGGCCTTCAATAAAGAGGCCACAACGGTCAGTGTGGGTTAACTGCCATAATGTCTATTTAATAAAAACAAAACAACAATATTAAAATCATAAAACGGAAAGGAAAAGAAGAAGACAGTCCTAGTTAGCCAGGAGACAAACCACCAACTGGCAGGGGGCTGGGAGTATCCTAAATGTGAATTAACCAAACAACAAACCAAAATCATATTAAATAAAGAGACAATCAAACCATACAAACATTAGCAGTGAGTGAACTCCCAATATACCAACTATACCCATGGGTGGAGGCCACAACTTGCCGCAGCACTAGAAACAAAAGAAGAATTAAAAGTCAAACAAATCTAAAAACAAAATAACAAATTAAAACCATAATATACAACATTACTATACAACAATACTAAAATAAACGTTGCTCAGTGCTCTGCCTTACACCAGCTGATGACACTGCTTAACTTGTTAACTAAAGCCACAAGCAGAGGCATCTCGACGGTACCAGCAGAACGAGCAGCAGCCAGCTTCCCACCCCTGCCTCCCATTTCTCTCTTAATCAGTTTGCTGTTTCTCTCATTGGCTGCTGCTCCTCTCTTACCTCCACCCCTGCCTCCCATTTCTCTCTTAATCAGTTTGCTGTTTCTCTCATTGGCTGCTGCTCCTCTCTTACCACCACCCCTGCCCGAGTCCTAGTGTCACCTGCCACACAATGATTCGAAAAACTGAATGTTATCATTGCTAAAACCTTTACCTGAGGATCATCATGTTCAGTATGTACTAATGTTTCATATGAAACATTTGTTTTTGAATTTGTAGACAGTATCTTTTATAATATTTTTTGTTTATGGTAAATGGTTTATGATGTTGTAAGAAAATCCACTATCCCCTAGTCTGAACCTGCGACTGTGGAGTACGACTGTGTCTAGTAATTGACACTGGTAAAACCATATTAGCTCAGCAGGTAAAAGAAATTAATGTGAGGGGGAAGGTTGTGAATGTATGACCAATATGGGGTGCTCCATAATCAGACCAATCAACACCCTCAAGAAGTCATGGAAAGTAAGATTATAATAAAAAGTGTAAAAGGAAAAGCACTTTGTGTGCTTCTGTTTTGTACTGAGAAACAAAACCAGAGTTACAAAAAAAAAAATAGAAGTCATGGCTGAGAAAACAGAACCAACGTGGCGTGTATGTTTTGAAGTGCGAGCTGGAGATCAGTTGAAATTAAAATTTAATTCTAAGTCTCAAATGAGACTGGTGGAAGCTTCTAGAAGTAAACAACATCTGTGGGCGATGCTTCCTGGTCAGCTCACTCTCTTTGGCTGTCCCTGGTTTCTGCTCATTGTTCCATCACTGTTCTTTTCACACTACAGTATTTGAAGATTTACTATCAGGAAGACTGAACATTGGTAATATGCAAACAAACGTAGCAGCTGACCAAGAAAAGCAGTGAAGAAGAAAGATGCTGTCAACAACCAAATGAAATCATGAAACAAAGCAGCTTCATTTATGGGGAAAGCAATGCAGTTAACACATTTGTTAGAACTTGTGCACCCAGAAAGTATTTGCACGTGTTAATGACTTGTAGATGGAGCAGTTTCATGCTGGTGCCATTAATAAAATCAGTGGACGTTCTGCAAGCAGATGTTTAATTAGACGATCCGGCCATTTCAGAAAAAGTTCTGTTGTCATGTAGCCCCTCTTGTGGATTTCAATACAAGGCTGTCTGTAAAAATTCTTCCCTAACAAGAGAGAACATTTTCCCAGAGTTTTAAATTATGTATTATTTTAAAGACTGCAGATTTATGCTTTTTGCACTCCCTTTATTACAGTGGAGATAAGACAGGACCCAGAGCAGGGACACAGCTGCTGAATCCTAACGCCTAGTCCACTAGGGAGGACCTTCCTTACTGGCGGCCTCTAATGTTAACGCTGCCTACATAAACCTCGTGTTAATGTTAGAAGTTGACATCAGGTTAACTTAATGTTAAAGTAACGTCAAATATTTTTTAAAACTACAGTCTCTGTGTGTGTATGTTAAAATTACGGAAGAAACAATTAATGTTATGATAAAGCCAATTTGAGTCCTCAAGTGGATCATGTTTAACATTTAGGTAAATTTGTAAATTTAAAATTGAATGATTATTTATTAGACTAGCAACTGAGCCACTGCCGCCCCTAAACCGCTGATGTTATTTATGATAGAGCCCATCACCATGCCCATCCCCAACTTCAGCGCAGTGCTGGTCCCAAGGCCGGTAGAAATCTGGGAGGTTTGTGTCAGGAACGGCATCCGGTGTGTAAATCCTGCCAATTCAGCACGCGGACTATTGATCCGCTGTGGTGACCCTGAACTTATGGGATAAGCCGAAAGGACAAAAAAATTAATAAATAACGATAGAGGTTTGCAACGATTTACTATTAATTCATCATGTTGATAAATTGAATCCAAACTGCCCTGTTACTGACTCCCCCACTCCAGCATTTTTAAATTGCAAGGTTGCAGAGAATTCCGAGGAGATCATTTGAATTTATTGTTGTGTTGCTCATAACCTGTGAATTTCTGGAGCGACTGCTTGAAGCCTATCATTGTATGTGTGAAATATGAGTGTGAGCATTTTCCTCCATGTGTGTTGCTGGTTATCAGTATTACATCCAGTCACTGTATCTCTGTGTCTTACTCCTCAGTGTCACTGCCTGTACGGTTTCTAAAGCCAGGTGTAAACGAATTACAACTGAGAGCCCACACTCCTTTACTGGCACCTTTTCCTATTTGAAAGCATGTGATTTACTGTGACATTTACATAGTAACACTGCTACCATGTCACTTGTTTTTCTTTACATAGGTTATAGTTCATAATTCTCCTGGTGAGCAACACGATGGCAACAGGTTCGATAGACATTCACCTGTGACAATAATCATAGCTCTCATTATGGCATTTGTTCCAACTGTGTATTATTTCGTTTTTTTAGATTTAAAATCAAATAATAATCACTCTGAACACAAGCCCGGGAAAAGTCTAGGACAGGAAGGTGTAGATATTTCATAATCCACTTCCTTGTTGCCTGCAACCTCTAGTCGAAACAATTTCCCTACTTATGCAAGGAATGCTATTCACTTGGAAAATAAATTTTTTTATTGAAGTTTCAGCGCAGCATATAAGGTTAGTATACACAATATGGACACTGTTTTCTAATAATGTTATATCCATACATTCTGCTCAACATGAAATCGTATATTTATGATTAAATTTACGGTTTATACTTTCCTTGTTCTATGCAAATGGAAGCAAATGTTTGCACAGTATTTTGATTTCATTGTAGTGTGCTGTTTGCCAAACCTACAAGCTGCAACAGGGAGATGTCTCGGTATAAATGCAAATCTGGGATTAAAAATTGTCTTTAAGTAAATTCTTGAAACCAGAATGTCACATAGTGAGTTTGTGTGTTTCTGCAGTATAGCAAATGTGAAGTGAACATCATGCCATCTTAAATTTTGGTTAATCAGCGTTGTCTATTTGCTCATTATTGTAATAACACAACACCTTACCAAAGTAAGGGATTATGTATTATTCATTACTTTCATATAGTTGACTTTAGGCAGTAATGTGCTGCCACGTTCATAAACTGTACTGCGGTTGTTTAAGGTAATTTATGTTTTCTGGACATATTGAGTCTTCTCAACAATGCTACATTCACCCAGACTCTGTACCAGACTACTAACAAAGTGCAAAGCAGTGAAAGTTAGAGCTGATTCTAAATCTCTGAATTTGCTATGCACATGCACAGTTGGAGAAAGCTGATGAGAAACCTGGGTACGCGTTTACATGGCAAAAATGTCAGGCTCCTCAGACAAAAATGCACCTGGGGAAATAGGGTTTCTGTAATTCCCTATCCCAGTTTTGAAAAGCAGCTTTTCCGTTTATATTACAGTTAAGGAATCAGCTTTCCTGAGAAATCAGATTGTAATCCGGTTACTTTAGGTACATGTAAATGTCCATGTTGCAGAACTTGAGTGGGGCCATGCAGGCAGAGGGGTGAGGTGTTGCGTTGTGTCATTGAGACTGTTAGAGGGGACAGAAGAGACAAGATTACAGAATAACTGCATACTGCATATTTATATAATTGGCATTGTCTCATCTATACCTCCACTGAAATTATATAGATAATCCTTAAAACACTGATATAGTGCAGAGTCCTATTTAGGCCATAGACGGCTTCACCAAGGCGAACAGATTTCCTCACCCTTATTTTTAGGGTCAATTCTCTTATTTTTCTGCAAGTAAATCCTTCCTCGCAATCATTTATACCTGGGGGTTCACCCAGGGTGGTATTCGAACCCCACACCACCAGGTGTGGCCGATCCCGGATAAAACGGGAGGGTGGTGGCATAAAGGGCATCCGTCTGACGCGCTTTAGCTTTAATGGGATGAATCGGTTATGCACAAAAATACTGTCCACTGCGGAAAAAGGCCAATAATTACTCTTGTACTCTAGATTAATTAAACACAGTCTTAGGATTTTCTCTGACAATGTTGCCAAATTTAATAAACAAGATTGGCTTTATTAGCTCCTCCACCTTTGCAGTGATTTACTTCTTTTTCTTTTTCTGTAATAAGATGGATATTAACACAATATATATATATATGTATATATATATGTATATACATATATATACATATATATATATATTTCGCCATTCCATTACTAAATAAACAAATCACTTTCTTGAAATTCAAATAGTTCCTGCATTAATTTTTTACATTTATGGCATTGTCCACAATCACCATACAGACATTTAAGCCGAAATTGAATCTTCTCTGCTTACATTTGGTTGTCAGTCTGGACCTTGGATGCCATATCTGCCATCGTTGATGCCGCAGACCACTCAAAAACTCAAAAACTATTAAAATCAAATTAGCTCGATAGGATAACATATCCCTGCCTTTTAAAACCAGCAACCTATTTAAAAAAAAAAACGTTGCATCATAATCTCAGATTCGGCACCTTGTATTTTAGTCAGTAAACTGTCCATGTGTGACATCAAGGGAGAATTACAGCGAATGTAGTCAAAGTTTGCAAGGGTCTTGGTTTTCTGAAAAAATTTAAATGATCTCTTGTTGTTATCATCTGTGCAAAAGTCTGATCACTAATATCACTGATTGATGCAGAGACTTATTCATCCAGGTTCTACACTTTAAACTACAAAAACACAAGCAAATGCATGTGACAGTTATTGCTTTTTGTACACAGTTTTGTATGAAGCTGTTTTGTACACATTTTATTTGCTTGCGTGTTCCTGCAGTATAAAGCACATTTACTGTAACATGGTGAATCTGTTTCTGTAGAATAAAGAAAGCGCAGTGATGTTTTGTGGGCTTTTTTTTAGTACAAACAAAAGGAATTACTAGATTGTTAATTTCTGTAGTGTAAAGTACAGTAAAAGCCACATAGTGTGTTTGCTTCTTTTGAGATGTTTTGTATGTTTCTGTTGTATTTTTTATTCCGTTTTTTTTGTCCTTTCAGCTTATTCCGTGAGTTCAGGGTCGCCCCAGCGGATCATTGTCTGCATGTTGATTTGGCACAGTTTTTGATGCCCTTCCTGACACAACCGTCCCCAATTTTTATCAGGCTTGGACAGCTGGGGATGGGAATGGGCTGTTGGGGGTTCAGTGTCTTGCCCAGAGGCGTAAACCAGTACGTAAACCTTTGGTATGGATTCCCCACACAGTTTCAGAAATAAGGCCCCTGGTAATTACTGGGTATCAGTTGAGATGTCCAGGTTGGATCTAACATGATCATTGACCAAAGAAAGTGGAAAATAAGGGGTTTGAGATTTTCTTTGATGCACTGATCAATTACTGGAAAAAAAAGTTCAGTAAAAGGACAAGCAGACCACAAAGTAATGAACAACACAACAAAAATTAATACATTGACCTAAGAAGAGATTAGTGATGACCCGAACCTATCCAGAGAAGTGCCACGTGGCCAAAACAGAAATAATTAGACAAAAGAGATGGTAAAGAGATGGTAAGGGATGGTAAGGAAGAGCAAAAAGACGTGCTGTAGCAACCCTTCCCCTGTCTTTGCCCCAGAACCTATTTTCCTATAATCCATTCATGGTTTAAAGGTGTTTCCGGTCTTCTTTGGTCTTCAGCAGGACTTAATTAATAAAATATCTGGCTTTTTAGCTGATCAGGCATGTCACTGTCTAGCTTAGCTTAAGGTCTGTGAATTGAAACACATTTAAGGTTTAGTATGGTCTGCTTTTAAATCAGTCCACACAGCTGTTTAGAAAAAGCTTGTGGTGCTCTTGAGCGGCTACACAAACGGCACCAGCATCCATGTTTCCCCGCACCTTTGTTGCTCTGTCTTTTTTTTTCCATTCCCGTGCAATATTCCACTTCTGATTAATAATGAACATGGGACTCATCCTATTTGTTCCTAATGTGTTTTCACAAGGGAATGGAAGAGGCTGTTTGTTTGTATGATGCACCGTGTCTGGCTCATTGCATGAAAGAAGTTACATCATCTCCCCAGTGTGGGCTTCTCCTATCATACTTCCCTGAGGCTCTCCTTAAGGCCTAAGAATAATACTAACACAGACACACACACATGCGAACACACAGAGATGCTCTTTCTCTCTCTCTCATTCATATACTATGCCATCTCCCTATTTGGTCACACACAAACACAGTGATGTAGCTGGCTGATTCACTTACACACATACCGCACACACACACACACATAGGGGTTAGCCATACATCAGTGGCTGAGGTTTGGAGGACGTGTCACTGTGTCTGAGTCAGTAAAAAACTCATCTGTCTCTCAGCCACACGCATGTGGCCTCTGCCTCCACCTGTTCACTCCTAACTGCCTGTTCGTGGTGGATGTGTTTATGTGTGTAAACGGTCTCAGTAGAAGAGGTTGTTGTGCAGACCCCTATGTACATCCACCTGGATTGTGTTTACCTAAATGTGTGAGTGTGTGATTGTGTATTCATGTACAAATGTGTGCATGTGAATGTGTGTTTGAACTCTCTTCTTACTGCTAACAACCCAGTGTGTCATATCACCTGCTCTCCAACAGTGAAAATAATAAAACCTACATTCTGTACATTCTACCATCCAAGTAAAAACTTCTACAACCCCTTTATTTGTCATCTCACAAGATCTCTAGTGAATGGAAGAGAGGTTTTTTACATGGTGTAATCAGGTCACATTTACTTTGTTCACCTGTTTCCCATAAAATTATGTTCCTATACAATTAAACTGCAAACCCGATTACGTTTTTGTAGGGAACATAATTAATACGTTCAGATATGTCTTTTTTGAACGCATAAAACTTTACTTTCATTTAGGGAAACAGAAGTACCAAGAGGTTGTTGTGGAGTTTGGCGGTTGTCTAATGCACAGTACTGTCAAGTTAAGGACCTGGGTTCACTTCCCAAGTCCTGTCCCAGAGTTTGGTGTCTGCTTAGGCAAGAAAACTAGGGTTAGAGTAAGAACATGGATGTGTTGAAAAGCGATAAGAAATGTTTTGTAGATTTTTCTCTATTACATCAGCCCTCGACCTTTCTTTGACCCTAACCGACTCCTGTACCTGCCTACTCACAACCATAAAATGCTTTAACAAGGCTTTAGTCAAACAAACTGGACATTGTACTGCAGATTGCGTATTACAGCAGTAAACACAATTGTATATTTTGCTGCAAGAATGGATATTTTGGCAGACAAAACATATATTGAACATATATTGTGTACTGTGACATTCAAATTTAATTCAATTTTTTTTTACAGAATACTGCACCATATCACAACAGAGTCATCTCACGGCAATGACAGGTCAGGACCTTAGACAATTATAGCGGTGGTAGAGAGGAAAAGCTCCCTTTAACAGAAGAAACCTCTGACACCACCAGGTTCAGGACAGGGGGTCTTCTGCCTCAACCAGGTTGGGGTGAGTGGAGAGAAAAAGAAGAGCAACAGCAAGCAACAAACAAAATATAATCAGGGAGGTGATGAGCAACTTCCAGGTGCTACCACCAGATATTGCCTGGGACACACAGCTCCTCTCCATCATACCTGGAAAAAGGACAGAGGCAGGAGAGGCACCGAGTCGAGATGCTCATGTGTTGGGAAGAAAAAACAGATGGTTAGAAGATGCAGTGATTTTCAGTAAGATACAGTAAACGTTTCCAATGGGCAACACTGCACAGACTATACTGTACATACTGGGTTTACTAATTAAGTTAATTATTTAAGACTGAAACTAATACACCAGCCAGGAATTGGTAGCAAGTACAAACCCCGTAAGTACGGCACTAATTAAAGATTAAAGTAAATAAGTTTGTATTAAAACCCCTGCTAAATTAGACTGCCTGAGGTCGGCAGGGAGGTTATTCTGGAGGAAAGGGGCACGATAGGAAAAGGCCTTATGGCCTTATGAGTTTCCTCCTGAAGTTGTCTAGGAGTATAGTGTGATGGTGTCAAAAGCTGCACTAAGATCCATAACTAAAACACAGAGGTGGAATCTAAACCCATATTAAGCTGAAATTTTTTTGGTGAATGCCGTTTCAGTGGAAAGCAGACATCAGCAGGTGTTAACAGGCAGCTGGTTATGATTAATTACCTCAAAGATATCTTGTTACAGCACGTACATACATAGGTGAAAGGGATAAAATACTACACTATAGAGTTGATTCTGTTTTCCTGAATGACATGGATATATTAAGCTAATCCCCCAGGGGGGTGGGGTAAATGGAGAGAAATAATATAATTGTAACATGTATGTGCAATATGTATATGTGCTCAATAGCAATAAAGGTTGTAATTGTTTAAGCTTTAAGCTATTTAACACTTAGAGAGAGATGCACTTTCTATTAGACTGACACTGAGGGGGTGCCCTGGTGTACTTGTGACAATTTGAAACTGAGTGTATGAATCATTGCAGGGATGTGTGAAGGTGTTGCATTCTCTTACACTGTCTTTCCACCTGGGACACACAGGTGATAATGGATGTTTTGTATCCTGGGAAAAGGTTCGGTCCAAGAAGAGAATGACCTGCCATCATCATTCTGACTCTTCCCAACATTCACTCCGTGTGTGTGTGTGTGTGTGTGTGTGTGTGCGCGTCTGTCGTACTTGGCCTATTTACTCAAACTCAATTCTGCTGTGGGTGTTTGGTCACATGGGGTAAATTGTTTCTGGGGAGGGAGACACTGCTGTCAAATTGGTCACTGTGTTGATGTATTTAGTGACCTTTGAAATCCCTTGATGACGTCATTTATTAGAAAGAACTTGTTTATTTTTGTTGTTTTGACTCCCATTTGGTAAGTATTTCATAAAAAAAGTGCGTCAGTTTGGTTCATAGTGATGCTATTTGCTTGTTTAATTAAAAGATGTAGATCACAGCATGGTGTAACCTCTCTTTCAACTGTAAAGGTGAAAAACTTATTGAATAATAAATTATTACATCTATACTTGTATTGAATGTATTCCATTGCTAGTTATTAGCAAAGCAGACGTGTTGAAACCTTTGTTTCCATGCATGTCTGTTCTGGGCGACTGTGGTGCAGGAAGGTAGAGCGGTTGTCCCCCAATCTCGCAGTTGTTGGTTTAATCCCCGGCTCCTCCGGTCACATGTTGAAGTGACCTTTGTCTTCGTCCTCCTTATGGTGCTTTTTTATCTAAAGCCAGAAAAGACACAAATCACAACGTTTTCCATAGTGTTTATGCCAGCAGCCATTTATACACGGTGCATACGAATGCCGTCCTGTGTGGAGCTAAAACTTAAAGAGAACCTGGTTGCAGGCAAAGATGGCAGAATTACAGATGTAGTTGGGTGTGGGTTAGGGCAGCCTTTACAATCTGCGATTTGCTAACTATTTGAGCTCTTTACATCAACGTACCACAGCCTACTGGTCAAAATGAACCTACAAGCATTACCAATACATAATATAACTAGATATGATAAAACATAAAGGACAATATTTGGACTTCTGAAAATATAAATGCAAAAACTTAGCTTGATGAACTCATCCTGAACACAACTGCTTTGTTTATATAATAATAATATAATAACAGGGAAACTGTATTGTTCATTTAGCACCGCCCCTCTGAATGTTGCAGTAATGTGCAGACACTCCATTGGTGGCTATTTGACGCTGTATAAATATAATATAAATATAACTTTGATCTAGGGTCTTGGTGGTTGCCAGGGGCAGGAGGTACAGTAGAGGGCTGCTCTGGTGGGCTCTGGCCCAGTTTAACCCTGCCAGCACCATTGACTGAGGAACTAGTGAATGAGCCTAATTGTACTATATAAAATTTAAATACATATTATATCTATATATAATATCTATATAGAGCAATTAACCTATATTTATCTGTGAAAAACCTTGTTTTCCTTGGGGGACAGTAGCTCTCCAGCTACTGTGCAGGCAACATCTGGTTTCCACTGTCAGACTTGCTTAGATAGCGCTTGTATCCAAAGCGCTTTACAATGTTTTTTTTATTCAGTCATTCACACTCTGTTGACAGCAGCTGCCATGCAAGACGCTCACCTGATCCACCCGGTGCCACCTGGCATTCACTGTCATGCCCAACCACACATGTCCATCATAAAATCCAGATGAAATCAAGATCTTCGTGATTTTAATAGATAAATGGTGTGCACTCATAAACAGCAACCCATATGCACCCACAATCACACACAATGATGAGGGAGCTGCTATGCTGTGTTAGAATCACTCCTCAATCTATGGTTTAAACCAACACTTTACAGGCTAGGTTAGGCAAAAATGTTGAGTGGTTAGAATAAAACATAATTATTTAATTCCATATTTTGTTTTTAGAAAAGTGAGGGAGCAACTACAAAGGGGTCAAAAGGCAGTGGGTTGCCAACCCCTAGGTTAGGCAATAAGGTTGAGTGGTTAGAATAAGGGAAAGCCTTTTGTCAAGGTGAAAAGCCCAGAAGAGTTTCACAAACTTCTGGAAAAAATGAAAACTTCTTATATTGTGCCATATTGTCAGCAGTCAGTTGTTTTGTCTGCTAAAAATCCATTTCACAAAACCACATCGGTGCATCGGTCAGTGACATTATGTGGTGGCTTCTACACATCTTTGGCTTTGTATATTGTCTTAATGGCCTTTCATTGTCTTCAAATTACTATTGTGAACCACTTTGTTTTGCTATAGTGCTACTAGTGATCAAAAACCCAGGTCAGCAAACAAAGGGACTCAGAGACACATACAAAAGTAAAACCAAGGCACCCAATTACCCCTGTATGTATAAATTAACAAGGAAGTGAAATTTCAGTAAGATAAAATTTCGGACAGATAAAAGATTGGCGGGTAATTATGAATGAGTGAAAATAAGTATTTATATTTATTTATTGTACTGTATGTAGAGTGTTGCATTGTAGTGAGTGAAGCTGTTCAACAGACTATTACTGGTGTCTCATGCAAATGCAGGAAAGTCAACCTAAAGTGCCAAAATATGCTTTGATTTGCACAGACATCACATGTGACATGCAAGCTGACACAAGGGCTGTATAGACAGCTGGACTGATTAAAACTAGAGTGTATTAGCTCTGCAAGATGCTGTCAGTGCACGACTGACAGCATTTTAGTGCAAATGAACAAATCAAGCAGGGATAATGGGTGGCAAAAGTCAGAAGACAGGCCAAGTTTGAGAACACGCATGCAGGCAAGTCCAAGCAAGCAAAATCATTTAGTTTCAGGCAGATTGATGCTTTAAATCAGAATTGTACACCCTCACCCACCTGCCATTTAGAAGGTAAAATCTGACAATGCTCTGATTTAATGATTCCTACATAATGCAAATAAGACATTTAAACCTTTCTGAAATGTAAGTTATCTCCCACATTCATTTAGAATTAAAATGCAGCTTGAAGCCATTGCTGACCTGGTCCAGAACTTTTCAATTCCAACATAAAACATTCTGACTAAAAGCTCTGTATGACTTTGTTTACCAGGGTGGGTGGCTCATCACTGTACTCCTACAGGCACAAACAACCTCAAAAGCATCCCAAGCTTCTTTTTTTTTTTTTTCCTTTGAGAGCTTTTGTGTTTTCTTTTCACAAACAATGAGCAAAAGGTTCTAAGTCATTGAGTTCTCGCACAGATTTAGTTCTTCACAGGTCACAGCTTGAACCTTTTTTTTTCTTCTTAGTTTCTCATGAAGCCACTATGAGCAAAACATAACAGATGAAAGACCCCAATTACAGTACACCTGGTAATAACATGCACCTGCACACTAGATCTATATAATGACATATGATTTCCTTTTTGCTAGGCTTGGATAGCGGCAGGAGAAGGCGAAAGATGACCTTTTAAATTGAGTTTTTTTTTCTTCTTTGTCTACAGATTTTTTTATGAACAGTTAACTGCCTTCACTGGGAAGATTGGGGAGTCATTTTGGCCTTATTGAGTTTTCCTAATAAAAATTAGTGCTTCACATGGGTCCTAACAGTTGTCAGGGCTTTTTACAGTGTCCCTACAGCTGTGAACATATGTTTACTTTCACATATCATGGCTCGCTGGTAATACTGGTATATAAATTATTCATTTATTATCATTATTGTTGCTGAGATAATGATTATAACACACATCTTTAACAATCAAAAATCAAAGAAATGTGATTCACAGGGTTTAACTCTTTTCTTTGCATTGCTGCCCCTGGGCTCCAACCTCAGAAGACATGGCATCTGCTGATGACTGTCAGATCTGTCAGATCTCTAATGGGAAGGATGGCTTTTCTGTGAATTTATTACTAGAGTGTGTGAAGGACATTAAGGCCTGGATGGCTCTTAACTTTTTACATTTTAACGATTCAAAGATTGAGTCGGTGGTGATAGGAACTAGTATGTCCAGTGGGGTTGCCCCTGTATGCTTGGGATCCTTGGCTGAATAGCCCAAATCCAAAATAGTAATTTAAAATGAATGCTGATCTAAAGCTTGAGAGCCAGATCTGATCTGTGTTAAGTCTATTTTTTTTCACCAGAGGCAGCTGGCCAAAATCCAAAGTCCATTCTATCAAAGCAGCACAATAAAACATCCACGCCTTTGACACCACCCAGCTGGATTATTGCAATGCACTTTATCTTGGTGTCAACCAGTCGTCAGTCTCTCAATTGAAGCTCGTTCAAAAGGCTGCTTCACATCTCTTAACTGGCACTTGAAAACATGACACGAAGACGAAGGAGATTGTTGTTGACTTCAGGAGAGTGCACACTCAGCACGCTCCTCTAACCATCAACGGTGCGACTGTGGAGAGGGTGAGCAGCACCAAGTTCCTGGGTGTGCACATCACGGAGGACCTCTCCTGGACCGACAACACTGCAGCACTGGCCAAGAAAATCACAGCAGCATCTCTACTTCCTCCGCAAACTGAGAAGAGCCAGAGCCCCGCCCCCCATCATGTACACCATCTACAGAGGCACCATCGAGAGCATTCTGACGAGCTGCATCACTGTGTGGTATGGGGCCTGCAACATCTCCTGCCGGAAGACTCTACAACGCATAGTGAGAGCAGCTGAGAAATCATTGGTGTCTCTCTCCCCTCCCTCCAGGACATTTATGAAACCCGTCTCACCTGCATTGCAGGTGATCCCACTCACCCGTCACACAGCTTCTTCAGTCTGCTGCCATCAGGTAGGAGACTGCGGAGTCTACAGGCACCAGCAGACTGACACAACAGACATTCATCAGGCTGTCAGGAACCCCCTTCTGCGCCAGGCACCTCAGAACTATGAACCGTATTCAACAGAACACTACCTCATTCTGACATCATTCGACTACCTCTTCAGTCAGTCACTTTAATAAGACTATATAAGCTTTTTTGCACTAAAATCTTTTTATCTGCACTGTTTGTTCACTTCGCTGGTTTGCACTCTATCTGCCATGTGCCTTGCAATGCTTTATTTTACTTAATTTAACTTTATTTTTATTTTTATTACTCTTTTACATGCCCTTATTGTATAGTTGTATTTTATATTGTATATTTGATTTCGTTTTTTAGGCTCTACTGTTAGTGTTATCTGTAAGCACCATGGGTCTGAGAGTAACACAATTTCTATTCTCTGTATGTATATGTACTGTACATGTGGAAGAACTGACAATAAAGCAGACTTGAAGTGACTTGACTTAAGCACATTTGGCTAATGCTATTGGTCGCTCAGATCAGCTGACCTGTTGCTCCTGAGTTTACCAAAAACTAAGCATAGCCTCAGAAGGGGAACGAGCTTTTGGGGCGGCAGCTCCGAAAGTGTGGAATGAGCTCCCCGGCTATTTTAATCCCAGTCCAGCCTCGTCCTGCTAATAAAAGAGTGCACCTCTGAATCAGAATCATGCTTTAAATGTGAATTTGCTGACATTAAGGTCATTATCAGCCCTCTTCCTGTGAGAAGTGTGACTTTGCATCGTGGCAGCACATTAAAAGTTATCCAAAACCAAAAAGAATCTTTTCATGCCCTACCTTGGCATGAGTAAGAAGAGGAAGAAAGCAAAGAAATGTTGACGTTTTGTGTGAGTGAGAGAGAAAGAGAGAGAGTGCAATATCGACGGAGCTGTGAGCAGAATTTGCTGAGAAATCGCCAGCAGTGTTATCGACAAACCATTGAGAGATTAGAATTTAGAACACCTCCTTCCCTGTGCCAGGCCTTTCTGTCAGGAAAGATAACTTCACTGCAAACCATGGGGGGTGCAGGGGGGCTTACCAAACAGCTGCTCACACACACACGCAGACACACGCACACTTGTGTACTGTCATTGTCATTGTCATATACACACAGTACGAGCTTTGCACAAACACATAGGCACCCTTGAAGTGAGTGTCACAAATTTAAACTGCTGAAAAGAGTTTGGCACTGTTATTGATCACACACAAGGCTCTTTGTTGGCTCTGAAAAGAACAACTCTCTGCTATTGAGTTTATTTTTTCTTTTTTAACACAACTGCAAATGAGAAGATTTTCTTCACACATAGAGCTGCCTTCAGGTTATTCAGTGTGTGGTATTCTTACAGCATTCTTATGGTGACCAGGTGTCAGAAAAGACAAGTTAAATAATATAACGTTTTGGCATATTTTTTTTCAACGGTGGAGAAGGTGGAGCGAATGTCATTTCCATTAGAAAACTGCATAAACAGCTGTATGGAGCTGCCCATGACCAGTTTAAATGAAGAGTTAAAATGTACAAAAGCTCGATTTTAGATGGTGCTGTCGGAATCTATTGCAGAGGAAGACCAGGGCCAAGAGTCTCAGCAAAGAAGAAGGTGAACCAGGGGAAGGCAGTTTGACAGGCTCAGACAGCACATAGAGACACTGTAGGCTAGGTACAGCATGGACAGCACCCATATGGTCATATCAAAGCCTAAGGTGCAACAGCAGCTTGACAGAGGTAAACTAGTTGTGGGAGACATTCAGAAGCAACAGTAGCCAGCTGTGCTTTGCTGGGTCAGGCAATAAGGTGGGAATTTGTATAATAGAACAGATACATAACCTTTTTCTATCCTATGGTACAAGCTTAACTCAACTGATGGAAGTGTGGGAAGTGGGTAGGTAAGAACAGGATGTGTCCTGTGTGTTTAAGCACAGCTTCACTTTGACCCATTCTTTCAGGGGGTGAAACAAGTGTGTTTTGTGGGTGTCCCACAGCGTCCAACTGCAGCCACTGAGAGTAAACTCTTGCAACTTGATGCAAAAAAGAAAACAGATGGAATTTTGTGGGTTCATAGGGGTGAAAATGTCAGGAATCAAGCAACACTGAACTGGCATGATGTATGATGTGCTGTAGAAATGTCCTATGAGAGGAAAAAACTCACAGCAGAGGCAGAGCATGGTTTGAAAACCTAATCTTTACAAGTCAGTCCAGTAGTTCTTTTCCCTGATAACTAAACTGAGTAAAAAGGAGGAAACCTAAAGTTGCAAAGTGGAAGGAAAATGGGAAGGGAACTACAGAGAGGAAGCGGTCAGTTGTAAATACAAGAAAATAAAGCTGAATTTTGAACTTTCTTCTCACACCTTCCTATCTTTTCATCAGTGTCTTTAAAATCAATGTCCTCAGTGTAAAGCACCTCACCTCACAGAGTCAATACTTTGAAAGGGACCGTATACACCTAATTAAGTACCTCAAATTTATAGTACTGATACATAGAACTTTACGTTTACATTAGTCAGACGCAACATAATTTACACAATAAATGAAAAACTTTACAGACTATTACAAGAAAGAGGAATTATTATTATTATTATTATTATTATTATTATTATTAAGGGGACAGCTACTCTGTTCCACACTCCAACATAGTAGGTGGCAGTAATGCACCTTTACGTTAGAAGCCACCTGTCACTAAAGAAGAAGAAGCAAAAAGTATGGCCGACTTTGTCGTTTCCAGTTAATGCCCTTGGGTGGAAGAAATGTGAGAATCTATAATAAAGATAGGTAAGTATGGTATTTTGTGTTTAACCTTAATATTCTTTAAGCCTGAGTGTATTTTGTGTTGCTTTCAAAAACAATGCGGTGAATGTTTGGTGCCTGAGGCAGAATGGTGGCCTGGCTGCTTGCTAACAGGTAGCGGTAGAGGTAGAATCTTGGGCAGTTGGTTTTATAGTTTATCAAAATGGGGTGAATGCTGGTTGGCTTATATGGAGCTCAGGCATTATGCTAAGTGACCTAGGATGCTGGCTAAGTTGTTGCTCTGTGATGGTGTTTTTAGCTAAGCATATGCCTAGCATGCTAATTATCATATTAATTAGCTTTGTGTGCTAGTAAGCTCCTTACTAGCACATGTTTGTTAGTTGGCAATGTAAGGTAGTGAGCAGGACTATTTGGCTGTTGCTTAAGCTGAGCATCTTACTGCTAGCTGCTGTTTAGTTTGACAGGGAGGCAGCTCCTTGCACTCACTTAGCCAACTAGTAGCTGGTTATAATTGGAAGCCAATGTGTCATGGAGGAGTGTGTGTGTGTGGATGTGGGTAACGAGGAGCACATTATCAAGGTTTCTCAGTGTTGTGAGGCTGATGAAATAAATTCACATGGAAGATGCACCATAATTTAAAGCTTTTTCTTTCCTTACACAATAAAATCAAATGTGACACACAATGAGTGAAATTTGACACCCAAGGAGCAAACCTCAGTCCAGCTCTGATCAACTATAAGCAAAATTATTCCAAATTTACAACGTTGCTTCTCATTCACCCATTCTCACACTTATGACAGCAGCTGCCGCGCAAGTTGTTCACCTGACCCATCTGGAGCAACTGCTTTCTTTTTTGAATATATTATTGTAGGTGTCAAAGTGTCTTCGGCCTTTGGATTGTCCCACAGTGTGACATGTTCCGCATGTCGATTTGGCATGGGTTGTGGCAGGAACCCTGCTGCCCTCCCGCAACATGTGCCTCCCACCTGCCATTTTTATCCGGGCTTTTATTATTATCTATTATTATTTTTTATTACCTTATCATCCTTCCAACCCGCTGCATTCTGCATCCCAGCCCTGAGCTCTACCGCTGAGCCACCAGACCCCCCTTAAGTGTCACTTTGTAAATTATCTCAGTGGTTCCACTGTATGTGTATGGTTGTGTGAATAGTGCCCAGTTTTCAAAATCGCATTTAAGCACTTGTTAAAATCTGTAACATGGCCACTGTAACCCACCATGTGGTGTTACGCCATTCTTGATGCAGAGTAAACCTTTCACTTACTTAAATTTTAAGGTCCAAAATTTATTTGGGATTTTGGAAAACTCCAGTTAATAAGGTCCGTTCAGTTGTTGAGTTGACAGCAGCAGCTGAGTTTGATAAAAGTTGAAGATGCTTTAAGTTTTTTTTTTTTTTTCTTAAAAGATTAAATATGTCCTGTTTTGTGTTTGCTGGACTTTTTTAGTGGTCATTTGTCTAATGAAAACCCAGCATGGTCAAAATATTGTTGCTTTCAGTCTAGATTGCTGTGGCTACAGGGACTAAGAAGGAGCTAAGGAGCATAGCCACAACCCTTTTCCCTGTGGATCCCATGATGTTTCCAGGTCTACTGGTATCCTGCCAGTCGGATGTAAGTGGATCACTGCCAGCTGTACATACACTCATCCAGTGCCTAAACCACCTCAGCTGACTAATTTCCAAAAGGTTTGTTGTCTTTTATTTTCACCATGTCCAAGCAATGTGTAACGTTTGCACCTTTCATTTTCTTCATGTAGTGAGGGTGGAATTTTACCAAGTTCTTAAACTTGAAGACACTTTGTGAATGAAAATATAAAATAGAAATAATGAATATTTTTATTTTATATTTATAAATTCTAGCCAATTTTTTTCAATTTGACTGCAAGTTTTAAACATCTCTTTACAAAAACTCGATAATGTGTGAGTACTTTGCACTTACACTTGCTGTAACGTGTCGAGTTCACATTCCTCAAGAGTTACACATAACCATCAAAAATAAAAGCAAGTCCTGTACTTTTTATCAACTAACTGCAGGATGCCCCTGTTTTTCTTTTTGGTTTTTTTTGGTTTTTACCACATGCTTATCTTTATTGGTCCACAGCTGCCTACAAGGTCTGAAGTCTAAGAGTCAAACCTTAAAGTACCATAGTCTGTTCGTACAGGAGAAATTGTCTCTAGGAGCAACACATGAATTATCTCGTGGGTACAATGAGGCTTGATCTTATCTTGTTTATTTCACAATTCGCTTGTGAAGTGATATCTCCCAAACAAGTAGAAAGCCGTTGTCCAAAAGGTCCAGCTTAAAGGTCAAGGACTGAAGGGTGAAAGATTTACAGGTTGCACGGCTAGTTCACATAAATAAAATGGAAAGCTACAATATGCCTGAGGATGTCTAGCGCTTCAATGCCAAGGACATCCAAAATAGAGCACATCCCTGCCAGAACCCCTACCAGTCAAACATAAGCTACCGTCCACCCACATACTGTGCAAGACTTGGCACCATCTAATTTGGTTATACTGGTGTGGAAATACTGGTACTAAGATGTACCTCTACCTCTGTGTACCTTTTTATTGGTTTGTTGTAATTTATTCCTCTTGCAAGAACTCACTTTCTTTGTTCAGTGTCAGCACAGCTTTCACCAAAATACAAGTCTGTACATGGTTTTTATCTTTATTTCAAGTCAGACATTATGATTCACTTTGCTTTATTAATTTTAAGATGTGTTCAACATACATTGTAATAATTCAAACTTTGTTATTAATTCACTTCAGAGAATTGATTCCCTTTGCCTCGACACTGAGGCCATTTCTTTTATCCACCATACTACTGTGTCAATGAAGAGTGGTACTTTATCACCTCTCCCAGCAGCCTCATCAACTTCCCAGACACTGTCTGCGGCAGCTGGCAGAATTAGATTTTCATTAGCTGTGAGTGATTTCTTTACGTGGACAGTGTGATACAACGCTATAAGGGATCCTTCAGGGCACAATCAGGAATGTTCTTAGAAATCATTGTGCGTAAAGCTCATCAGTTTCGATTCAGTATGCATCTTCTAAATCCTATATGAGCAATTCACTTTGCCCCGTATCCCAGGAGGGAAAAAAAATGATCCCCCTGGCCCGGGCCTAACATGAAAAGCAAAGTATTTCTAGTCGGGTTTTGCGAGCTAAATACTTTTACACTAGTCCAAATTGCTTTGTGCCCCATCTGCCTACGTGGCTTTTAAATGTTATTTTAACTGGACATTTTCTGCAAATGAAATTGTTACAACTCATTTGACTTTTTTTTTCTGATAAGCAGCACAAGAATTATTTCATTATATAATTTTTTTTATAATTTTGTAAAATAACTCATCTGATTTTGCTTACTCATAAGTCAGCAGTAGCAGCAACAGAGGCCACGATACAGCTAGTAGAAATATTTAAGGTACTGGTGTCCATTGAGATAAACGATTGCATGTGAATTATACCTCTTTGACTGTCCTTCATTATGTGAGGTTGCAGTAATGAGTAAATCTGCACAAGAGTGATGAACAAGACTAGTAGTGCATACAATACAATTTGTTATCTGATCGTTAGACTTTTATTTCTTTAACATTTTGGAATTGAAAGGGCTAGTTGATGAGAACTAGAATTGATGAGGAGAACTGAAATCAGTATAGGTTAAATTATACCCAATCCTGATAAAAATTAAACTAACATTAACTGGAACTGTAATCTGTGTATATTATGCAGTAGTTTCATTGGCATCACTAGTATTGCTGCAAACTCTAAAAATCAAAGTGCCACTATCAAACAGGCTAACTGTTAAGTGTTCTCATTAGCCTTTCTAAGGGCAGTGGTGTCTGCTGAGCTGCCACGTTAGTGTAATCAGGACTACTGGACAAAGAATAGGAACACATTATGTTGGGATGGTGAATACACAAACAGAGAATTGGCAGGGAACAGATAGAAATATAGAAGAAATACATAAAGGGAACATGAAAACACCCCTATCAAAAGTGAAACCTCTGTTTACTAATAGCACCTAGTATTTCATAGCGTGGGTGTGTTGAACACAAATAAAGGCAACCCAGAAACCTAACACTGCTTGCATGCTTCACTACTGAACGCTGGTATTTGTTTTCATAAATTATAATGTATATAATGTAATGTATGGACCTTTTCCGAATTCACATCCTTATGTAATATCATCCAGCTTATTTTGGTTCACTGGTACACATCTTGATGCATGTACAGGATGCATGACAGTACAGGTCCAACCTGTGGCATGTCTTCATCTATGAATACAATGATGGACAAGTAAGGGGTAACGACGAATAAGTAACTTTTCTTTCGTGCTACAAATCGTTCTGTATATTCCACAAAAAAAGGAAAGCATCCGTTTGAAGGTTTTTTCAATGTTTTTTTTTTTTTTTTTAATCAACCAATGCTCTAATTCATCAGAGATTTTTTTTTTCCTCTATTTTTGCAGGTCGTGTTCATTTTCATTTACTGTAGTGTAGTAGAGGAACGTAACTAAATACAGACTACATATTCAGAAAACTTGGTTTAAAATGTGAATAAAGACCATGTAATGAGTTAACTGGTTTCTTCAGCAAACACAGCCGTAAACATGATCTGTCAACTTTTTTGATATGTTGTCTTTATACAATTTACAATTGAAATAAGTTACAATTATTCCATTGCCATTATTTACTCATTCCACTTTATTAGGTACACATGCAACTGCTTGCTAATGCAAATACTGTACTGGTCAGAGGAGAATCGTCAAACTAGTTTAAGCTAACAGAAAAGTAACACTTACTCAAATAACTGCTTATTTTAAATGACATATGCTAAAGATCATCTATAAACTCACAAATCACATACAAGGCAGGATTCATGTTGACTAACAGTTCAGACTGCTGCCAGTGGTGTAATGATATAGGCGATATAGTTTGGCACAATCTGTGGTACCAATTGCAACATATCTAAGGAATGTTACCAGCACCTTGTTGAATCTATTCCACAAAGCATGAAGAAAATTTTGAAGGCAATAAAAGAGTCCAACCTGGTACTAGTAAGTTGTACCTATTAATAAAGTGGTGTTTGCCTTGATTTTAGCATAATGCACATGTAATGTATAATAATAAGGTTTTGTGTTGACAAGCATTATTGGGCTGTCTGTCTTTAGGAAAAGAAAGCTTCAAGTTATCTAGGTGGGATCTTGGCAATGTTACAAGCAGACTCTCCCGATAACCGGTCAATTCATTGCTAATAATCTTTTTTTTTTTTTTTTTTTTTTTTTTTAACTGTGGTAAATCCACAATTCCAAACAAATTGTGAAGTACATCCACATTGGTGCGCTATCATGTTGGCAATTTAAACTGGAAGACAAATGATAAACTGGAAAAATTGGGCTTTTTCATAATGAGTGAAGGTTTGTCCTTTTGAGGTGAAAAATGTTTTGGCATTGACAGCATTCTGACTTAATAGCACTGGACAGTGCTGGCAGCAAGTTGGCTCATTAGCTTGTGGCTAGCAGGAGTCATTAGTTTAAATAAGGAAAGGCTCAAATTGATCTAGCGCTGTTTGCAGGTCAGTGAAAGACAATGTGGAAGCTCTGTTGCTGGTATCTTAGGACATAAATACTACTTGTGGCCTCTACTAAACAGAAAATGTTGAACTTACAATAAGAAAAATACATTTAATGATAATTGCAAAAGTTATTCTCATTCAGAAGTGCGGCCCATTTGCAGCTGTAAGTATCTTGATTGAAACAGTACATGCTTGCTCTTTGCTCTCTTTTTCATTCCGCTGTATTTCCTACAGCCTTGCTTTCACGTCCCGGTAATGTACCTTCTTCTTCCTTACTGCAATAAAGCTCTAATATTAAATAATAAAATTCTCCTCTGCTGCAGAACAACACTTAATATGAAAATGAACAAGTGTTAAGTAATTGTGCCGGCCAGTGTTCAGCATTCATCAACATTCATTCAGAGGGAGGGAGAAATGAAGAGTCTTGGAGGGATGGGGAGAGCAAGAGGTTGGTGATAAAGACAAGAAAAAAAGGAGAGGAGAGCAAAGGGCAGTGAGTGAGAGAGTAAGGAGCAAAGACAAAGCAGATGAGATGTCAACAGGACAAAAGCAAATGAGTAACGGGGGAAAAAGGACAGACAATGGAAAAGACAATGTTGGAAGTGGAGAAGATGAAGGAGGAACGTTGAAGTAGCGGACAGGCTTCTAAACTCCTCATAGCTCTGAAATACTGGTTTTCATACGATGGACTGGGTGAATGGAAGACAACAGAAAGATGGAAGAGGAATGGGTGGAAATGATGGGCAAGATCTCTGAGCATCCAACCTACAAAGTAGGTGCAGGAGGGTTTGGATTTGTTTTTTTAGAAAACAGTACTAGTTTACTGTAGCTCCTGAAAAAACATTTAAAGAAGCAGAATGTAACTTGCTATTGTAGTTTGCTACAAAGATGCTCCAGAACTTAACTGCAATTTCGCAACGACTACCTGAAGAAGTGTGTAGGCCATGGCAGAGTGTCGCAGAGCAGAGATGAAGGAAAGCTGGGTGAAGCAGAGCTTTACAATTTTGCAGGCGTGTTTTAGAATCGTTGATGTTTGTTTGTGCTTTGCCACAGAACTGTTAGCAGTGCAAGAAAGTCTAGGTGATATTTTTGAAGGCTCCAAAAACACCAGTTAAACCGATGATTTGTATAAGTGCACTAAAGCCGTACGCTTCATGGTGTGTAAATGACATCTCCTGCCTACTGAACGATTTAGGAAGCCTCCAGACCTTTCCTACATTTTAGTGGCAATAGGATATACTAAATAGCAAAACTGATAAATTGCTCTTGCTCCTAGTGTAAGAGCAATTTATCACCTCCCAGCAAGAGAGATCATTTGGACTGCCCAGCAGTCTTTCACTGCTTTCTTTCACAGTTCATCACAAAGTCCTGGATCCTATTTCGGTTAGCTATTTTTTTTAAATTTGCTTTCTTAAGTTATTGTTCTCAAAAGGTGTACTTAGCTTGATAGTAGAATCCAGACTGGCAGTGCCACTGCCAGCACTTATGCCAGCAGAGAGGCTGGCACCTCTGCCATAGTGGTAAAGGGTATGCATGCAAAGAGGATCAAACTTTAAATCAATGGATGCATTACATAAAACAGCATTTTTTATTTTTATTTTTTGGTTTGTTTATTTTAAATCGTGGGAGTAACCATTTTCAGGTCTAAGATGTTTACCTGTCTGGTCATGGCCCAGTATGTACTGTAGATCTCTGTACATGCATGCGTGGTGATACAGCACCAAGCAACCTGTCACAGTAAGAGTCTGAAAGTGAATGCACCCAGATTTTGTTCTAGACTCTGAGCTCGAGGTAAAATAAAATTTGACTTTACCATATGGACACTAATAATGAAGCTGTAAAGAGAGGTCACATCTGTCTGAAAGCCAGCAAATGGTTTCAAAAATTACATGCCTAACAAGGGATTATTGGAAAAAACCCCATGACCTTCATTTGTAGAGTGTTACCTTTACTGAAAGTGTGGTTCTTAATATATGACACACACTATATGACACAAAAGCTGCCAAGATGAAATGCAACCTGATCGACCTGGAAGGTTATCTATCAAAATAATTTCCCTGAAAGGTGTGAACCAATCATAATCAAACATTAAATATGAACTCTAACATCAGCAAAAGGTTTGTTTGTCTTGACATTTTCAGACATTTTTCTTTCCTTCAACGTAATTGGACAAAGTCTTAAAGACAGACAGCCAAAATATCACATTTCTAACAAAAGACATGATTCATAAATCATATAGCTTTGGTATTCATAGGGGTTTGTGTCTTCAGTGCCTTTGGTAATTTGATGCACTTGGACCTGTTTTGATTTAAACCATTTAATTCACACAAAAACTGTCAGAAGTGCTTTTGCTTCTATTAGTCAAATTAAGATTTTTAAAGTCAGCAGTTGCTAGTGACCCCTTAACACTAAATTTAAATAATAATAACAAAGCAAACATTACCACTCTTGGCCAGAGGAAGAAGATAAAAGTATTTTTCAAATGTGTTGTTCTTTCTTTTTCTCCCACAACATCGTGTTAGTGCTATTTGCGTGTTAATAAAACTCTTCTGTCAGTTTGCCATTGTGCATCCCAGGACCACTTAGCAAAATCACAGTAATTCATGAGAGGTCATGCCCCCTTACGATAGTGGACGTGACCTCTCGACTGTGTTCTCTTTTTGACAGGAAGAAACTTTTTACATTTTTTTTCAAACTTTTTACCAGTTGTGCTTTTTTGCTTCTGATTAGCAAATATCCGTTGGTTACATGTCATTCATGTCCTGACCAGCCTTCAGACATGGCACACTGCCGCTTTCTTAAATCAACTTGATGTAAACTATTCTGTGGTCTTAAAAATATTAAGAAACAGACAATGTGGAGAAAACAAATACGGCTCATAGATACATCAATATACAGCGGCTCACTTTAGCAAATTTTCAGCTCTGGATTTATCCACATTTGACGCTCTAATACACTATAGAGTCCGATTTGTCATGATCCTTGCTCTCGACTTTTTGTTTTGCTCCTTGCCCTCTGACCCTCAGTCTGCTTACTTACGCACTTAGTTGCCTGTTTCCTACCACTGCCACTCTCTCCCATTTTTTTTTACTTTATTATCACCTGCTAGTTACATTCAGCTGCTCCCACTCATCTAATTAGGGCCTGGCTGACACAAGCGAGCGTACACACACACACACACACACTCTCACTCATCTCTGGCTGCAGTTCTTTTGTTTAGTTTTCCCTCTGTTGACCTAACCCTGCCTCTTTTCACATGGAGTTCATTTTGTTCATCAGCTCTTTCACTATTTAAGCTGCTCTCACCCTTCACTCCTGGCCGGTTTGTTTTATCTACACCCTATAGCTTCCACAGTTCATCTCCGCCTTTACTCCAGGCTCATGCTTCAAGGTCACCTATGTTCAGCTCTTTTCATGAGGCATTTTCCATCACTCTGGTCTAAGACTTTCCGGTTGTCTTAACATCATTCCTAACACTGTCTACTGAGACAGGTTGCATTCAGGTCTCCATGTTCCTCTCTAAATCATTCAACTGATCCTGTTACCTTATAAAGTTACTTACCTGACTGTATCCTGTCAAAGTAGTTTCCATGATTCTGTTACCTTTTAATTGCCGGATTTGTGTTGAAGTAACCTCCCTTATTCTGCACCCTGTAGAAGTTACTTACCTGGCTGTGTAAACTGTAAATGTAGCTGTAACTGGCATTATGAACAAAAGGCTTAGAGCCACAAACTAGGAAGTCAAGCAAAAAAACAATCATTAAATCTACTTTACGAGAACGTATATCACATTGACCATCTTCTGATTTGGACTACAGGTGAGAAGAAAGCAACTGCAGAGAATGTCCACACTGGATCCTTAGCCTCTTTCAGTCAATAGAACATTGTCTGTCTCTAAAGCAGTTTCTTGCTTTTTTTGTTGGTTTTGTTTTTGGTGCTTTCGGCTCATCCCGTGAGTTCAGGGTCGCCACAGCGGCTCATTTGTCCGCATGTTGATTTGGCACAGTTTTCACGCCGGAGGCCCTTCCTGACACAACCCTCCCCAATTTCTACCACTGCAGTGTCCATGTTAAATCAGCCCCCCTCCCTTTACCAGCTGTACTAGAGAACCACGTCGGATGAAGAAGGAAAAACGACCAGTGACTGAATTTTATCATTTTTAACCCTTATACAGTGATAAATATAGGGACTAGTTTATTTTTTTGTTAAAAGAATAAGGGACATTATGTGACTTTGCTGTTGTAGAAATGAATGCAGTTATTGAGTTTTTACAGAGTTCTCAGATATATAGATTCACCAAGTCAGTACCATGTGTTTACTTGTATGTAAGAAGTATTAAAACTTAAAAGAAATGTCCATTGTAAGTAACTAAAACAGATGTCAGTAAATAAAACTTAGCTTCAGCTCAGCTGAAGCACTGTGAATTTGTGCAAATGTTATTAGTATTAGCCTTGATTAGCTGGTGACAGAAACAGGAGTAATTAGCAGTGGTTTTGTTTAAGCACATCAACAAAGCAGGTTGTGAAGTGCGAAGTGAGTTTGATAACCCTAAATGAACTGGAGGTGGAGAAGATGGTGCTGACCTTTTTAAAGGTTTTGTTTTGCTTTGCAACAAATGTTGCACTTATTAAAAAGCCTTGTCTGACTGCAGTGCACAAAAGCAATATAGGTGTGTTTTGTGTGACCGACCACCATCACACCCATTTACCCCACAGGGATCAATTAGCTCCTATCTTATCTTGGACAGACCCACCGCACATAGAATGACAGTTCGGAGCAGCCCCTGGTGCTGCTGATGGGGTCATGTGTGAATTTCACCACTCAGAAAGAATAGTGAGCTGATGAGAAATTGTGTTTCTACTATAGTCTCATCCATCACTGTGTTCCTCTTAGCATGTAAGCGACTTTTACATACACGGCTAACTGCATTTCACTGGCAGACAAGATTATGCTAATGAGAATGGTAGTGATGCATTTCTTTGCTTTTTTTTCTTTTATTGAAAAAAAAAAAATGAGCCAATGGAAAAATAGACCAACTTCACAAGCTGGTCTCATGATTTAGTCCAGAGCAAATGAGCTAAAGGTTGGAAAATTACAGCTTTTTTAAATTTATTTATTTATTTAAATATTCAATGCAGTACAAGTAAGCGGATACAGTAGGACTTGGATGTATTTTGCTGGGCACAGAACGTCTCCTGTTGTACTACTCTAGTTGACACTAAGACAATCTGCCAAAATAAATCAAGCAATACTGTTGCTGACTTGAAAGCATCATTTCATGTGTTCATCCTTTTTATTGCTCTGTATTTGCTGGAAATCTGGGAGTTACAGACATATTGCTCTTGGATCTTGTGCTAGTGATGACACAGATTTGTTGCATTCCTAAATCTGTTTTGCCATTTCCGAATCAGTACATTGGCATACACTAATGTGTGTGTGTGTGTGTGTGTGTGTGTGTGTGTGTGTGTGTGTGTGTGTATCTGTGACTGTCATGGCAGATGCTGCAGAAAGTGTAATTTTATCATCAGTCTTTTTCCAAACTACTTCTCAAACAGTTGGATAAGTTAAGATTCCGCCTCCTCCTACCACGAGGTTTGTATTCACCATCTTTCTGCCATGAGTGGTCGGCTGTTCTATCTTCTAAACACAGATTCTGTCAACACTAACTCAATTCTAAGTTCTCTCTGTCCTTAACATTTCATGTGTGCAGTTAACTGTCTGAATAAACCTCCACCAAATGTGGTCCACACTTTCTGCCTGTGCATCGTGCAGACTGGGCTTGGCAAAAAAAAAAAAAACAGTTAAGCTGCACTTTTGTGGACTTTGAATTGAATTACAAACTCCCTTGAGTTACAAACTCCCAAGGTGTTTGTAGACTTTGTATTTTTAGAGAGACCTGATGTAAAGACTTCTTTTTTTTTTTTTTTTTATTATTATTATTTTTAATCCAGACAGTGAGTATTTGGGAAATACATTTTTTTTTAGAATTTGGTTAAGTGTGAAATTATTAAATATTTAGAATCCGCCAGCATCTACTGCTTCCCAGGGTAATGCAGCCTTAGCACCGTGACTCAAATGTATGTATACAAGACACAGGCGGGGGGCTAGTGCCACCTGTGAGGGGAAAGTAACAATGTGGCTGGAAGGAAAAAGATTTCTAAAGTTGTGCCACATGTGTTTAAAATAACACTAGTCACAGTATAGTCAGAGTTCCTTTGCAGGTATTATCCTCTGGCTATGTGGTAGTTAGTGACTTGCATTTTCTCAGAAAATGACATTTAAGAGACACGTGATAAATGAATGTTAACCTTGAAAATGGATGTAACAAGTTAAAGACAGCTCTACAGTTACATAATGCATATTTAGCACTAGCTGTAACCCATTATTTCATCACTTTCAACTTAATTTTTTTATGATTCATCATTCTGGATTAAATAATTGTGTCCAAAGACTCCACACAGGTAGAGTCAGTAAATTTGTTTAACATCCAATTTTTTAATTCTACTTATGTGTAGAATTAGATCATTGTGTAAATCAGTTCAGCCTGTGAAGTGGCTTAAAGTTCCTGGAATCCTGGAGGATTCCTCCTCACTTTGCTGGTTAAAGAGCGACCAGCTGATCCACCGCTGCTTCTCTCAGGCAGCAGCAGCAGTGAGAGACACAACAAACTACATTAGAGAAATTACACCCCCTGCTGCAACATGACATTGCTGTGAAACTGCATTTGACAACCTCACCTCAGCACTGTCAGCAGCTGGAGTCTAAGCTACAAAAATGCTGTCTGGGGAAATCCGCTTATCTGGGCCACGCTGAGGCCAGAAGCAAGGCACTGGCTTGGATTTGGACCAGGACTGCCGCCAGAAGAGAAGCTGGATTCTCTCATAGGCTTGGGCTTACTGTTGGTAGACAAAGGATGAGAGAGGATACACCCAGTAGCATGGATGATTTAGAGACGGGAAGGTGGATGGCTCCAAATTTATCACCTCCTCCAGCAGCTCTTGATTCGCTGGGCCATCTTCCATTACTGACACTTGATCAATGTGTCTCCCTGTGTGAAGGTGTAGCAGTGGGAAGTGGAGGCTGAGGAGGGGTTCTGCTGATGGCACTGCCAGAGGATGTCCTTGCTGGCATTCACTAAGAGTGGAAATACATTTACTCTCCTTACTGTAATGGAGTGCTGTTAGATGACAGTCATTCAAATTTTACTTAAAGAAACATTAAGCAATCTCTGACTTTAATCAACCTCTATCAGCCAAAAGAAGGCAGAGGCATTGACATGAACTTGGCACAGACATAAACTGTCTGTAATTGACACAACTATTAATATCATTTTTCTTTTTTTACAATAGAGAGCAGGGAGCCAGGTAATTAAAGCAGAGGCATTAATGCAGGAACACCTAATGAGGAGGTAATAATAAAAACAAATGTGTGAAATAGTGACCCTTCCTGTTAGTGAAGCATTAAAGCCTAATGTTCATGAGTCAAAGGCAGGAAACCGTAGAATCGAAACTACATGAGATACGTCTGATCCTGTTGTAAAAGGCCACTTATGTTGATTCCCATTCACACTCACACACCGATGGCGGTGGCTGGCATGCAAGTTGATCCCCTGACCCACCGGGAGCAACTTGGGGTTCAGTGTCTTGCCCAAGGACGCTTGGACACGTAGCCGGGACCGGGGATTGATCCAATGACTGCGTGGTCCATGGACGACTGCCTTACTAACTGCGCTACAGCATCTCCTAAGTATATGTTCCTACATATACATTTATCAGTTTTTTTTTCTAACATCACTTGAGTATTTCCTTTGCTTCTGTAGCTCCATGCTTTATCTTGGCACTTGAGGATGTTTTTACTTTAATGTTAGGATGAATATTTGCGGCTCCATGCCATTTAAGCATCTGAACTGCACGCTTCAACACTGACTGCGTTAACATGGACTTAAGTAACTGGGGTACTCAAAGAAATCAGCTTTCACTGGTAATCGGGGAAACGGCGTTTACATGGACTTAAGTAACCTGGTTACGGAAAATCCCCTTATACATACAGCAGAAGAGAACCTGCTTTCTCCTCAACCTCAGAAACCTGCTGCACAGATTTCAACTGTATGATGATGGAAAATGCTACTTTTTGGTTTTTCTCTCTCCCTCTGCATGTGCCTGTCTGTGTGTTCGTGTTGCAGTGGAGAGAAAGGAAAGAAACGTGAAGCTCATCCACAACAGTCTGAATTTTAAAAATCCAAACAGGGGAATTGACTTATTTATACTTTTACGAGACACTTTGTGTAAATTCAATTTTCTGTCAGATCTTATGGGGACTTTGTTTTTAAGAACTAGGTGGCATTGCCCCATTAACGATCTACTTTTACTCGTTCTTTCACTTTCCTGTCTGCAGTGTTTGGTTACGCACGTGCGCAGTTGGAGAAAGCAGATTAGAAACCTGGTTACACACATACATAACAAAGTAATTGGATTACAGATTGGGATGTGAGACACGTCCTTAACAACTGTGGCACTGAACACTTTCAAAAGATGGAGGAATCAGTTTCAAACACATTTGGAAATATGCCATCGCCAAAGTCCATCCATTGTTACTTGTTACTACATCTTAGCTAGTTCTCCAGTTAAGAATTGCACCATGACGAGACCAGTCACTGGACAAAGTGCATGGTACACCCTGAATAGGTTGCCAGTCTATCTCAGGGCTGATACAGACACTCGGATACCTAAAGTATTCATACCTGCAGGCAAATTGGTCACAAATTAACCTAACTACATGTATGTAAATGCTCCAAATTGTACATTTTCCTTCCTTTAAAAAAGTGCAGTTTCTTGAGTAACTGCCAGTGTAACAAAAGACCCTTGAACTAAGTTCTCGATGTACGTGAATTATTTTAGTTTTTAAAAAAAGTCCAATTATTCTGTGTAGCATGGCAAACATAATGGCACCATGAGCATTTTTACCGTGTAGTAATATACTCGCTTGGTATTATTTCAATACATTCTTTTTAGCATTGCTCAACAATGGCAGATGTGACAAGAAGGTTAAAGAAGACACCGACAAAGCAAAAGCCTGATCAAAAGTAAATATTGTAGTTTGGCACGAGATAAAAAGGTTCAAGAGCCCAAGGTTTTTCCGGCTGTTGAACAAAAGTATTATATTTGCTGCTTGCTATGTTTTGTATTTTTCTTTTGGTTGTGTTAGAAAATTTGCTTAACTAAGTAACATCAGGATACGGGAACTGTTCTTGTGGTGCTTGCTATAAAATGTTGCTTTTCTTGCTAGACAAGTGTAATTTTTTGTGTATGTTAGTTGGATAGGTGTACAGTTTTTACAGATAGGTGCACGTGAAGCTCACCTCACATGCGTTCTCTCCCCCCTTTTTTTTTCTTTGTTTTTCAGAAATTGTGCCATTATGACATTTCAGCACATGAAGAACGTTTTCTTTTCCTTTGGGCTGTTCCTTTTCAGGTGTCGCCACAGCGAATCATGTGCCTCCATCTAACTCTGTCCTCTGCATCCTCTTCTCTCACACCAACTAACTTCATGTCCTCCTCACTACATCCATAAATCTCCTCTTTGGTCTTCCTCTAGACCTCCTGCCTGGCAGCTCCAGCCTCAGCATCCTTCTACCGATATTACAAAATACATACTGCCAAGTGCGAGTTTTTTTTCTCCTGTAAAGTCTAAAGCTTTATAAGACTTGGTAATTAAGTCGGTGACCGATGCCTGTTTCCGAGTTTGCTGACTATGTTGCTTTCCTTTTAACAGTTCCCCTGTCTCCCCACATAACCCGTGACTCTGCCTCTTTTTCCATCTATCTCCATATCATCATTGGCTTGGCTGGTGACAGCCCTCTCTCTCTCTCTGTGCACATCAGGCGCTTAAATCCCCGATGTTGGGATTGCATTTATAGGCGACGGTTATGTAAAGTAAGTCAAGCCCCAGCCAATTGTGCTTTGCTCTTCTAGTCTGTTATTTACTCCACATTTGCAGAGTAAATAACCCTGAAATGCACCCTGTGACACCATCACACATACACAAATGTGTATGCAATGAAAGTGAGTAGCAAAGTTAGAGGATAATGCAGCAAAAGAGCTTAGATTAATGAAACTTTTAAAGAAAGCGATGTAGAACGCTAGTGATAGAGAGGAAAGGGGAAAAACAACATACCACAACCTCGACTTGGCATTTGCTTTAAAAATCATTTCTAAAAGACTTAAACCAAAATCTGTCTGGCTGTGACCTTGGAAACTTTCCTGTTGACAGACAAGAGACGGAAAGCACTTGGAAGGCCTTATCTGCTGGAGACATGACTAGACAAGCCTGCTGTAGCCTGTATGACAGAATTATTACTGGGCCACTTGCTTCTTGTCTGTCAGGTTTTTTTTTTTTTTTTTTTTTTTTCTTTTTGGTGAGGACATAAGGAGTAAAAATCCTTCATTTGCCATTCTGCAGAAGACACAGAGGATATGAGAAGAGCAGGAGGGAGGAGGATGCATTAAAGTGGCAAACACCCCCTGTGGAAGAAATTTATATAAAAAAAAAAAGAAGCTGCTCATTTGCATCAGATGTTTGATGAAAAATGAAGCAAATCCCTGACTGAAATAAAAGAATCAGGCATCTGATTTTCAAAGAAATTTAAATAAACTGTTATTAGTTCACTTATGGTGAAATATGATATTTACTGACCTAAATAAAATGAAATGACATTTTATGTGCTTTCTGATCTGAGATGAGGTTTTGGGGGTAGTTCTGCTTTTTGTTACATATTTTTCGTTTGTAGCTGGTAATTTGTCTACACAGTTTTTTGTTCTACCTCATCTTACCTGACATGTCTTCCACTGCTTCACATTCACACATGTGCATATTGCCTGTTGTCATCAGTATCTGCATCTCACGGGAGCTGGATCCATGTCACTTACCAACATGAATGTGAACCACCAATATAAAATGCTCAGATCAGGCAAAACTTTCAGGAAAAAAAAACCCTTTCTCCTCTTTAGCATGGATGTGGTGTCTCTGATTTCCTAAAAGCACTTCCAGTTTTGACTCGTCCTGTCACAGGACAGTTTTCCACTTCACCACTGTCCAGAGGTGTGTGTCCAAACTGTACTTGGACACAAACTTGGAAATACAACTCACTGCACTCTGTTTTTATATAAAGGTCTTCTGTTACATGTTAATGTTCTGCAATAACCCTTCAGTGTGTTTTATAGAGAATATGGTGCTAACGGTGAGTCATTCTTGTGCTGGGTTCAGATTGCCTATGCAACAATAAATTAACAAAAATTAGTAAGCATATAATCTAGCAATATCTCACTCTTAGTGATCACTCACTTTTTACTGTAATGCAATCAATACATCCTATTTCTGCCAGTTCAGTTTCAAATCATTCCATTATGTTTAAGTGTGTAAGATGTGTTGTATCTAGGTATGGGCATAGTAAGGTGTGTGTGTGTGTGTGTGTGACAGAGAAAGCTGCTCCAACCCCTCTCAAAGACAGATCTCCTTAACTGGAAATGGTAAAAGTGCATCATACATTAATGTATTAATTAGACGGTGTTGGTGAGATAAAATGTAAAGATAACTTTAAAGCAGCAATATTAAAGAAAAAATCAATTTTCTTAATTTCTTCATTACCAATAGCAGCACCGATAACGGAAAGGTTTGTTGGTCCTATGGTTGAGTCTAGCCCCAAAGCTCATTTAACACTGTATTTATTTATGTTTTTACCCTATGAGATGTGTTAACTTGTGCCTGCTATGGTTGTTACCTGATTATCTTTTTTTTTGGCATCACTTTTCGGGATCATGAAAAAAGTCAAATCACAGCCTCAAAATGTCCAGAAAGGTGTTTAAAATCTCACAAGATAGCACCTGCACCCCTAAACAGTTAACAGTGTGACATCAACTTGACATTCTACAGAATGCTAAATACTATGTAGAAGTATAGATTTCATGAATTGTACCTACTGCTATATCCAACCAATAAACAAATACTGTAAAAACCAACTGTGACACATTGCATAATGTTGGTTAAATGTGAGTGTGCTTTATAATCTGCTCCATGACAACACCCCTGTCCTGATTCAGATAAAAACACATACTCCCCAAATCCCTTTATAACAGGGGAAGAAAAACTTGAGGGGTGAAGAGGGGTCCCCCCAGCCCCCCCTCCTAGGACAGACAGCCCAAGGTAGTGTGTACAGAGCATGAGGTGGTATTTATTTTTAATGACAGTGTGAAGACTTAATTATGTAGAGGTCACATTTATTTATAGATGCCAGTTAAAACATGAGAAATGCAGAAACTGAGTCCTGATTATAGCTGGAATATTGCAAACCAGTGTTTTCTAGCTTTTCATTTCAGTGGTATTAGTGGTGGTATTATAATTATTGATATTATGTTTTGTTTTGTATTGCTATGAGAACAGAGAATGTTCAATGTGCATATCGTTCATCTGAAACTAGGTTTCCTGATCTGTTCCAATGCAGTTATTTATATTGTACTTTGCAGTGTTCATTGCAACACTTTGTGCTGTAAATCTCTCTGCTTTGAAAAAAAACCCTGAATATTTAGTTCGTATTTGTGATTCAAGATTATTTTTTAATTGCACAAAGTGCTTGAATTTGAGGAGATTAAAACAATCAATTCATACAATATAGTCTTTACTCAATGGCAAACAAGAATGAACTGACTTGTATAGTCTTTACAGGTTTGTGAATAAAGAACTGCAAGTTATTGTTGGAAGTACATTTGGCCCCTCTGCATTAAATCAGACCTGATTTAAAAAACAAAACAAAAAATGTCCTGGATCCACCCGAGTCTGCATCTTTCCAAGTTAGTCTTTAAAAAGCAAATTTCACCCTTTGCTACCCCAATACTCCCTTGACTGATGTGGCACAGCAATAGGAATCCTATATCTCATTTGTTGTTGTTCTGGTGACCAACTTAATTTACAAGTTGAGAACAAAATTAACTTAGAAGCCAATTTTTACATTAGAGATTCAACTGCTGGAGTAATTTTGTAGGTTGAGGTTTGGGAAAACAATTTATGTTATGCAACTTACTCCCAGTGTGTGATTGAATTATATTTGTAGAAGTGTGATTCACTAGAGTGTTTCTGTAGTTGTGACAGCGTGGATTTGTCACTGCCAATGTGGTTTGTGTTTGTATCATCTATGTTATATTTTTTTAACAAAATAAATGTGAAAGTGTTCCACATGTTTCCCGAGAGATCTTGAAAGGAGCAGGTTGTGGTCATAGTTGGCATCATGCAGTTTGCAGACTTACATGTATGTGGACACTCAAAATAAAAATGGAAGGTCATAATCCTCTGCTGCAGTGCCAGAGACCAAAAGATTGTGAAATTTATATTAACATTTTTGCAACTTTATACATTTGTAACCACATAGATTTATGATCGATGTAGCTAAATTCAAACACTTGTGAGTTGGACTTTAAAAAGACATTGACGCTTCCTTAAGGCGCTAAATTGTGCGTCCTTTGGTGTATCATTACTATCAGACACTCCAGGAGCACCACTATTTGACGCCCTGGGAATAGATGCGTCCAGTATTGATGATGCAGGTGCACTTGGGCCTGTGTACTGGATGCTCCAGGAGCATCACCTCGTGACAGGAACGACTTTATATGCACAAGAAAACTACATTAGTCTTAGGGAAAACAACTTCAGGATAATGTTAAGAAACATCTAGAGTTAGGGATAGGTACAAAAACACACTAGGGTAAGGTTACATTAGAATACAAATTAAATTAAAAAAAATAAAATAAAAATGCTACAAAAATGACAACGGCACACACGTGTTTCCATAATATATTAACCACATGCGCTACGTTGTGAAACAATCATCAATAAAGTGAACAACTAGAGTCAAAACCCGGTCTGCGGTGGAAAAGTCCTGTGTCTTGTTGTACCATCCACCACCCCATCCTCGTCCCTATGAGACAACGGTGTTTTGGTGTCCAATTTTGAAGCGCCGGGGTTTATACTTAACTGCACCGAAAGTTACAAGTGTCAATCACCAACGCAAATGGCTGCCTTCAGCTTCAGCATGTAATGCAGGTCTTTACAAAGTGACACTTTTTAATGCCTCAAGAGACAATGGGCTGTAATAAGGGCTGGAAACACTGTGGCCCTTATTTTATTAAAATTTTTTTACAGTTTAATTGCATTCTGGTAAGACCAAGAGTCAGATGACAATGTATAACTCAAGTTTCTATTAAAACCAGCTGAAAAAAATCCCACACTATTCCTTTGATGACATTTGGACCTAAGTGGGACGACTGGATTCCACGAAAGAGAAGATCACAATTGGACTTTAAATGGAAATGGGAAATTAGAACATCAGATGATCACAGTTGAACTGTGGCAGCTGGTCCTCACGCCAGCTCTGCCACATGCTGTGCCTCTACACCAACCTGGCTGCTACGCCAGGACACGCAAGGACACCTGTCCTCTATTGGCAGCCATTTTAAAAAAACATTGGATCCTGCTGGAGCAACAGGTATTTAGACTTAAAAAAAAAAATACCTGGACTGATTCAGAGTCAGTTTTCCCAAAGCAACAGCTTCCAGAAGAAGGTGAAGAAGTTACAAAAGCATCTGTGTTCATCCTATTACCTAACTAGCATTGTCTGGAAGGACTGAAGCAAAAAATGTTTTCCCTAAAAGTAATTACTTGTCTTTAAACTGCAAATTCCCACTTTCCTTCTATTTTGTGTGTCCATCCTGCAGAAACAGTTACACAACGGGGGACAACAAAGTCCATTTCAAGATTTCCTGCTGAGACTGAAATTAGCATCTACATGCACACGCGCACGCACACACACACACACACAAAGGATCACACAGACCTTTAATTTGTACACATTATGTTTGTGAGTTCCTTCGTCCCTGGCTAGTAAGTCTTGAGTAGAATGTCCTCTCTTTGTCTCTCCCATATGAGTGTTGGCTGATAAATCACGATAGGAGGCAATAAAATCAAAGTCATGTTGATTAAGCATTTCATGTTTCTATAACATTGTGGATTGTGTTTACATGCGCCGTCCTGTGTGTGTGTGTGTGTGTGTGTGTGTGTGTGTGTGTGTGTGTGTGTGTGTGTGTGTGTGTAAAGACATTTTAGCAGAAATAAGGCACTTTCTGCGTATCAAAGGAAGACACGTGATTTGCACACTAGCTGAGCATAGAATAATAACTGAACTCCACTGAAGGACATTTTTCCTAATTCAAAAACCGGTCATTATTTTTAACAAACGTCTCACATAATGCTCCAGTTCTGCACCTCCTTGTATTTCAGTGAACTGCACATGATTGACATTTGAGGTGCAATTACAGAGACTGAAGAGTTTGGACAATGTTTACAAGGGTCTTGGTTTTCGGAATGAATAAACATTGCAGCCAGTGAAGCTGCATGTCTGGTTGATGTGGTTTTAATAGTTTTTGGACAACATCAACAAAATGAGTGAATTCAGGCTGCAGACTGACAAACATGACAGTCGCATTGGCTTAAGCGTCTGTATGGTGGTGGTGGGAAAAATGATTAATTTAAAAATGATCACAATTATCCCTTATTATGTCTGTTGTTTTTTTACACAACCCCAAGTGACCCAAAAACAGTTGATGCAGGATTAGGCTTAGCTGTAGGCTTTATGTATAATAATAGTGATAATAAACAATGCCGAAGATGACAATAAAGTCACAAGTGTGGGCTTCTGTATTTCATTTTCCCAGCTCTATTCTCTGGCCTGATGCTCAAGTTGAGATATTCCCTCGACAAAGTGACAAGATACTTTTATCGACGCAGTAAACATTTGTATCTTGGTGTGCATCAACCAATTTCCTTTCATAAAAGTGCAACAACCCTCTGCATAGATCTCGTTCTGGCTAGTACTTTGAAAATGAAACACCTAGAGGCACATAACCAACATTCTGCTCCACTGACTTCTAGGATTATTTCAATCACTGTTTAAATGTTGGGAGACAAACATTTAGCTTTGTTATTATCATTATAATTATGATTATTATGCAGTATGTGATGTAAGGTTCACTGGCAAATCCTGAATGCTTCCCACTATACATCGCTATTAGTGTAAATTAAAGTCAATTTCTCATGTTTTTTTTTTCATCATTTGTTTTTTGTATTTCTGCCAGAATTCCTGTTTTATTCCTAGATCTGTGTCATCAAGCAACTTAAATACAGTGTCCTCTCTTTGAGCCGTCTGGCTTCATGTATAAAGGAGAGCTGGTCTCACATTATTTCTAGCAATTTTTCTACCTTTCCAGCACTAAAACGCAGACTGACAGAGCAGCAGAAAAGCAACTTTAACAGCCTAAAGACACCATTTCCCCAGTTGTTTTTAGAGTGTCACACAGAGCTTAAGGGACTTTGGCAGCAAAGTACACAAGTATTTGAGCCTAACCGGTTTGTACTGCACTGGGTTGATTTTACACGTTGTTGTGTTCTGGAGTGTAATGTGATGCAAGTGTGAGCTGTGATCTAAGAACATGTATCGATGCCAGCCAGGCCAGATATTGTCATCTCCATTCTCATACTGCCTTGCATGTGTGTGAACTGTATGTTTGTATATAGAGGCTACTGTTTAGCATTGTGCATATGATGAACGTAGACCCCTGTCAGGCTTGATGGCAGTGCTTTAGCAATCAATTTGTCTGACACTAGGCTCCATGTAAGTAGCCATGAGTGCTATGGGAAATGGATCACCACCCACTGTGCTGTCTTGTTGAAACATGCACTGCAGGGAATAAATATTAGCAACACATGATATAACAGTAAAACGTAATTATATTTGTGCTGCAGAGGCCAATGGGATTAGTGTAGAGTAACTGCTTTGCTTTGTATTATATGCATTATATTTTTCTTTTGTACTCATTCAATGACCTTCTTCTCTCCTGCTTTGTTTTTATTCTGAAGAACTAGAGCATTTCTAATTGGCATGCCATATGCATGGTCAACTCTATAGCACTAGTCAAACACCCTGCTGTCTTTATTTCCATCCAGAGAGGCCTTCGACCCAGGCAGCAGCCCAGATATTTACACGGGTCAGTGATGGAGAGCAAGGGCAACACTTAAACCTCTGTCAAAGGAAGCTTTTTATTGGAGAGGAAACAAGCAAGCAGGCAGGCAGGCATGAAACCTTGCACACTTGCCTCCACACACACACACACACACACACAAAGAGACGTTCACTTCATGATAAGCAGATGGTTGTGACATTACACAGCTACAGGCAATGAGCAATTCTGAAATGTTGGGTCCAAGTTTACATTTCTTTAAAGCGGTTCAGGCAAAGTGCCGACCAATGCTCAGTTCTATTTTGTTTAATCCAACTTATAACTACAGAGATGTGTGCCCTAAGACACACTGAAAGTCAATACATTTTAGTACTAATTATGTTTAAAGTATGCAGTACAATCAAATAAATACATAAAATTAAATTACTCTTCAAATATGCACCATATTATTGACACTGGTTCATTTTCTGTTAAAGGAGTAATTTTATGGTCTGAACGCTACATTAAAATGCACTAAAACTATGCAGTAAAACCTAAGAATAAATAATTAGTTTATTCTTGTGACACCTGTCTTGCCTGTCTCTTTTCCTCTTCTATTGACAGGACCACAATTAAAATAAGCATTTAGCTTTTTATTATGTATTGTTTTTACCCCTGACTATTCTATTGTGTGGCAGAAAAGTTGTCTTGTATTCATAATCAATCATCCTGCAATCTCCAAAAGGTTGTTTGGAAACATCTGTCCCTGTGATTATATGAGCTGAAATACTATGGAATTAGTCAAACATCCCACTGTCTCAATGAACTAAGAGATTGCTCCAGCAATCGCACACACAGCCACTAACTAGTTACTTAGTTAGTTTTCTGTCTTCTTGTCAACTTACTGATAAGTTCAGTCCAGACAGTGAATAAATCAGATTTGAAACTTTCTTTAAGCTTCTATCAAATCATAAAAAGCACAGGGACTGGCTGAGAAGAAAGGCTCCATTATTGTGTGAAATGTAGTTTCTTATGACTGTGCTGACTAAAAGTTGGTTCAGAGTGAATCAAATCCAGGTGAGGTGGAAATGTGGTTCTAAGCTAACATCAAAAATAGGTGTGCTGCAATCACACAATGTGATAAGAGATTTTTGACTTTTTTTTTTCTTCCCTCAGTCCCAGTCTCCCCTTAAACCAAGTCTGTGCACGTCCGTACATTAACAAGCCTGTGTGGTTGGGATTTTGATGAAAGAGAGCAGCATAAACCGGTGCCATCACTGCACTTTAACCATCTCTGTTTGTATAAAAATGTACAAGAATGCGAGAACAAAATGCAGAGAAAAAGTGTGTGTGTGTGTGTGTGTGTGTGTGAAATCAGTTGTAACATACAAGGCTGCCCAAGACGGCGCCGTTGGGGCCCCTTTGACAAGCTTACACTATAGCAGCAGTGAGGGCCAAAGTAGCACCATCCACACTACATGGTGTAAAATCTACAAAGTGTTGCACTGCTGGCTTGTTCCCTGGGATGCTTGTTCTCTGTGGTGGTGTTATTTCCACAGGGACAATCTGAAAAATAAAGTTTGTGTAAGAAACACAAAGTCAAACTTGAGAAACCAAACGCAGTGTTGTTGCATTAAAGTTTCACCAGGCTATGGACCTGTATTTTTAGTCTAAATGATAAAGTGGAGCTCCACTCTATGGTCTTTGGTCGATTTAACTGAGTACACTTGCCCTTTTAAACCGTTTTGGTTTTTCGTCACTGGAAAGAAATTCACTTCAGTGTCCTTAGAAGTAATTTCTAAACCTCTGACTCACCTCCACCCACAACAATAGTAGACATTTAGTTTGATGTCATCTAGAGTATTTCTATAATGGAGCTCAACAACTCGTCCTCTCTGACATCTAGGTGAAAAGTGATGTCGCTGAAGAGTGAACCACAGCAATGGTTTGCCTTTTGAATGGTAATAGGATATAAATTTGACTTCCTGTCCTATTTTGTTGAACCTTATAAGGCGCTGTCTTTCCGTGTTGCTTCCTTAGTTTGCTTTCCCATTGAATAAACCCAGATTTAAGGTCTTAAAGTCTGACTTTGAATGAGTTGTAGTTCATTGTAGCAGTCTATAGCAGTTAGATCTTATCTGTTGACCTTCACTGATACATACATTCTGATTTGGTTTTGTTTGGGTGGTTATGGGATTAACCAACTGTGGGATAAAAATCAGAAAATCAAGGTTGATTCTTCACCTAAGGACACTCTTGGTCGTAATAATACAACTGTGGCCCCTAAATGTCACCTACAGTAACTTGCAAAAGTATTGAACCTTTTTACATTTTGTCATGTTACAGCCACAAATGTAAATTCATTTTATTGGGATTGTGTGTGATAGACCAACACAAAGCAAGTAATAGCAAAATGATAATGTGAAGGGGTATGAAGGGGTATGAATACTTTTATCAATTAAATGCACCTTGGTGGCTATGGGTTTGAGGCCAGCATTGCCTTACTGAGTAGAGTGATCATCCCATGACTGGAAGGTCAGTGGTTGGAGGCCCAACTCCCTCTGGTTATAATGGCAGTGTCTCCAGACAAAAACACTGAACCCCTAAGACTCATTTTTGGCAAAAAGTTAAAAGGATTTAACCAAGAAACTACAGAAGTACTGCACACTGAAGAAAGCATAGCACTAGGTAACAATGCTGCTGTGCTGATACAGTTTGTGTTGAAAATAAAGAGAATTTCTTTTGTGGATTTGGGTGTTCAACCCTTCCACCACTTAACGTGCATAGGTATACTGTAGCTTGATGGAATAATGGGTAATATTAAAGGTTTTATTTGTTGTGTAAGCCCCTAACTTTGTAATCTCCTGCTACCTGCCTCAAATGTTGTCACAGCATTCAATGGACATTGTCAGTTGTTACTGGGTCCATGATTATGGATGAGTAGGAAAGTTCTAAGGGAATTATTAAGGGTTTAAATACTAAGGTAACAACTTTTCCTCCTACATGAACTTTGTTTGTCTTTGTACATCAACAATGGTTAGGGTAACCCATAATGCTAACCCTATCTCCCTCTGTTTCTAACCTATTCTAACCTTCTTTGTCACCCTATGACATCACCAGGAATCCTTCTGCTCATCCACATACTTTTCTGTCATTTTTGGGCAGCACATCTGTCCTTACATTTTCCACCATGCTGCATTTTGCTGTAGAATGACAACAGTGTAAAACAAGATGCAACACATTTCTTGAGGTCTAAATTAGCCTTTGAACCTTTTGCAGATGATGGAGGATCCTTGACAGTGCCTTGTCTAGACTTGAGGCTGAATGAGATAGAAGAGCGATCCCTTTGTCTTGTCCCTCAGTCTAGATTCCAGACTAAAGATGATTAAGCATACTTCAGACTGTCACTCGTAACATTAAGGATGATTAAAGGTCCTTCTGGCTGTCACTGTGCAATAAAGGTGATTGAATGTCTGTGATTGTTTCTCTGCCTACACTCAAAGGTCTTGGGAAACAAAAATGTGTAATTTCTGTACTGATGAGCTAATTTCACTATACAGAGCAGGGAAAACGTGGCCTCCATTGGTGTCTGAGGATCAGCTTTTAAAGAGATGTTAGGTTTTGCTTGGTACCAGTTCACACACGCAACTAATCATTTTGCCACAGTGAACAGTTCTTTACTTAATCTTACCAGATTGACTGATTGTAAATGCAGAATAATTACACCATACACCAACACCCTAAATTGGCTATAAATTAGTGATAAAGGATCTGTAGGAGTCAGAAACTCTCAGGTCCTCAATCTAGTGTTACACACATTAGCTGACTTTTCTTTAAAGATGTATATTTTCTTTAGAAAAGTATATGTTCACACCTTGGACCTAATTTTCAGAGGGTGCAAGCCAAACAGGTTGAGAATGGCAAATGTGTTTAATGTCATCTATTCACTGCTCATGGTGTGTAGACTGGGTCAAATTCTGCAGCTATCGAAGCAAGAAAAGATGTCCTGAGTGGGTATTCAACTGCCTTGTTCAGACCAGAATTATAAAGACTCAAAAAGCAGAGGAAAAAGAATCTATTTAGATACTTTCCTTTTCCCTTTTTAAAAAATTAATTCTGTCCTAATTAAATCAAAACTGCCCAGTAGGCGTTTATCCAATTTTCTAAAAGCTTCATCAATAAACATATTTGACCACTGACATTTTATTGTATTGCAATTGTTCTTAAGTCTAATGAGGTAGGAGTTTTACTGTTTAGGCAAGAACTACATCAAATCAAGGTCAAGTAAATAACACTAGTAGCCTTGCAGCAAACACAAAGAATCACATGTATGCAACTGTTAGAAATTGTTCACCTCCGATGGGGAAGAAGCTAGAGCTAATGTAGGAGGTTGAGCAATATCAACTAGATTTGGTTGGGCTGGTAATGCTTTAGATTAAAGCCTGCAACTTACAGGGTAAGTTATTTACACGGTGTTGTTACTTGATATAACAGAGTAACAATATGTGCAAATACTTATATTGTAACTACTTTGTAACTACAGATAAGAAGAGGGTAAAGGGCTGGTCGAAAAGAGTTTCTGGGTTCGGGAGCACAGAATCTCCTCTCTCCTTTTTGTAGACGAAATGGTTCTGTTGGCCTTATCAGAGCATGACCATCAGCAAGCACTGGGACCATTTGCTGCAGAGTGTTGGCCAGAGCGTGGCTTAAAGCAGGCCCAGATTACCCCACTGCTGAAGAAACCTTCTCTTGATCCCTCCGTTGTGAGGAATTACCAACCTGTCTCTCTTCTTCAATTTCTGGCCAAGACAATGGAACGAGTAGTCTCCAATCAACTCTCACAATTTTGTTTACAAGAACAACTTCCTCAATGTCAACCAGTCGGCTTCAAAAGGCTTCACTCCACAGACACGGCACTCCTGACTGTCATGGAATCTGTTTGAGCCACAAAAGCCGCTGGTCAGTCTTCTCTCTTAATACTACTCGATCTGGAGCCTTTGACACTGAACCATCAGATCCTCTTGTCCACACTTTCTGACTTGGGCATCTCTGGATCCCTTCTAGCCTGGCTTTGGTCTTGCCTATCAAGATGAACCTTCAAGGTATCCTGAGAGGGGCATGTTTCTAACTCTCATAGCCTCTCTACCGGTGTGCATTAGGGTTCAGTTCTTGGCCCTCTTCTTTTTTTTTGTCTATACTACATCGCTGGGTTCTCTCATCCACTCACATGGCCTTTCCTATCACTTCAATGCTGATGACACAATGCTCCTCATGTCCTTTCCACAGGACGACTCCACTGTCTCATCACACATTTCTGCCTGTCTCTCAGACATCTCTGCCTGGATGAGAGAGAGACATCTTCAGCTCAACCTCTCCAAGACCAAAGTCCTATACTTCCCTGCCAGACCTTCGACGCAACACAACATCAGCACCAACATTGGATCTACATGCATGCAGATTTGCCCTCTACAACATCAGAAAGATCAGACCCTACCTCATGGAATATACAACCCAACTCATTGTACAGACGCTGGTTGTATCTCAATGCAGGTGTATCTCACCGCCCACAACGCAGGTGTATACACTACACAGTGCAATAAAAAAAATCAACCATTATTTAAAGATGTACAGAGATACTGCTGCAATCTCAAGCTGGTGTATTACAGAGTTTTGAAACTGTCTTTCAGTGAGTAGTATTTTATGTTTCTAAAAACATAAAGATACTTTAGCATGTATCTATGTGTGTTTGGCCACCTTTGTGCAAACAATCCAAATTGTGTCACTGATTATCCTTTAAAGGGCCACAACTGATGGGATACTGAAACAATCATAAAACACTGAGGGCACATGAGCTCATTCCACTGCCGCATCCAGAAATACAATCCTAAACTCTACACATAAGTTCTGTGCAGAAGCACAGATTAGTTTTCTGAGCCTGAGCTCATGTCAGATAGAAGGAGAGTAATAAGGTGTTCTGTGGTCAGCGAGGCCAAGTTTTAGCTTGTTTTCAGGAAAAATGGACATTGGGTTCCCTATGCCAACGATAAAAAAATCCTTCTCAGACTATAATCAGTCTGCAAAACTGCAAAAAACAGAATCTGTCCACCATAAAACTCTGTAAACAGAGTTTGTAGCTGTTAGCAGTTTCTGATTGCTATATTTACAGTAAATGAATGTGCTATTGTCTCTCAGTCAATCACTGATTTGTATGTAAGAACACTTGATGAAAATGTGATAACTCTAGATTGTGTTAGATCCGGTTTCCTTCCACAGTACAAAGCGGTTGTTGGTTTACTTTATAATTTTATAAGTCTTCACCTAATAATTTCTGACATGCTACATGTAGCACTTCCACTGGGAGTTGCTATTATTCTCTGGTATACAGTAGGCAAGTAGATCATGGTTCCTCCAGTCCAGTGAGCCAATCATCATCAACAAGCAGTCATGCAGAATTGCTGCAAAAGGCAATGCTTCATATTTTGAAAACCAACACCACTTCTGTGCACCTGCTAAAATGATGTATTTACTGAGCTTTGCAGGAACATGCAGGACACTGTGCAGCATGCTGCACAAAGCATGCAACTAGCCCAAGTACCATTAGCTAGTTGACATCAACATCAACATGTTTCACAGTAAATAGACTATGCATGCCAAAGCACTGCATCTATTTTATATTCATACGGGTACGTCATGGAGTGAAATCCATCAAAAGTGAAGCTATCACAACAGCTAGAGGCATCTTTGCTTTGTTAATGATTCCATAATTTTCATTTTGAGAAATAACAGCAATAAGTAGGTGTCACAGTCTTCCATTTATTTTGTGCCAAGATTAGGTAGAAAGAGATGTTGATGTTAAAGTTTGCCAAGGGAGCATCAGCCATGTCTACAGTGATGACGGGTGCTTTCATAAAGTGGCATATTAGATTTTTCTGGTGTTACATTTAGACTACTTCAACAGTTTGCTCAGATGGTATTGCCCTATCAATACCAGACAAGCTCTATCAGACGTTAGAAAACAGTGTATATTAGATGTTTTCTCCCTTTTAAAATGTAGAGTTGGGGAGATTTTAAATGTAAATAAATGAATATCAACACAACACAAAAAGGCTTATGTTATGTAAAATCCTCTTATAAAGTTTCATTTCTCAAACTTTGTAACTCTATACACATTTTTTTTTTTTTTTGAAAGGTAAAGGACAATAATAATAACTACTGATTAGTGGTAAAATCGGAATTGTTTGCGACATTTTGGTTTGTCCCTGTGCATTACTTCATTGCCATCATCACAATGGTAATATCTCTAGACTGAGCAATATTAGAAGAATAAGGAGACTGTCAGGCAAATTGTTTTATTATCAAATAGAGTTCCTGCAAATAAACTTGGTCATTAGTCTGAAGGCAATTTTGAGTAATATGGCTAACCCTAACTCTAACCCCTGACCCAAATTCTAATATTAACATGCTAACATGATCACACTTACTAAAGGCCTTTGCTGCCATAAAAACTCTTCCTAGGGACCAGGAACCTTTTGAGTAACTTAGTTTCTCTACCTGTTTCATCACTGGAGTTGATATCTCTAGTATAATATAATCTTCTTACTGGTTTGACCTTGCTGTGGAAATGCAAATCACAAAGCCCTTGAAAGAACTATAACCCCACAAAAGGTTAATTAAATTTAGTTCCTGGGAAAGTACCAGAATGTTAATGATTCTTAAACATTCTTTGCCCAATTTAGTTGCTGTTTATAAGTTGTTTTAGGACCACATGCATTGTTTAATAGGACATTGCTCTACCATTCTTGTAGGGAATCGTATGCACCGAATCATTGTTGTCACGGTTTAATGGTCAGATTAAACACACAATGAAGCAAGTTTCAACTATTCGACATCTGTTACACTATCTCAACTGTGTGGCACCACGGATGGCAGCCTCTGTGTTTTGGTGTGCTCCACTTTGACTTGTTTTGTGTTTTAATTCACTTTTCTGAATCACTTTCCTACAAAATGGACCAGCTGTCCCTGCTGCTGAACAAAAACAGGGACCTTTCTACGTCCTGTGTTTTGTGCTTCACAGAAACCTGGCTTTGGGATCTTATACAAGACTCTGTGCTACAGCTGAGGGAATTGTCTTTCCATCACGCACCAGGGTGAGTTATGACAATGACAAACCCTGGTTCACAGCTAAACTCAGATAGCTGAGGTCAGAGAAAGAGGCCACATTCAGAAGTAGAGACAAAGACAAATAGAGGCTAAGTACAGATTTCACTAACTACAAGCCTGAGGTTCTTAACTGTGACTGGCAATAAACTGTTTTCTGATTCTGAAAAGCCACTATCAATGACCAATTTCACGCACGACTATAAATGCATAGCTTGGCCTCTGCAAAGATCTATACATTATAAATGAATTTTTACAATGCTCACTCCTAGGACACTGTTAAGATCACACAAAGAACCAGCAATAGGTGGTTAAGAAGAGACTGGCTTTATGCCCAGAGGTCCTGATTGGAAATAGCTGTAGGTGTTTGTGACTGAATGGAAAAGAACAGGGTAATGCTAAAAAGTTTAGGGACAGGAAGCAGAAAGCTTAAGATGGCGGCAGCAGCTCAGCACCTCAGCAATCGGTACTCTGTAGTACTTCCTCCCTAAATTCTACCAACATGTACATTGTCCCACGAGACAAGATAAACCTTTGGACCATGTTTATAGTAACATCAAGCATGGGTATTGGGCAACACCTCTGCCACATCTGGGACAATGTGACCACATACACCTGTTTTTAACTCCAGCATATAAACATCTTGTCAACACAGTCAACCCAACTGCTAGAGATGACCAGAGGGAGTGTGTGAACAACTTCAGGACTGAATGGACACCGTTTGAGAAGGACAACATTAACACCTACACCTTGTCTGTACTGTTTTACATCATAAGCTGCACGGACATTGTCACCACTACCAAACAAACACAGGCATTCCTGAACAACAAGCCCTGGATTACCAGTGATGTTCACCTTTTGCTAAAGGCCCGAAATGCAGCGTTCCACTCAGGTAATACACAATAGTACAGTGAGGCCAGACCAAACCGGAAGAAAGGCATCAGGAATACAGATGGAGGATTGAATACCATTTTGAAAGCTCGGATCCCCGCCAAGCATGGCAAGGTCTACAATGCGTCACCAGGTATAACCTGAACAGGAGTCTGATCAGCAGAGAACCTTTAGCAGAGCAGCTCAATCACTTCTTCAGGGGCTTTGAGGTGTAAGCAGCGAGGACTACCGCTCTAGTTCCACCCACCGACAACCAGCCACTCATCCTGCAGCCTGCTGATGGGAGACGTGCCCTCCAGAACATCAGCACCAGGAAAGCAGTTGGCCCAGATGCAAATCTGGGACGGGTTCTCATAGACTGTGCTGCAGTTAGCTGAGGTATTTACTAAAATCTTATCTCTGTGGCAGTGCCGTGTTCCCACCTGCTTGAAGACCACTGTGAGGGAAATTTCCTACAAATGCAAAATGCTTGTTGATGCATTGTTTGAGACCAGAGCTTCATCAGGAAGCTTTCCTAACAGCGAACAACTAGGACATGAGTTGTCTCAGAGACTTGCTAATTAGATTCCTGACCACTGTGGATTCACCTGTATGTATGTTCTGTAAGGTTGATTTGCATTGAGTCATTCCTTTGTCCTTTTGTGTGAATTCCGCTGCTGAGATAAGTGGTTAAAAGACAACCATAACCTATAAACCTTGTCAATCTGAGTGGCCCACTCTGAGTCAACTGTTCTGCTGCTGTTTCTCCCTTTTGCTGATTAAACTCACCATAAGCATCACTTGTGAGCCATCTGTTGCCTCTTAACTTGCCTTACAGTTTTTGCCACGACAACCACAGCCATAGTGCCAGCTCCCAAGCAGGCTGTAGTGGCATCCCTAGATGATAACAGGCCAGTGGCATTAACACCTGTAATAATGAAATGCTTCAACAGGCTGGTGTTAAATCACATCAAGGCTGGGCTCCCATCCCCCTTGGATCCCTACCAGTACACATACAGGGGGAGTAGGTCAACTGATGATGCCACATCTATCACTTTGCACACTGTATTACACCACCTGGAACTACCGGGAACATATGCACCACCCTGAAACTGGGCACAGGAGCCCCACAAGGTTGTGTGCTGAGCCCCTTCCTTTACTCCGTGTAAACACATGACTACATCCCTTCACATAACACCAATGCTATCATCAATTTGCAGATGACACGAGAGTGGTGGTGCAGATTTATAAGAACGATGAGTCTGCTTACGGGGGGGGGGATAGTGCAGGGACTGTCATCAAAAAGACCAAAGAACTAATAATTTAAACTTAAACTTTAGGAAAAAGAAGCATGTACATACACCACTGTACATCAATGGCAAAGAAGTGAAAGGGGTAGCAAGCTTTAAATTCCTGGGTATTCAGCATCTGCTTGGGTCTTACTATCGCAGCACCATTGACAGCGTCCTGACACACGGCATCCTGGTGTGGTATGGGAGCAGTTCTGCAGCAGACAAAAAGGCTCTGCAGAAAATCATTAAGAACACTAATTCCCATCTCCAAGCACTGGATGAAATCTTCACTTTCCGCGCTCTGCAAAAAACCCGCAGCATCCTCAGAGACTCTTTCCATCCTGCCTGTCACTTTTTTGAACTGGTGCCCTCGGGTAAACGATACAGATCCACTAAACGTTCTCTACACGATTTTGCTGAACAGTTTTTACCCCAGAGCCATAAACATATGGCAATGACCTACTAAGAGAAATATGGACATTTTCTTAACTCAGCCTACCTCACTAAATGTATATCATGGCTATCCTTGCCCTACCCACTGCCAATTCCCTGAATCAGATGTATTTGGTCAATCAGCGGAGGGTAGTGTAGGGATAGTTGGAAACGACTAGCGCGCTGGTTCTATTCTAGGGTGTAAATAATGACGACCGCCTTCAAATCAATTCTCTACATCATACTTGAAAATTACCTGCATAATAGTAAATCATCCTCTCTCTTCCTTTCTTCACCACAGATACGATTTCTTGTCTTGTTAATTAGCTGCTTTGAGAGAAGTGGTGGAAAGCTTTTAGAGACACAGTTAGTTGCTCCAGTGCTCCTCAACTCCGAGGAGCAATCTGTTCCCATCAACAGAGGAACATGCTGTTATACCAACTGAATCTGTCAGGCTACTAATACTGTGTATAATAATTGAAAACATGTTTCAAATTATTTCTTTTAATAGGCCTACCTCAGTTCTTGTTTCACAGTACTCAAGATGACAATTGGGCACCGCAGTGCCATTAGTAAACGAGACTGATGCCCTTAAACGAATCATGGAATCATGGGGATGTAACAAACTGAGAGTGAGTATGGATGATGTTTAGTTGTAGGGGAGTGGTGAAAGCCAATTATCCCTGGAGGTGCTGTGGGTCTCACTCAGCCACGCGTGTATGATGGATTGAGACCAACCTAATTTCATTTACATATCCACCCGCAGAGATTATACTATTAGATTAGAAAACATTACAAAAAGCACCTCTGATCTTTCAACCTAAAGCATGTTGTGCAGATGATATGTGATAAGTAACATTTGACATCAGCCTTACACATTTACTAACTATTATGTAAATAAAAGCTGTGAAGTAAATGACACAGATGTAAGTCTGCAAGCACAGTTAATTAGGTTACACAGGCTTATCAGGCTTAGATAATGTGACCCCCTAATGAAATACTGGAATGTTGAAGCTAACTGTATCATATTTTACTGAAGCACACTGTTTTCTTGCTAGCAACTATAGTGTTTTGGTTTGCATGATGATGACAAATGATGACATCCTGCTAACTTCTTCTAAACTTGTACAATGTATCCACCCTCCTGTCAGACCTGTCTCTCTTCTTCCATTTCTGGCCAAGACCATGGAATAAGTAGTCTTCAATCAACTCTCAGACTTTGTTTCCAATAATAGCATCCTCAATGTCAACCAGTCTGGCTTCAAGAATGAGCACTCCTGATAGTCATGGAATCTCTGTGGGCTGCAAAAGCAGCCGGTCAGTCTTCTGTCTTAATCCTACCTACCTGGAGCCTTTGACACTGTGAACCATCAGATCCTCTTGTCCACACTCTCTGACTTGGGCATCTCTGGATGAGCTCTAGCCAGGCTTAAGTTTAACTTATCGGAATGAACCTTCAAGGTGTCCTGGCAGGGGCATGTTTCTAATGCTTGTAAGCTCTCTACCGGTGTGCAGCAGGGTTCAGTTCTTGGTTCTCTTCTTTTTTCTGTCTATACTACATCCCTGGGTTCTATCATCCGCTCACATTGCTTTTCCTATTACTGCTATGTTGATGACACACAGCTCTTTCTGTTCTTTCCACCCAATGACTCCACTGTCTCATCACGCATTTCTGTCTCTCTGACATCTCTGTTTGAGAGAGAGACATTTTCAGCTCAAGTTTTCCAAGACTGAATCTCTTGTCTTCCCAGCCAGACCTTCGACACAACCCAAGTTCAGCATAAACATTGTATCTACAGAGATTGTCCCCACTATGTCGGCCAGAAATCTGGGAGTTATTATCGACGACCAACTGAGATTTGAGGACCACATCTCCTCAGTCTCTAGGGGATGCAGATTTTCCCTCTACAACATCAGAATGATCAGACCTTACCTCATGGAATATACAACCGAACTCATTGTACAGATGTTGGTCGTATCTTCTCTTGATTACTGCAAGGGTTTGTTAATTGGGTTACCGGTATCCACAATCAAACCCTTGCAGATGATCCAAAATGAGGAAGCACACCTCATTTTTAACATCCTAAATGGACTAATGTCACACCCCTCTTCAGATCTCTACACTGAGTTCCTGTATCTGCCTGCATCAGGTTCAAAGCTCTGTCTCTCGCCTACAGGGTGATCACCTCAACAGCTCCCGTTTACCTCAGCTCCTTCATTCATGTCTACAAACCCTCCCGTCCACCGTCCGCTGCGCCCTGCCAAGGAATGATGTCTGGTGGTCTCAGTACCACACAGTCGACAACAAGCAAAACTTTCAACTCTCAACTCAGTGATCCCAGGATGGTGGAACGAGCTACCAAACCCTGAACGCGCAGCAACAATATTAAAAACAGCTGAAAATAGAACTCTTCTGCACCTTCTTATGCATTTAAATTTAGCAAATCCATTCTGCTCCTACTTGCACTTGGATCTCATGAAACGTAAACACTTTCTGATAGGACTTTGCTTTGATGTTTTCTCCTTGACTTAGATTTTTGCTTGCCTTGCACCTCACTTGTAAGTCTCTTTGGATAAATAGGCCTGCTAAATGATTAAATGTAATATAAACTGTAAATGTTCTCATTTGTTTAGGGTTTTTATTTCAATAGTTTTCTGTAGAATAATATAATGGTGCCTAAAAATGCCTGAAGGCTTTTATTTATTTTCGCTTTTAATTATTTAACATTAATATTGATGCATTACTCAACCATACTTGACTCAATCTTTACTTGCAAAACATATTTATTTATTTACTAGTTCTCAGAATGGCAGCATCCCGCTAATTAGTTTGTGAAACGATGTAAACTGTGGAGAAGTACCCTTTCACTGTTCATCTGCAGCAACATGAATCTGATGACTTCTGACACCACAGCTTAAGTCTTCATCATTACTGCTCTAATGAAGCTGTTCGTTCAACATAAGGCACTATCAGCTTTATAGTGGCATGTTAGATACTGAGGCTCAAGAGGGAAAGTCTACCAGGGCTTTATAAAGAAAGACATAAGAGGAATAATGAATTTATACACCATTGTACTGTAAAATCTAATGCAATCCAATACAGCAGCTCTGCCATGAATTCTCCTTTTACAATGTTGTTTACAATAAGTTAGAACTGTCAGAAAGGTCATAATTCTACTCTCAGTTTATTATCGAGGTCCGAGTGGTTAATGGGGTTGTACTGCAGTGCAGTAAATGAAAAGGTGGTTATAAATTTTGGCCACCCCTTTTTTAAATAAATGACGTGGCCAAAACATTAGAATGTAACATGTTAAACTTTCTTATGTCACCTATGTAAACGTTTGAGCTGAAACTGTTGCACATCGTAATACTCGAATGGCAGGCGATGAGTTGCCGTACTCATTCACAAGCACTAAGTTACAGTATGGTACATTAAGCTATAAGACACTTAGAGTGATTACTTGTATGAAGCACAAAGGGAGGCAGAAGAGAGGAAACAATGAAGGATTGCAGTAGCATAATGTATCATCCTACCTGCAGCTGTTTTAACTGGAACAGACTAGAGAGACAGGAGGTTATATCAGAGATAAACAACACTTTACACCCACACACTTGCTTAAAGGTACAGAAAATGTTGACTTGGAAACATACACCTCCACAAAAACACACACAGTGCACATGCACACATGCAGAAATGCAGGAATGAATCCATAAACATATGCATAACTTTTTCCCAACTCAAGAATGCACTTGTACACATTGTTTGTGTGTGTGTGTGTGTATTTGTCTCCTCAAAGATATAATATATGCACACAGTGCTTCACACCTTCTGTCTGTCTCCTCTCTCACACACCAGTGGTTGTCCTGGTTGTAGTTACAGTAGTTGTAGTTTTATTTTTATTTTTCAGTGTAGTTTAATGTTGGGTCTAGTTAATTGTGACCAGCCTGCATCAGTGAAATGTTTTTTTTTATTTTCCCCTTTTGGTTAATATAGCAGTTGCTTTTTCGTTATAACAATACTGCATGCTGGATAAAAGGATGCTTTGCGTCGTAATTTCAGTCCAGCCAGGTTGCTATTAGAATAAGCTGTTGCACTGTGCCAACAGATTGTTTCCTGATAAGAGAGTTACAAACACATTGCAAGTTAAAAAGGAAACTATATGTAAATATAGTATCCATACTGAAATTGACACCCAAGTGTAAAAGTAAAATAATACCTCCGGACCTACCTTAGCCAGGCACCTATTAGTAACCAATTTGTTATTATGTTTAATTTTTATTTCGTCTTCAACTAAAATTATTACTTAGATATTATTCTTTATTTCTTAGATTTTTGGAGATTGGGTTCGTTTCAGTTTTTCAGAGAAATCTAGTTTTATTTATTTTAGTCTGTATGTATTTGACATTTTTATTTGTTGAGTTAGTTTTAAAACATTTTTAAAGATATATTTGTTTATGCATTTCTTGTATTTCATTTCAGTTTTACTTTCAGGTATTTTAATACCTTGGCACTGCCTTACCAACTGAGCTACAGCCGCCCTCAAAAGAAAGAAAAGAATATTGTCAGGTAAATACCAATAACCAAAAGAAAGATTACATTTTGATTAAGAACTGAATGGAAATATTTTCTACTCTGAGTGTGTGTTTGTGTGTGTGTGTGTGTGTGTGTGTGTGTCCTATTCAATTTTAGCTTGGTCTTCTACTATTACTTATAGCTTTCTTGCAACAAATAATACTTTCAGAGCATTTTTACAAGAAGATTGCTTTAAAAATCATAAATAGTTATATTGATCATTCAGAATTGCATTTTCCTATTGGTGATTCAATAATCATTTCATTTTAAATGTATCGTTTCATTTTAAAACCTTTAATTAAGCTGGGGCTTGGTATGCAAGACTTGGTTAAACATCCACACTATAGCATCAGTGGTGCCAAATGACAGAGGTGGGATTTGAACCCAGCCCTCCTGGGATTTATAAGCCTCAATTTGGAGCTTTAGAACACTTGGCTATGCTATTTGTTGGTTTCTTATTCTCACTGTGTCTTTGCAAACCTAGTTTGATGCCTTTGTTGCATGCAAACGCTCATCATTAAGCAGTATGATGACAAACCATGGCAGTGGTATTTCAACCTACTGCTCCTAAAGCCTAATGTTTTAACCCAGTGCCTTCCATGGGGGTTTAACTGTTGCCAGCTGTTTATTTTAATGCTTCTGATTGTTAATATTCACACCAGAGCACTGTGCATTCATTTCTACTTTCTTTTTCTACAGCTTTTTGGGAAGATCTAGATTGGGATTTTTGCCAGATCTAGATTCAGACTATTGAGTTATAATGTGTAGACTGGCACTTGTGCCACTGCAGCTTTTAAGCAACTTACTTTGCACTGTGAGTGATTCATTCGTCAACCTTTTAGTTCCGTCCCAACCTTTAAACAAAGTCCGAGGATAGAAGGTTGTGATTACACATAGGACCATCTGCTTCCATTTTTAAAAGGTCAAGTAAGGATGTTGCTTTTCGATACAGTTGTACAGAAAGTAAAAGCTTTGCTGAAGAAGTGAATCAGTGCTTTGTCTAGATCTGCGAAATGCTGCGTGATTGAATTTATCAGTAGCTTAAAAGAAAATAAAGTGAGTGACCTCATCTAAAGGAATTAATGGCAGTCCTATCAGTGAGAGAGACCACTTTGATTGTCCTTTCAGCTTAGTGAATCAGTGCATGAGAACAGACCAAGGACTGGTAAAGCCTGTAGTGCCATTTATAACTTTTTATAGTATCATATGAATGTATGCTCTGTAAGCTAACACTGCTTTGTTATTCATCTGTAGTCCTAGGTCCTCTGCTTTCCCTCTCTGCTACGTTTTGGCCCAGACAAAGGCGATGCTGCAACGATTATTAGGGATGGGGATGTTAGGGATGTTTTGACTCTTTTGCTGTGAAAATGTCAACCCCCCCCCCAAACTTTGTCTCTTATTTAATGAATGGATTAAAACCAGCATATAGACAGAGCCAGTTATGCAGTTATCCTGCCAGTGTAAATCCAGGCATTCGGAACAATTGAAACCTATTAGATGTAATAAATGAAAACTATTGTGCTAATAAGTTTGCCTGATAATGTGATTCCCAATAATGGATTTAATTCATAAGCTACACCAAAGACGATCATATTGTGGTTTTAGTAATTCTGCTGTTTCTGACACATAAGTAATATGGACATTTTCATACCCACTGTGTACTGTAAATGTGCATATTGTGTTTTATGAAAATGAAAATAAGATGCATGTACCCTTCTGGATGTGAAAATCTCGACCCGTTGATCAGCTGAGCATGTAGTCAGTAAGATAATGACACAGACTGTAATGTACCTATTTACATTGAAGTAACATATTTTGTGTTGTGTTGTGACAGATGATGTTTGCTGATCATCACAAATTTACTCCTGTTTGAGAAAATGGAAGATTACACCACCTTAGTGGTGACTTTACATAGTCCACGTTAAAGTCACCACTAAGGAACTGAAATAGTCCACGTTAGACTGCCAGTCCTGGCAGCGGTAAGACAATGATAAATAAATCAGGAGTGAGATCCAGCACTCTGCACTTGGCTATATAGTCTGCCGTGGTAGCCGATTTACAGAGCCCAGGATGCTAAATCCAACCTGACAAGAGCCACATCAAACTTTTACAGCCTTGTAAGTGATCTGCTGCTGCACTGGGGGGCTGTTTTATTGGACAGATTAAAATTGCATGGTTCATAGTGAAATACACACACACCTCCCAATATTTCAGCGTAGAAATCATGCTGACAAAAAGCTTCTTCTTCCTGTCATACACCTCTTATGGCCACCCATCTCCCACTTCTCCACTCTTCTACTCTTAATCGTCTTGTTTTCTTTCCATCTGTACTTCACTTACACATCATTCACCTTAATTACTGCATTTCCTAACTAGACAATTCTTGGTGAATTTTCCAAATGATTCCTCTTGGGAGGCAGCAACAGCCATAATTAACCAGCATTAGTTCACCAGCGTGCAGGCAAAAAGTGGGACATCTACCATGGCTGCATCTGGAAATGGCTCTCTGGTTAATTATGCGGCAAAATCAGTCTCTCCCAAGAGGAAGTATTCATAAAATTACTCTTTCTATTTCTGCCTATTTCTTTTTTTTTTTTTTTTTTTTTTGCTTTAGGTTTTTCAATCACCCCTAAAAGGTGAATTATTCAAAATGCAATATGTACTGGCCAACTAAATATAAAGGGAACTACAACATGAGAAATCTGAATGTTAAACACTTCTTTTACTCTACAAATAATAAACCACGACTTAGTTGGGTTTAAAGAAACGAATTTGATTTGGTGCAAATGTGCTGGGAGCCATTTAACTGTACAGAAAAAAAACATCTCACCTTTGAGTACAGGTAGTTTTAAGTTTTTCCCCTTTTTAAAATGTATTTTCTTAATTCACTTTTACACCATGAAGTACAGTACACCATCAATACTTGGTTCATACCCCACTGTTTTAAATGCAACTCTGTTTTGCTTTACATTTTGTATATATGTGTGCGGTACATCAAATTCAACATCACCAAACATCACTGCTCTGCTTGCTGCTGTACTCATTGAACACTGAGTGTGGTTTGGTCGGTTTAATGCAGGTGTTGACAAACTTCTACATTTGCCATTTTGGCAAGAAGGAGGAAAAAAATTCTTGCAAAAATTAATTTAAGTAATTGAGCCCTTGATATACATTACAACTACATGACCTTGCAATTTAAAATAACAATGCAACATGTATCCCCTAAAATACCTGTAAATATTTGTGAATCACGTCAAGATTCACAGGACATTGGTTAATTTCATTCTTGCAATCACAACATTGCACATTCATTGACACGTTCAAAATCACCCCTCTGGATAGTCACCAGAGGGGCGATTCTCTGGAACAGTGTTGTCCAGCTCATAGCACTGCACACAACTAGTGGTGGTTTCAGCTATTTATCAATATTTTGTTCACCATTTTGAGTTTACAAAGTGTTTTTTTTTTTTTATATTCCATGTAAAGGCTTCATATTTACAATTGAATATAGGCTGGACCTAGACATACAACATATCTTTGACAAAGCCAGGGAGCCACTACAAAGGAGCTAAAGAGCCGCATTCAGCCTCGGAAGTCGCAGGTTGCTGAACCCTGGCTGTTATAATAAAATAAAATAAGTGGAATTTTCTCATGAAAAAATACAATTTTCAACTTGCTTCTTTCGCTTGTAGTTGTACTATGCATATGAATGGTATTAAACGTCTCCAGTGGGTGAAAATGTCTGTTTATTTTAGTGGAAAAATTCCTCCAAAAGACTTCATGTGAGGAAGCTTTTCACTTTAGATTGCACCTTCTGGAGAAGCAGGTAAACTATCAAACTATAACCACAAGTTAGAAATCATCTGAACTAGGATCAGAGAGATATTTTAAAATTTGAAAAGGAGAGGAAAACCAAAGGAACAAAACAACAAACACAACTCATGCAGCCTAATGAAGAAAGTTGCCAAACTGATATTGTTCCATGAATTTGCATTAAGTAATACATTTTTTCTTTGTGAATTTGGGATTTTTTTTCCATAACTGCATTAAACTGACGTAGTTTCATGTCTGCCTAGACTGGCAACTGAGCTGGTATACAAAGAGGGAATTCAAAATTATACTCCTATGGGAGAGAATGCAGGTAAAAATAGAACAACGAAGAACTATTTGAGTGCTTGAGATCTTTGGTTGCTGGCGGTTGTGTTATAGACAGCTGTCATCTCATAGTGTTGCTGTATATGGGGACTGACTGACTGCTGTGCAGTGCCTAAGGTAGCTGCTTTCTTTGCTCTTGCGCCGCTGTGTCACTGCTGCTTCTGATTTGTGGAGAGTCTTAATGTCACTTAATGAAGATCAGCAGAACTTCTCATTTCCAATCGCCGCTTGAGTTTGATTTACAAGTGTCTCCTTGAGGGAGCGTCACGGTTACTGGATAAATGCATGTTGAAGGCGTGCAGAAGCCGCACTATTTCTGTCCACTCATACCCTGTCTGACAAGATGGAATCACTTACAAAAAGTACATATTTCATCTGCAGACTATCAGATTTGCAGAATAAACCTAGATTTCCCATGAATCTGCTCCTTTATTATCACAGTCAGAAAGCTGTTCATTGCCAGGCACAGTTACAAGCACTTAATACACTAAGTAAACTAGTACAAATAGACTAACACTGGTTAAGGGTCATTCTTCTCTTATTCTCCATTCAAAGAAGAAGAAGAAAAGTTGGGGCTGAAAAACCTGCAATTGTCTGCTGACTTTTAAGTACCAATGTAGCGTTTGCTTTGTTGTAAAGTCAAACACATAATATTAAAAGTTTTAATAAAAGATGTCAAGCAGCTTTCCAACTAAGGATTTGCAGAAATAAGATGGACACTCTATAAGGAGATGGGCCAAACTTTCACTTTTACGCATTTAGCTGCATTAATGCGTATGAATATGGTAAATTTGAATTGCAGATGAAAGTTCATAAAAAGTCATTTTTAAATGTTTTAAAGAAAAATATATCTAGGACAGAAAATGGAAACAAAACAAAAAGTAAGCACAACCTTTTAAACTTTTGACACATTAAGCAGCTCACCCTGGGGAGCTGATGAAAGCATGTCACGTGCAGAAAAAGGATGATGATGATGAAACACCGAATGTTCTCATGAAATGCTCTGCAGGCTTGTGCTAGGTGTCACATACCCAGCAAGTTTTTTTATTTAGTATTTTTTATTTTTTTTTTTATCTCTTAAAATGACTCTTGGTACTGGGTGTACAGAGCTTTAGAGCCTTTTTGTGTGTGCTTACACTTCAAGACTTTTAGAGGTTACTTCCACACATCTATCAATCACAAGTCAGGAGTTTCTTGCTGCTTATAGTGTTTGTTTGTTTTTTCTAGAAATAGGTGGAAAGCAGGAAAAAGCTCACTAATAATTAGCTAATACTGAGTCGGCATACTGCATAGCTACCTGTGGGATGTACCAGCTAACATTAGTGCATGCTGAGACAAGTTTACTGTGGTTTAATAAAAACATGTTAATAGGCTTTATCAGTTGGTGTATTTGTATTCATTGAAGCTGTACGTGTCACAAACCCACATTTTTAATTAAGGCTGAATGAAATGAATAGAAACTATAAATTTGCTCATTTTGAGTTTTATCCCAGCAACATGTTCAACACTAACGGTTGCATCACCTCTTTTTTTTTTATCAATTGCCTGTAAGCATTAGGGAACCAAGGAGGCCAGTGCCCTGTTTTTAAATTCTTGCCTGATATAGATATAGGATTTTGACTGGCCAACACTTGGGGCTTTTGCATACAGATTCAATACAGATTTTTTTTTTTAATATAATTCAATATTTGGTGGTACTTGATGGGAAAATAATAATTTTCTGTTTTCTGCCCATCTGACCTGTTGCCTCCACACCAGCTTTCTGCTGTTCTTCCACCAGCAGCACTGGTTAAAGGCTGGGATTATTCCAAGTTTAATATCCCATTTTATAATTTTCATCATCCATACCGCCTGCATCTCCTCAGAAGGAATCGTATTTTCAAAACTCATCTGGATCGAGGAACAAACATTCAGCTTAGGCGTTGAAGAGTTAACATTAGTCAAAGGGTTAAAAGTGACAAGTGCTCACAGATTAGTCCCTTCAGAATTTTTCAGAGTTTTATTTTTATTTGTATTTTTTTTCATTTGTTGATTGTTGCAGCCTAAAATGCCTGATGTCACTACAGATTTTATATAAAAAGTTGTGATGCTTGTTGCACTGCTTTTTTTGATTCCAACCCTGTTTCCCATTGCTTTTGAGACGTGTTGTTGGCATCAAGAAATTTATGCAAAATCCAAGCTTTTCTATAAACGACCGCACATAACGTGTGTATAATGAACATTAAAGGATCCGAAATTGTCCATACACCTGAGGGAGGTGAGTGTTGGGTTGGCACAAAGAAAACTTTTACATTACTGTTAGTAATTTCATCCTTTCATAATATAAAGATACTTAGTGCAGATCATTAATTGGTCATCATGTGTCTGTTCTATGTATTACACTGGATTCTAATTCTAGTAAAGTTGTTTCCTTTCACTGGAGATGCCTTCTTGTTTGAAGTTTTTACCAATGACTTTTCAGGGCTTTTGTTATCAGGGTGTGATAAACCATGTGAGAGGAATGTAAATGCCAGGATGCAGTGTGCACACACACGCTCTCCTTCGGCTTTAACCAGATAAGTTGGACGAAGGCAATCCATACATGCACTGATACAAAGTAGCTCACATGAAGGCACATGGCCCCTCTTAGTCTCACTACAGTACGCACAAAAAGATTAGTTGTTCCAATGGGAAGACGGATTGGATCAAAGGACGAGAAAGCAAACCGGGCCTGTCTTTGATTGGGGCTTACTGTGGGCCGTGCCTGATCTTTGCATAGCTGATTTACACCAGTTGATCATATAAAAACCCACAGTGCCAACGTAAAATGAAATTCTCGTAAATTTTCCATAGTGAAACAGGGATCTATAGGGTGGTTTGTGTCTTCTGCCTTTGTCTTGTTCACCGGGGGTTGTCTCGGTAAACAATCGGGACTAACAGGACCAGCTTTCTGTACCTTGCTTTACGTTTTTCTCATCAATACAATATCTGTATGCTGTTCTTACCGAAGCTACAATCTGCCTTGCTGGAACAGGGTGCTTGCTGTGGGCCATGTCTTTGCAGTCGGGGTCTGCTACAGCCCTCAGCAACTCTTCTGGGTTACCTTAGTATTCAGCATTTGACATACAGTTGTAGTGGTTGATGGATGAGTTTATTCTATTTCAGGCATTTTGTAAATCATTTTTATTGTATTGTCCGCAATAACCCTACAGGCACTAAAACTGGAATTTGCTCTGCTCATGACTCCAAAAACGAATGAAATCAGATCAGATAGACACCCATCTCTACTGGGTTACACGTTTCATCTTTTCTTAGGTGCTTTATTTTTTAACGAACATCTCTTCATCTGTTTCAAGTCAGCGTATCTTGTTCCACAAATATCTGCATTAGTACTACTTAGTGTAACCCAGTGAACACTACCCACCAGGAGCCCTAGTAGGTGAAAACATCTTTCCAAGTTGCTGTTAGCTGTGTGTTAGCTGTGTGTTAGCTGTGTGGCTCACTGTCTTTATTCACACACTTTGTAACTAGAATCTGTTAGAAATTCCCACATTTGCCATATGCAATAGACGTGTTGCTTCACTTTGCACTCACATATCATCTAGGATAGCTTCTTACTTTTACATGGTTATTCCTCTTAGTTTCAGATCCCAGAACATTGACGCTTTGAAATGCTCCGGTGAACTTGTTGTCTGGTTTTCCCTTGTCACTTGTCAGGCAGAGGGTGGACGCAGCAGGAGGGCAAACACAGAAATCTGATTGGACACCACAAGGGCCAGGTTGACTGTTAAGAATGCAGCTGTTGCAAAGTTTCGACATGCTTGTCAACATGCTTTTAACCACCAACACATCAGATAAGCATTTCTGGTTATAGAATCACAAGTAATGAACAGAGATTAGTTTCTTTTACTTTGTGTTACTTTCATTTATTCCTTGCTCCTATCAGCTAATTTCCAACATTGAGTGACGTGCCCCTTTTTAAACCCTGCCTCCCTCTGCCTATATGTGATGAGTTTTAATTGATATTTGCCTCGTACAACATCTTATATGCTTTCATTTGCTGTATTTTCACTGTGTTCAACACGACACATACTCACACATACACACAGAAAACATCCTCGTGGCCAATAGAAAACCTGATGAGCTGTAGAGGTCAGTTTCTAGCTTCACATCCACAAACACTCACATTCTCTACCTCGGAGGCGGAATTGGACTGACTATTCCCATCTTATTTGACCCCATCACTGTAGCTATAACCTACAAGGCAAACACAATAGACCACCATGACATTGACCATCCATTACAAGAGCTCTGCTTTCCTATGGATGCACATTTAGGTCCCTTAAGGGGTGAATGCCTTGGTTCACTAAGTGCTTCATACGCTGCCACACCGGACAAAAAAACCCCTTAAGCTTTATAGTATAAACACAGTACCGCTAATACTACTGCTGCTGCTGCTGCATGCTTCAAGTGAGGCTTTCCACTGTTTATTTGTATGTGTTTATGTATGTATTCATGTGCTGTCATTATCTTTCATCATCTTCCATCTTCTTCTTGACACGTGAGTTTGCTGACACATGATGTGGGGCTGGTTAACAGTATAAAGGAACGCTTACCCCTCTGGCAAAGAGGCAGAGTTCAAACTAGTAAGACAGAACTTTCCTTGTCAAGTCCAGTCAAGTCACATTTATGTTTAAAGTGCTTTTAACAAATCAACTTCATCATGAAGCACTGTATAGAGAAAAAGGATGCAAAGGTCAATAGAGTGCTGTACAAACGAGTCCTGAAAAACAGACATCAGTTAGGATTTTTGCACTTTTCTTTCCCTCGTTCCAAAGTCTATGGGTTTAAAAAAGCAAACAAACAGACTCCTGTGGGTGAATAGAGTTCATTTAGTCATATAGTTAGATAATTACCAAGATGGGCTTATTGAAGAGGTCACAAAGAGGACAAGAAGTCTCAGGGTTTCATGTTTAGATGACTGCTTAAGATCACAGGAGGCACTTTGTTGTTACAAGGCCCAAAGCAACGTAGTAGATAGTGAGTCCTGGGGTCACAAGATCTACAAGAAGGTGCAATGAAAGGGTTTTATTGTTTCACAACTGACATTGAGCGATAAAAAGGGACAAGAATGAATGGTTTCTTCATTCATGTTTTGTGAGAGTGGTTCCTTTCTTAGAAGGGGTTTGAGAGATACAAGTCAGAAGAAGACACCAACATCCATGTGTTCTTCTCCCTGCTGGCATGTATTAAACTGAGATGGTTCATCATGCTGAGTTCTGTCAACAATTCCAACACTTGACTAAGGAAGAGGGTAAAACTTTCTATCACACTCCTCTACTCTACATCAACTAGTTTTACTTACGAGCACTAGATAGATCAAGTCAAGATTCTAGCTTTACAGTGGACCTAAAAAAGACAAAAGAAAAAAGAAATCTCGTCCCCACAGTACTCCACAGTGTAAGCCATCACTGTGATTGCCTAATGTCCTATACTGTACTGTGTGTCCACTGCAGAATCACTCTCTTCTCTTCAGATCATGATTAATGCTTCCCAGAACTGTACTAGAAAACCAAACTATTTATCATTTGCATATTTTAACCAATGATAAGCTCATATTTTACCCAGAAATGTCACCATTAAAACTTAACACATAAAAAGTTCAGGTTTCAGTCTTGGACGTCTTGGACTCAACATTCATCCAATTTTTTTTTTTTTATTCTTACCGGAATTATTAGAAATATCTTACTTTGATTTGTATGTTTGATTCCTTCAATGAAAACCACACAAAACATTTTATTTTACAAAAATGTATTTTGTTTCCTTTCTGCACCTTGACATATGTGGTGCCCTTTGCTAGCTCACCCACAGTGCTCTCTCTCTCTCTCTCTCTCTGGGCACGTCCTACTGCTGCTTTTTATTCAATACTCTGGTGGGAATCCACGTTTGACAGCACAACTTCTCTGATTTGTAGAATCCCTGGGATGTGCAGAAGAAGGTACGTACGTGCCCCCGGCTAAAGGTGACAATGCCTTCTTCCTGTATGATTCTACTAGAGCTTATTATTAATTGAGCATTACATGAACCAACATAAAGTATCTGTATTAAAGGTGTTTCATGTTGAACTCTTCCTTTCTAGCCCATAGTATACATCAATTTAGATTTAACACAAACATTACCTGAAGTTCTGACAAAAATTTAAAGGATCCAGTCTATCAATCATATTACTCTTTCAACCAAGGACTTGCTGCCTTCTATAATAATGACAATGTCATTTCTACGTTTTCTAATAGTGGATGTCAGAAGTGGTTGACATCTCAGTTTATCTCCTCTCTGGGAATGTTTTCATCCCAATAAATGTGTTTGGTGCTTAGTGGGACTCAGGCAAACTACAGTTTTATTATTTTGTCTTGATCCAATTTTCAGTCGAATGATCAGAGTCTCCCCTGGGCAAGTGTTCTCTCTCTCAGCCTGTTTGGTAATATACAACACCTTTTCTCTGACCCTGACAGACCTGTAGCGCTGCTCTTGAGATAGTGATAAAGTGAGGAGGTCTATTAACACCAAGCGCAAAAATGGAGGGTTTAAGGCCCAACCCAAATATTAAACACATGCATGAAGAATTGTGTAACCGTACACACAGACTCACAAATGCATAGCAAGAAGGTAAAGCTTGTAAAGAAAATTAGGGAGAGGTCACTATGGACATAAGTATTCAGTCACACTCGTGGTTACTACATTTCTGACTCATATGGATTATCTTCTATTCCCCTGCTTAGCGACAGATGCATCTTCCTTTGCTTTCTCCATTTTTGTGTCTCCATTTTTTTCTTCTATCCTCTCTCATTGCTTCTGTTTCCTCTCAGTTCTGTCCTTTCTCCATTATGTCTTGATTGTTTGCCAGCAACTGTTGATTCATCGCATCCTCCAGGATGATGTAGCTGTCATTTAGACAATCCCTGAAACCCTTTCTCAAAATGAAACTATTACTGGAATAAAAAGCAACAACAGCACCAAAACACATTTCTGTAAAATCTGGCTACAGCTGGGCGAACACTGAAGTAAGGCTTTTAGAAATTAATCACCATCTGTTTTGTAATCTTTCTGTCAGTTATTTTCATCTCCAGGTTCAAGAAGGATTTCAGAGCACCGCAATCATACACGCAGTGAGCTACACTGATCGGCAACATCACCAACTTCTTCTGCTGGTCTTAATGTTGAGGCTGATTGGTGTATAAAGTGCTTGTGTCATCCAACTACCAAGTCCATTTTGGCTGATTAAAAATGAGGCATGCTGCAGCATTTTGAATCATCTGCAAGGGTTTGATTTTGCATGGAAAAGACAGGAAGAGCATAGCCGTGAAAGGAAAAGCCTTGTGAGCAGGTGATAAAACCCACAGATGTAGTATAGATAGAAAAAAGAGGAGGACCAAGAAGTGAGCACACAGGTAGAGATGCTAGGAGAGTTAGAAACATGCCCCTGCCAGGATACCTTGAAGGTTCATCCCGATAAGTTAGACTGAAGCCAGGTTGGAGCTCATCCAGAGATGCCCATCAGAGAGTGTCGACAAGAGCACAGTGTCACAGGCTGCAAAAAGATCCAGTAGGATTAAGACAGAAAATTGACCTGCGGTTTTTGCAGCTCGCAGTTTCCACGACCGTCCAGAGTGCCGATCTGTGCAGTGACCACTCTTGAAGTCTTTTAAGTGAAGACCACTTGTTCCATGGTCTTGGCCATAAATGGAACAAAGAAATGGGTCTGCAATTCTCCAGATGGGAGGGGACAAGAGAAGGCTTCTTAAGCAGCCGGGTAATACAAATAAAAATATATTCATTTTAGGCTCTTCAGACTAACTTATTCTAGCGCAAATCATTCCTATGCACCAATTTGTCGTGTGTAAAACACTAAATATTTCATTTTTATGATGACTTATATTGGCTGAGAGCTTTGAACGCAGGTAAATGCTGTAAAGAATATGATGTGAGAAAAGGAGAATCGTGCATACAGACACTCCTAGAATCAATCACACACACGAAAAGGGACATTTTCGGGAATTTCTTAAACGTTATCATTTGGTTTTTGTTACAGTCATAAAAATGATCAGGTGTTATCTGTGTTTACAATAAATGCAGAAAAAACTGACCGTGTGTGTGTGTGTGTTTGAGCATCTTAAAAGAAAGAGATGCATCTGCAGCTGGAGGCTCTGTTGTTTGGTAATAGTTACCTCCTGCAGAGGCTGCTGTTTTGCAGGGGTTGATGGGACCAACTGCTGAGTTGTGCCCATAAACCAATTAAATGTGTCAACACTGGCAGCCAGTCCAGATAAAACACTTATTTAGACCTTGAGTCTGTGAAAATCTCCAGTGACAACAAAAACATGTTTTGCTGAAAATCCTTATAAAACATCATTGACAAGCTTGGTGCTTTGGGTTCTGTGTGTTTTATGTTTGCTTTCAGAAACTACAATTTAATTAATATAGTAAAAAAGTGGTCATTTATTTTCCATTAGAAAACAAAGAAGTGAAAAACGCTGAAAAAAAGCATTTCCATTTTCTTCCTTTGTGTCCCACATCAGAGAAATGCAATGCAACACTGGCACCAACAAGTTGTACATTTTCAAGAATACAACTTGAGTTCCCTCAGAATGAAAATATAGGTTGTTCTAATTGTTTTTCAGGTGTGAGTGGGACAGTGAAATCCCATATCAAATTAAGACTTTATTGTGTTTTACTGTTTGGACAGATCAACAACGACAATGATAGTGAGTTGTGTAGTGATGCTTTTGTCCTGGTCCTTGAGGTTCTTGAAGGACTTTGTTTGTATGTCTGAAACATGGTTACAACGTATCAGATTTTAAAAGTATTGTAACATATATTGTATAACTAAAAATAAGCAGGCAGCTTTTGAGAATGTATTAGCTGGTTTAGAGTGGGATCACTGATTATCTTTTTATGCCGTAGTATGTTTACTAATATTAATTTTAGGTAATACTAAAATCACCTTGGTTTAATGTCAATTAAAGTAAAAAAAGAAATTGATTTAATTGATTCATATCAAATAAATAAAACATACTACAAAGATATAACCAGTCCTTATTGCATTATTGCAATAAGGAATAATAGTGTTTTTAGGTTGGTGTGATCTCAGTTGAAAGAATTGTGGGATATTCTTACAAAAAACTGAATAAGTATGACAGCAGAACAGCTCTGCTTGACAAAAATATTACTTGCATTAGTGGTTTCCTCTGATAGGTAGTTAAGCAGTAGTTAAGCCTGTTAGTTAGGTGGCCTGGTAGCTCAATGGGTAGAGCGGCAGGATGTTGGATGTACAGAAGCTGGGCGATCAAATCCCAGCCCAACCACCTGGTGTGTCCCTGAGCAAGACACTCAGTGTTTGTAATGTGTGTCCAATATGTATAGGTGCTCAATGACTATAAAGGTTGTTCTTCTTCTACTCGCCTAACATTCAAATTGCCTTATAGCATTTTGCATAATGTGGAGAAAAGTGCCAATGGAGAAATATGTTGGCAGAAATCTTTGGACGTGATTTAGGCAGCTTGTCGTCATGAGTGAATATCAAATCAAAATTAATATTTCTTAATTCGATGTTTGTTCAGTTCAGAAAAAATGCGCTTTATGCGTCCAGCAGTTAGTTTGGCGCATGTGTCAACATGTGTTTGTGTCAATTTGAATTTAACTTGACGTTCATTCTTTAGATTTTGGGTTAGAACTAAATCACGATGGTGATGCTTTTTGACTATTTATATTAGCTTTTAAGACTTGAAGAGTGAAACAGTATTCTGCTGCTATGTGTAACGAATAGAGATAGTTCTCTGTCATTAGGTTTTCATTTATTTTCAACATACTAATACTTAGTTGTATACAAAGTGTATGTGTACAGTCATGGAGTTTCTTTACTACAAAAGTGATGGATGGCAAATGCCTCAAGCTCCCATTGACTTTTTACTGCTGTACTTCACAATGTCACACTTGTGCTTCACCGTGTGACATTAGAGCCCTTCATATTCAGTGTCAGACCCTTCCAGCCTGCTGCAATGTTGGAGGTACAAGTGTCTGTGTGTGTGTGTGTGTGTGTGTGTGTGTGTGTGAGAGAGCTTTAATGCTATGTGTCACTATGTTTCATTTCCTGCATTCTACCTGCTTTTATGCTAGTGCATGTTTGTCCTCAACAATGCCAGATCCAGTGCAGCTTATCAGCTCTCTAACCCCAGATCAGACATGGAAGTCAAAGGGAGCTCTTCGGCGTATGACTGCTCACCCCTACTGCTGAGTTCACAGCAGTCTCTGCTGCTGGAGATGCTTAAAATGTGACTGTGGGCTATTTAGCTCAGTGAAAGAGATTACAAACACTGGTGTAGCTGTGGATGCTTAAGATACTGTTTTTAATACAGTTTAGCTGTGGATACTACTGGTAGTCTTGCTGACATGTTGCTGTGAGACGTAACCCTCGAGCAAATTTTAATACACTGACAGAGAGATGGCTCTGTTATGTAGCCAGACATCTTTTATAAATAGGTAGAACAAAATAACAAACTCCTGTCAGTCGGGGTGTAACAACTCTGTTGTACATACGCAATTCAGAGCTTCAATCATGATATTGTTAATCAAGTAAGAATGAAATGAAATACATGCATAGGTATGTAAAAAGCAAACTATTTTCAGACATTGGTTTCTTAGTTTTTTTTTTTTATTTCTATGTAAATTACACTGTAAATTACTCATTCACATTATAAATGTGAATAGGTCGTGATGACTGCTCAGACCTGGTTGGTCTTGGTCAGTGCCAGTCTGGCCGTTGGATAAGAATTTGTTTAGTTTGTTCTGGGTAAAGATTCAAGTATTTATTCTTTAGACCCAGTCACTGTCATTCTCACAAAGATTTTTTGTTTGGTTGTTTATAACCGATATTGCCAACTGATAACTTTACAACTGAGGCAGAGCTACAGCTTTACCTGAACATAGCATTGTTCTACAGTTATTTTACCTTCATTTGTCTCTGCACACTCTATATTCCACATTGTCCTCACCTTTAGAGTCATGTTTTTGTTGCTTTTTTTTCGTCTTTTATTCTGTTCCTTTACGCACAAATTGTTAAGTTAAAAATTCCCAGTTGGGAAAGTTGCAATATTTGTATTGGATTTGAGTTTTTTTTTTTTTTTTTCTATCTCCAGAACCGTACAATTGTTCCCAAATAGTCTTGTGTGCTTTGGGTTTCTGCTTTGTCAGAAACTAGAAATCTGTGATAGTTGGTGGAAATAGTCTTTATGTGTGAGCTTCCCCGTGTTCTCTTTGAAATAAAACCTCTGCTTAACCAGAGTCAATTGTACCAAAGTACAATTAGACTTGTAGCCGGACATCAAGCCATGTTTAAATGTTTTCACAGGAACCTATTTGTTTTTATAGTTTAGGACAAAGGGATACGTTTATTTATTTATTCATTTTTTTTATTTTAGGAAAATCAACATGTCCACATTTTCTGGCAGCAGTTCTGATCTTTGACGATTCTCAGTGCGTGTTTCAAAGTCCTATTTAATACTAATTTCTACATAAATGTACCTGTCTGTTGACATTAGTTTCTGCATCTCAAGCTAATTGAAATCCCTATTGGTCTATAAGAATTAGAGGAAATATGGAATAGTTTTATTTATTTCTAATTTGTTTCATACCAAAAACTACCCAAATGGTACTAGTACAAATAATAGTAGGCCGAATGACGGCAAGCCAACCATTTTAATCAGCAAGTACCACAACTGGGAGTAAATTTGCCCAATCTGGTAATAAACTATAATCTATCCACACAGACAGCCTAACTAGTTAAGAAGCAGCATGAGCTACAGTACTGCAGGTTGTAGTAGTAACATTTGTTTCTTAATGAGACACATCCCAGTTAGACTGCAGACTTATAATATAACCTGATGACAGAACAGTGATTAAATGAAATAAATGAAGTGGATGAAGGTGCCTCTGTGCTGCATCAGGTTTCATGGGACCCGTTGTCCTATACACGTTATAGTTGTCTTTTCTCCTGATCCCCTCTATGATTGCCCTCATCTCCCCTTTCCCTCCCTCTTTCCCTGGCTACCGAACAGCAATGCAACACATTAAATAGCCTCAAGTGGGAAACGGCTAACAAGACTCATCCGCTATTGGCTGCCTACCAATAGAAGCTTATGTATGGCATAAGACTGGCTAGAAGGAGAGAGAGGGAGATTAAAGTGGTATTCAGCTAAACCACTGGTCCGCTGTTGATTTAAATGGAGGGAGAAAGAGGTAAAAGAACTGCAGACAGAAGGAGATGGAACACGAACGTATTAGGGAAATAAACAGTTAGTTGGAGAAGGGAAGGTCAGGGATGCAGACACTGTAAGCACTGCAGAGGTCCCATCTTGCCTTAGGGCTGCCTAATAAAAGTGTATGTAAAGTTTCGAAGTTGGGACTACATGAAAATAAAGCCTTAAACTGTGGTGGAAGAAGTGGTTGGATGATTTCAGTAAAACTATCATTATTACTGTGAAGGATCACTCATGTAAAGATCCTGCATTCAAAATGTTACTTAGGTAAAAATGCATGTGTCAGATCCAAAAATACTTGAAGTACAAAAAGTAAAAGTATTCATTATGTGGAGTGTTTCACTTTATTGGTTCTCTATAGGTAAATTACTTTTTAGACAGTGGCCTTGGCCATCTTTGGAAAATCTCAGGCCACCCCAAATCTGACTGTGCTGCCACCTATTATTAATTCCCCATTTGTGTGCTAATGTTATCAATAATAATTTGTCCTATTTCTGATAGTTTTGCTGACTAAGTCAGAAGTTAGTGTTATCTTAACTGGTCAATTTTATTTTCTAAGCAGTAGCCCCCTATTGAAAGCAACAGAAGCTCACTTCCAACAGTAAAAGACAAAAATAAAAAAAAAAAGGTTATGCTATTATGGTATAAAGTCAAAATGGTGAGATAAAAGGCCAAACTTATAAGATTAGTAAAAAGTTGGACTTTTCAAGATGGACTTCTCTTCGTGCGACCCCATAAAAATCATCCCACTTTGCATTTTGTGCAGGTGCAGCAGTGAAACATAACATGTCAGTCACCTCATGTACAGAAAATGCCACCCAGAAGTTAAAGTTAAACCATAGAAAGTTTTATACTCCCCAAAATAATGCAAAAACAATGCAAAAATAAAGTATTTCATGACTGAGACTGCAGTTATATGTGCATAGTTATAAACATTAATATTCATTTGAATTTGGAAACCATTCAGAATCATACAGTAGTTGTACAGAAACCCATCAGAATCCTGTAAACGATTAAAAAAAAAAAAGTGCTACAGATGCTCAGCATATTAGTCAAATTAAAGCTAAATCTAGTCTTCACACTTCCTCACATGTACTGGCCAGATTTAGCAGAAGTGTTTGAAAACATAAAGCTTTTTGATTAATTGAGAGTTTCCTGAGGTCATTGTAAGTTACAGTTGGCAGCCTCTGCTTAAATTTAAATCCATCTCAGCCAGCCCAGACTCTATAAACAGAATCATAGAAAGCATTCTGGAGAGTAAGGGCAGTACTGCTGAGGATGATTCCGGTGGGACTGAAATGGGGGCAACAGTAGCCTCAGGGTTATGAACCCAGGCTTATGTCAAGAGCATCACTGGTTTAAATGCTTAGAACATCTGGAAGAAGCTGGTGAAGAGTGTTGCTGTCCCTCCTTAAAATAACTGCCCTTGAGCAAAGCCCTTTACACCAGGTTAGCGAAATGGAATTGAAGCAAATCTTTACTCTGAAACATCCCGAAGATATAAAATCATAACCAAAACCAGGCTGGTTAAAATATAATAAAAATATATGTAAATGCATAAATATATACAAAACACAAGACGAGTTTACACCATTAAGGCTTGACTCATAAATCAGTAAACATCACAACATCAAGTGGATTTAGAATGTAAAATAAAATTACTCCAACCCACAACATTTAGGGAAATAAAATAAAACTACTACATACAGGGAGTTTTCCCAGGATTCTCTCGGGCAGCTCTGCTGTTGCCATCTCTCTTGTACCTGCCTGGAGGGATTTAATGCTCCGCTTTTCACAAACAGTACATAAGATGTGGGGAAGAATATTACAGGTACATAAATAGTTCATGGCCGAGGTTTAAACTGTGCTTTAGGTAAAAGTAGGTGGCTTACTTTCTAGCTCTGCTGTATCTAAGGGCAAAGGGAATCTTTGGAGTCCTATGGCAGAGGGCTGTTTTAAATGGGAGGAATTTTACTTAAGGTCAATTTTCCACCACAGGAACTTTACCCAGGGAACAGGAAATAGAATATCATTTTAGTTCTGGGGCTGTAGTTCCACCTTTTGGACTTGGTTGGAGGTACTGCTTTCTGTCCATGAACTATCAGCACTGGCCTGCAGTGCTAATCATTGCAGTCTGGTCAAATATCTAGTGTGATGTTACTTACTTACTTACTTAAAAGTGAGCATCTTAAAGCTTTGGTACATCAAGCTAAAGCTTTGACCCTGTTGTTCTAATGCAAATCATGATTCCTTCAAGACTTTTTACCCCAGGTGAGGTTCCTGGACTTGAGTCTCCGGAAAAGTTCTGGCAATTGTCTGGTGGGGGCCTTTACACAATGTGACGCAATCTTCTGAAAGTCAAAAACACTTTATCTGATATTTTTGGGCAGAACCACATGATCAGACCAAACAGTTTTTTACAAGATTGTCATTATTTCATGAAAACTGCACATTAAGTTAAATACAACTAAACTAAAATATGAAAAGAATATCTCACTTTCTAAATTCTCTATATCCATAAATAACAACCTCCCTCCTGCCCACACCTGCTGTGTCATTCTTGTGTTTCTTATTCCAATATCTCACTTCATTATATTACCACACTACTTGTCTTGCGTTTCTGTCTAACACTCCCTGTTTTGTCTACATTTAACTTTCATTTTTTTGTTTTCCGATTCAAGTAGCTTATGTTCTTGATTTTCTCTGGTGGGCTACTAAAATAATTTCATTTATTAGGTTTGAAATTCAAAGTTAAAAAGGACAAAAAAAAAAAATACAGGGCCTGGACTAAAAGATAATGTTTTCTTATGCTGACGATGTGTTCAGTATTTTAGTAAGTCAGCAGCCCACAACCTTTTATACTAGATCTACTGTATATGTTTAGTATATTTAACTGTGCCAAATCAACATTAGGAGAATGATTTGCTGTGGTGACCCTGAACTCATGGGATAAGCTGAAAGGACAAAAAAATAAATAAAAATATCAGTATTATACAATTATTCATCCAACGGGATTTACTATCACTTATGGAAACTTATCATTCTGGTCTAATGAAGCTAGTCCACAAAGTTAATTTTGGTTGCTGGTACAGTTATGATCACGATGGTGACGGCAGCCTCTGTGTTTTGGTGCACTCTACTTTGTCTTGTTTTGTGTTTGAATTCAGTTTTCTGCCACGGTTCTGGTGGCCCTTACTCCATGGAAGAACTCATGACCCCTGTGGATTTATTTCAGATTTTTTTGGCTTCTATCACAAGATTTACTTGCTATTATCATCAAGGAGGCGCGTAACAAAGTGAGGCTCCACAGAAGAAGTAAACACTCAGGTGTGCTTGTGCGTGGATTATGCACCGTGCTCCAACGTGCGCTCACTTTGCAACAGAATGGATGAGCTGACCGTGCTGCTGAACAAAAACAAAGACTTTTCCACATCCTGTGTTTGGTGCTTCACAGAAACGTGGCTGTGTAATCTTGTCAATTTCAACTTTACAGAGCAGACAGACACTTGGAGCTTTCTGACAAAACTGGAGGCCTGTGTCATACTCACCCCATGAGTTTTACTCATTCATTCTCTGTTTACATTCTTATGTACACTTATAAAGTCAGGCGTCCTGTGTCTCTGTGCATTACATGTCACTAGAAAACAGTATTCATTACACTAGCTAGCAAGTAAACCACAGGCTGTGTCCAAAATCCCTCTTACTTACTACATAGTGCACAATATTGTGTTCACTATTTTTCAGCAGTGTCCAAATGTTGAGTGTTATGTCTGTCCACTAAACAACGCACTCACAACTCCAACATTAAAACATAAAAAAGAAGTGTATGCAGCACAACTTTCTACTGACAATCCCACAATGCATTGCTCCCTTTTAGAGCAAAGCACGCTATGGAATTTCTAGTGCCTCTAAAGACGCCACAGCATTTGAAGGACAGGCAAAGGGAAATTGTACTGTCTAGCGTGATGGAACTTATTCTTGAATATATGAAGTCAAACCTTCAATATGTCATTTTCTACACGAATCTGACTGAATTAATATGTGTTTACTATTGTTCTTTCTGAAGCCTTTACCCTTGAACAAAGCATATAGCTTATAAGATTCAGTAACGTTTGTGGAAATGTCATTAAATAAACATCTTAGCTATGAAGTAAAACATGGGGATAAGACAGAGGCAATTAGAGGATATTGAAAAAGCTTTTGTTTTAGGGAGCGAGAATTTAATAGAAACCTCATAAAAGACACATATGTCAAACAAATGCACCCTGTAATATATTATGAATCATGCCTATGTTAGATTCCGAGTTGCTCTTACAATTTTAATGTGGGGAGTGTTTGGAAAGCACATTCTAGTACTGCATATTTTAGGTATGTTCTCGTTCTGGCTTTTTGCCTAAGCACTGTGTAATTATTGAACTGGTGTGCTGCAGATCTACTGTATGTTCTCAAGCAAAAATATTTAGCCTTTTATAAGTGATTAAATCTAAGTGTTTTTTTTTTCTAGGGGCCAGATTTGTTCAGCTTTGAGGGGTGTGACCGTCACATCGAAAGTCAGTTCCAGTTAAGAGCACTTGGGCCGATCTTTGACTAGTGTGAGTTAATAAAATAGATTCAACTGCCCAGCAACTACTTAAAAGCCAGTTTTAGTTGCAAAACATATCTCAGAGTTTTGACATAAAAGATGTTTGATGCACCAAATCTCAGCAATTTTGACATTCTGAATTTTAAATTCATAACTCAACAACTTCCCCCCCCCCCAGTTTGTCTTGTGTATTCAGGGGTTTTGGTGACTAATAAGCTGTTCCTCCAACTGGCCTTCATGAATAGTTTTTCCTTGACTCACCGATACATGAAACAGCAAACCCCAATCCACAATCCCATCTGTTGTTATGACACAGGGCAATTGTCAGTGTGAATGATGATGATGTGTTAAATTTAAAAACTTTCATTTTTCATCATTATTACCATATTTAAGCTGTACTTTATATTCTGCAAAAAGTTAGTGTAAAAACAAAATCCCTCCTCGTGCCCTTGCCTCTGGCAATATGCGAACTCGTTCAAACTACACTATTTATTAATTTTCCCATTCTTGTTGATCAAGGTCTTACTGATTGTGCCATATCTGATAAAAGACACACACACACACACAGAAATCCAAAGTAATAATCCAAAAATATTTAAGCACATTCAAAGTGAAAATATGTTTTGGACATTACTGGAGAACATCAAAGGTGATCTTTGGAAAGAGAAGAGTTTTTGGTGCCAAAGAGAGAAACAGAATGGTCAACCTGAGACTTAATAATAGAAAGTGGTTAAAATGTCTTATGATTGCACACGTTGTTACAAAACTGCTGACTTTTGCATTTTGTGTTCAGTGAGAGAGAGTGCGTATGCGTGAAGTTTCAATCTAGTGGGGAACCAGTATGATATGCTCATGCTATGCCTTTGACTCTCTACCCCAGTCATTGGACGAAGAGCGAGAGTCATCGAGATAGATTCATTTCCCTCACCCGTAACATAAGAAGGCACATTCAGCTAGTACAAATGCTCTTTTGTCATTAGAAGTAACAAAAATGTGGACTGTGTATAAAATTGTTAAACTTATGAATATTTAATAAATGCAAACGTTTGCATCTCTATTAATAAATTGAAAAAAATAAATAAAAATGAACTTAATTCTGATGAAGAAACACTTGTAAAAACTAATTGTACATTAAGTATGTTGATAAAAGAGAATATTATAACCTTTTAGACATTTCAAACTAAGGGAAACTCTTACACCAGCAGTTCAATTTAATTTTGAATTAATTTATAACAGAAGTTTTTGCCTTGTTAAAAAAAATAAGCAAAGGAGAAGAGTATCTCTTCCTGTACAATAAGCCAGGTGTTTAAAATAATTCATTTTTTAATTGTTCAGAGTAAGTTCTCCTCCGGTGTGATATGTTGCCCTCTGCCCTGCTGGCCTGTGTGTATAGTGAACTGCGGCCCGGCACACTTACATCAGGACTCCCCCATATATAATATAATATAATATAATATAGAATAACAACATTAATAAAAAAAAAGGAAAGATGTGGCTGAAAAGTTCTCCCCAATAAACTTTAAAATCCAGAAAAACCCAAAACTGTTCATCTGGCAGCAGTAGCTGTGCAGACAAGAGAGAGGAGGAACATAGTAGAGTGGATTCAAACCACAGTACAACCAGTGACATTTTAAGTACTGGAATAGTTATAGGCAGAAGACGCTCATGGTTTGAAGGCATCTGTACACCTCTGATCACATAGACTAGGCCTGTAGGCACAGTTAATGATAATCATCATGTAGGCTAAAATCACTTCCCAGTTTAAATATAGGCTTTAGAAGTGACAAACAGCCCAATGGGAAGTGCGTTTTTAATATTCAAGTAAAACATTTAGTGTCGTTCAAAATAAAGTAGAACAGTGCATCACTAAAACAAACTTGTGGCCAAACATTACAGGACTTATCAACAGAATAGTGTTTAACATACGGCACTGACAAACTATCCAATGGTTAGTGCATTTTTAAAAATTCAAATACCGTTCACTGTGTCATAAAAACTTAATTAACTTCAAGTACAAGTTCAGTCATTAAATGACTTAAGCTATGTTGAGCAACAACAATAATTTATGTGCATTTTTAAACCGTGTCATTAAAATTCAGGTTCCGCATTTAGTGGGTAATTAAAAATAAAGTTGTGGCAAGAGATGAAGACAAAACCTATAGTTAGATGTGATAAATGGCTCCCCTTTAGGGCACATCCTATCTGCCCGTCTTTGAAAGACCTGCCGTCGGACCCATACCCTGCGTCTGCCTCCAAACAATGCATTCACTGCCCTCAACTACTTTGCTGTGCTTTACTGTACTGCAACAAAATGTCAGTGCATTTAATTCCTTGGGTATTTGTGGTGCACCTGTACTGTAACAACACAGTGTCATTTACACTCTAGATATCCTTTGGAAGCAGACGGGGGCTCAATTTTCCTCTCCCTAAAACAGCAGAACCAAGTCTTTTCGGGTCGTCCTGGTCAGTTCCCACCTCTTTGGGTCATTGCACCCATGTATTTTCCAAGGCAAACATGAAAGTGATATTTACACATAGCATATAACATAAATTCACTATTCTACTTACATATACCTAGTATATGTATGTATACATAGTAATTTGTGGATGTGTTTATGGATGATTGCGGTGCCTTGTCCGCTTGCAGGCTGTTCTAGAAGAAATTTAATGTGGAAAACAATTTCCAGTTCTATGTATTTATCCATGACCATTCCCAATATCAATATCAGGACCAATATGTCCTTTATTTTAGAACAGCGATGACCAATGGTCCTGAAATGCTAAACTTCCACGATGAAGTCTGAAATGCCAGATGCACGGCAGTGAGTTTGCTTATTTAGTTTAGGTTTATCAATTTTTTTCCACAAAAGATGATGTGTAAATACATCATAAGCAAGTTTTGTTTCCATAATAAAAGCCCACTGACTTAGGCACACAATACTGTTCACCAGCTACTTCCTTTAAATTGGCTACTGAAGGTCCTGATTGTGTGTATACATTTACCATCAAGACTACTCCCAGTGCCAGTAGCCAATAACTGAACATCATCAAGTGTTGGCAGGTTTTGTAATGGAAGAAATGTAGAGTGTTGTATCATACTGATGTGTTTTAATCACTTTTGAAGAACAACAACACAGACAAAAGCAGGCAACCGATAAAGTCAAGAAGAATCGCATGGAAGGCAGTTTTCGTCTCATCTGAACATTCAGAATCGTGAATATTTTTAGAATGACATGGCCATACAGCAGGAAGAAATGTAGCTGAGCAGCATAATTCTGTATGACATTGTATTGTTAAAGGACTTTATATCTGCAGTTCTTTCTTCTGCTTCCCCTTTTTGGATGACAACTACAGACCACCTGCTGCTACACAGACTGATTTCCTCTCATGTAGGCGCAGTGCATGCTAGTTAGCTGCTGGCTGGAGTCTTTGCCTTGTGTTTTAGTGAAAGCAATGTAAAGCAATGCAACAGCCTGTGTTTGACAGCCTGGTGTGTCCCTGCCCATGGTCTCTGTATGATGATTGTTACAAATGGCTGCCGTTGTGTGTGTGTGTGTGTGTGTGTGTGTGTGTGTGTGTGTTTGTATGCCATGCAGGTGTTTTATCATTTCAACTGCTAACAAATATGAAGTGTAGACGTTTTTCTCTGTTTAACGTTTTCCTGGATAAAAAGTGCAAACTTTTGTGCTTCCATGTAAAACGTCAGTTTACAGGACTGCAGATGTCTGAGAACACAATAACACAGAGAAATAAGGAGAGTAAATCTAAAATGAGAAACAGAGGAACTAGACAGCAGGAGACTATCAAGTGAATATATTTGTGTCCTCCAGCCAAATCGATGACTGCACAGTTGTGCTGAGCCTCAGTTGTCTTAGTTGAGCTGCTAACTTGGACGCTGTTCATGGATTTGGGCCAAAGTTTCGCTTCCAATGGCAGGCACACGGGGCTTTAATTTGATCATTCTTAGTTGAGTAGAGTTTTTCTCAGCTTCAAAAGTTACATTAAAGTTACCGTTGGTCACATTTACACTTCTTTTTTTGATGAATAGAATGGGGCAGACTTGTGCTGAGGGACAGACTGTACATATAAAAATAATGTAATAGAAAATCACAACCCTTCATCTACATTGCTTTTTGAAAATTAAATCTAGAACTGGGTGTATGTGTATGCGTGTGTGTGTGTGTGTGTGTTTGTGTGTGAGATACAAATTATATGGTCACAAAAGGATAAAGCACAGGAGAAAGAGGAGGTAGATGGCTTTGTGTCTCCCACTCTGCTCTAATGTTGTTGAGCCTGTGGTATTGTCAATCATACAGCTGATACTGGAACAGCTTTAAGGGAAGACACAAACACACACACACACACACACCATGCAATCACACTACCATAACCAGAGGCCATGTCCTAACTCACACCGGTCTGTTGCCCTTTTGAGAATTAATGCCTACGCAATAAAAAAAAAAAAAGCTAATAATCAAATACAAGCAAGCAACACTTGATTAATTCCTTCAATAAACACTTGAAATTTAACACAATGGCTTTCAGAGTAGTTGTCATGCTGGTGATAGACTGTTTCTCTGGGCAGAATAAATACAAGACTGCTATAAAGTGATCATAGAAAAAAAAACATTAAAACAATACCGGCTTCTGCTTCTATTTTATGTTGAGGTTATATGTAATCTTTTTTAATATCCTTGAAAAATGAAGCTCATATCCTTAGACAATAACAGGTCAATGATGAGTTATCTCTTCACAACGAAAATGAACCTGTTCAAATGGCTCAATTAATCTAAGATAAATGATTCATGATGATCCTTCATAATTCCTTCAGCTAAAGTCTGTCTGTTTGTTACGTTGTTTGCAGACACAAGTTTTGAATTAACACAGATGCAAATTGTATGTGTTTGAAAGGACGTGTCTAAGTTTCCTTGGGCAAGGCACTGAACCCCAAGTTGTTCCCGGTGAGTCAGGTGAGCACCTTACATGGCAGCCACTGCCATCAGTGTGAAGAGTGTGTGTGTGTGTGTGTGAATGGGTGAATGAGAAGCAACATTGTAAAGTGCTTTGGATAAAAAGCTCTATATATAAGTGGCCATTTGAACCATATTGAACTTGCTTCTTTTGGATCTAGTATGAATGTCATTATATTTCCCTCTGACTTCCCTACATTAACATATCTCCCCTTTCCTAGCTGAAAAAGGCCTCCAGCTGACATCGCTTGTAGGAACCGTCAGTTCAGATTATGTCATCTTGTTGCTCGTACTATGGAGTTAGTAATCAACCTGTTTTTCCAGAGCTCCCCCACATGACATCATCTGAACTCCTAATGATGAAAAACTCCTCCGGTCGATGTCATCTGGAGGAACGTTTTTTGCTAGAAACAGAGAAATAATTTAATGTAGGGAGGTCAAAGGGAAATTTAAAAGCATTAATGTACATTTGCACCCTAAACTAAAGCCATAAAAAGCAAGTTGAAATTTGGTGTAGTCGATCGAGTTTAATGAGCTTGAGTCTGCAGTTGACAGAGTCCATCTTTTACTCAGATGCTGGGCTTGTTTCACATGGGCTGAGATCAGACGAAGGCTCAACAAAGACAAAACTATTCTGGGAGAAATGGTTTCCAGCCCTAATGGATGTGTGATGCTGCCAAAGTCTCATTGGGCTCTGTGATCCATGGAAATTCAAAAACCTGCTGACTCATGGTCTATTTTTCTTTTGCAATAAAATACAAATGTTTTCTAGGTTTTATGAAAGCAAATTTAAAGTGATGTCAGGTTGCTTTCTGAGCTCACAAGACGTCAGCACTTGGAGGATCTTTGATTACATAGTTTCTTTAAATGTTATGAATAATTAACTTAATGCTGAGCATTTGCTGACATATGGTTTAATTTTATTTGGCTGTAGAACTAAGTTTGCTCCTTATGATTAAAAACACCAAAGTACTAGTGCTTCAACACAGAGACACCTGTTCTCAGTGTAACAATATCAGTAACCACTTTGTCGGAATAAACGTAGCTGTCCCACCTTTTAACTTCTATACAGACAGACAAAAACAAGTATCAGGTGCTCTGGTTGGTGTCATGAACGACCTGTTAAAGGCTCTATCGCAGCCTTCAAACCTAGGATGTGGTTCCGACCGCTGTCTGTGGTGCTGAACAGCACATCGACAACACTGACGGCCATATTTCTTTTTCACTCAAACAAAACAAACCACACAGAAACTTTTACTCTTGGGCAATGGCTTGATTATACAACAACAACTCTTATGCTAAATCAGATAGAAAAGGAAGGAAACAGAATAAGATGCAGAGAGACAACAGGGCTACTCCGACAGACAACATACGTTAGGAAAACTGTGGCCAAGGCCAAGGCTGGCTGGACCAAATGGTCGACCCTTCAAGAGTTTTCCAACATGAAAAAATGTTTATCACTCACATGCTTTATACACTAGTACATGATTATATATTTTATTGATTCAGAGCTTTACGCATGGGAACAAACAAGCATTGGTGGAAGGACATGACTGAGTGATCTGTTTAGCTAGAAAGTTGGCCCTTATGCATTTTTCCAGCCTGTTCTCATTCCCGAGTCTTTGTCAAGACCCTCTGAATTACATGCTGATGCTGAAGGTACCCGTTTGTGTCCGTGATTGACGCTCGGAGATTTCAGTTTAGTTAATTAGAAACCCCAGTGCTTCAAAATTTGATGCCAAAATTGATGAGGTACAATAGGAATTTAAAAAGTCTCATAAGGAGGTGGACAGGGTGGTGGATGGTACAACAAGACACAGGACTTTCGCATCTTTCTTCACACGTGGTTACTATATTAAGGAAGTACGTGTGGGCCATTGGCACTGTTTGTAGCGTTTTTATGTAATTTGTCTTCTAAATTAACCTCACCCAGAAGTTTCTGTGCCTAACCCTAACCATTGTTTCTTAGCGTAATAATACCTTAAAGTTGTTTCTTTTAACTTTGTCGTTTTTTTGTGAATGTAAAGTGGTTCCTCTCACGTCAAAAGGTGATGCTACTGGAGCTTCCAATAGTGATGCCAAAGCAATCCTTACTTTCTAATTTCATTTTATCACTTCAATCTCATGAAGCCTTAAACTAATGTAGCGAACATTGGAAACGTTTTAGAGTTTGACAACTGTAGATGACACTTCTTACACTGGAGAATAGCAGGGAACGATCTTTTTTGACCTATTGTGAAAAAAAAAGTGTCTAGTTTCTCTTTCTGTGAACATGTGGACATTAGTGTATGTTTGTAAAAATGCAGTAACATTTAGTAGTGTAACAGCAAAACCATGGGTTTCACGAATTGCACCACGATGTGTTGCTCACATCTACATGCTACTTGAAGAGAACTCTGGCATTTTTCAGTGATCATGAACATGTCATGGCAGCAAAGCATGTAGATAATATTGAATCTCAATCTGCCACAGCCATAGCAAAATTGTGCCTCAGGTTTGTATATCTCTCTCAGTGTAGACATGCCAAGGCTCAAAAGAGACACTGGAATCTACAGACCCAAAAATATGAGCATGACAGTGATGCAAATTAGGTTGTTTACTCAACTTTGAAGCCATTTTAGGGGAAATTAACTTTATCCAAGGTTGAAACAATTCCAGTGAAGGCATGGTACGTCTCTCTGCATCTCAGACAGCAGCATGCTGATTGATGATGCATCATGATTTGACAGTGCTATTAGAAACAGCACATCACCTCAAGATATTGTGTAGTGTGTGCGTGTGCACAGTATGAAACATGTAGCCGATAGTGGAAAGCCGCATCTTCCATTGGCTCTGCAGAGCATTTTTTTCAAGTCTCATCCTTATCAACTTCAAATTTCCACATAGAGCAGCAGCTGTTTCTAGTTAAATTCTGCCCATCACTAATCAAGAGTTATTTTAGAGACACATGACTGTATGATTACTGCATGTTGCTAGCTGGAATTCAGAATCAGAAAAAATCTTTTTCTAACTACCCACCCGGATAAGGTGGATTTGTCTTCAGTCACTCCACCTTCATCTCAGACAGAATCTTCCAGCTTCTGATTGACTGGAGAAACAACAAGCTAAGCAGGGATCCTTGAGGACCAGGACTGAGAACCACTGGTCTATTTTAATGCTGTTAACTAGTTGCTGAAGTTTTCTTAACATTTACCATCACACATGATTAACACTGATTGTTGTTCTAGCACCAATATACTTTGGCAACTAAGATATAACACTGTTCTGAGCAGTAATTAGCACAGCAACATGTTGAAACTGCAGATACAGATTTATTCATTCCGGAAAGTCTAGTTACATCACAGGTACCATGGTTTAAGATTGGTACTTTAAGTTCTCAGTCCTCAGTGTCTGTCCCCCTGATGTTAACGGGGGATGGGGATCACCAGAAAACCTCTGCAGATGGCAGGATTGTACAGTATATCTGAGGTGTAGAGGGTGAACAAAGGAAACCGGACTTTCTCATGAGTAGGTGTCAGTCCAATCTGTACCTGAAAATATGAAATCCTAAACACGCCGAGAAATGTTCAAGTTGTCCAATCAGAGTTAGCAGCAAGAAATGCAAGGATGGATGAATAAATGCATTTAGAGAGATGCCATGAGCGTTTGTCAAGGCACAGTAACTTTCTAATTTGAGTATGCAGGATTCGGTCAGGCGAACCAGAGAAAGATTTTCTAATCATATTCACGTCTTCCTCTTTATACCTTGTATACTTAAATCAATTATTAATGTCACTGTAGCAGTGGAAGGTTTCTAGTTGTTTGTGGCACTCAGTAAATGCAAATGAATTAATTATGAATCTTTCCAATCTCCACAACTTTATACAAGAAAAAGGCAAAAAATCTAAATGTTAAATTCCACTTCCTCTTCTTTCAATAACACCACAGTTTAGATTTCCTCCAAACAGACAGGTGTGTTTTACATAATAGTCACCCCTGGTGAGGCTTTCAACTTCATTTTGAGGATTAATGCTGTGTTACTTTTTTTTTTTTTTTAACTTGTAAAGGAATATCTCATTGATGTCTGCTTTAAATAGGATGGAGGACTCACTGGTGTGACACAAAGAATATCCCCAGCTACATGGATCCACATGTGGTGGCTCTTTGCTCGTGTACACCATCCCTTAAGGGAAATTCTGTAAATACATTTGCTGCATAAAACAGATGGTTTAGAAGCCTGGGAGTGTTTCTTTCTAGTGCTATATTGCTGTTGTTTCTGCCCCTCTCCCTTACGTTCTCAATCAATTCCATTCTTTCATCTTTCCATCATTTTTCTGTTGCACAACGTTAGTTCCACTTATTCCCCGAACAGGTGATGAGCTGACATTGTTGCTGAAGATTTTTTTCCTACCTTTAGGAGAGAACTAAGTGGAGCCCTGGGATATCTGTTTTCAAAGGCATCACTATCACACCTAAGGGAGGAAGGGGAAAAAAAGGGAAGGATGAAGGGAAAGAATGAGGGAGGATGTTGGATATAGACCTAAACAGATGGAACGAATGGAAGGAAAAGAAATACAAAAACATGATAAAGATGATGAGGATGAACTAAGAGCTGTCTCTTTTGTGAAACATGGGCATGCCATTGAGATATTTGCTTTCCAGTGTGCACCTCTGAGCTTTAGGGAAGTACAGTGAATATGTGAGGTGGAGGAAAGTGTGGTAGCAGAAAATATGAGGGATATGCTTGGTTCCTGCTTCAAAGTCATTCCAGAATATTTAAAGGCCTGTATTTATCCAAATCCTTCAGCTTTAATCACAATTAAAGCTGAAGGATAAAAAAACACAGAGTAGGACTAGAGTTGCTTGTGAATTTAAAATAATTGAAAGAAAACCTGAGCTCCATACTGGGGGCATAAAGAGGTATAGAGGGTGTGGCGAATGATGCTAATGAGTTCCATTATTGGAACTGCAGGATACAGTGCTTTGGGCCATGAGTTATAGTAGTGACTTAAGGAAAAGGTTCACATTTTCTTCAAGTCTGTCTTAAAACAACAGTCAGGAGTGTTTGACACTGACAGTTTTTACCTACTGGGATCATTCTTCCTGCTAATTTAGACCTGTAGTAGATCTATCCAAATACTTTCTAAAAATATTAGATTTGATTAACTCAAATTGCTGAAGCTACTGTACATTTTAATGTAGGATTTATATCTGAATACTTTTTTTATACAACATCTCAGTTTACCTCTTCATGGCTAGTGTTAACAGGAGGAATGATCCCAACGAGGAAAACTTCATGGGTCATAGGGACACCTGACTCTTTCAAGACAGACTTGAAAAACCGTTTCTCATTTCACCCATCCTCTGTTTTTGCTGACCTCCAGGTTTGGATACTCTTATCGTACTGCAAAGGTGTGCAGGTGTATGCCAAAAGCTGACTGACTGCACAATTCAGAGCATTTAGGACAGCAGCACCAGTATCATTGTCAGTACTTGCTTTTGTACTTCAAAAAATCCAGATCCGTTTCTGTTTTTCAGCCTTTTTTTAGCTGGTTGTTGGCAATGTTGTTCATGAGATGTGTACAGTTTTGAGTCAATGTAAAACCAACTTTCTTAAGTTTGGAGAAGCTACTTGAATCAGTTGTCACGTCAAAGGTGATGCTACTGGAGCTTCCAATAGTGATGCCAAAGTTTCTCTTTCTGTGAACATGTGGACATTAGTGTATGTTTGTAAAAATGCAGTAACATTTAGTAGTGTAACAGCAAAACCATGGGTTTCACGAATTGCACCACGATGTGTTGCTCACATCTACATGCTACTTGAAGAGAACGCTGGCATTTTTCAGTGATCATGAACATGTCATGGCAGCAAAGCATGTAGATAATATTGAATCTCAATCTGCCACAGCCATAGCAAAATTGTGCCTCAGGTTTGTATATCTCTCTCAGTGTAGACATGCCAAGGCTCAAAAGAGACACTGGAATCTACAGACCCAAAAATATGAGCATGACAGTGATGCAAATTAGGTTGTTTACTCAACTTTGAAGCCATTTTAGGGGAAATTAACTTTATCCAAGGTTGAAACAATTCCAGTGAAGGCATGGTACGTCTCTCTGCATCTCAGACAGCAGCATGCTGATTGATGATGCATCATGATTTGACAGTGCTATTAGAAACAGCACATCACCTCAAGATATTGTGTAGTGTGTGCGTGTGCACAGTATGAAACATGTAGCCGATAGTGGAAAGCCGCATCTTCCATTGGCTCTGCAGAGCATTTTTTTCAAGTCTCATCCTTATCAACTTCAAATTTCCACATAGAGCAGCAGCTGTTTCTAGTTAAATTCTGCCCATCACTAATCAAGAGTTATTTTAGAGACACATGACTGTATGATTACTGCATGTTGCTAGCTGGAATTCAGAATCAGAAAAAATCTTTTTCTAACTACCCACCCGGATAAGGTGGATTTGTCTTCAGTCACTCCACCTTCATCTCAGACAGAATCTTCCAGCTTCTGATTGACTGGAGAAACAACAAGCTAAGCAGGGATCCTTGAGGACCAGGACTGAGAACCACTGGTCTATTTTAATGCTGTTAACTAGTTGCTGACGTTTTCTTAACATTTACCATCACACATGATTAACACTGATTGTTGTAGCACCAATATACTTTGACAACTAAGATATAACACTGTTCTGAGCAGTAATTAGCACAGCAACATGTTGAAACTGCAGATACAGATTTATTCATTCCGGAAAGTCTAGTTACATCACAGGTACCATGGTTTAAGATTGGTACTTTAAGTTCTCAGTCCTCAGTGTCTGTCCCCCTGATGTTAACGGGGGATGGGGATCACCAGAAAACCTCTGCAGATGGCAGGATTGTACAGTATATCTGAGGTGTAGAGGGTGAACAAAGGAAACCGGACTTTCTCATGAGTAGGTGTCAGTCCAATCTGTACCTGAAAATATGAAATCCTAAACACGCGAGAAATGTTCAAGTTGTCCAATCAGAGTTAGCAGCAAGAAATGCAAGGATGGATGAATAAATGCATTTAGAGAGATGCCATGAGCGTTTGTCAAGGCACAGTAACTTTCTAATTTGAGTATGCAGGATTCGGTCAGGCGAACCAGAGAAAGATTTTCTAATCATATTCACGTCTTCCTCTTTATACCTTGTATACTTAAATCAATTATTAATGTCACTGTAGCAGTGGAAGGTTTCTAGTTGTTTGTGGCACTCAGTAAATGCAAATGAATTAATTATGAATCTTTCCAATCTCCACAACTTTATACAAGAAAAAGGCAAAAAATCTAAATGTTAAATTCCACTTCCTCTTCTTTCAATAACACCACAGTTTAGATTTCCTCCAAACAGACAGGTGTGTTTTACATAATAGTCACCCCTGGTGAGGCTTTCAACTTCATTTTGAGGATTAATGCTGTGTTACTTTTTTTTTTTTTTAACTTGTAAAGGAATATCTCATTGATGTCTGCTTTAAATAGGATGGAGGACTCACTGGTGTGACACAAAGAATATCCCCAGCTACATGGATCCACATGTGGTGGCTCTTTGCTCGTGTACACCATCCCTTAAGGGAAATTCTGTAAATACATTTGCTGCATAAAACAGATGGTTTAGAAGCCTGGGAGTGTTTCTTTCTAGTGCTATATTGCTGTTGTTTCTGCCCCTCTCCCTTACGTTCTCAATCAATTCCATTCTTTCATCTTTCCATCATTTTTCTGTTGCACAACGTTAGTTCCACTTATTCCCCGAACAGGTGATGAGCTGACATTGTTGCTGAAGATTTTTTTCCTACCTTTAGGAGAGAACTAAGTGGAGCCCTGGGATATCTGTTTTCAAAGGCATCACTATCACTCCTAAGGGAGGAAGGGGAAAAAAGGGAAGGATGAAGGGAAAGAATGAGGAGGATGTTGGATATAGACCTAAACAGATGGAACGAATGGAAGGAAAAGAAATACAAAAACATGATAAAGATGATGAGGATGAACTAAGAGCTGTCTCTTTTGTGAAACATGGGCATGCCATTGAGATATTTGCTTTCCAGTGTGCACCTCTGAGCTTTAGGGAAGTACAGTGAATATGTGAGGTGGAGGAAAGTGTGGTAGCAGAAAATATGAGGGATATGCTTGGTTCCTGCTTCAAAGTCATTCCAGAATATTTAAAGGCCTGTATTTATCCAAATCCTTCAGCTTTAATCACAATTAAAGCTGAAGGATAAAAAACACAGAGTAGGACTAGAGTTGCTTGTGAATTTAAAATAATTGAAAGAAAACCTGAGCTCCATACTGGGGGCATAAAGAGGTATAGAGGGTGTGGCGAATGATGCTAATGAGTTCCATTATTGGAACTGCAGGATACAGTGCTTTGGGCCATGAGTTATAGTAGTGACTTAAGGAAAAGGTTCACATTTTCTTCAAGTCTGTCTTAAAACAACAGTCAGGAGTGTTTGACACTGACAGTTTTTACCTACTGGGATCATTCTTCCTGCTAATTTAGACCTGTAGTAGATCTATCCAAATACTTTCTAAAAATATTAGATTTGATTAACTCAAATTGCTGAAGCTACTGTACATTTTAATGTAGGATTTATATCTGAATACTTTTTTTATACAACATCTCAGTTTACCTCTTCATGGCTAGTGTTAACAGGAGGAATGATCCCAACGAGGAAAACTTCATTGGTCATAGGGACACCTGACTCTTTCAAGACAGACTTGAAAAACCGTTTCTCATTTCACCCATCCTCTGTTTTTGCTGACCTCCAGGTTTGGATACTCTTATCGTACTGCAAAGGTGTGCAGGTGTATGCCAAAAGCTGACTGACTGCACAATTCAGAGCATTTAGGACAGCAGCACCAGTATCATTGTCAGTACTTGCTTTTGTACTTCAAAAAATCCAGATCCGTTTCTGTTTTTCAGCCTTTTTTTAGCTGGTTGTTGGCAATGTTGTTCATGAGATGTGTACAGTTTTGAGTCAATGTAAAACCAACTTTCTTAAGTTTGGAGAAGCTACTTGAATCAGTTGTGAAATGTGAACTAACAACAACGAAGTCCAGTTACCATGACTCAACATTATGTACATTTTTGCATAGTTAGGGTGATTTCCTTTCAAATAAACTATCTAAAAAAAAGGCCCAGAAGTTTGTCAGAAATGTCAGGCTTATGACCAATGTAGCCGCCAATAAGTCCTAAAAAAAACTGTTTTTGATATTTGATTAAGTAGGGCCGACTGAGTGAGCATGAAAACAGAAATCCATACACACACACAGGTGCTGTGTCATTGTTACGTGCCCATGTTGTGTAAAATGAGGATTTATAAAAGGGCAATATCCTCCTCCTTGCCCTGCCTTGTATTTCATCTCACTTCACCATGCTGAATTTATAACTCCAGTACAAACCTCTGATAGAATAAATATTACTCTCTGTCTAACGAAGAGGAAGACAGAGTTGTAGCCTGTTTCTATCAGTTTCACTGAGGCTGATTTACAGCCTTAATAAAGCTGTAATGCAATAAAGTCCAGCGTCTGTCTGTGGAAGGTGTCTCTTTGATAGTTTAACTGATGCCATTGCAGACTTCATCCCAGGAGAGAGATGCAGAGATAAAACTTTAAAGTAACACCATTTAAAGAACCCAGGGCTTTTCAGGTGATGGTCCGGGACTTTTGGGGGTCTTTGAGCGTGTTATCTGTACACTGTTGCTTCATTCACTAAAGATCATCTCATAGTGACGAGGTATTAGTGTTACCCTGTTTTAGAGGGAAATCCTGATACAGAAGTTTGACAGACGGAGCTGTACCTACCTTTGGCACAGCAGTGACACAGTGCCATGGATCTGGATGCAACTGGATGTAATTCCCTGTTTCTTCCCTAATTCCTTGTGAACATCAGACTGGATTCCAAGTACAGCAGAGAAATCATCCAGAATACGGGTTTTAACGTGGTTTCCATAGAGGATTAAGTGCAGGCTAAATGGTCTGCTTACGCTCCTTTGTGGTGTCAGTGCACACTTTCTGCAACCATCAATGTGTTCATTCTTATGCGAGTCCTGCTTTTTTTTGTGTGTGTGTGTTGTTGGTGTCTAGCACTGTGGTTACGCTGTGGACCAGTCTGCAGCAGCACACAGGGAGAAAGCAAGATGCAAAGCCAAGCATTGTGGTTCTTTGTCAAAATGTAACCGTTGTGAATGTAAATATCTTTCATCATTCACTGTTTTTATGTTAAGGGCAGCACAGTGGTGGACTGGTTAGCACTGTCGCCTCACAGTTACAAGGACCCAAGTTTGAATTTCTGTGTGGAGTTTGCGTGAGTTTCCTCTGGGTACACAGGTTCCCTGCCACAGTCCAAAGACATACATGTGTTAGCTTTACTGGTGACTCTAAATTGCCTATAGGTGTGAACGGCTATTTGTCTGTGTTGGCCCTGAGATAGACTGGCATCCTGTTCACTCTGTACCCTGCCTCTTGCCCAGTGACAGCCGGGATAGACTCCAGATCCCCCGGGACCCTAAACACGATAAGCAGTTACAGATAACGGATGAATATTTTTATGTTAATGTTGGATATGTTTGATATGTTGCATTGTGGAAGTACTACAGTGTACGGTAGTTACCTGATTTATTTGGTTAAAGCTGCCACAGGCCTGCCCTCTGGAGACAATCTCCAGGCTGCTTGCAGGGTGATGGGGTGGCCTTGTGGACGTTTGTTCCGAGAAACTATAACACTATCTGTAAAGTGGTTACCACTCAGAACCAGAACTACTCTCCAGTTTTCTTCATGCCGTGGCCATCAACCGCTGCAGTCATAGTTGAATGACGAAGATTAAGGTCAGCAGAGGTCAACAGCAGAGGACGATAAGTAGAGAAGATGAAGGTTAACTACTGTCCAGTGGCAGCTGAGTGGGAAGCAGTGGCTTGTTTTACTGAGTGTCTGTCCAAACCATTTTGGACATCTGTTAGTTTTTTCTAAATACAAATAACACCTACAACACATTTAGACTCACTATATCAAAAATGCAATTTATTGTTTGTTGCATGTGTTGCATTTGATATTGTTTTAACATTTTTTGTGCAGTGATAGTGATACAGTCCAATGACTGGACCAGGTTCACAACACAGGACCTCCAGGCATGCCGTTAAGTCCGTCGTGTGCGATGCCTGTGGAAGGGCCACACTGGTGAGCTTGAACACATGCAGGGGCACGGTGATGGAGTTGTTAGCGCTGCCGTCTCACAACTAGAAGGTTTGCGATCCCCAGACTGATCGTGGCCTGTTTGGGGACACAGAAAGGCTATGGAAGTCCAAAGACATGTATGTTAGGTCAATTGGTGACTCTGAAATAGCCCATAGGAAATAAACCATAATTCATACAGTAGGTGTGAATGGTTGTCAGTCTGTGTACGTGTGCTGGCCCTGAGATAGACTGCAGACCTGACCAGGGTGTAACCCACCTTTCACTCTAAGGCAGCTGGGATAGGCTCCAGCCCCCCACCACTGTAAACAGGATAATCTGTTAAGGTGATGGATGGATGGATGTATCTTAAACTCCAAGCCAGGAATAGAATATTTTTAATTTGGAAGGAAACTAATAAAGAAGGCTTTATATGGTCCATCAACAAGTACACACACATCTGACAAACCGTGACAGAAAAGAACAGTCAACACAATAAATGCTATCCACACCAAAGAATGCTGTAATCCTTTTGTACATGCAGATTATTGTATTGAAAAATGATAAAATTATTGGACACAATTATAGCTCTTACTCAGAAAAGTAGTACAGTAATAGAGCAACTCTCCATGAGTAAAGAAAAACAGAAGGACATACAATTTAGGAGACAAGACATCACTCAAAGTTTATAAAAAAGACAATTTAAAAAGTCAGCAATGTAAAGAAGTAAATACCCAATATCAATGAGATAAAACTATTTGTAAAAATAATGATGCATACTGATCTCCAAATAAGTACTTCGAGCTGGATGCATGTACTGTAGGATCTGGTCACCACAATTTCACTTTAGCATTTTTATGCTTTTTTTTTTTTTAAAAAAAGAAAGTAAAAAAGACCTATTTTGAAGGTGTGTTTCCTGTAGGTGTTGTGAGCTCATTGTTTCATACGCTATTTTTAGATCGCATACAACTGGAGAGCAAACCTGACTCTAATGACAAGAGAAAAAAATCCAGCTGATGTACCAGAGACAATCCTTTGCTAAGCCTGTAGCCACTGTTTTTTTTTTTTTTTGTTTTGTTCTTTTTTTGGGGAAACTGTCTGAAAATGTCTTCAAATATAAACTGCAAGTGCCAAAAAAAAAGGTTACACCCAGAGATACTGAGGATACACTTAAAACGTTCAGTTTTTTGTTTGGGAGTCAATGGGGATTGTTTGCTCATATTTTGGGTAACTCTGTACTTTACCAAGTCATAGCACACCAATGCTGACTTAGCCAGTTGATGAATAATTCATACATTAACAAAACAACCTCTGGCTTTATGGGTAAAATCTGCAGACATAACCAAAATAGCTGGGTATACCTAATATTTTTCCATATGCCTTCTGCTATTCTGAAACCCATTCATATTCTGTCATAGCACAAATGTGGCACCTGACTCATTTACATGCAAAACAAGTCTTTGCTACCTTGCTACCTTCAACTCGTATCACACTCCCTGACTTTTTAATTCACTATCACGGTTCATTTAACCCCTGTCTGTCTCTGTACTTAGCCATACTTTGTGCTCCCTCTCTCCGTGTGCATGTTGCTTTTTTCTTTGCGTTCATGTTCACTCATTGCGACTTACCATTTATCTCCATCTCAAGTGACAGAAAGTTCAACCAGCCCAAATGTAATCTGGCCTCTGTTCATTCCTCTATCTGCATTCTTTCTTACTCACTTCTAGAACATTTTTCACCTGTCTTTCCAGCAGTTTGTTCCCATTTACTCCTGTCATTGCCTCTCAGAAAATCTCATTACATCTGTCCCACTGTAATTTAGGCTGTGTTCACGTAGACAATAGAAGGACGGCCTCCACAGTGACTATTAGCAAAGTTGATCCTGGATCACTCCAGCGTCTTAGTGCTGCTTGCTTCTCTCGTTCTCTCTTTCCTTTTAGGATACGGGCCAACACCCGTTTCAGCTACATGATGTGCTATTATAGCAACCTATGTAGCAAAATATAACTGTGATGATAAAATGACTGTATTTGCATAAATGATTTTATGCAAAGACTTTAAAACTATCAGAATAGCTCCACCCACTACCCCTCATTTCGCAAATCTGAATCTGAGTCTTTAGCCATATGCACACTCACCATTCAAGGCAGGTTTACCACACTATACGCCATTGTGCTGTTCTGTATAAAATGTACCAAACTAGTGGGGTCACTAGTTGGTTCCTTTCTTAGTAAATGACTCAAGCTGGTATCAGTAGAACATGTTGTACTGTACACAGTCACAAAAATGGTAAAAGCTTAAGATGTCTGTCATGACCGCATTGAGCAATATGTCGACTGACGAGATAATTTAGATAATTATGTAAAACTATAGGTCATAACTTCCTTGTAACAGTATGGCTTATAGCATTCTGAGTTTGTGGGTTCGGCTCTAAAGCTGTTTCTTTTTGCTTAATTAAATTGGCAATAATATTCAGCAGCTATGGGTTGATCTCAGTCACTGGATCCTGGGGATTTAGGTAAAGATAAATGCTACTTTTGGGGCATGTGAAATTACTTTCAAATGTTCATTGGTATTTCCAATGTTCTAACCAAAGCTATCAAACAACACACTGCATTTATGTTAGGCTAACTTACCAGCAGAAAACTGACAACTTTACACTGGAAGCTATTGGTTATTTATTTTTGGTCCTTTCGGGTTATCCTGTGGGTTCAGGGTCACAACAGCGGATAATTTGTCTGCATGTTGATTTGGCGACCCTGACGCAACCCTCGCCATTTTATACCAGGCTTGGGACCTGCCCTGCACGGCTAGGGATGGGGATGGGCTGTCGGGGGCTGTCTTTCCCAGGGACACTTTGACATGGGGCCGGGAAGAGCGAGGCACGGACCTCCGACCCTACTCTACCAACTGAGCCACAGCCTCCTCTATTACTCTAGAAGTAACTATCCCTCATTAATGATTGCCAGTTGGGAAAGGCCACACCAGCATTTGGCTTTGTTTTTGTCCTGTCACAGGTCCCAATTTGGCTTAGTTTCTTCATCTTAACTTATTTGACAGGAAATATTCACCTTGCTTTTTCTTGTGGTAAATTATGAGTTCAAATGTTTCTTTTTTCTTCTCAAATTTTGTTTCTCAAACTTCTCGTGAAATTTCTTTTCTTTTTTTTTTTGTTCTTCATCTTTCAAGCAGTGCGATAGCATCAATACATCGATTCTTATTTTCAGGTGATTAAACACTAATTATTTTTACCCATAGATGCCTTTAAATCACACACAGCACTCTTAATAATACCTGACTTTCATCACATGTTACTAAATATTTTGGGATGTGTACAGTTGAGGAGTCTTAGGGTAAGCAATCATGTTGATATATTAATTCAGCATACAGTTTTTTTCTGGTTAATGCCTAATAAATATTGGAACATCCTGCAGTACTGTCCTGAATGGATGTTAATTGAAAAGGAGCATTTACAATCAAACTAACTCAAACATTATGAAAAACTTCGAGCTAAATATAGCACATAGACATTTTAGAGATAGAATGTCTCTGAGAATAAGATGGAACACTGATGTGGGTGGACAAGAGAAAGAGAGAAAGCGAGTAAGCCTGACATGTCTGTTGGGTGTGAGCATCCAGGCAGGATATTGGATATGACGATGGTATATTGCTTCCTAATCCTCAGGGGAATTTAATGCATCTTCTGGCAAGTTCACGTGCTTCCTGTTCACAGAAAACTGTGTCATCTGAACTAGTTACAGGATTGGATTAAATTTAATGTAGGAAAGTAAAAGTAAGTAAAAAAAAAAACATTCTAAGGTTTTACGCAAACAATGTATTTCCACTGAACTTTTTGAACCTTAATTTCTTAAAATTTCTTACAGTATTAAGAAATATTATGTTTAATGGGAACCCTTTCCTCCAAACAGTTCAACGTTTGACTCATCAGTCCTTAGAAGATTCTACTCAAAGGTTTAAGGGTCATATAGGTGTGTTGTGATAGAATTCAGACAAGCCTGAATGTTCTTATGGGTTAGTAGTGGTTTTCACCTCATCACTCGCCCATGATGAGGTGACTTATTGAAGTTAGAAGGGCTGCACTTCCTTGGATGTTTCTCTTCAATCTTTTGTAAATTCTTTGGATAAGTCTTTACTGTGCTCTTGAACTAATTCTGGATGGTCGACAACTCCTTAGAAAGCTTACAATTGTTCCAAATATTAATAAATATATTACTGGCTTATGTATTTTATTTCTGTGAGATGCACCACACCCACTGTGAAGGATTGAAGGAAAAATTCTGGAGAGAACAACAAAACAGAATAGGATGGATTTGGCAAGTTGGCTTATACTATGTATGTGAGATGCAATCCTGCATGTTACCAAGGGACCAGTGTTAACCAACAACGTCTTTGCTGCGAATCACTAAAATAATAGAGAAAAGTGTTGGAGAAAAACTAAGCTTATCCACAACTACACACATCTACCTCCCCGCAATAGCTGTCATCATTGCTGTTTCCTCTGCCGTGATCTCAACATCTCTTCTAGGGTTGACAAGGCTTCTGTTTGTTAAAATCATGAGGAAGAAACTCCATCATTATTAAGATATATTAGACCCTAGTCCGTTCTTTAGTGGATAACAGTTTAAATCCTCCACAGATACACAAAGATGTGAAGAAGTATGTAAACAATAATATAAATGACACCTGTCTGTTCGATGCTTAGATGTGGTAAATAGTGAAGAATTTTGATGCCCAAGATTTGCAATTTATGCAGCCCCATTCTTGCTTACAGGAGCAGCTCAGCTGGGCACTTACAAATACACTTCAATACAACTGTGCCTTGTTGTGAAATCATCTCAAATACACATAGATTTTTTTAGCAAAAAGAAAAAAATTCAATTGAAATTTTACTGCACCACTTATATTTTACTTTTAGTCTGAATTTAAACCAGTTATCAGGCATTTCAGTAGTGCTGGCTCAAACAAATAAATCAGTATTTTCTACCATTTTTGCAAGTTCAATACAAATTAAGTTTACTCTGGTATTGCATTATCCCCAGGAAAACATCATACAGTCCTACACTGACGATGGCTTCAAACTCGACTCCATATCAGGTTTTCATTTAGTTGTTCTTTTGTACGACGAGAAAGTGCTGCCTTTGCTTTGATCACATGCCATATCACATGTATGTGCGTGCGAGGATATATATAACAATCATTCCATTAAATCACTCCATTACAAACCATTGCATTAAATAACCAGGCACATGCAGGGCTCACAGGGTTGTATTTTAAATTAAAATGTAATAATTTTCAAAGAAAATCATCATTCGAAGTAAAGGACACTTGGTAGAAGCTTAAAAAAGATGAACATGAAAGTGAAACATGAAGTGAAACAACAGACTGTCAGCTTTTCTGTGGAGGTTTTTAGTAATCTTCATAATACATATAAATAACCCGTTTTGGACACATTGCCCACTCTTATTTTATATTCTGATTGATTGTCACTTCTTTTGACTATGGACTACTAGTTTTCACTGTACGTCAAACTGATTGACAAAGCTTTTCATAGAAAGACTGACGACGTATGACAGTTAAACAGTTGTGTATGCAATTATAACCTATTAAGATGTACTTCTGTCCAGCTTTAAGAGGGGTCCATCAGTAACTTTGACATGTGTTTTAAGCTGGATGAGATCTAATTCATTAAGGCTCAAAGTGTCAACTGTCAGTTTTGGTTCTTGACAGTCTTGCACTTTTCTTTAAAAGGTCAGTATTTTAGTTGAGGAGTGAAAAATATTGTCATATTAACGATAAATGAGGTAGAGTGTAAATGCCAGAAATTGTAGAAACAAAAAAGGTTCCGTGAAATAATGTGTGTCTCAAAATGAGTGTAGCGGACACAGACTTAGTGAATAAAATGAGGTCATTTGAATTTATTTTGTAGGGACACTACAACTCATCAGCAGAAGCGAGTCCATGTGTGTTTTGTATTTTATTTATATATTTTTTTTCAATGTAAAGGCTTCAGCTTCCAGAAGCTTGTTCTTTAGTAGTTGGCAATGTTAAATTAAACCTTGTGGAATCCAACTTATTGAGTTACTGATGCTACTGGAATGGACGCTAGCACTGAAACATCCAAAATAAATTGCAACAACTTGGCTCACAAATATGTTGTCAGAGAACATCTTGCCGATAAGTTCAGTGTCAACATATTTGTGACTTGCCATTTGCAGTACGTTAAATGTCAACACACGCTCTTCAGGGAAAGAGTAAGATCGTGGATATGTTTCAAAAGCAATAAAAGATGTTTTGTGTAAAATGACGGTTAGATCACACCAGCCCTTGATGCTTTTCAATGCTGTAGTCACACAAACTGGACATTTTACCACAGGATTGCGTATTAGGGCAGAAAATGAAACTGGGTATTTTGCTGGAATATCAGATATTTTGAACTTTTACTAGTTATAGTATCAACATACCCACTAGTCTGTTCTCATTATAATAATTATTATATACAGACCGCTCGTCCGACGCTCTAAACCGGTTCTGAAACAGGTGAAAACCTGGCCAGCAGGAGCTACTTCTGCTCTTCAAGACTGTTTTGAGTGCACTGACTGGGACATGTTTAGGGAGGCCGCAACCAACGGAATACACGTCAACAGTAACCAGCTACATCAGCAAGTGCGTTGACGATGTGACCATCTCCAAGACCATCACTACACGCTCCAACAGGAAGCCGTGGATAAATGGCAATGTGTGTGCGCTGCTGAAACAAAGAGACGCTGCCTTCAGAACAGGGGACAAGACGGCCTTGAGAACAGCAAGGGCCAAACTGTCCCGTGCCATTAGAGAGGCAAAGCGCGCACACTCAAAGAAAATCCACGACCACTTCGAAGACAGCGGAGACACCCGGCGCATGTGGCAGGGCATCCAGGCGATCACGAACTACAAGACAACTTCACCTGATTGTGACCGCGACGCCTCCCTCACAGATGCGCTGAACCACTTCTACGCCCGGTTTGAGCCACAGAACAACGTGAAGGCGAGGAAGTCCACTCCACCTCCCAGTGACCAGGTGCTCTGTCTAACCACAGCTGAAGTGAGGAAAACTCTATGCAGAGTTAACCCACGAAGTCTGCTGGACCAGACAACATTCTGGCAGAGTGCTCAGGAGTGCGCAGAACAGCTAGCGGATGTCTTCACAGACATCTTCAACATCTCCTGAGCAGCAACGTTGTTCCTACGTGCCTCAAGGCAACGACCATCGTGCCTGTGCCTAAGAAGTCTACTGTCTCCTGCCTCAATGACTACCGTCCCGTCGCTCACACCCATCGTGATGAAGTGCTTCGAGAGGCTCGTCATGAGGCACATTAAGACAACTCCCAACCTCCTGGACCCCATGCAGTTTGCGTATCGTCCAAATCGTTCCACGGACGATGCCATCTCCACGACCCTCCATCTGGCCCTCACCCACCTGGACAGTAAGGACTCATACGTCACGAATGCTGTACATTGACTTCAGCTCAGCATTCAACACAATCATCCTCAGCACCTGACCGAGAAATTGAGCATACTGGGCCTGAACACCTCCTCTGCAACTGGATTCTGACTTCCTGACTGGGAGACCCCAGTCAGTCCGGATCGGGAACAACATCTCCAGCACCACCACACTGAGCACTGGAGCCCTCAGGCTGTGTGCTCAGCCTCTGCTGTTCACTCTACTGACGCACGACTGTGTAGCAATGCACAGCTCAAACCACATAGTCAAGTTTGCTGATGACACGACCGTGGTGGGTCTAATCAGCAAGAACAACGAGTCAGCCTACAGAGAGGAGGTGCAACGATTAACAGCCTGGTGTGGAGCAAACAACCTGTCTCTGTGCGTTGACAAAACTAAAGAGATGGTTGTGGACTTCAGGAGAGCACAGGTGACCATTCTCCATTGATCATCGATGGATCCTCAGTGGAGATAGTCAAGAGCACCAAATTCCTTGGTGTTCATCTGGCGGACAACCTCACCTGGTCAGTCAACACCAGCTCCATCACCAAGAAGGCCCAGCAGCGTCTCTACTTCCTGAGAAGGCTGAGGAAAGCCCATCTCCCTCCCCATCCTGACCATGTTCTACAGAGGGACCATTGAGAGCATCCTGAGCAGCTGCATCACTGCCTGGTTTGGGAACTGCACCGTCATGGATCGCAAGACCCTACAGAGGATAGTGAGGACAGCTGAGAAGATCATCGAGTCTCTCTGCCCTCTATCATGCACATTTACACCACACGCTGCATCCATAAAGCCAACAGCATTGTGGACGACCCCACACACCCATCACACACACTCTTCACACTCCTGCCATCAGGAAAGAGGTTCCAAGCATTCGGCCACCACATCCAGACTATGCAACAGTTTTTCCCACAAGCCATCAGGCTCTCAACACACAGAACTGCAAACCGAACTCAGCACATTCTCATCACTCACTACTCATCTCATTCCACCACCACTTATTTATTATTTATTTACTTTTATCATTCTACATTTACTGCACTACACTGTTTACCTGCTGTGTTTTTTTGCACATTCCAATGCAATTGCACTTTTTACATGCTGGACATTTAAATGCACTATACCGTTTACATGCTGCTCCTTTTTTTTAACACCCCTAGCACACTTAACTGAACTGTACTGTACTGTAAAATAGTATACAGTAGGTTTACTGGTCGGCACTGTCTTGGGTCTTGTGTCTTGTGTCCTGTCCTGTGTTACTTGTGTTGTCTGTCTACACTGTCCCTCTGTACTGTTTTTTCGTCTGCACTGTTTGCACTTGGTTGCACTCGATGAACTTTATTATAGCTTGTGTTGTTTGTAGCACCTTGGTTCTTGGAGGAACGTTATCTCGTTTCTACTGTGTACTGTGTACCACTGTGTATAGTAGAAATGACAATAAAAGCCACTTGACTTGACTTGACTTGACTTGACTATATTATATATTATATATTTACAGATAATCACAAACTATTCAAAAGCAGTTAATTATGTATCACATTTTTTTTAGTGCATTGTTGTTACTCGAGTTCATTATTATTGTCGCCACTAATTCCATATCCGAATGTCCTTGACTTATTAGGAATAACATAAATATGATTCCATTCTACATTTGCATTAGCTATGTGACACAGTGCACAAGATGCTTAAAATGTTTGAGTTTATCAAAACTATTGCTGCCAGTTATAAGAGATACCAGCACATGTCCACAGGTGGCTGAGCAGTTAATCCATTTTATTTCCTGCTAACCAATTCAGGTGAGTCACTTTATGGATCACGCACTAATTATCCTCAAAGCATGTGAACAAATCTTTGCAAGTATAACATAACATACTGTGTTACGGCCTGTTAGGCAGCTCATTCACCACCATCGTAAAAGCCGAAAAGGCCCAACACATGGTTGATGAATTGAGTTACAGAGGTTAACCCTGTTGACATCCTATAGCTCTTTAACACATGTTCTAGTCTATCTATATCCTGAGGCTCAAGTGCACTGTAAACCGATACTACTCACATGGTCTCTTCCCTCAGTGCCCTCCTTTTGTATGTGTGTGTGTGTGTGTGTCACTCTATCTTTGTAGCATGTCCATTGATGCCACCGATCCTTTCTTAGCAACACGAGACCCATGACAACAATGCAAACACAGTGCCGCACACATGCACCTTCACGCACAGTGCTGTCTAACCAGAGCTCAGTCACCTTTACTTCAGAGTAGGAAAGATACAAAGCCGCTCTGCAGTGTAGGACTGTACAGTTGTCACGGTTGAACTGGTACAGTGACACAATGATTGGGTAATTGGCTTGAATCGTGTTTTGACTGTTGTCAAAACTGATGTTTTTTTATCTGCCTCACATTTACTCCATTGAAAGAAGGGGTTGACTAATCGGAAATTTACAAAGAACAGAAATAGTTGATGGTAGGTATCTTTTTGTTGATGCTGTTTTTAGTTTTTACATTTTTCCCAAACAGCTTTTAAGCCACCATGACACAGGATCAACATAGACCAGTGGATTCAAATGGCAGTGGAGACAAAGTGTTCAAAGTTGTTTGAAGAGCAAGGGCCTCTGCTTTTCAACAGCTGTAATAATCTACTCTAAAGTCAGTTATTGGCTGCAATTTCAATGAAATAAGTAATAAATATTAGAATAAATTCCAAAAGTGCAAATGTATCTTAGCAACTCAAACCCAAATGTTGTCGTCATTGTGTTTTTGGACTTTTGGAAGTTGAGTTGCTTATGCATTTTGAAACATTGTGTTACTGCGAAACCCACTTATCCTAATTCCAAATGACATTGTTAATCAAAATTTCCTAAAGAAGCAGAACCCATATTCACCTTAAAAATTAATAAAGTCATTTTTTAAAGTAATATCTTCATCTATTCCATGGACCCCCATTGATTAATACCACATAAGCCAGACAATCTGCTGGTTTACAAAAAACAAAGTCCACAAATGCTCTGAAATAATATAAATGTATACAGTGATTTGAGATGAACCAACAGCACCTGTGTATTTAGATCTTCTTTTGATTTGTGGCACAGTGTAATGACAAGTAGTATATATTGAGCTGGGTTAGCAGTAGTCAAAGTCTTGAAATCAAGCATCATGTAGCCTTTTTTTTTTTAAACCAGAATTTATCTACTAAAATATAAAAACAATTATTAACAGTGATTAAGACTGGAAACAGGGAAAACAGCCTCACTCTGTCCAAAGAAACAACAACTTGTGATTTTAGAGGGGAGCTATTTTGTGGGTGTTATTTGTTATTTACCCAATGCAGCATCTTTAAGTACAGTGTTGACTGGCAACTAATCCCAATAGCTTCTCACAGCCTTTTTTTAAAGGTGTCTGTGGGTCCTGGAAGCTCAACAATACTAAAGCCGGCAACCTTGGTTCTAAACCTGGCAGCCTCACAGTAAACACAGAACTAAGGATACTCTTAGTCACTGTACATAGCTGTTTGACAAAGAAATACATTAAAAAATATAACTTTCCCCAAATTCCATGTACTATTATTTTTTTGTATTACTTTACATATTAAACAATCAACAATCAGTACCCACATTTACCCACACCTTTGTGGTGTACGTCATTAACACTAGTCGTGGTCATTCGAATTTACATTGACATTTACATTTAGTCATTTGCCAGACACTTTTATCCAAAGTGACTTACAAGTGAGGTACAAGGCAGCAAGAATCTAAGTCAAGGAGAAAACATCAAAGCAAAGTCCTATCAGAAAAGTGTTCACAGTTCGCGAGATGCAAGTGTGAGAAAGAGCAGAAAGGATTTTTTTTTTTTTTTAATCTGCAGCAAGGAATTCTTATTATATGGTTCAAGCTTTGCCGTCAAAAAACATAAGCTTCAGGGCCTTATTCAATAACAAGTAGATGAACAAACTTATACATAACTCATGCATAATGAACAAACTCTAATAAATATATATAGTAATAATTTTTTATCCAGGTACTTGAATCCTTGCAGCGACTAATTTCTTCTTATACAGATATACATGTATCAGTTATGGTATCTGCATTATTTGAAAATTCAAACTGTGATTTTTGAGCATTTTGTAGCTAGCTTAGCGCACACACACACACACACACACACACACAAACACACACACAACAAGGCAATGTATGATTTATAAATAATTAAAGCAAGTCTTTCCTGCTTAATTTTTAATTCTGTAATTTAAACTTTACTTATAGCCTGTAGTGTGTGACACGTCTGGGGTTTATGTTTGTGTCATTAGAAAAGAAGGAACAAGCGAAGTGAGAAGGGATAAAAAAAATGATTTCACCAACCTGACATACTGACAAAAAGCAGATTATTTTAGGTTTTGGGTTTTTATTTTCATGTCTAAATGACCATCAAGAGGAGAAACACCCTCTGTATGAAAAGTCTTACTCAAATTAGTAAAGTGTTAAGAAAATTGCTGTAACTGGTAAAGTTTTTGAACTTTGCGTCATACAAATGATGTCTAAATTTGTATCTGACATATTTCTACCTAAATGAAAGTTCATTACAGGTTAAGATGGCTGTGGTCATGCTGTGCAGTTAAAGCTAAGCACCTTTTTTTCTAATATGTTAGAAGTGTTCTGTACTATAGATGCCTACTGTGAAATCAGACTTATTGAACAGAACTGCCATCAGTGCAGAGCATAGTTTTTCAGCAAGGCTCACCCTTTAAACCAATCAGAATTTTACTTATTTCTGCTTGGTTTGGACTGATGGAGCCATTCTAATTATGTGAAGCACTGGGTAAAGTGGGGCAGAGTGTAGCAGAGCAGGGAGAAGAAGCGGAACAAAGTGGATTGATTTTCTGTCTCATGTTAGTGTTGAATAACGGTGCATATTGTTGTTTTTATATTAATTAGTTACATTTGGTAACTGCTTTATCATTTAATAATTAATTCCTAATTACTCATTTGACTGACAGAGCAAAGCAGTCAATAGAGGAGCCTATTAGAGCAGTGAGAGGGAATGTTGGATGAAGCAAAGTACACTGCTTCTTATTCACCCATTCGAGCTCACAATCACACACACACACCGATGGGGGAGATGCTATGCAGCTGGCCAACACTCACTGGGAGCAACTAAGTTGGGGTTCAGTGTCTTGCTCAAGGACACTTCGACATGTGACCGGAGGAGCCGGGATTGAACCAACAACTGCGAGATTGGTGGACAACCGCTGGTGTTTTACAGTTGTGTACACCCTAATTAGGATTTACTGTAGTTACCAAGTGCAATTTTGTCTAATAATAATTTTTTAGTGTACATCTTCACATACCCTAAAATAAATAAGCAGAACACTCAATTTCAGAACTTTTTTTTAAAAATTTGAACTGTATTTGTCCATAATTTGAAGCGAGTCCCCTGTGATTCAAGTTTGTTCAGTGACAAATTTCCGTTGTGACTTTGTGTTACATTTGCAAAAGAATGGAATCTTTAGGGTTCAAAAAGAGTGACCATTTTACTGTTTTCCGGCTTGTGCACAAAAACGGGTTTGTTAGTATAGGGGTTAAGCTTTTAAGTTCAGCTTGATGAGGTCAGCTTCTTAAATTCAGTGGCTCAATCTTTGTGTTTTGGCAATATAGTCACTTTATTAAGTCAAGGTGGGCACCATGGATTTAAATAAGTGACATTTTGGCCTCTAATAACCTTCTTGAATCTCAGCAGACAAGGCTGCATTACTGTTTCAGATCTCTCAGAAATTATTTTTTCTTAAATCGTACTTTACATTATGTTATGATTGCTCATTGGATCCCGGTAGTCGTCATCAGACTGGCGGGGATAACCTCAAGCACCAGGACTCTTAGACGGTAGTTACCATCTTTAACATCAGCCTCGATCTATTCATTCGTTAGCTTTTTGAATCTTAGCACTTTGCATAGCAGAACATCAGTTGTTCAGAACATCAGCTGTTTCATCTGTCTGACTTCCTTTTAAATGCCAGAGGTCAATACAGCCACCCAGCCTCATTTTTTGATTAGTAATTCATGCATGAATACATTTTATGCTTTTTATTTTGTAACAGTCATCAACATCTACATTATTTAAAGAGTGTTAAACTTAAAATCAAGTTCATCTGCTGCCTTGAAAATATGAGTTCAACTAATATCAAAGATATTATGTTTAAATTAAAAAGTTTAGTATTAAATGTAAAAATGTCAGAATCAAGTGAAATAAACTCAAAACAATATGTTAAGTCCACAGTTTAGTCTTTTACAATGATTTCTTTGTCCATTAATGTCTAAAGTTGCCAGTAAATACCTGGTAATAGTTCACAAAACAATGTTGTTGTAAATTGTAAGTAATTTTAGCAGTTTACAACCTAAACTCTGGTTGGATATTTCTCAACCAGCCCCACCTCAGAAGAACAGCAGCATCAAACAATTGCACCAACAAACCATTTTTAGTGCTCATTACTAAAAATATTATCATGGTTAAATGTTCTTCAGTAGTTGGCCTAGTTTGCCGCTGCTGTTGTTCTTGATGTGGAGATGTTGGGAATTCTCCAACAAAATGACTTCTTTTAAACTGGTCTAAGTCTCCTTAATATACTGATGAACACCCCCTCCCACATATATAAATATTAGTGCAAACTTTATACAAATGGTAAAACAAGGAGGTTGGACTATAACTGTAGTAACTGTGCTGCTCACATGGTCCAGGCTGTTACTCGCGCCGCTATTTTTATTTTTATTAATTTTTTTGTCTTTTCCGCTTATCCTGTGAGTTCAGGCTCACCACAGTGCATCGTTGTATGCACGTTCCTGACGCAACCCTTCCTAATTTCTACCAGGCGTGGAATGGCACTGCACAACTGGGGATGGGAAAGGGCTGTTGGGGGTTCGCTGTCCTGCCTAGAGACACATACTGTATAGCTGGGATCGGAGATCGAACCACTGACCCTGTGATCCATGGATTACTGCCTAACCAACCTGCAGCTTCACTCTGCAGTATTGCTGGGGTCATAACAGCTTAGTTAAAATAATGGGAAATTACAGTCTCTCTCACAATTAAGATAATTTTATTCTCACCAAAGAAAGGACTGTTGCTCCTCTGCTTCGGTCATCAAATGCTTTTGTTCCTCATTCAAATGCAAACGCCAGAATCAACAGTATTCAGCTGTAATGTGCATCATCTACAGTCAAGACACAACTTGCCTGTAATTGAACAATATGTTATTGTGGAAAAATGCTGTTAGCTGCTGTAATTGTTTTTTTTTACCCATGATGCATTGCAACATACAGTTAAACTTTGAAACTTACAACAATTTGTTAAAGAATAAAAGAGAAAACATATTGTACCTTTCCTTCAAATGAATTCATGTGAAACATGTAGTTACTTGCTTCTTTATACAGAAACAGATTTACCCTCTTATGTACTCGTGCTTTTAAGTTCAATACCTGCTCTAGATACTTTGTTTACTGACTCACAGGCATAAAATGACACTGTAGGTGGTGCTATAATCAAGGGACAAACTTACATTTTAATTGTCCCACAGACATCTGTATAATATCTGGATGCACACACTCACACACACACACACACACATACAGACTAATCAGTAATCCCCTCCTCTCTCAAAGCGGTCACTCTCCATGCTGCTGTCTATCTCCTGAACACAGAGATTACAGCAGGTCCAATTGTCCTCTCTGCTTAATGTCCTTGCACTTGGCTACTTACTGGTTGTACCTTGAATGAACCTGATGTACGGACTAAATGAGATTTAAACAGCACCAGCTCTAATTATGCTGACTGTGTTCTCTTGTTAAGCCAGTTTAGTATAGAAATAATGAATACAATGTTTTTTATGGTGACAGTATGTGATGGAAAATCAAGTCTGATTAAATGATTACATTTTACTCTTAGCATTTTACCTAGTTATAATGACAACTTGAACTCAGTCTACTTTTGAAGGATGTTTGAATGTTGTTCAAACTTTGTCTCATATACATGTTTTGTCCTGAAGTGTTTGCAGAACTGCTCCAAGGTCAGTTATTGTTGAACAGCAGACCATCCCACACTGTAGTGACCCAGAGTCACTCCATGCTCACAGGTGCTTATCAAAGTGCTGAAAAGGGAAAAGGTTTCCATAAAAGGAGAAAAGGGGCTGGGAGCAGTAGCCTGAGGGTGGAGAATGTTCTGCCCAGCAACAGAAAGATATAAAACTAATGTGTGACGTATGAAATTTAGAACTGCATAGGATGGAGAACTGAAACTCTGTTGATGTACTTCTGTCTTGCAAGATAATAAAACCCTAAAAGACATAATGGATGTTGAAACTTCTTTACTGATTACACTTGAGGCATCTAAGACCAGATATTTTTGCCATGACACAGTATTAAAATATGGTTGTATGGTTACATGGCCTGATTTAAAAAAATAGTAACAACAGCTCACTCATAAGAGACAGAAGGTTGTGGGTTAACCAAGCGCCTACAATTTAATGAAAAATGTTCTGTGAATGTTACTACGATACAAAAGGATCTCTGAAAGAATGCAAGGAGCATAAAAGCATAATGAGGTGTTTTCAAATGTTTGAAGTTAATGGTTTCTAAAGTAGGAGAAGAAGTCAAATGTTAAATCCAACAGGATAATTAATTAACATTCCTCATTCTTATAACAAGGTTATTGCTATTGGCTAAATAATATTTAATCTATTTGTCTGTATGTCTGCAGCATCTATCCATCCTTTCATTGCCACAGTTGTTGGCAAACTGCACAGGGATTTTTATCAGGGCCAACTTCCAAGCTTTTTCTCTCAGCTAACATTTGAATGTGAGATCACTGTATATCAAAAAAAGATGTGGGATGCACTTACATCTGCAACTTCACAGGCGGAACAATCAATGTCTAAGACTCTGTCACTGAAGTATTTTCAAAATGGAGGTCTGTCATCTCCTTGCCTAGTGATAACTAAACCAGTAGTGACTATGCCTTCATCAAATGGTTAGCTGCTCTCTGAAGCAATGCCACCTCCTCATTCTATGTCCTTTTCATTCCAGTTGACAGAATCGTTTTGTCTGAGTGAACCAGAGGGCAGACAGTCCAAGGCATCATCTGCATAACTGCTGGCAAGACTTTCACTGAGCAGGTGAGCTATTGTAAAAAAAAAAAAAAAAAAACTGTAGCT